>JAKSZU010000008.1:68858526-70058526 GCA_026018925.1 Tupaia tana
ACTATATAGATACAGTTTAACAGGTGAACAAGAAAAGAATAGTTTATTTTCTCTGGGGCTTACTTTAATTACTGAATATTAATTAAATCCTGACATTATTCAGTAATATTTCTATTCATACTTTCATTTCTCAGAGGATTACTTTGTTTATCTAAAGCATGTGGAAACCCTGTTTTCCTAGACAAGTTTTCAAGCAATGGTCTCAGCTTCTTCCAGAAAAATCCACTTGTCTGAATGATGTGGTAGCTAGATGTATCCAAATGGTATGAGTGTGTGTTTGCATGCACCCACATGAGCACATGGTCTCACAGTATGTATCCAGACTGATTCCTTCACTATTAAAGAAAATCATGAGAATTTCTTTAAAAAGATGGTCCCTCCATAAAAAGAATGGGTTCTCTATTTCTTTGATCATGTAACAAATGTGCAGGCACAATATGCACAGGCTCACAGACACTCACACCTACATGTTAGTAAAGCTCCGAAAGAAGCTGATGTCTGCTAGCCCCAGAAATAAATTAGCATGCAGAGAACATCAGAGAAGCCAGAAACACTCACTGCAAGTGTGAACACATATTTGATTGCAGGACTGTGTCTTTCCTAGGGCTGACCTTATAAATTAAACAGTGTAAATCTCAAGTAAGTGTTTTCTGAACATTTTGATTCACTGTGAACATTAGGATGCCCTTCAAATTAACATCTCGCTTTATTAGCCTATCATTGGACATGAACTGCTTCATTACTGGTGACTGAAAAAACACAAGTGCTCACATTCACACACAACTTTTGAAAGGACTCGTTTAAAATCTTGGGATATGGAATGTGAAATAACTGAATTTTTCAAGTAGGATATTAAATATACCAGTGGACATGCACTTAAAAAAAGTAAATAAAGCAATTTACTGTGATGCCTACAGGTATAATAATAAGGCGGCACCCAATAAGCACTAAGTAATATCTGAACACATCGTACCAATGGGACATTGCTAAACTAATTCCTATACATATAATCAAGTCTCCATTTCAATGCTCCTTCCCCAGGGAGGCATTTCCTACGGCCATTTTAGACTATGTTGCCATGCTTAAACACAATGCTCAGTACTTCATTTTTTCTTTTTTCTTTTTTGAGAGATTTTTGCTGTAAGGTGCATGCGCTTGCCAGGGAGACAGAAAGAGACAGAAAGCAAAATATCGCCCTCTCCCCTCAAAGAGAATGACCATGACACAATCCTTTCTCCTCTGTTTTCCTCTCAGGATTGTGGGCATGCACACACACATACCAGTGTGAGTTTCAAGCCGCCTGGTCTGGAACTAGAACCACATTCGATCATGTGGGAGTCTAGTGCTTTATCCACTACACCACCTGCTGGCCCCTGCACTTCATCTTTTATAACATTCATCATTCTAATAATCTGGTAAGTGCCTTGCCTTTCCTACCAAACTGTAAGTTCCATGAGGTCACTGACTGTCTTGTTTCTTTCATGTATGTACAATGCCTGGCACAATGTGTATTCCTAGAAATAATTAATTAAGGATTAGTGCATAAATGAAATAAAGGTACACATCAGAATAGGAAAATAAATGTTTAGAAAAGAATAGGGTTAAAGTAGAAGGAAACACTATCACACCAGCCTCTATTTAGGAATCTGAAATAACTTAGGTTGTTTTCCTTGCTCAGCGTGAGTGAGTGTACATCCAAAGTCACACATATTACAAAAGTCTCACCTTCAGATTGCTATCCATGTACCAAACAAGGAAAGTGTGCAGTTTTTCAAAGCTCTAAGAATGCCCAATCTCATTTTAAAAGAAAAACCAGTAATATGTCCTCAAGCTGACTATTTCCCAATTGGGACAGGGAATAAAATGTAATAGCACCTTTAACTGGGGACCTGCTCCCTCAGAAGTATGGATGTGAATTCACACTTAACAAGGACAAATAAAAAGATCGTGGCAAATTTAGTAAACTCATCAACATCATCGGCATCACTGAAAATGTAAAAACACACTCAGTAAATGTTACAAAGCAAATATGAAACATGAACACATGGTCGGAAACAAGTGAAGACGTCAACATCTGTTTTGCCACATCTATAAATACATCACCTGTAATTCTATGAATGCTCTTGTGACATGATCTTGTGTTATAACTGCCCCAAGTCATCAGAATCACTCCCAACAATTCCTGAATCAGGAACTCCAAGCTTCTGGCTTCTTTCTATCATTTTCTTAGCATCCCGCCACCACCTCAACTCTCCCTGTGGCTTACCTGTAGTGTCGGGAAATCTCTTCTTCCACCTGGGTAATAAAATCACATTTGGTACACGAGTGTTCTTTGCTTTCCTTGACAGCCTGCTGCCCATCGGATCCTTGCATATGATTTGCTTCTTGTTTGACATCTGATGCTTGGGACTCATGCACACTCTCATAGTGAAAGAGGAGCACATCGACATCAGGGGTGGAGAACGAACACTGGTGGCACTGGTGTTTGACCCTCGAGCTTCCAGCCGCCCCAGGAGACAAGTGCAAAAGCAAGAGCGCACAGTGAGAACAATTACTTTTTCTACAAGCAAACGGATAAGTAATTTCTCCAAGGTGCTTTTCTGGGCTGCAAAGGCCTCTGGGACAGAATGGACAGTGTTTAATGGTACACTTGTGAATGTTATGGAGCTGTTGATAATGACGGAGAAGTGGCCCCACGACAATTACATCGGGACCATGGCTTTTGGAATATCTAAAGTCACAGAACTGACAGTTATAGCTTGTTACCATATTATCCTCTGCTCCCTTGCTGGAGAAGTCCTTCTTTTTAGCTCCACTGGAGCCCTTGTCTGCCTTAGTCATTGGCTCTCCTTCTGCACTTTTGGCTAGATCATTCTGATTAATGACAGAGCCCCTGGAAAGCTTGTCATTCAATTCTGGATTAAGGCCTCCTGACTGTACTGCTCCATGCTGCTTGCCATAATGTTCTAGCAGCTTAAGCGAGCTAGATGACTCACAGCTGAAACTGCAAAACTTACACCAGTAGTAACTGGTGGCCTCCGTACCATTCTGTCTTGAGGAATCGAGGGGCTTGATGGGCACTGAGTAGCCAACAGGAGTGTCATCTCCCGCCTTGACTGTTATCTTGTCCTGCCACTTTCCCAAGTCTCCTGAATCACTGGATCGAAGTGCGGGGATGGATTTGTTAGAGTTTTTCTCTGAAGGTTTCGCACCCTCAGAGGAGGGGAGAGAAGCTTTTATTTTGTTCGGGTGAGTCTGAAGAAAATGTTGCTCTAGTTCAGTTGATGAATTGCCCATATAAGTGAAATTGCAGAATTTACAGCGGAAATACTTGGTGTTTCCTTGGCAATCAGGTGTTTTCCGTCCAATGCCAATGAAAGTTCCACCTGAAGTGACCTGGAGCGTAGAAGAGATGAATGTTACTTTAAACGAGTCATTAATTCAATGGGCTTTCTGCAACAGGGAGGGGTGATATTGCCAAGAATTCCACATCAAAAAACACAATAGTACTTCTGCTTATTATGAAATCACTTGAATAATCAGGGCCAAGTAAATTCACTCTTCATCTCTCAACAGCTACTCTTTGAAAGGCTCATTATGCTAAACATTTTAGGACAAAGTAGCAGATAAAGGTAATAAATGCGCTAGAACTATTTCAAAAGATTTAATAATATATATATATATTACAAGAAACTAAGGAAACAATTTTTAACAGAGTAGATTTCACTACTGCCTCTTTCAAATAATATTCTGCAGAAGCGTCAGCATCATGTGGGGGATTTTCTTTTTTTCTTTCTTTCTTTTTTCTTTTTCTTTTTTTTTTTCTTGCAAAACCAAGGGCTGCTGTTAAAACCAGAGGCAGTTGCTCAGAGATTACTCAATGCAGACATTCTCCAAGGAAATCTTCTCTTCAGTTTTTACAGCAATGAGGTTGCAGGCAAAGATGAGGTCTATCTTTTGGGTAAAATAAAGGTACTAAAATAACCAAACAAAATGGCCTACAATTGAAGCCCAAGCATGTACAATGAAACTAAAAATAAAATGAATGGAATAGGCAGGAAATCCTGGTGAAGGAAGACTAATGTTAAATACTTCAGATGTTTCCCAATGTAGGACAAATGTAGAGAACCTTCCAGGGCTTTTTTTGACTAAGTCTCTGTTCCACAGCAAATGTCCTCCAGCGCCTCCCAGGAATGGGTCATGGGGATTGTCAAATGCCAAAATAAAATAATTGCACCATAAAAATCACTACAGCTCTGCTTTCTTTCCCAAATTATGAAATTACATTATATCAGGGATATGATGGCCTTCAAAGGGCACTTTATGTAAAACCCTTCCTCTCCTCTCAGAGCTTATTTCAATAAGTACCCAATTAAGGGCCACAACTCAGTAGCCAAGATTCACGGTTTAAAATAAAGTTTTTGATGAAAATGCTCCCTTCCAAGTATCAGTGAATTTTTGAATTTTTCCTGCAACCAGATGTATTATATTAAGCAAGTGGCATAATCATGTTCTGCCTTCTTCAACAGCTGCTCAAGAATAACATGTGTGATCGCTGCTCATATCCAAATCACTCTATGAGAAAAGTCTTAGCCATCTCCAAATAATTTAAAGTCTCTATTTAGAATGCAAATAATATTCCTTAGTGGATGGAGAAATATATTTTTATCTCTACTCCACAGGACCAAGACTGAAGTCTTCATTCTGCTACTTAAAGAAAGGCGTGGCCTCGATCAAGTTGCTAACCTCTTTGGCCAACAGCTTCCTCAATTGGGGCAACTTCTAAATTTATGTCCAGTATTACAGTTCTGGGAAATGTACATTACACATAAACAACTCAACATTTACTATACCTTAAGGTAATTTATGGAGGTCTCCCTCAGCTCTTAATCCCAGGATGATTATGTCTCACTTTAGACGGCGACTATGTTTACAACCATACCAAGCACATGGATTTCAATCTGTCAGTAATAGAGCATCATCTAACCAGAAAGCGAAGAATAAGAGTACCCTCCCAGGCAGCAACCTGACAATCAGTTTAAGAGAGTAAGAGAGGTCAGAAGATCAGACACTCAATAATACAGTGTGGAACATTCTAACCTATCATGTAAGAGACTAAAGCAACTAACACATGGAATGTAATAGACAATATTCCAAAATTTCTACATATATTTCCCTGTTCACTGAAGGTGAAGAGACATGATTATTTCAAAAACAAAACATTTAAATGGAATGACATCTATCAGGTACTTTGTTTAACAACTTAAAGTTGCATCAAAATGTGTAAAGTCAAGGTCAGCCCCATAGTGGTGATTAAGCTGCACAGAGGAAACTGGATACCAAATGGCCAACCAGGGTATAAGACTCAGTTCCAGAAGCTTAAAAAACAATCCAGACACATAAGTGCATCGATCTTGACCAGATAGATAATTAGAGGAAAAAGAATTATAGAGTTACTAAGGCCTGTTTAGGGGTACTTTCTCCCTTGCACATGTGTTGTTCACATACATCCATGCCCTCTGGCGTAAAATAAAAGGTGGAAAACAAAGTGGCACCACGGTTTAGTGTCTAAGCACTGTGCATTGGGTGCTAGAACTCACAGGCTTGTTGCAGTTTGAGTCCCAGCCCCAGAAGCTTGAGAAAGACACTGGGAGTGTATGCATGCATACCCAAAATCCTGATGGGATGGAGAAATGGAGAGAAAAGGATTGAGGTGTGACCATGCCCATTGAGAGTGCATTCTCTCTCTCTCTTAACCTTTCTCTCTCTCTCTCTCTCTCTCTCACTCTCTCTGGCCATTTTTTAAAATGGGAGCGAGGGAGAAACAGGGCCAGAGTATCCTATTTTTTAATGTCAGCAAAGAAAGTGCAAAATCTAGAGACGAAAACTTGCTTGTTTTAGCTACCACAGGACTTCGGTTGCTGAGCTTCCCTATTATAATATAAAACGCTCTGAACTTCTGCTCATAGGATCGACATTCCCAAGAAACCACCACACAACTTCACTTTCTTTGATTTTGCAATTTTTAACCATCGTGTGCATGACCACACTGAAGGAGCTGAACAAAAAGAACACATGTTCTTAAGAAACTCCTAAACATGTGGTTTTGAAGTAAATTTCAATTATTACTAACCATCACAACACTTCTTCAAGGTTGTTGTTACTAGACAACAACCTTAAGAGTCAGAAAATTAGGCAAAGAATGACTACTATCAGGTGAGAAGGCCATGCAAGGAAGCCAATTATGTGAAAAAAAAAAAAAAAAAAAAACAAACAAACAAACAAACAAAAAAACATCATATAAAGCCAGCCTGTGACTTGGTGGTTAAGGCACCCAGATCCCAAATGGCCAATGGCACAGTTCAAGTCTCGGATCAGGCAGCTGGAGAAACAGTGTGGATGGTTGTTCTCCCAAAATCTCAAAAAGGGGGCAAGATGAAGAGAAGGGATTGCAATGTGACTATTCCCCATGGGGGATGGTTTCTCTCTGTTCTCCTCTCTCTGGCTATTTGTCACTCTCTGGCAAGTGCACACAACACTCTGGAAAATTAAAAACAAAACAAGAAAAAACAAATTGTATTAACATAAAGTAAAAGCCAGGTTTGGAAAACAAATCACTTATTATTCTATACATTCTTCCTTCTGAAAGGATCTCCAAGATATATTTGCAGCAATTTTTATTTTTATTTTTTTTTATTTTTTATTTTTTTAGTTTATCTATTTTATTTACTTCATAAGAGAAAACAGATGACCAGGAAAATGTGCACGCTCAAAAGAGAGAGACAGACACCAGATGATCAGGAGAGTGTACATGATCAAAGCAGAGAGAAAGACACAGGCACCTACAACTGGGCTCTTATCCCACAGAGAGGCCTTCCCTGAGTCCACAAAGCAGCCAGAAACATGGGCATATGTGTTTAAGGTTAATCGAGGTATAAACCCTGATCAGCCATGTGACTACAGCATTGCAGAAAGGCACATCACCGCCTGTGTCACCATCTGCACTGAGCCCAATGTTATACCTTCTACAGTAACAGATGTACACTTAAAGTCATAATGAACATAATTGATATGCATCACTTCAACACCATCTGAAAATAAAATATCTTTATTATTTTGAAAGATAACACTAATATCTACTGACCATATTCATTTATGTTTATGCCCCAGAAGTGTTATTTTGAAACTATTCTTTCCTAGGTTGGAAAAAAAACATAGCATGGACATTTATGCAAATTACATGTTTACAGCAACAGTTCACTGAAATTTATTGCCAGGAAACAGTGCCTACACACTCATAGAATTGGTACAAACTTTCCAAATGATTAAACCAATCCATCAATAAGTACAAAACCTATGTCTTAGCTATGACTATACTAGAACTCGGTCATAAGCAGAATGGCTTTCCATTTTTCGTCTTTTCCCTAAGCAGAACTTTAATTTTATCCCTTTAACCCAGTAAATCCTCTGGCACTGATATGCACTTTTTAAATAAATGTATTAAATTGTAAGTTCTGCTTGGATCAAAAATTACATGATACAAAGGGTGACTGAGTGTTCAACTTAGACTTTGTGATAGATGATCTGGATACAACATTGACGGTAGACTACACATTTTGTGATAAAAAAAATTATAGATAACACCTTTTTCTTTGTATTTACCTTTGCTTGCCTTTTTTGGCTTCCTGAGGAAATTCTCTAAGTCGCATTACATGAATAGCCATTACCTAATCTCCTGGCACCTGTGTTGTCATTATGGATGTAAGTGATACCATACAGCTTGCCATTTTATAAGATCATTGTGAAGATCGAGTGGAAATCCTAGTGAAGAGTCCAACAGGACTTTCTGAGATAATAGAAATGTCCTATGGTCTTCCCTGTCCATTATGGCAGCAACTAGCTACATGTGGCTGTCGAGTGTATCAAACAGGACTAATGCAAATGAAGAATCATTTATTTTTCAATTTAATTTATTTTCCATTTTTCACTCATTTTCATTAACTGAAATTTGAATAGCTACATTAGCTAGAGACTACATATTCGCATACTTGATAGTAATATCCACATGGATAGGATCAATGTTTAATGAAATGAACTTCCCAGTAAATTTCTCCTGCCAATAGAATGAACGAATAGAGAGAAACTGGCAAAGACATCCCGTGGCAAAGTCACAAAGCTGTCACTGCCAGTATATCTAGCTGCAAATATAAAGGTTCAGTTTGGCTGGCACTAAGCTACTACTTCTGTTTATATTCCATCTTGTACTACAAGGATAGTATCTTACTTGCACATAGAAGTAAGGACTCAATGCATTTTGGTTGAATGAATGAACTCCTTAATGGAGATGTAAGCACAAACAGAAATTTCTCACCATAGCCCCTGAGTTACCTGGAAAATTGATGTCACTGTTATTCATGGTGCCATTATCATGGACTTGACCTGACATATCCATGGACTTCAAAAGTACACAGAAAAATAAAGTTAAAGTGTGAGTTTATTCTAACAAAAAAAATTAAATCTTGTGTAATTTTTTTATAGTAGATCTTTTCCATGACCTTTTGAAGACCCCGATAGATGTACTTCTCCAATAAAGTTTAAAATGTATCTTTCACCCAAAAACAAATGACTATTGAGCCATTCAACTGTAAATTAAAGTTTCAAAGAATTACCCAGGCAAGACCATGGTATGATGGTTAGGGTGGCTAGATCCCACATGACCAACTGTATAATACAAGTTCCAGACTTAGTGATCTGAAAAACATTCCTGGTATGTGTGCATGTGTGCCTAAAATTCTGAAAGGAGGGAGATGGAGAACGGATTTGGCATGAGCATATTCCATGGTGGGGGGGTGGTGGTGCCTGGTAGTAACCTCTCTCTCTCTCTCTCTCTCTCTACCCCCTGCCAATGCAAGTGCTCTCTGGCAAATTAAAAAGTGAGAGAGAGAAGAAGAAGAAGGAAAAGCCAAAAAAAAAAAAAAAAAAAAAAAAAAAAAAAGGGAACCAGCAGTTAGCGTAATGGCTATGTCGCTGGACTCCCACGTAGTCGACCGCAGTTCGTGTCTCGGACCCGGTGGCTTACAACTCACGCCGGGCGCGTGTGCGTGCGTGCCCAAGATCCCGAGAGGAGAATGGAGGAGAAGGGATTGCGGCGTGACCATCCCCCCGGGGGGGTGATTTCTCGCTTTCTGTCTCTATGTCTCTCTCTGTCTGTCTGGCGAGCGCACGCGCTCTATAGCAAAAAAAAAAAAAAAAAAAAAAAAAAAAAAAAAAAAAAAAAGAAGGAAAAGGGAAGGGAAAAAAGGGAGAAGAAAGAAAGAGAAGAAAGAAGAAAGAAAAAGAAAGAAAGAAAGAAAGGGAGGAAGAAAAAGATACTCAACATGACTGTCAAAGGCATGTAAAAGAACAGATTTAAACTGCTTTTCACTGAAGTCTATGACAGCTTTTTATTTTATTTTAATGCTTATTTATAAAACTATTCCTTCCATAGTATTTTCCATCGCTTTCATTTATAATTTATTTACATATGTCTTTTCACAAAAATGGTTCACTCTACAGAGAAAATATAAAAAGGGTTGACTTTTTTCAAGGTCTTTAACTTCAATTTCCTTCTTTCTCCCTAATAACATGGGGTGAAAACTAATAAGAATAATATCTAAAAGAATATGTCAAAGGAAAATATTTTTTAAAAGCCTCAGAACTCTTAAAATGACACTTGAGCACATGTACTTATTTTCAATGTAGCAAAAAAAGAGTTGTTTGAACTAAACACAAGCCTTTGCTCAGATGTGGTTCATTCTCAAGTACTATAATTGATAGCAACAGAGACAATTATAAGGGTACCAATTTAAGAGGACTTGAGGTTACGGGCTGATAGTCAAAAAAGTAAAACCTTAAAAATAAAAACTGAGGTGTTTGAAAAAAAACTCAATGTTGAAATTCTGAAGCTTCAAAGAAATTGAAGAAATCTATAAAGCCTGATATTGGCTGAAAATAATTAGAGTCAGAATTAATCTACTAATATACATACGGAATATTTCTGCATATACAGTGCTTCAAGCAATATTCCAGAATATAGTGTATGCTTCAATGACGTACTTTTGATAAAGAATAAATGTTTAAAAGTTTCAATAACGAATCTAATTATATGGCCATCCTCTCAGTTTCACGCCATGCATAGCCTATTCCTGCAGCCCAGTCCTATTGGTGTCACTGTGTTAATCCCAGTAAACACTCTTCTCTCTGGATTTATAAGAGCCAACCAGTGTGCAGTTGAGGGAGTGGACCAAAAGCTGAATTGGTGTAAGAGACACATTTAAAGAAAATATACTGTATATTCTTCACTATGTATTTTTTATAATCGGCTTTTGGGATTACAGCAATAGTTTACTCTAAACTGGCTTTCTCATTTTACTCAGCATACTTCTGAACTAATTTCCCTATGGTTATCTGGTATTTAGGATGACTGATACTAAAAAATCTTAAAGTCAGTCTCTATCATTTGGAAGGCAGCCTTTTATGGGAAAAATATATTGGGTTGTCTGAAAAGACATGACACATTGTAGCATAGAAAAACCTAGAAAAATATATCACTAACTTTCCGACAATCCAATAGAAGAGAGAAAGCACCACAAAGGAATTCTAAAGCTGGCTGTGTTCTCCACTGCATTTCTCTCTTGCATCTGACTTGCCATTGCCACGGGCTCACAGTGGAGACAAATAAGAACTGTGTGTGTGTTCTTGAAAAACAAAATTTGTATTCATAGAAAAACAGAAAATCTAACCTCTGAAAATGTGGAACATACTTCCCCTAGAGAAGGGTGCTTTGTTGCGCACCTACTATGTGCAACACACTGGGAATAATAAAAGAAATTACAATAGCCCAAAACCCTAACATATCTGTGGTAGAGCACAAAAAGCTCACAAGTAAATAAAGACTACAACAATGGAATACACGCCTCTGCTGAGAGATGTATCAAGTTCCGTGACAACACAGAGGAAGAGTACCTAATCTAGACTGGTGGATCAGCAAAGACTTCCGGAGGGAAAAACCAAACTGTGGACAGATGAGCTGACATTCGAAAACAAGCCTCAGAGGGATTATGGAAGGTATTTCAGGTGGAGGAAGTAAATGAACAGAAGCACGCATGAGAGCAGTGCAAGTCAGTTTCAGGAAATACTAAGGGAGAGTAAGGTATTATGAAATCCTTAAGTAAAATCTGCTACATAATGGTACCTGCTATGTAATAAATAATACAAGTGTGCTGATATTATTGCTACCAGCATCATTCTAGAAGAACAGTGACAGATGACTTGGGAAAGCAATGTCTTATTGAAGAGTCTATATATAATTTATTATAGATGATATGCTTTTTAAGAGAAATAGACCTATGTTTCCTGTAAAATAATAAAAACTCTGATCTATAAGTAGAATTTTTAAAAATATGAAAAAGTAAAGAAGGAAGGAAGGAAGGAAGGAAGGAAGGAAGGAAGGAAGGAAGGAAGGAGAGAAGGACAGGGTTAAAGAGGAAGGAGGAAAGAAAAGTGAGAGGAAGGAGAGTAGTGAGGGAAAAAAGGAAACATAGAAAGGGAAAGAAAAGGGAAAGGAAGAAAGAAGAGGAAGAAGAAGACAGACTGAGAAGTAAGAAGAAAGAGAACAGACCAAAAAATAGAGAAAAACAAAAACACAAGAATTTGCTAAGTATTAAAGGTGATAACAGCAAACTAAATAAATAAAGACAAGAATGGGGACCAGCAGTTAGTAATGGCTATGTCGCTGGATTCCCATGTAGTTGACTGCGGTTCGATTCCCAGACCCGATGGCTTAAACTCATACCGGGTATGTGTGCGTGCGTGCCCAAGACCCTGAGAGGAGAATGGAGGAGAAGGGACTGTGGCATGGCCATCACCCCTGGGGGGTGATTTCTCACTTTCTGTCTCTCTGTCTCTCTCTGTCTCTCTGGCGAGTGCATGCGCCCTATAGCAAAAAACCTCTCCAAAAAAAAAAAAAAAAAAAAAGAAAGACAAGAATGGAGGCCAGTCTTGTAACCTACTGGTCCAAGAAGCCGGAGCTCACATGGCTGAATATGGTTGGAATTCCTGCCCAGTAACTCGAAAACATACTGGGCATGGTGGCATGTATGCCACAAATCCCAACAGGATGAAAATATAGAAGAGATTGTGGTGTGAACATTCTCCAGTGGGAGGTACTTTATCTTCCTCTCTCTGTGTCTCTCTCTAATAAGTTCATGCACTCTCTGGCAATTAAAAAAAAAAGGTTAAAAAATTAGACAAACTGAGTTGTTCAGGCAGAGATACTGTCAGAAAGAATTCCAGGATAACTTCATGATCTCCGGTCTGAGTAACCTGAAAAATGGGAATACAGGAGAAAGGAAGAAGGAGAAACTGTTTCAGGCAACTTCAGTCTTACGTATGTTGGCTTGGAGATGCCAGTGGAATATCAAGGTGGAGCTGCTCATCAGCTGGAAAAACAGGTCTTAGAACAAACCCTCGTTTATTATAAGATTCCCTAATATGTCACTGGACACATGACAGAATTCATGTGTTCTTTAATCTGATATCACACGCCACCTAAATAGGAAAGTATTGTGAATGCTAAAGCTCTTCACCATACCCTACACCTCTCTTTTTCAGAATCCAATGAAATCACCCAGCTCCAAGCACAGCTGGGGAATGGAATACAAATTAGACACTCCAAAAACATTCTGATTTGTCCTTTGCTTCCACACCCATTTTGCACTTCACATAGGCAGAGGATAAAACCTTAATTACATAGCCTTGGAGAACATAAATAAAAGCTGGTTGCATTTCCCAAACACTTAATCTTCATAGAAAAGCCAGACTAGCAAAAGACAACTTTCAGACTACCTGTAAAATCCTAAATTCCTAAAGCAAAGTCCTATAAATCAGGGGAACGGGAAATAAATCAAACAAATGGATAAAATGCCCCTTGGTTTGGGGCTAAAACACTGCATCCTTAATTGATTAAATCAAAAGTTGTCCCTCAATCGCTCTACCAAACCTAGTTTCTGAAGCAAAAGTACCTGTAAAAATGAATCACTTTACTTCAAAAAAAGGCAAGTTAGCATATCTAATTTGTCTTTCAATAACGTCTATTACAAACTAACTAAATTAAAATAAGACTACATGAATTAGATAATAGACAATCTCAAGGAAATCACCAGTCTCCTAACCCAATGGGATTCACAGAGTATGAAATAACCAGCACAGCTATACCAATATTCGACCTCCTCCTTCACATGCGATTGGACTGTCTTCTATCGCTTCTCTATCTGCAGTAAACTCAGATCCATATTTGGGAAGGCAGAATATCATAATGGTAGTGGAGACAGACTTCCATCCATTGCCTTTACTTATGCAACTCTGTGATCTTGGACAGGTTACTTTAATTGTCCTATGCTTATTTCCTCATTTTCTTAAAAATGGACAAAATAGAAGTGTTTATTTCAACTGTTTTTTTTTTTTTTTTTTTTTTTTTTGGAGAGGTTTTTGCGATAGGGCATGTGTGCTTGCCAGACAGAGAGACAGAAAGCAAGAAATCACCCCCCAGAGGGGATGGCCACGCCGCAATCCCTTCTCCTCTATTCTCCTCTCGGGATCTTGGGCACGCACGCACACGCGCCCGGCGTGAGTTTTAAGCCACTGGGTCCGGGACGCGAACTGCGGTCAACTAAATGGGAGTCTAGCCACATAGCCATTACACTAACTGCTGGTCCCTATTTCAACTGTTTTTTAAACAAGATAGATTGATTAGCATATCTAAAGAACTTAGATCCACTTTGTGCACTTAAGAAATCCCTAATAAATGTTAGCTATTATTGGGCACAAATCTAAAGTTGAAAAAAAATGAAAAATATGGACAATTTTGACTGTGTTTACTGAAAGATTAAAGAAGCGCAGATCAAATCAAAAGTAATGCAGAACATTTAATGTTATGTTTGACTTTCAATATCAGACAAGCACGTGTCTGATATTCTTCTGAAAATGTGTAACACTTGCTTCAAAATTTGGAATCCTATGAAGAAGAATTCAAGAGGTCTATGAGCTAATGATTCTCAGAACTACGCTCCAGAAAAGAAATCAGAAAATCAAAGTTTCTCTCTCCCCCAACTTCGCTGAGGTTGGCCCACTGCTTATGTATAATCTGTTTCCAACGGCTGCACAAATGTTGTAATCACAATGACTCAAGAAACAAAAAGCACTGAGTGAGTATCTGTCGACTTGATATGGTTAGTACAGCAGGCCATTTGAGAGAGAAAACTTTTTTAAGAGCTGAATAATGTTAAATTTGATTGGATACACTGATAACCCTTTCTTCTAAAAATTCTGCCTGAAGAGAATTACTAATGCTCAAGAACATGATACGTGTTCTTCAAATGATAACAAATGAACTGAAAATCAAAGAATTGAAATTTATCATACCAAATCTTATGTAGCAAAGCCAAATGGAGATTTAATTGTCATGCAGGTAAAGGTCTTAGTTAAAATGGTGAAACTACTCTACCTGGGTGGCTACATTGTCCAGCTCTGCCATTTCACTGATGAAAAGAACCTGGTAAACACCAGACATTTCCTTGCTTTATGGCCTTCGGGTGAGCATGTTTTATTTTGCACACAATATTACTTGTTAAAGAGACACAGTCTTGAAAATAAGTCTGAGTTCATACACCAAACATTCTGTACTCCATAGACAGTTTGAATTGATTAAAGTTTCATTCCCAGTTTTTTTAAAGTGCAATTGTCCTCAACTCAGAAAAACAAAGAAACAGAACCTGCTAAGATCTACAACTTCCCTCCTACTGCAGATCAAAAGAAACTCCAAGAGAAAAAAATAAATATTTGGAAGTAAAATTCAAGACAAGTCAAAATAAACCACAATGAGATTAATGTTCTCTGAATTTTTTTTCTTTTTCAGACTGAACTGTAATCTCTTCTTCAAATGAATGTACTGGTAAATGTTAAGAATCTATAAAGTTCATACAATTAAATATGTTAATATATATAAAGGGTAACTTATCTCTAAAATCTGCCTTTTCTGTTTCTAATGCGGCACATTGTGCAAGTCTGAGAAAAATTATTTACGAAACAGAAATGTAGCACTTCTAGCTCAAAGACAAGATAGTGTCTAGTAAGTTAATACTGATATTCTTGTATTAATCTAAGAGTTTCACTAAGGGCCAAAATGAATTTAATAACTAGAACTCAGGCACTACTTTCTTGGAGTTTTGAGTAATGCAGAATAATAGAAAAGGTTTACTAATATGAAAATGTAACAAAAACATCATAAGCATTTATAAACGGGATGGCATAAACACTTTCCCGTGGGAAGTACAACTTGACAAGACTCCTACTTTTATAACCTGATCTGAGGGCGAAAAGCTCCCCCATAAAGATGATGCAAACATCCTAATGCACAGCACATTAAGCCCTAATGAAACAGCAAAGGCCGCGTTGTTAATGCAGGTCTCCATTCAGTGATGGTTTAAATATAAGCATAATAAAGCAGATTAAAAAGAAAGAAGCTGTAATTACTTTTTTAAGAACTCAATCTCTTGTCTTATTATTGGTCTACATGCAAGCCTCAAAGGCTGAATACAGATAGTAAAATTACATGAAGGGCCCTCCAATCCTGCCACGGCCATGATTTTTTAAAAAGCTTAAGCACTGCAACTTAGAAAACACCTAAGAAAAATGAGAAATTGGGATACCACCATTCCGGTCAAATGAATTAACTGCCCTAACCATGATATTTTTTCTTAGTATTCTGGGTAAAGATTTGACATCTCTTTGGTTTCAGGGCTAGGATGTTACCTCTGGTATGTGGAAGAGAATCTCATGAATTCAAAGACTTAGAAGAGATGGCTTTCAAAAGTGATGGCTTTTCAAAATGATCTCCATTATTCTTCCAGAGCTCTCTCTAAACATCATTGGCTCTAGTTTTACAAATCTGTAATTCTCTAACTCAGTTATTTGTGATACAATTTTCATGAAAGTGGTATCATCTCAATTTCAATGATTCCTCCAAATATAATGTAAAATAATCTAAACCTGGAACTGGAAATCTTAGAATTTATTTAAATTACTTCCTTTTGCCCAACTGTATGTCTAATATTTGTACTTGAGTCAGTTCAAATTATTTAAAACCACCCATGTCAAACCATAATATAGATCAAAGCCACGGAGTTCTTTAAGTCCTTTACTTTTGGCTTCTGTTCCTTTTTTCTTGGCCTAAAATGTCATAAATCTATCATTAACCACCAACTGTTCGGAGAGTTTAAAAAAGGCCAGTTTAATTGAAAAAGATGAATGAATGGTTCATCTCTTACTTCAATTAGCTTAAATTATAGATGTATGTAAATAATTCTTAAAATTGAATCATTATTTATTTGTAATATTCCTGTTTGCCAACATCTTTTTATCAGAATACATACAAGCCATTAACTTACTATATATTTCTGACAAAACTGCATTAAGGAAATCCTATAGTCAGCTTTTTATCTCCCTTAGCTTTTAGTCTCCACACAGTTCAAGTGCCAAGGGAAAAAAAAACTCTCAAATAGCATTTTAGCAACATAAATATGTGTGAGTAGAAAAGGAAAATTTCAGATGTGCTCTTAATCAGTTTTGCATTTAGAGAAACTGTTTAATATTTATTTCAGCATAAAAATATTAATAAGTTATTTATCTTCAGAATGTTTCTGCATCTATGTCTGGTATATGTATATAGCATTCATGATTAGCATTTGAACTATATGTACATTTAATGTTCTCTTCAAAAATTGAAGTTAGACTTGCAGACTTGTTTTGAAATCCAACTGCTTCTTTGAAATAATCACCCACCTTTTCCACAGACTGCTTTTTTTCCCTAACGCTTAACAATATTATTTATCTTTAAAAGAAAATTGATTCTAACAAGATTATCTTCCTGCATGCTATATCCTCTAACTTTTTGTCTTCTTTACTGTGTGGTGCAAGAATTTAGTAGACAATGAAGTCTTGTATCAGCTGTTTTATTTCTAGTTGTATTAGTTCAAACTCAGATAGCTCACACATCTGTTTTATTTCTAAAATCACTGCCCAGGAAAAGTGTCCAGCTCATTCTACCCAAACATAAACTTTACTATAAATAACTAAGAACCTAACAAATAACTGTTTGGCGGAAATGGAAGTGTGTTTAAAAATCTGAATTCTTCCAAACTATAGGCCTTAGTAATCTTCGTTTTAGAGCCTTCCTGACAGCCAAGATCAGCTTCCCTCAGAAGTTGTCCCCAGAGTGAACAAACTGAAACTCCTGCCGGAAATCCAGGTATTAACATCATATTACTTGCTAATTATAAAACATCGTTTCACATACTGACATTATTCACTTCCAACTCTTTTATCTAAAACACGTATTTGCTTTCCAATCATAGTTTGACAGCAGAGTATATCTGACATAAGACAGTGAAATGATCTTTAATAAGACAGCAGTTCAAAGCATGTAGCTTTCATGCATAATAACTATGTTGGCTTAATTTGCCGCTCCACAGAAATAATTCTATTTGTGGAAATTCACAAAGTAAGATGGAATTTTTAGAGAGCTTACCAAGATGAAACTGGCTTCTTAAGAGTTCTTCTTTGTATCTCCTTTAAAGTGGTAAGATTGCCGTTCTGACATTTAAAGGACTTGAAAATTTCTCCTCTGATTCTTCTTACAAAAATTGCAAAAGAAGTCCACTACCTATTATTTATATCTCTTTGCTTGTTTTTCTTAACTGGCCCTAGGTCAATAAAGAGGTCTAGGGCAAAAGTACTACAGTCACTAAGATGATAAAAATGATTGATATTTTAAGGGATTTAGTAGGTCAAATAAGTGTAATGTGATTTCATTAGGTCTCTGGTACTTCTTCTAATCATCCCTAAAGAAGGTTAATATTCATCTCAATACATTTTGAAACCCTCCCCCCACGGTCTAATAATGCAATATAAATCTGCAGAATCTACAGACTGCACCAAAAACAAATACACTTTCCCAAGACGACCACAGTTTTGACTGTGCTAAAATTGCTAGCAACATACACGGACATTTCTTTAAGGTTGGGTCTACGTTTCATTCTATTTGAAATGATTAACAGTTTTTTTCTTCCATTTCATATATGTCATGAACTGATGACAGAAAAGTAGATCAAAAAAGTATGCTGGTTTTAATACAAGGATAAATCTAAATTATCACTAAATGCTTTCATAAATTATCATTTTCCTTAAATGCAGAAAAGCATGCTTTACAGGCCTGCACCAAGGTCATTCTGGTGGCCTTAGTACTTACAATCACAATGACTTCTTTTTAATCAATGTAAAGTGTTATTTCCAAATTTTCATTTGCAATTTATTTTGCCTTTTTAGGAGTATCTCTCTGCAACCTTCCATATGACCTAAATCTAGTCAGACTGAGTGTAAATTCAAGTCCTTATCCAAAACACAAGAAAGATCCTCACTGAAGAGAAGATTATAGCCAAAGCCTTATAATCTAAAACTAGAACAAGGCATGAGTTATTATCATGTATAACCATAAAGATTAGTGTCATTTTTGGAAGACTGTGAAAACATCGAATTAGCATGAAATATGTCCAGAAATATGAAGCTTAGCTAATTTCATGAGAAGATCTCTCTCAACCTAATAGAAATGCTGGCACTGTTTTCTGTAAGAGGCTAAAGACACCTCCAAACACTCATTTGATGAGGTAGGCATGCAATGTGTTCTTCTCTTCTGAAGTATTTAGTAGGTTACCCATCTATTATGGGGACTATGGTTTAGCATGCACTTAAGGATCCTTGTTTAATTACTAATAACTTTTTCTGTACAAAGAGATCATAATATAATATAAAGCACAAACCTGTACATCATAGGTCCCATTTAATAAAACAGGCCTTGAAGAATTGATGTCCTGCAGCACACCAGAAAGCACAGAGCGGTTGACCTTCTGGAAGTCTTTGGAATGGCTGAACTGCACCATGTTATGAAGGGCCAAGATTTTGCTGTCCAGCTCAGCATCCTGCCTGGTGCGGTTATGCAGTCCTAAGTGATACTTTCGGAAGTGCTTAATCAGATCTGTGGGGTCGTTGCCATAGTAACCATATCCACAGATATTGCATTTGAAGTCCTGAAGCTCTGGAGACAGAGGTGCCGGGTCTGGGTTGTCATTCACCAGTAAGTCAGTTTTGGATTTATTCAGTCTTACACCCCCATCTGAAGGCACTTGTGGGTTTTTTGAGGCCACTGAAACTGGGCTTAAACCTTGACAATTGGCTTGACCACTCTGCACTTGCCCTGTTTCCTCGGTAGCCTTTGGTGACATCTTATGCTCTTCCTTTGTCTCCAGTGAGTCCCCTGATGGGGTGCAGGCCATATCTTGAGGGTCATCTGCCTCTGCTCTTTGAGGAGACTTCAAGGGCTCACAGACTCCCCCAGCAGCTGGAGATGAGAAAGCCAACATATTTCTATCTGTCACCTCATCATGTGGAAAGGAGGGAAGGTTTCCTCCCTTACTGGGGCTTTCATAATTGAAGCCAGCCTTCTCACTCAGGACTGAGCTTTTTAAGTCCTTCTTACTGCTAGAAGATGGATCTTGGACATGCAAGCTATGTTCCTCCTTGTCGTTTAGTTCTGCAGCATCACTCTGATCCGTATTTTCTGACATCTGATCTGCAGAATATTCTTTGTTCTTCCCAGATACCTTGCTTTCTGTACCTATAGGCTCCAGGGTCTGGCCCTCGCCTTCACTAGCAACGTTTCTCAGAGGGGGGTTCTTTTTCCGGACCATATCTGGGAAAATACAGGGGAGAAAAGGCAGATGTAGCGTTATTTTAAAGTTACCGATAAGTCATTTAATCTAGGAGAGTTTACTTCTTCTATTCAAGAATTTTTAAGTACAAGATAAAATATGTTCTCTAGGAAAGAAAAGTCAGCTTTAAAAACAGTAAAACATCTAAGAAAACAATTTACATTTAGAGCTATTTTTGTCATGAAGAGTGGCTCTTTTTTTATTTTCTGAAAAATTTTTTATAAGTTGTTTTCTGAATATTAAAGGACTCATTTTTATTATCAGGTCTATCCTTCCTATTACTTACTTCTTCTCACTAATTATATTTTAGTCCAATTTCATTCTTCAGTTACAGTAGATGCTATATATGCATACATGTTTATATATTTATACATGTTTTATATTATATATAATATGTACACATGCTATGTTTATAGAACACATATACATGTTTATGTTTATAGAATATATATTACATGTTTGTTTATATGATATGTACGTGTATATATAAACAACATAAATTGGAATTCAGTATTGTTAAATTGTGCAACCAGGATGTAAATACAGTTTCAACTAAAATATCCTCAAAGACAGAAACAGCCATGTTATAAACAGAGTGAAAGCTGCCCCATTACTTTCAGGAAATAGAGGATAACAAATGTTTCATCTCTGACCTACCAATGCATTTCTTTAAGCCACATTTGATGCTTGCCTGAAAGTTACAAGGAGGACCTGGTATGCATCATAGTGGCCAGGTCAGATTTTACAGGGATTCTATCCAGTATGACGAGAAATCTAAGCCCTGAGTTTCTACATGTGCCCATGTGGATACTGTACAGCTGCACCATCAGGGGCACACTGGAAGTTGACTGAAGTAAAATATTAAGATGAACCATGTGATGTTTTCAGTTTGTAACTAAAAATAGCAACCTATTAGTAGTTTCCTATGGTTCATCTTTTTAAGTAGCCAGAGAGTACAGTACATGCGCTTACCAGAGAGAGAGAGAGAGAAAAAAAGACAGAGAAAAGGAGAGGGAGAAAGCACCCCTCAATGGGACAGGGTCATGTTCAATTCCTCCTCCATTTCTTCATCCTTTCAGGATTTGGGGCTCACACACACACACATGCCCAGCATGTCTTCCAAGCTGCCAGGACTGGAACTAGAACTGCAGTCAGCCATATGGGATCCAGCTTCCCTTAACCACCAGGCTATGAGGTCAGTCCCCTATGGTTCACTTTTTTTTTTTTTTTTTTTTTTTTTTTTTGTGAGAAATTTTTGCTATAGGGCACGTGTACTCGCCAGAGAGACAGACAGAGATACAGAAAGCAAGAAATCACACACCCCCACACCCAGTGGGGATGGCCACACTGCAATCCCTTCTCCATCCTCCTCTCAGGATTTGGGGCATGCACACACATGCACCTGGCATGAGTTTTAAGCCATCAAGTCCGGGACTCAAATCGCAGTCGACTACGTGGGAGTCCAAAGACGTAACCATTATACCACATGCTGTCCCCACTAAGGTTCATCTTTACATGCTGGCTCAGTTGTGCCTATCAAGTTAGTGGTATCAGTGCCTTAAGTTAAAATATGAATGCTGTGACAAATTCTTCTACAACAGTCTAATGAATCATAACTCTAAGGATACAGAGAAATAAATAATTTGTGGCACGTCAATAAAAGAATACATTAACAAAGGCTAGTCAAGGACTGGGTTCCATGATCTGTGTTCCTTAAACACTCAGCTAGAAAACTGTTGAGTGCTTTGTAAGTCATCACCCCAAATGTCTCATGGAAAATTCCACCTATGATTTTCTCACAAAAAAAGCCTTCTTTATTAGTCGACTCCACCATCAGGACTGATTTAACAGTTACTTATACCATGATTACCCAAAATGGCTGAGAAAATCCAAACTAATAACATGGTTTAGCATCTATAATTTCTCAAAAGTACTGAAGAGCTCTACTGACTTTAGATATATGGATGTACTTTGTTTTTAAATAGCTGGTCAAGCAAAGGTTTTATAATATGAATCACTGAACAGAAGTAATATACTAGAGTATAAGAAATCACTTACAAGAAAAACATTCATGCACAAACAGTATAACTGTACTTAAGAAAAAATGCTGCTCTTCTCATACATCAATAATGTTAATTATGAAACAGCCATAGAATCTCTCTCCTAGAACAACAACAAATATTGAACCCAAGACTAAGTTTCACATAAAAGTCATGCTCATGAGGCAAAGTAAACCTGCAGTAAGGATGGGCAACTTGCACTTCACCTTAGTATCCTTGGTTAGGCCCTAAAATTCAACTAAGTAACCATCCTTTAAAAAGGAACACTGAGTTAATATTTTTTTTTTAATTTTGCATTTCCATGTCTTATCTGTTGATATCGAAGTTTTAGGAGACCTCTATTCCTGACAGAAGTGACTAAAGTAGTCTTAGGAACTTGAATCAACACATGGAAGGCTAGAGGGTGATTTTACCAGTAGCCAACAAAGAGAAAAACTAAAAAATGAAGAATGAATAAAAGATGTTTAAAACATTACTTATGATGGGCCAGCCTCATAGCTCAGTGATTAAGCACTGTATATTGCCAGCTGCATTCCACATGGCTGACTGCAGTCCAAATCCTGACCCTGGCAGCTCAAAAACCATGTGCATATCCAGGATCTTGACTGGATAGTGAAATGGAAGAAAAGGGATTGCACCATGACCACACCCCATGGGGGGATGTTCTTTCTCTCAAGCTCTTGCACATGCATCCTCTGGTAATTAAAAGCAAAACAAAACAAAAAGAAAAAATATAGCTACCATTGACAATAAAAGTTAAGACAAAATTAGTTTTAAATTAGCCTATAGGACAGAACATTCTAGGGTACAGAGTATCAGATATTTTTACATATAAAAAGGTGGGGGCTTGGTACAGCATCTCCTGTCTTTTCCTCTAGCAGTTCCTGATTGATTTTTCTATTACATCAATGTCTTCAGTAACTGTAATAATATAAACACTGAATAACTATATCATTTCTATTTTAACATTTTCCCCTTAACGATCACAATCTAATAACAATGCACCTAAATTATAAATAAATAAATAAATAAATAAATAAATAAACAAGATAGGCAAAAATTCTATATGAAAACCAGGACTCATCAAGAAATGATGAAGAAATAATCTAATTCATTAAGATTATCTTTCCATCAAAATGAAGAGAAAATGGTTTCTATCAATTTATTAATATAAAGTGATTAGAAAAAAAAATGGCAATAGTGAAACAAAAATTTAATTGCCACTGAGCACAAGTGCTTGTCAGAGAGAAAAAGAACCTCCTTCCACCCCCCATTGAGGCTTGCTCATGCCTCAATCCCTTCCCTATCTCTCCATCCTGTCAGGATCTGGGGCATACTGACACATGTATTTGGCATGCTTTACAAGCCATGGTGACTGCGATTCAAGCCCTGGTTGGCCACATGGGATCTGTCTCCCTTAAACACTAGGCTACCGGCAGGCCCAGAAAAAAAATGGCAACATTTTAAATGGCAAGAAAACTAAAATAAAATGCTTAAAAGCAAATAGATCTAAATACATCAAAATTTTAAAAGTAGCTTATTTTTCAAAACAATGAAAAATTTTAGATCTTGCGATTTATTGTCATGAAGAGATGTAAGAAGTCATAGTTGAGAAACTACTCAACCAGCATCTCTAGTGCCTTAGAGAAAGTAAAATTTACTTAAATTATCATCTTCACAAATTTTAGAGTTGTTTTTTTTTTTCCCACCCAAGAACAGGCAAATTGAAACTCAAAGGACTCACTGACTCCTTATGCTGAATAAAGCCCTTAATAATATACATTGCAAAGAATGTTAAACTACTAAAACTTCAAAGAAGTATCAAAAAGGTCATTTGGGTTTTATTTTTTTGTTGTGGGGGCAGGGACATGTTCTTTTCAGTTGCTGGGTTTTTTTTTGTGTTTTTTGGGTTTTTTTTTTCTTAATCATGTTTAATTTAGTTGACTTTACTTTGAAGTAGTTATAGAAAAATAATCTTTTACTGGAATTATATCACTGTAATTTTTCAGAGTGACACAGAGTGTAAATATAAGCACACTTGCAATACTTCTAAGTGGAAGAAACTCCCCTAGAAAGTCATAAGTTAGATACCGTAAGACTATAGCCACCCTCAAGTTATTATCTCTAAGACAAATAACAGATTGCACGATGTTTTACTGTGTGCCAAGAACTTTTCCAGTTAACATTTTCACTTGAAAAAATAGATCACATACTTGTAAAATCATACCCAGCATTGACTTCATAAGGCATGTGGCTTTAGAGTGCTTTTTACAATTATTAATTCTATTAGTCAACTAGCAGGAGGCTAATGCAATTGTCTTAGAAGACGCTTGGAAGACACAGAAGACATTTTGAGAGCTGATCTGTACATCTGCAAAACAAAGCAAAAAATATATATATTTTCCTTCCTAAACAATGCAAACACAATTTTAATACATCGCACTTAAAATACATAAATAAGCCAACACGGTGGGCTGCTTAAAAGATATCTGATAAAAGCAGGAGCAGACCTTGAGCAAGATTCTCTCCCTCCCTTGGGTTTTAATAAAGCAGCAGGAGAAGAAACATGATATAAAAGATTACGGAACAAGCAGTCATTTTCACAATGGACTGTGATATTGGTGAAATTATTTAGCCTTTAAAATCCCTCAACCCTAATGACTATAATACTTACCTACATGAGGGTGAGGGGAAAGAGCCTAATATGCAAACATCAGTAATGGTTGATACAGAGAAAATTGTAGAGGAGTTAAAATATATAACCATATGAATGAGCTTTAGTCATCGGTGTGTGCAACTTTATTGTAAACTTGATTGTTCCAAGGCACAGCATTTATCTACTTCATCCGGACTATTTAAAAATTGTTCAAAATGCCAGTAAAATTAAGTCTACTATAAATGGTCATGTTAGATTATGGTGCTAAAGTTGAATTGGACAAATAGGAATTGAAGAATTTAAATGAGAACTACAAGGCCTAAAATTGCTCATTTAAGTCCTCTATGTAATTGTGAGATACAAAATTGACCCCTGGGGGTTAATAGTGAAAATGCCCACACTTACATCATTCTCACCTATACAAACACACACATGCTTCTTAAACAGACCATAGACTGTGAATGCTAATTATGTGTCAAGGTATTTGAGGTTAAAAATATATATGGCTTCCCTAAAATGCTGTATTTGTGTTAATTTTCATTACTGAGTTAAGATATTCCATCTGCAAAACTCATAAATGTCTACCTCTAATTAACTATATTTCCCCTTAAATTAAAACCTAAATCTAAAAACTGTCTTTGCTTTCTTAGAAAAAGATTTTACTATTATAAGAAAACAAAGGAGAATGCATCATTTCTGTTACACTGTCATTTAGACAGAGTTATGCAGTGGAAATGATCTGCATTATAACCTTAAAATACAAATACGGTAACTATTTTATTTCCCTTAATAAAATGCTTAAATAAGAAAAATTAATCTCCTTAGAAGACTAAATCATATACTCAGAGAAGTTTCTTTATAGCAAAAGGGATCTGAGTTTTCTATTACCTAGATATTGTGGATTAACCGCTAATGATTCGGTATATTTCGCATATACGTGTATACATATGTCAATATTTTATGTACAAATATAGACAGATAAAAAAATTTATTTTTCAACCAAAACAATCAACTGTTATAGTAATTTAAGAAGGGAATTATATCCAGCCAATGCAGCTGGAAACTAGGAACTATTTTCATTAGATGAGAAATTCCTTGATGGTAAGTGATACAAATTCTCTAGTTTTTGTAATATCTTGACCCTAAACAAAGTAAAGAATCAAAACTTAAGGAGGAAGAATAGTACGGATATCATGTGTCCACTTTCTAAATATAATTCAAATCACTTGCTGATGTGATCAAGGGCAAGTCACTTCTCTTCTCTGTGCCTCTGTTCTAATCTGTAACACAAGGGAATTAGAATAAAATATTTCTAAACTCCCCGCCCCTGACTCTGTGACACTATGATGGTTCTGGTTAATGGCACTACAGTTTTACCTGAGAAAACCTTGTCCGCCGCCTTTGAAAGCATATAAAAGATTAAACCACCTACCACTAAGAGTGACCTAAATACCACTGATGCCTACCATTCACTCAGTTATTCATTTCCCCAACATTCATTCATTCAGTAAATGCACATCTAACATCAGTTATGAACAAAGCGCATCAAGCAAGATGACTCTAATTTGATTATCTGCCATTGATTTAAGAGTGAGGGGCCCAGAGCATTGAAGCAACACAGTAAAGGCCACTACCAGGAAGGCTGTGTAGGAGGCTCTGGTTTGATCCAGCTCATCTTAAAAACCTAGGGCCCTGGCACCTATTGTCCTAGTTTCTCAGGAGACTGAGAGGCAGGAGGGTCCCAAAATAGTGAAATCTTATGTAAATGCAAAAGAGAGAGAAGAATTTTAAAAAGCAGAGAAAATGATTATAAGGAAACTGTCTTTCTCAAAGAAGCAAAGAAAATGATTATAAGGAAACTGTCTTTCTCAAAGAATATTAAAACCTAGAACTTTTTAGTATATTTTCCAATATTTCAACTGGAGATGTGTGTATGTGTGTGTGTGTGTGTGTGTGTGTGTGTGTACACATATGTATTTACACAAGAAGGTAATCTGACCTCAATCTCATACCTTGCTAAGTATGATCTTTAAGTAGCAATTCTTATTTTTACAATATATAATACCAGAGGACATTTTCTTTTTTGTTTTTCTAGATAATAAAATTTTCAAGTGTTCAAAATCAAAGCTTCACACAAAAAGAAAAGTCACCATAGTCTTCTCCTTAATAAATGTTTTCTCTCATGCTGGCTTGTATCGCTGCCTAGGAATACTGGGTTATTAATTACACATCCCATGTAGCCTTTATGAAAATAATTTCAAAGAAAGAAAAAAAAAGAATAAAATGTTTCTTTTGATCAAAAGCCCCCCACAAAGAATTTAAAGAATTAAGCAAGTGATAGCAAAATAAAAGGAAGGTCAGGTCTTGGACTTATAGCTAACTAGATAGCTTCCATATGAACAACATATAAAGTTCAGTTTTTAAAGAACATATGTGTTTGCTCATCGGTTTAGGAAAAAAAACACTTGAATCCTGTCTACTCTGTATATACAGATCAAAATCAGATTCCTTAAGTGAACTATAAAATGCAAGAGAACTTTGTTTATCCGATTCACAAACCGGAGAATCACTGAAAGATTTTAATGTTTTCTATATCTTCAGACTGCGGGGCAATACTTCAGTGGTAGATCGCATTTTTTTATAAACTGCTTCAAACTTCATAAACCCAATGTCAGATTCTGTTCTTTGCTAGCCATGTCTATTTAATTTGCTCTCTCTGTATTGACTGTTCCTGAATCTGTAAAGGTATTTGTGGACGTCTTAAATCCTGTGGAGATTTGAATGTCATCACCTTCAAACAACTCCCCTCAAATAAATCTCTTATTAATTCACATCAAATTAATCTAAAATGATCATTTCTATTAACATATGCTTGAGAACACAAAGCCATTAATAGTCATCTGGACATTGGAACTAACCCAAGCAACTCTGAGATAAAATGCACACACACTATTTGATATCCTATTTCAAAGAGTTTTCATGCTGGCCCAAACACACTTTATTAGGCTTTTATTTCATCATGGTATGTTCTTTCTATTTTAAATATCTCATTTTAAATGCACTAGCCTAGGTAAAAGGTGATAGGGTGGTAAGTTATAATGTCATATCTGCCAAAATGAGTCCTCATAGATCTACACACATCTTAGAGAAAGAATTTCATTAACCATCTTACACTAATAATAAAATCTCAAAGACTTTATGCTACAACTCTAAATAACTCTGTAGAATAAATCTAGAACAAAAAGAAAGCATGCACCTATTTCACTAAATAGGGTACCTGAAATAGAGCAAGTCAACGTCATGGATTCTCATATGGAAAGGGAATGGATTATTTTTGCTTTCATAACCAGTGAGAGGCAAATGTATTAAAAACTCTGATTTGAATAAGATCACATTTTCACTAAGCAAATTAAGAAACATTAGCACTCATTTCTCCACAGATTTGTAGTTTTTCCTTCTGTTTTCCTCTCAAAGGGAAAAAAAAATAAAATAGCTACAACAGGTCAAGCCGACTTTATATTTGCACACAGGCCAGTCTCCACTTCATCCCTTACTTCTTTATAGAACTCAGAATATTCAGTTGGTCCCTGGGCAAAGAGCCAAACACAACACTTACATTCAAAAAGAGTAGCTCATGAAAAAAATATAAAAGTATCCATTTATCTGGATGGTTATAATGTGAACTGACATTGTACTATATGTAAATTAGACTTCCACTGACAACAAAAACATGGGCTCTGAGTTTGGAAGAAATTTCTTTGATCTTCCTCCTAGTATTTGCTAAACAAAATCTTTATATAACAAAAGTAATTTAATTTTTAGGTATCAATATCAATTTGTCTGTTTTCCAATAGGTGATTCAATAAGAAAGAAAATTTAATTATTAACTCAACACCAAAACAAGTGGCTAACGGCTGTCTTAGTTCTCTCACAACAAACCTATGTGAATCACTGCAAAGCCATTGGCTAAAGTGACACAGTACAGTGAATCTACAGGGTGCAAACCATGGAAATAATATTCTTCAATAAGAAAGTTCACTGTCTTCGCAGCACCAGTAAGCCAAGTGTATTAGGCAAGTTTTTTGTTTTTTTGGATTTATTATTATTATTATTATTATTATTATTATTATTAAGAGGGCCAAAATGGGTATAAGATTAAAACAAATGTTGTAAAGGGACACTGAGAACTTACTGGCAACGAATGGAAGTAAGTCTGTGCTATCATCTGCAACACTTCTTTTCCTAAGGCTAGGACATAACCTACAAACCAACCATCCCTACTATACCACAAAAAGTAGTTAAGTCCTGTACCCATTCAAAGACCAACAGCCCAAGGATCAAACCATAGGTGTAGCCCTCTCCTTTTTTTTTTTTTTTTTTTTTTTTTTGAGAAGTTTTGCTATAAGGCGCGTGCACTTGCCAGAGAGACAGAAAGTGAGAAATCACCCCTCGGGAGGATGGCCACACCACAATCACAATCCCTTCTCCTCCATTCTCCTCTCGGGATCTTGGGCACGCATGCACACCCACCCCCAATGTGAGTTCAAGCCTCCAGGACTAGGATTAGAACCGGTGTCAACTACATGGGAGTCCAGCTACATAGCCATTGTGCCAACTGCTGGTCCCAAGTACAGCCACCTCTTAAGACACAAACATCACAAAGTATCAGCTAATGCATTCACACAACAGAAAGAATGGAGGAATAAATTCAGTGTGTCAATATATGTAAGCGTCATAAAGCCACAGATCTTTGCTTCGTATTTTTAAAAGTCCATTTAAATTTATAGTACTCGGGAACCAGCATTTAGCGTAATGGCTATGTCGCTGGACTCCCACGTAGTCGACCGTGATTCGCATCTCAGACCCGGTGGCTTAAACTCACGCCGGGTGTTTGTGCGTGCGTGCCCAAGATCCCGAGAGGAGAATGGAGGAGAAGGGATTGCGGCGTGACCATCCCCCCTGGGGGGTGATTTCTCGCTTTCTGTCTCTCTGTCTCTCTCTGTCTGTCTGGCGAGCGCACGTGCCCTATAGTGAAAAACCTCTCAAAAAAAAAAAATAAATAAATAAATAAATAAATTTATAGTACTGATATTTTTCACAACATGTAATAGGTGCACACAAATAATACAAAATGTGGTTTAGTTACCACCCTTTTTAGTGTCAACTATTTTAATCTATTTAGCATCATTTTCCTAATGATAAAAGCAAATTAAATGTATACATGCACACACACATGCACAAAAGTAGTTTATTTTTCTTTTGTTAAGTACAATAAAACTTTCCCCAAAAAAAGATTTTTAAAAATCTATACTCTAGGGACCAACAGTTAACGTAATGGCTATGTCACTGAACTCCCATGTAGTCGACCGCGGTTGAAGTCCTGGACCCAGTTGAAGTCCTGGATGCCGGGCGCGTGTGAATGTGTGCCCAAGATCCTGAGAGGAGAATGGAGGAGAAGGGATGCGGTGTGGCCATCCCTCCTGGGGAGTGATTTCTTGCTTTCTATCTCTCTTTCTGGCGCACGCACATGCCCTATAGCAAAGAAAAACCTCTCAAAAAAAAAAAAAAAAAAAAAATCTATACTCGAAAACAACTTCTGATAGCAAGATAAGTTGAACTACTTTTCCCATCTTCTGTGAAAAGTTTCATGTATGAAAAAAAGTACACACATAATCTCTTCACACATGTTCAGCAGACTTAAAAATGCTTCAGTTATAAGAACCTTCCTCCCCCCCACCAAAAAAAAAACCTATTTCAGAACATTCTGCCTGCGCTCATCCCAAGTTTAAGCTTTATCTGAGCTTTTAACATAGTAACTGTTTAAGCACAGATGACAAGAAATTTAAGAATTTTCTCTAGTTCTTCCCATGACATTATCTTCAAAGAAAGAAAAGAAAGGTTCTTTGGTCAAATTAAGTTTTGTACAAACCGAATACTTGATAATTCTCCCAGATCTCCACAATATACATTAGCAATTGCAGCTCTAAAAAGTCCTAGGGATGGCAGAGGGAGGAATCTGTTCAATTTGGATTGGAATTTACAGTCTCATTTGGCTTTATGTCACATAATGCTACTTAGGCAAGAAAACTAACGTTCCACTGAACTCAGCAGGCGATGCTACTCTAAAACGATAATGCTCGAGCGAGAAATACAACCAAGATTTTTAAAGAATGTGCATTACTTTAAAAGGAAAAAAAAGTAAACTTGGCAAGAAAACTATAATGTTTTGCTCTGAAGTGGACTGGTTTGAAGAGAATGGTTTTGTTTTTGTTTTCTAGCACAGTTATCAGCATTAAAAGATCTGGAGGTATTATCATGAAAGACTTAGGAGCAGCATTGTAGTGTAGAAGAATCATACAGACAGAACATTAAATTTTAAAAAGCAAGAGAGAAAACATCTATGTACAATAAGATCCCAGGTATCCACATTATACATTCACAAAAATATATGGGTGTAAGCCCAATGTCATCTCTGAACTAAACACTTTATACAGCTATCACCGCATTAAAATAGTAATTTTTTCCCAGCTGTTTCTAGTGCTGTCCCACAGCATTTTAATGCTGATCAACTTAAAATCTTATATACTAGATTTGGCCCATTATTTTATAATAACTTAAATTTTATCTGATTAAAATTAAGTCAGGTATCAAAATATGGCAAAGTTTAATAAGATATAAAGTATAGAAAAAAGGTGGGGTTACAGAAAAACCCAGAATTGAATTAAGGGATCCACAATCCATATATTTACAATCAGTAGTTGACAAATGCCCATGTCTCCTCTCCAATTATTAATATATCCCATTCTTCCTAACTCAATTCAGTCTCTGCTCCTAGAAACTGTCCCCGGATTCAGCACTACCAGTAACAAAGGACAGAATAATGATGCCTGGGACAGTTGTGTCCAATATGAACTCATTCTATGACTGCACCTGTTTCTAACATAGTTTAGTATTTGTCAGGCTCCTGTTTCTGAGTGATGCTGAAGAGAAAATTCTGTGCACGTGGATGGATTCCCTATCTCACCCTTTCAAATCCCAGACAGATTCCATAGCTCAGTGGTATTTGGATTTTGTTTTATTCTTATGGCACCTTCCTTACCTCCAAAGAAACAAAAGATTAGAGAGAAAAAAATGAAACAACAATATGCTAGGTAGATGTCAAAGTCCACCATGGTGGTCAGGTCAGAGTGAGGTCTAAGACTGAGAGAAGGATCCCATATTCAGGTTTCTTCTGGCCCCCACAGTTCAGGCTTCACACATTTGTACATGAGGAATCAATAGTGACTCCATACATGTGTGCAGGGCTGTGGAATTAGGGCAGAAATTAACTCATCTCAAGTATTTTGCATAGGTAATGTAGTAAGTCTTCACATTCAAGTTCAATTTAAACTTAAGAATCTAAATGCATATGGAGACTAAATGCACGCATGCATACCATAGAAAAGATTATGACCACCTGTACCTCAATTAATTTCTTTTCTCCAACAGCTTTTTATAGACACCTGTCACATTGCAAGACAAAGACAATCCACAAAACACCATTTTATAAAGATTGACATCAAACCTACACGATGGTCTCTATAGTTCTGTCAAGTGAATACACAGCCTTAAAATATTCCCAAAGATGACTAAGTGTCCTAACTTTTGGATTGAGAATATAATCTATTGCTAAATTTACTAAATGACGCAAGTCTCTAGAGTGGATTCCTTTTTACAAAACCCTCTACAATTCTCACAAGCAGAAGATAGTCTTTTTCCCATGACAGGGCATTTTATCTCTGTTTAAAGTATTTGCCACACTACCTGTAATTGTCTGCTTATGTTCCAGGCTACCCCACTCCACTGTGGAATTCTCCAGACCATAAAAATATCATCATTAGCACTCTTACTAATTTAAAATATTAGTATATGTCAATTTTATATGTGACTACTAATCAAAATATTAGTATACAATAATGTATTCATATATGCAAATATCCATAGGGTCATGAATGATTCTCAAGCTTCTCCCAAGTAAAAAATATCTGAGGTTAGAAAACATTTCCATCATTAACAATGACACACTTATGGTGATTTCTAGGGGGAAACAAAACAGCATAGTTAGGGCAAGAAATATGTAAGTTTTTAAAAAGTGGGGTATTAATAAGGCCCTCCCCACAGAAACTAAGACATAGTAAGCATGGACAAAAGTCTTACTGAATGGATGGATGTTATCACACTAAGAAATCTTGCATATTGTTTATTATCTTCAAGGATCCTCTAAATCTCTTTACAACAGACTGATTGCAGAAGAAGAAAAGCTACCATAATGGTAAAATTGTCTTATCAGTATAACCTACCATATTAAGACATAGGGACTGGAATATTAATTCTGTCTGTATTTAGGCAAAAAAAAAAAAAAAAAAGACAATAAGATTCCATAGCTCTAAATCCGTGCCATGAAACAATAAACCACAAATAGAAATACGAATTTTATTACATTTATTTTTTTAAATGTGTGAGTCACAACTATGTTGTTTGAATTATGTTCTATAAATGTCTATATAGCATACTGAAAAAAAGTCTGTGGATCGAATTACATGATCAGGGAAGCTCATTTTTAAAAAAAGCACACTCTAGTGATAATTCTATAATAATGTTACTGTTAATCGGCAAAATGAATATTTAAAAATTCATTTAGCTGCATGATTATTTATATTCTATACATAAATATACTGTATTTAATGCACTTATTAAGTATATATCTATTAGAAATGTACACATTTGTACATATACAATCATGAGCCACATAACATTGGTTCAGTCAATGACGGACCACATGTGTGACTGTAGTCCCATAAAATTGTAATAGCCTAGGTAGGGACCAGCAGTTAGCATAATGGCTATGTCACTGGACTCCCATGTAGTCGACCATGGTTCGAGTCCCAGACACGGTAGCTTAAACTCACGCCAGGCGCTTGTGCATGTGTGCCCAAGATCCTGAGAGGAGAATAGAGGAGAAGGGATTGCAGCGTGGCCATCCCCCCTGGGGGGTGATTTTTCGCTTTCTGTCTCTGTCTCTGTCTTTCTACTGAGTGCACGTGCCCTGTAGCAAAAACCTCTCAAAAAGAAAAAAAAAAAAAAAAAGGCAATAGCCCAGGTATGCTATTCCATCTAGGTCTGTTTTAAGTATAATCTATGATACTTGCACAATGTCAAACATCACCCAAAATGCATTTCTCAGACTGTATTTCTGTCATTAAGCAACATGATTATATATAAATTCTATTTATATAATTCAACTACGCATTCTCTAAGAATCCAAAGTTTAAATATTCTGTTCTAGGAACATAACACATGAAGATAAAGAAGAGGTTGTCTTTGAAAGAACATCTTGGGACATAAAACAAAATACTGAAAGCCTAAAACACCTGGATCAAACACCTAGCAACTTAGCATCTAAATGGACACAAACTCAGGTTAATTTTAAAATTTACACACACATACACTAGCCAGTTCTCACAGCACCATTACTCGAACTGGCAAAAGTGAGATCACAAATGCATATTGACAGTGGAACAGAACTATTTAAATTCGCAGTATTTGGCAGCAGAACACATGGTCATACAATAGAATATTAAGCTGCAATAATAAAAGGACTACTTACAACAACGTGGCTGAACCTCACAAGCATAATGCTGAAAGTGAGCCACTAGACATAAAAGAATGCATACATTAATTCATGTGCATGCTATACTGAAATGCATGTAGTGTTCAAAAACAGGTAAAGCCAATCTAACGTGTGAGCAGTCAGGACAGTGGTTGATTCCAGGAGGGAGCAAAAGAACAGAGAATGGGAAGGGAGTGGTGGAGGGGGAATGCTTCCATAGTGCTGTCAATATTGTAGCATTTATTAACAAGAGAGAGAGTTGCACATGTGTATTCATTTTGTAATAATTCACTGAGTTACAGACTTAGGGTTTATACAATTTTCATCTGTGTGTGTGTATGTTCTATGTGTGTATGTGTGTATATGTGTGATTTTCAATGAAACTACAGTTGCTCTGCAGAGAGCACAGAACAATATATTAGAAGAAATTTTACAGCTGCTATATATACATATGCAATATATGTACATATATATTATTGTAATATATTATATACATTATTATTGTGTGTGTGTGTGTGTGTGTATATACACACACATATATATATATATAACACACATAGTTAAGAAAGATTTTTGTGGGACCAGCAGTTGGCATAATGGCTATGTCGCTGGACTCCCACGTAGTCGACGGTGGTTCAAGTCCTGGACCTGGCGGCTTAAATTCACGCCGGGCGCATGTGCGTGTGTGCCCAAGATCCCGACAGGAGAATGGAGGAGAAGGGATTGCGGCGTAGCCATCCCCCCTGGGGGGTGATTTCTCACTTTCTGTCTCTCTATCTCTCTCTGTCTGTCTGGCAAGCACATGCGCCCTATAGCAAAAACCTCTCCAAAAAAAAAAAAAAAAAAGAAAGATTTTTGCTATAGGGTTCATGTGCTCACCGGAGAGACAGAGAGAGAGAAAGAGACAGAAAGTAAGAGATCATCTCCTGGGGTGATGACCATGCTGCAGTCCCTTCTCCTTTATTCTCCTCTTAGGATCGTGGGCAGATACACACATGCATCCAACATGAATTTTAAGTCACTGGGTCTGGGACTCAAACCATAGTCAACTATGTGGGAGTCCAGCGACACAACCATTATGCCATCTGTTGGTATATTTTAAAGGACAGACCAAGCAATCTAATGGAGTAGAATGTGTCACTGGTCCTTAGGCAGCGTTGTAGGCACAAAGGGTCATGACGTGCCCAAACAGGCAAGAAGATGGTAAAACAAAGAAAAGTGATACTGAGAAATAAAAAAAAAAAAAAAATAGAGAGTTCTAGATAAAAGGGATTTGAAAGGGTGAAAGGTCTGAAATAAGAGATGACAGGCAAGAATAAGAGCAGATACCCTAATAGGAAAGTCAATCTCAAGAGACAAACAAACAGAAAAGAAAAGAGCTTCGGGACGAGCAGTTAGTGTAATGGCTATGTAGCTGGACTCCCACGTAGTCGACCACGGTTCGAGTCCCAGACCCGGTGGCTTAAACTCACACCGGGCGCGTGTGCGTGCATGCCCAAGATCCTGAGAGGAGAATGGAGGAGAAGGGATTGCGGCGTGGCATTCCCCGCTGGGGGGTGATTTCTCGCTTTCTATCTGTCTCTCTCTGTCTGTCTGGCGAGCGCACGTGTCCTATAGCAAAAAAAAAAAAAAAAAAAAAAAAAAAAACTCTCCAAAAGAAAAGAAAAGAGCTTCGTCTTTGATTCTGTTCTTGGAGGTGGTGGTGTTGAAGTGACAAAGCACAGACACACATCTGTAGCTACTAAAGGCATTATTAGGATACCTGCATTAATTATAGCACAGAGACAACTATGTCAGGGCAGAAGAAAAGCGGTATTTATTGAGCACCTATATACGCAACAGCCATTTTCTTACTGCTTCTTGGCTCACATAATTCCGTAGCTAGACTTCACCAAAGGCCAGCAACTTCTCCTTTAGTTCCATCTTAAAGATGAGAAAATAGGAGCTGAAAGGGGTGAAAGTGATCTGCTCACCTTAGAAGACTAAATAGAATAGATGAAAGACAGCCAACAAAACAAGACTGATTTTTTTCTTAGAATTCATACATCTAAATTCTGGATTTTTTTCATAAGGCTGAATATATGTGTAACAGATTCTCCTTCCAATTAAAATAGTTCTCGTAAATCTATGTCACATGGCAGACCAAGGTATTCCATCTTACAAACTGAATAATGTCAGGTGGTTGCTCATTTTGTGTGAAAAAGATAAGTTAATTGGTAAAATTCTATCAGTTTTAAACTTTTCACCTGGTTAATATTTTCTTAAGACTTAGACTTCTGTTATCACATGGCATCTAATATGCACTAACAACACACACACACACATACACATACAAGAATGAATAGGCAGCACACAAATGTTAACAGGAAAACTTGAAAATGCTATTTCTTAAAATTATTTCAGTGCCTCCTGGTCATATGAAATGGTTTCAATAAATTGGTATATGTGAATCCAAAAAAATCACTCCATACCTCATCAATACATACAACAATTACTTGTCAATTAAAACTAACAAAAAAAAAATGTAATGGGGCACTTAGCATGTATTGTATAAGTACAAAGAGACACATCATATGATCACATTTTATTTTTAAGACATTTGCTCCAGGTCTGCATTATAAGATATTGTGATTTAATACTATTCCATGGATTTCCTAAAGAAAACCATAAAGTCCAAGAATGCAGTCACCTTACAAGCTTGTGAGCCTTTGCTTTGAGTATAGTAAGAGTGGGTTGACTAATCCCACAGCATCAGCAAGTACTGATGCTTTCCATGCTCTTGAAGTCAGGGCATTGATGCTCTGTACATTTTACCACTGACTACAAGAAATAAGTTTTAGCCTGGAGAGAAAAAGATGTTTGTGCAAGGAACAGTAGAATGCCTAGCAAAGGGTGGCACTCTATAGCGTTATTTAAAATTAACTACTTCCATTATTCTTCTGAGTTTTTGGTAAAACAAATTTCCTAGCAGTTTTATTTGATTATTTCAAACTTGGATTACTATACAGAGTTCGGCTTACCAGAGTATAAATACCTGGGAACGGTGGCATCATCTCTATAGGTGTAAATGACACCTTGTTTACTGAGCCTACAGACCAGGATGTTACTCAGAAAATAAAACACTATTTTTGAAATGGTTTTGTAAAAGTTCATATACCACGAACATACCGTATCACAATCTTACCTTGTTACAACTTCAAGAATGCCCTATTTCGGCCCAGCCACAGTGGCACCAATGGGAGGGCCCCACTGTGGGAGAGCTGAGTCTGCATGGGAAGCCTGGGTTTGCTTCCCAGCCCAACATAAACAGGCCATGCCCATCCCTGATCTTAGCTAACTAGAAGGCAGAGGTGGGAAGACTGAGACACAGCAAGGCCCTGTCCAAAAAAAAAAAAAAAAATCTCTCTTTCTCCCTCCATGCGCATGCTCTTTCATAATTTTTTAAAGCCCTCTTTTAATATTGAAATACAGCAAATTATATTAAAAGTGAGACATTATATAAGTCATTAGGAAAGAAAATTATAACCTTGCAAGTGCTTATCATCTTCTGAAGGAAAATAAACAAACAAACAATAACAACAACAAAAGCTAAGTTATACGTCTGAAAAAATATCCTACCCTGGATACTGAAATCAAAGTGAAATTTTTCTTCACAAAGTATCATCAATGTGGTCCAAATAAGTTAAATGAATAGGTGAACCCTGGCAAATAATGGCCACAGTCTAGTACAAATGGTAGGGGGAAAAAAATGACAAACTGTGTATACTAAGGAGTTCAAGAATAGCACTATTGGGACCAGCAGTTAGCGTAATGGCTATGTCGCTGGACTCCCACGTAGTCGACTGAGGTTCGCGTCCCGGACCCGGTGGCTTAAAACTCACGCCAGGTGAGTGTGCGTGCGTGCCCAAGATCCCGAGAGGAGAATGGAGGAGAAGGGATTGCGGCGTGGCCATCCCCCCTGGGGGATGATTTCTCGCTTTCTGTCTCTCTGTCTCTCTCTGTCTGTCTGGCGAGCGCACGCGCCCTATAGCAAAAAAACCTCTCCAAAAAAAAAAAAAGAATAGCACTATTCATAAATGCTTTGTAATGGCCAGAAATCAGAGAAGAGTGCTTTAGTCTGTGTGTGTGTGTGTGTGTGTGTGTATGTATGTGTATTTTAAAATAATCATTTTATTTCACTTTATTTATTTATTTTAATTTGACCAGAGAGCAACAGAGCACAATAGGGTGGTAGAGTGTGGGGGAGGGAGGTGAGAAGGCAAGCCACCAGGTCTGGGACCTGAACCACGGTCGGCCATGTGGGAGTCCAGCGCCCTTAACCACCACGCCACCTGCCAGCTCCAACTGCTTTAGTCTTTGATCAATAACTTAGAATAAAGTTATGTCAGATTGCACCATACTTGATCACTTCACTTTCATGAAAAAAAAAAATGGCAAATGATTATCCAAAGAAGCTGATGTCAGTTTTCTTCCCCAAAATCCAAAGTCAAGTGTATCTCCTGATACCAGTGCCTACAATGTAGAATTAAATCCTATTTTTCAGCAAGTATTATAAAACTAACCCAGTGCTATGATAACTGATGCTCATAATCACAACAAAATTCACATGAGATTTATTTACTCAATATATATGTTAAGAGACAACTATGTCAGGTACTCAGTGAGGTATCAGGATACAGCTGTCAACAAAGGAGACATGGAACTTGCCCTCAGTGATCTTACGGACTAGCTAGAAAACAACAACAAATAGGAAGCGGGTGTCTGCTCCAGATTTGGTATAACAAGTAGTGGGAAAATGACCACAAACTGAAGAAGAGCAGGAGCTGGCCAGGTGAAAAGAGAAAACTGGAAGATCCAGGCAAAAGAAATAGCAAGTGAAAAGGCCCAGATTAAAGATAATGTAGCAGGCCCAGCAGATGGTGTAATGTTACACCCCTGGTCTTCCACGTAGGGGACCTCAGTCTGAGTCCTGAACTTGGCAGCTAAACTCACACCAAGTGTGTGTGCATGTTTGCCCAAATTCCTAGAGGAGAATGGAGGAGAAGGACTTGTGGTGTGACCATCCCTCCCTGGGGCGTGTGTGGGGAGGTGATTTCTCGCTCTCCCTCTCTCTCTCTCTGTCTTCCTTGCAAAGGCACATATCCTATAGCACGAAATCTTTCTAAAAAAAAAAAAAAAGTTAATGTAGCTACTTCAAGGAACTGAAAGGAGCTCTCCCGTATTATTAGCAATTTTAGAGGTGTTTAGTTAAATCCTTCAGTTCTATAAAATAAAGGATTAAAACAAATTCTATAGAGAATCCCTATTTTCCTGAAAATACTACACAATTAATTTGTCATATATGAGTTCTTCAAAAAGATCATGAAAAAAACTATTCAAGGACTTCAAAATTTCTGACACCAAAATAAACTAATGCTTTTTTTTTAAATTGCCATAGCTTGCCTGCACTTTCCAGGGACAGACAGAGAGAGGAAGGGAGGATGAGAAAGCACACCACCAACGGGATGTGGTCATGCCTCAGTCGCCTCTCCTCCATCTCTCTCCATCCTGTCTGAGACTTCAGGCATTTATGCACATCCCCCCCCCACCCCCGGGTGGTTTTTCAAGCTACCAGGGCCAGGAATCAAACCACAGTTGGCATGAAGGATCTAGTTTCCCTTAACCACTAGGCTATGGGGCTTGCCCTAAACTTGCACTTTAATTCCGTTTTTCCACAAACTTTCAAGTTTCTAAACAGGCAAGATTAAAAACTAAGATAGAGGCAGTATGATATGCCCACTGAAGAAGAAAAGTGTGGGAAAAGAAGACATAGGTATTTCAAAAAATTTTGGACTATAATTATAAAAGAAAGAATAAAAATAACCTCAGAAGTACAGGGTCAGATAAAAAATGAGGTTACTGATGTATATCTATGAGACATTAATTAGATTATTTAGACATTTATATGTTATCATAATCTCTGTATAATTTTGCTATATTTATTACTATATACATATATATATGTGTGTGTGTATATATGTGTATATATGTGTGTGTGTGTGTGTGTGTGTGTGTGTATGTATATATATATATTCAGGTTTTGCCATGAGTTGTTTGTGCTTGCCGGAGAAGAAAAAGACAGACAGAAACAGTGAGAGGGAAAGATAAGAAGTCACTCTCCAGGGGAGATGGCCAGGCTGCAATTCCTTCTCCTCCATAGTCTTTCTGGGATTTTGGCAGTGCATGCACACATCTGGCCTTATTTTCAAGCCCCCAGATCTGGGACTTGAACCACTGTTGGCTATGTAGGAGTCCTGTGCCATCTGCTGGCCCCAAACATCAATATCTTACTTAAGTGTTTCATTATTTGCATTCCTGCCTGGATGGTACTCTCCTGTTGTCATTCATATTGATACTCTTTCTCCTAGTAAAGCACCTGTAAATAAACAGGCACTGCTTAATAAATATTTGTTGGGTAAATTTATTGAAGTTTAGTGAATAAGCTTAGTGAAATTCATTGAAAAGACAGCAACAGAGTTAATCAACTGACCAACTTAGCTACTTGATACCCATCTATTTGTTTCCATTGACTACCTGACCATACTTGTTTTATCCTATCCCTGTCCACTCTGAATCCATTCTAATTCCTAAATTCTTTGACTTGTAACATTTTATAAAGATTTCCAAAACAGCTTAAAAGTACACCTTTCAAAATGAACCCAGATCTTCCTATTTCCATTGGGAGTTTCCTCAGAACTTGGTCAAAAGCTCCATGATGATCCTACATATGCATCTGGATACCCATAAATTGGTAGTTACAATAATATGCAGAGGGACCAGCAGATGGCTAATGGTTAGGTTGCTGGACTCCCACGTAGTAGACCGCAATTCCAATCCCGGACCGGCGGCTTGAAACTCACCCGGGGCACATGTGTGTTCATGCCTAAAATCCCAAGAGGAGAATGGAGGAGAAGGGACAGCAGCATGGCCATTCCCCCTGGGGGTGATTTCTCATTTTCTATCTCTCTGTCTCTCTCAGTCTCTTCAGCAAGCACAAGCGCCTTATAGCAAAAAAAAAAAAAAAAAAAAAAAAACTCTCTTAAAAAAATTAAAATAAAATAACAGGCAGAAAGGTCTCAATACAACATACTTCATTTCAAGTCAGATCTACACTGATAGAAATGTAGCACACTTCAGATTAGATACTGATGGTTCTCCTAAAATTACATTTTATGGGAGACCAGCAAATGGCATAGCGGTTTACTTCACTAGACTCCCACATGGATGACTGTAGTTCAACTCCTGAACCTGGTTGCTTGAAAATCACGCTGACCAAGATTCATGGAGGTGAATGGAGGAAAAGAGATTTCAGGCATGGCCAGCCCCCCTGAGGAGTGATTTCTCACTTTCCCTCTCACTATTTTTGTCTCTCTTTACGCCAATACTACCAGTTAACTACTCATGTCTCCCAGTTGATCAATAGTGACCTGGAAATTGTGTTTGAGATAAGAGCAATGTCAAGTAACTTTTAGGCAGAGAGTAGTCTTTTCTATGTAAATATCAGAACAATTATTCTAAGACTATGTCTTGGATAGGCCAGAGACAGGAAAATAAGCAGAAAACATGTTTATCTGTGAATGGGTCAAGGTCATCAAAGTACCTTCAGGCACAAACCAACACTGCCTTTTAGGTCAAACTGTACTCAAGTTTAATGTAAGAAGACTTGCAAAACAAGGTGTAAGCAGAGCTCTCCTTACACTTCCCAAAGCAGATCCTGGCACAACTGCCTCTTTGGCTGGATAGGATAAAAAGAGAAAACCCACATGCACAGGAAGCACAGAGATTCAAAGGACTATTCAAATCTATTAACCAAAATCGATAGCGGTTTAAGTCATATCTGCATCCTCTTCTTTGAGCTTCTCTGTTTTATCTTAAGTCTTATAATGATATGTATAACTTGTTTATTTTACAAAGTTATTTTAAAGTGAGTAAAAAGAGAAGAAAGTACAAATTAAATGAAATAAGACAATACATACCGGGATAGGCTGCAAAAGACAACATGCAGCCAGCTTGCATGAAGCTGGAGCAACAAGGAGGCCCAGGTTCAGATCCCAGACCAACCTGAATGGGCTGGATACAGGGGTATGGACCAATTATCCTGACTAACTCGGACCATAACATGTCAAAAACTCGCTAAGTCTCTTTCTTCCCTTTCCCTTTTCACATTCTGTCTCTTTCTCAATAAATGAATAAAAAGGTCATGTGCTATAATTTTTGATGGTCAAGGCTTTCAATAGATATAGTCATATAGTCCCACTCTCCCATCCCCTAGACTATAGGCTCCCAATGGGTAGTACACAGAGCAGCCATATATGTATTTTATATATATATATATATATATAGTATCTACGTATGTATATAAAATGACTAAAGACTGACGTCAAGACTCAGAGCAGCTATATATACATAAATATATGTATGTATACAGAATGAATAAAGACTGACATCAAGACATTCACAAATATTGGGGGGCAACGGAACTTCTTATACAGGTAAATTCAGTCGTTATATGATTAAAAAGAGAAAGCAGCCATTTTAAAGCAGAAGTAGAAAAAGAAAAGCACATTTAACTAGATTTTTCTTGTTCTGACTTTTTTAAAGTCATTGATTTTTATGCTTTAAATCAATGTTTCTCTTAAACAGACTGCACGCTAAAATTACAATACAAATCAAACAGTGCCACTTGAGTGTCTGTTACCTACACTGCTTCACACGGTAGGCACTCGGTATAGGGGCACTGTCTCTTGACAAACTGGGAGTTCTTATCTTACAGCAGCCAATACTCAGTGGTAGTAGCATACACATTTACAGTACAAGAAATCCACAGTATGTTACAGCAGTAGTAACACATACTATTATAGTATCAGAACTCAAATTCCATAATCTGTTTCCAAGGAGCATTTTAAACAATGGAAAAACTGGAAAACATTTTAATTATCAACTTCATGATTGCTTTCAAAGGAAAAAAATCTTCTTTTACAATAGGAATTTTGTAGACATTCTCCATAGTGGACTATTCATTTGATGTACCTCTTTCTACATGAATCAGGTCTTTCCTACTATACAACTATCTATGCTAATTGAAAAAAGAGAAACAGACTCAGTAATGAAATGACAAAACATTTCCTAAATTTGGGAAAGGTTTTCCTTTCATCATTGAGAACATGCCATTTTTTTCCTAAATCACTAAAGAAAATAAAATGCTTTTCTCCATTCTATAATTCTTTCCCACGTCTGTCTTTAAGAACATTTGCAACAGCAAAATGATAAGCATCAAGTTCTAGGCTTTCAAGAGATATATTCAGGTCTACAATTCAAAATTAAATCCACTAATTTTGTCACGGTTCATAGGAGCGAGAAAATCATAGTGCTAATATGAATATACGTATGTTATGTTCAATTCCTGGGAATGAATTACAGGTAACTAACAAACCTATAGCACCAAAGTCTTTCTTCAACATGTGTTCCAAAGAATTCAAAGAAATACAACTTTATTTAATGTTCCTGGCTACCTACGATGCCTACTGTGTTGATGAATACAGTCTATGTTTAAATTGGGAGAGTCAGGGGTCAGCCCCATAGCACAGTGGTTCAGCCCTGTGCCAAGGTCAGATCCCACATGTCGACCATGATTGAATCCCAGTGCTGGCAGCTTGAAAACTTGCCAGGCATGTGTGCATGTGTGCCCCAAATCCTGATGGGATGGAAAAATGGAGGAGAAGGGATTACACCAGGACTATGCCCACTGGAGGGTGCTCATCCTTTTTTTAGTTCTTTGGCGAGTGTATGTACCCTTTGAAATTTAAATAAATAAATAAATTAGGAATGCCTCTCAATGAGAGGTAAATTAAGGTACTGAAAACTAAGTCTTGGGTACTTAAGGTTCCAGAGGTTAATGCTCTTGCTTAAACGCATTCACTTATATAGGAGGCTCAGAGTCAGATGTATATTTACCCAAGTATTTAAGAGCAGGCATTTTGGAACAATTTAATTGTTTAACTAAATTCAGTATTACTGCCCACTCGGGGGTAAGGAGGTACAGTGGGGAACAGTCTAGATTCATTTGTAGAGCATTTTCTATTTTGTAATATAGCTTAAACTCTTTTTGAAGAAATATGGTAAAGTGATTATCCTTCTGGAACTAGATATACTGACACTGTCACATTAACTCACAGCTTGTTAAATACAGTGCAATCTTTCTATAACATTCTTTGTTATGAGACTAGAATCAGCATATGGGAATTGCTCTTTTCCTGCTAAACTGAAGTCATTACTAACTACTCATCTGTGACATGTACTCTTTCTTGTAACCAGGGATTTTAGCTGCACAAAATTTAGAAACTGCCACATTGTTTCTTGGCATCGCTTTCACATGTGACATCATTTAAATGTAGGAAAACTCCATTTTAGCAAATACACTAGTGGGTGCCAGGTTAAGGATTGCCCAAAAGGGGCAGCAGAATTTCCATAGGGACCAACCACAGATCATTCTTCCAACCTATACCTCACATGCCTTTCATTAGCGGCACATGGAATTACAATGAGCTCAACAAATGCATTTCAAAATGGGTTATCAAGTTACCAGCATATAGAAATGGCCTCCAGTTCTTGTAGATGTGTATTGAGAACTGTCATGTGGTGAGGCAAAGCTCCACTTTCAGTTTTCCTAATTTCCAAAGTCTAATGAATCTGAGTATGACTTGTCTTTAAAACATAATATGCTTATTAATAAACACGATTTACATACATAATAATCATAACTACAAACATATAAATACATACAAATACAAACATACATATATACAAATACAAACCTACATAGGAATCTGTTCACTAATATCTATTGCTGAGCAAAATATAAATAGGAAACTGCCTAAATGACAAGGATGTTTTCAGACAATCGGTATCATTCAGAACCTCTGAAAGTCTTATTTTGGAAATCCTTGAATAATTCCTAGAACTTCCTCCATCACTTGAAAACTCACATAGCCAAAAGAGAAATCCTACCATCTCATCAGTACACTCTGCAAGGCCCTAGTTTCAGACTTGTGAATTTTGTAATGCAAGTAGAATTTGAGAGCAGGAAACTGCCAACAAAATGTAGAGCTAATGCCCTCAGTTAGAGGCATCTTTTCTACCGAATAAAACACAAATCCCATGGTATACTCTAATTTTCCCCTACAAAATAGAAATGGCATCTCACCATCACTGTTAGGAAAATGCTTTGAGCCTCTAACCTTACAGAAAGCTTTATTAATTTGAATCACTTTGTTATTTCTTAGACAAATTCATTAATATGTTTATCTCTGATGTTAAAACACAATTATTTTGGGACCAGCAGTTCGAGTAATGGCTATGTCACTGGACTCCCATGTAGTCGACTGTGGTTCAAGCCCCGGACCTGGTGGCTTAAATTAACACCAGACACATTTGCGTGCGTGCCCAAGGTCCTGAGAGGAGAATGGAGGAGAAGGGATTGCAGTGTGGCCATCACCCCCGGGAGGTGATTTCTCATCTTCTGTCTCTCTCTGCCTTTCTGGCAAGCACACACGCCCTATAGCAAAATCCTCTCAAAAAAAAAAAAAAAAAAAAAAGGGAAAAATATATGTGTATACACGCACATGTACACTTAGCTTGCAAATTTCAAATATGTGGTTCTAAATAATATTTCAGAATCACTCTACTGTGTGATCCACGGTACTAAATCATATAACTTCTATTTATTATTTTCCAACAGAAAAACTGGGTAATTTCAGTAATAAATTATTTTTATTAACAAAGTATTTATAATCATGTGGTACATTCATATATCCCACATATGAAAAACAAAAAAGATAAAGTATCCAGAAAACTTTAAGACAATATCTCTGACATACTACCTCTCAGGAAAGAGTCTGATACAGACAGACAAAGCTATCATAAACTTTTTGATAAATATGACAGTGATTAATTCTGAAGCGGAATTTTGTTAAGACTCATTTTGGGAAGAGGAGGATAAAAATTTTCTGGCTATCAGAAATTCATGTATTTTTTTTAATCATGTATTAAAATTAAGTATGAATACACATATAAAAAATTTAAATGATGGCTCAGGTCATTAATGATTCAGAGTAGGGCATAAACAGATGAACAGTAAAAGTTACCCAGAAATATTTTTCTCAAGAATTTTTACAACTCAGTGTGGCCATGATCTCAGACTCCTGAACACCAAGTTTACACAACAGAAATTCATACACAAGAGAAACAGACTGAGGTATACATTCTATCATGAGATTGACACCAAGCTAGCTCTTTGGAATAATGTGACGCTACTCATTCCAACAATACGGGCAGCTAAAAGTTTCAATTTGTTCTACTCAGCACAAAAAAAAAAGTTCATTGAAAAACTAAAGTACATGTTTACAAAAAAAGGTGTGAAATTCATGCAATTTTTCTTTATAATACATATTTGGCATGAACTGATTAAGGACCCTGTCTATATATTCTAAATGCAATTTTTTAAATTAAAAGATGTTTAGCAATGCCATCTTGAAGAGCCTAATGAGCACCTCCATAGTTAATGGTATTTAGAAATTAAAACAGATTAAAAACAGAACAATGATTATAATTATTATAATAACAAATACTCACACAGCCCTTTGGCATTCCCCAAACCTGTTTCACATATGTTACCTAGATTGGTTCTCCCCCCCTCCCCCACGAAATCTGTGGCCAGGTTTTAATTCTCACAGCCTACGGGTGGGGAGACTGAAAACTCCAGGAGTTAGGGATTTACTTTAAATCTGATTTTATTTCCACAGAGTCACACCATAGAAAGGAAAGCACAGCTACAACCTATTAGACTTCTAAACATAGCTGGACATTAGCCTATTCCAGACAATCGCACGTCCCGAAAGGCACTGAGATAGCTGAATTGTCTTGAATTTGCACTGTGCATATGCAAAGAACAAATAAGCTTGAAAAGAGGTCAGGGTACTCAGATTATCGAAAAAGACAAACTAAAAAAAAAGGTTAAAAATGCCATGACACACATTTATCCCATGGAGTGGTAAGAATGAGCCACACTTCAGGAATGGCTCTTCCAGCAATGAGAAAAAATGTATGGGGGACTCAAGTCTCCATTATTTGGATATTAAAACCAAGGTTTCTGGGGCTGTGACCTGGTACCTTTGTTTTCATAAGGTAACTATTGACTTGAGAAGTTCGGCCCAGCCTTGGTGGTGCAGATGGTAGTGAACCAGACTGCGGAGCTAAAAGACAATGCCAACAGTGGTTTGCGTTCCCAGACCAGTCAGCCTAAAACACCACGACAGGCACGCGTGCATGTGCCCAGGACCCCGGCAAGCTGGAGAGTTGGAAAAGTAGAATCACAGCATGACCAGGGGGGTGTCTGTCTCTTAGGAACACACTCTACTGTGAAGAGAAAAAAGTTTGAAGATGGAAGAGTTTAGTATCATTCATGTTTTTTTTCTTATAAGCAAATGAGGGTAAAAAATTATGAAATTTATGGAAAATGGAATCAAAGTACATTTTGTGCAAAAAACTTTGAAATCTATGCAAAGTTTGTTCACAATATGCATTCTCCAAGGACTTCTTCAAAACACTTGCTGTACTAAATCATTTCTTAGATCCAGGAGACAACTTTCTCTTTTTTTTCTTTCTCTCTCTTTCTTTCTTTCTTTCTTCCTTTCTTTCTTTCCTTTCTTTTTTTAATTCCCACAGGGCAAATGCACTCACCAGAGAGCGACAGAGAGAGAGAATGGGGCCACAGTCACACCACAGTCCCGTCTCCATTTCTCCACCCTGTTGAGATTTGGGAACACACATGTATATGTGTCCAACAAGTTTCTCCCTTGCCCAGTGTGTTCTTCAGGTTTCCAGGGCTAGGACTGAAGTGTCGTCAACCATGTGGGATCTGACTCCCTTACCCTGGGCTACAGGACTGTCCCTGAGGTCACTTTTTCTCTAGTTTTACATTATATTTTATCAAATCAGCTATTGTCAATTTAATAACTCTCCCTATAAGAAGAAATACTAGAAGTGAACTATTAAAGTCAAAAAATAAGATCAAAATTTCCTTTTTTTTAATTATTTTAAAATGAATAAAACCATCATCACTACATGGACCTTATTTATCACCTCCAAGTTAAAATGGTCATCTTACATCCAGCTGCACAGAAACTATTTTCTCTACCTAATGTTGGGCAAGTTGGTATCTTCAAAGCAAAATGAAGCTGGATACAGACTGGAATCGATAAAGTTCAATCATTGCTAAATACCTCTTGTAGAAGGAATTTCAGAGCAGCTTGACTAAAAACATGGATGGGTCTACGATAAGGACTTCTAGAAAAAGAAATTAATGCAGATGGCATAAAAAGCATGTCTTTAACAAAAATTAACTTAAAAATAAGCTTGCTAGTGTAGAGAGGGCTAAACCGCGCTGGCCGTAACTGAAGAAAAATATAAAGGCCTCAATGCCCAGAACACCAACCACTATTGATAGTAGAACCCCAAGCCCCTCCCAAAAGACTTCATGCGCTTTTCAAACGATAAAATGACCATGCAAGTTGTGATGTACTGCCTCCATAACTTCCTTAACGTTTATTTTATTCCCAGCTTTAGGACTGAGAACACAGGAGATACACAAAGTTTCCATCTACTCACGAATGTGTGTGTAATCCAATATCCTTCAAGATATCAGAAATACTTGAAAAACAGCTCCTTGAAAACTATCTGGGAGCACGTGACTTGATTTCAAAGCTAATACTACTTTTTTTAATTAAAGAAAAACTAGGACTTCAGATCGCGACTGGCAACCGTCTGTACCTTCCGCGCAGTGACCAGAGGTGAATCATAACACTGAGAGAAGAGGCACTGCTAAGGAGCCCACTGGGAGGTGGCAAAAAGAAATCTGAGCGGCAAAAGAGGGGGACAGCAGCCTGGAGGAAGCAAGAGAGAAGACCAGATAAGAGGGCGTTCTGGAGAGAGAAAAACCAGCGGGGAAGTGGCGAGAAGGGGAAGAACCTAGGAGAAGCTGGCGTCAGACGGGCCTCTAGGCGGCTGCGCCGGGCCGGCCGCGCGCAGGGAGAGGGCTGCAGAGGCTGCAAGCCCGGCGCGGCGCGCACCAGCCGAGACAGAGCGCGGTAAGCCAGAGGGAGCCAGCGCGCACAACTGCTTCCGCAGGACTTCCTGCGATAACACGCCCACCGCCCGGGCGTGGAGCACGCGTGGTGGCTGCAGCAGGCCCAGGGGCTCCAGAGAAAGCGAGAGCCACCAGCACACACTCAGCTGCTGTCGCCGCAGCGTCCCAGGCAGGCCGCAGGCAGCAGCCTGCTACCAAGTCACAAGGGGCTCACTGACGGGAGCTTCTCCAGAATCGCTTGCAAGAAAATGGAACCCTAATTCTGCCACTGATCTGCGGTGCTGATTTTTTTTCCATTTCCCTTGAAAAACACAAGGAAAAACCTTGTACTCCCGGTGGTTAATTCTCTGACTGGACTATCCACTAAAGCCTGTTGGATCTTTAGAGAACTTTCATAAAATATAAGTTATCTTTAAAAAAAGAAATGCAACAGAGACAAACTGTGTTATTAACTGATACAAGTAATTCTTTTTTTTCAGCCTAACCCAAACCAGGCTTTCTTTTTTATGTCTTTGTTAACACACATAAACCCCATCAGGATTCGATGCTGTCAAGACCCCATTTGGAGCAGAGATAGTTACCCAAGAGTGCAAATACATTAAGAAACACAAAGCCAGGAGGATTAACAGGACAGTGCCACATCCCCATGTCATTCAACAACTTCCCCTTTCAAGGGTTTGCTGATCAGAGCCTTTTTACTGTAATGGAGCCAAGAAGAGGCAGTTACTTAGACTAATATAGATTTTTTTTTTTTCAGGAGATTACAGCTCTCTCTACGGAAAGAACATAAGTTGGATGTCTTCAGAATTATGACTAAAAACAGACTTTAAAATGTCTCCCATAGAAAGGCGACGGTTTTATCTACTTGACAATGAATTAGTGCCTAAGAAGAAAGCAGACTGGAACAGAGTTCATTTGAAAAAATTCACCTAGTCTTGAAAGCCCTAATACTACTCTGGATGCCACAGGAGCTCCAACCCACCAGCAGAGAAACAAAACAGAACTGCTTACTAGTCTTCAGCACTCAGGCCCATCTGCCTGGGTTCAAACCTAACTCTGATACTTGCTACCGGTTTTAGCCTAAGCAACTTATTAAACTTTGGTGAGACCTAGTTCCTCCTTTCTGTAAAATGAACATAAGAACAGTTTTTATTTCAGGTGGAGACAGTACACTTAGCAGAGTGCTCAACAAATGTGAGCTGGGATCAGCATCTTCAGGTGGCTCCTGATGGAAGACTGTTTCCCACTGTGAGTCTAGCTTAACCTAGGGCCCAGTGGCTGCTCTCACTGTTGGTGATCAGCACTAGCTATGGATCCACCAACTCAGTCGTTGCTACATCGTTCATTTCTATGCAAACTGTGTCCAGCCTTTGGGCAAAGTTTGCATGCCCTCTGCTCCCTGGTTTTCACAAGTGAAAACACTAAGCCTGACACATTTAATAATGTTCTCCTTCCCATCATTAAAGGGCACCACACAGCTTTAGCAGACAGGAAACTAGCCCAGCACACATGCTGTCCAGCTGGCAAAAAGAGGCATCTTCAACAGCATCCACTCCTACATACAGTCTGATAAGGAACATTTTAATGGAGCCAAAACATACATTTCCTTCCTCTATTTCTGCATTTAGCAGACATGAGAGCTGGACAGTCATGTCAGGGATTATGAAACAGTAATAAAGAGATTTATAAGCCACCAAGGCTACCAGAACGACAGGGCTAAATTTCACCTACTCACTTTCACCCCAAGTATGCGGTGGAAAAGTACAGAAGACTTAAAAATCCTGCTTATTAACTGGAATGTACTCTTCAGTGAAACTCTTTTTACTGTCAGTGAAAGAGTTTGCTAAATTCAGGCAGACATTACTTTAAAAAAAAAAATCCAGCTATCTCCTTCAAAGGATTTGTAAAGTTGCTGATAGACATAAGGTGACATCAGAAAAGTATGTTTGAAAAATGCAGTTAGGATTTCTTGGAACCTTTGGAATGTTTTTGTTTGTGAGGAAGGAATAGATAAATGCAAGTCCTACAAGTAATGAACTGTTCCAGAACCAAAGAAATTCATTACACAGATCTTCTCCGTGATTTCTCCTTCATAGCTGTGTCCATGCAGATTTGAGAATGCACAATAGTAGTGAGCCTTAATAATTGTTCAGAGCTGTTTAAAATAACATTAAGTGCTTAACAGAGTCATACAGTAAATCAAAACAACCTCCCAATTCTCAGATAAAAGACATTTTTTTTTGTTAAAAAAACGGAACAGAGAAGGCCAAAGATACAGTCTTGTAAAAAGAAAAAGACTTCAAAATTGTTCTCTGTCCTTTAAGGGGAAATTAAAGTGATTAGTAAAAATTAAACATTCAAAGAAGTCTCAGGAATTCATGGGACCAGCAGTTGGCGTAATAGCTATGTCGCTGGACTCCCATGTAGTCGACCGCAGTTCAAGTCCCGGACCCGGTGGCTTAAACACACACTGGGCACATGTGTGTGCATGTCCAAGAGCCTAAGAGGAGAGTGGATGAGAGGGACTGTGGCGTGGCCATCCCCTCTAGGGGGTGATATCTCGCTCTGTCTATCTCTGTCTTTCTGGCAAGGGGTAGGCACCTTATAGCAAAAACCTCTTAAAAAAAAAAAAAAAAAAAAAGTCTCAGAATTCCTGATCCAACATGAAAGATGTGTGAGCAGCTACTATTCAGTCACTATTTTATTAGTCTCTGTTGGGAGACATGGATATTAAAAAGAGCAAAGGGAAGTCCAATATCCCTTCACTGCCATAAACCTGGGCATCCCAATACAGCATTATCTAAGCTTCCGCTCAGCTCCTGACGAGCCTTATTCATCAATATCCTTGTTAGATCTTCTGAAGGTCTAAATCACCCTTGTTCCCTTTGGATTTGACCTGCATACAAGAAACTTTCATCCTGAAGCCAGTGCATAAACCACTGTCCTCAAACACCACCACCCAGTTTTAAGGAAGTTAAAACCGTGCATTTGTGACTTACGAACTTGGAGTTTAATATTATTACCGTTATTGTTTGAAGGGCACATCATTTACCATTTTACATCTTTGATTACTTGGTAGTGTCTCAGATGTGATATCAGTAAGCACATAAAGACAGTCTGTGTCTACATTTTTCTGCAGTTTTCAAATTTAGGCCTTCCTCTGCCTCGGTCTCACCAAACTATCCCAACTGGGTAAATGGCATTAATCAGTAAGGCAAGATTTGAAAGCATACCACAAAATGGTAACCAGCGACATTACACTTTAGGAACAATAAATTAGGGCAACTTCAAGAACCTTCTATCAATTATGCAACACCAGATAATCCTTTTCCCTTCTGAAACCTGACAACCCAATTTCATAATTTTTTCAACACCTGAAAACACTGTGCATTGCTGGCCAAAGTGTTCTTGCCCTATGTGCCAATTAAATGCAAGGCTTTTGAGAAACGACTGAAAGAAAACAAGGCATTCGTGAAGAGAGAATGAATAGGATGTGCTCTCAATCTCCTTCGGCTGAGGTTCTGGTATGGGCTATACCGACTGAAGCCACAAATAAATAGGAGCATGAGGCACAGATGTTTCACTGTAAACACGTACAAATGGAAGGCTTCGGGAACACGATGCACAAAAATCAATATTCTAAGGACTAGGTAAAATGCCTATAGTTAAGATCAGATGAGAAGCATTTCATAAAGAGGGAAGACCATGAATGAAGGTCGGTCAGGAAATGTTCCAGGACTAGAAGCTCTATATTGAGGATAGAGTATTTGGTGTAGTACAGATGGAATTAATAAATTGGAAGCAGATCAGACGGTGCTGAATGTCAAACTAAGGATCATAAACAAATTTATAAGCAAATAGTCACAGAGGTTGAAGGCCACTGATAACTCAAGAGTCAGGTTAGGTTTAGAGGTGAAAGCTCTGGAGATTTTTTTTTTCTTTTTTATTGCCAAAGGGCATGAGCACTCACCAGAGACAGAGGAAAGAGAGAACGAGAAGGCAAAAGTATCCCCCAATGGAACGTGGACAGGCCACAATCCTTTCTCCTTCCATTTCTCCATCCTGTCAGGATTGGCAAGTTTTTCAAGCCTCCAGGGTCAGGATTTGAACCTAGGTTGGTCATGTGGGATCCTCCTCCCTTAACTATGAAGCTATGGGGCCAGCCCTGGAGATATTTTACTCCTATCAAAAATGAAAACATAAAATCCTGCAAGTGTAGAGGTTAGGAAGGAAGTCAAAAACAGACTAGAACAATTGTGGCAGAGATGCAGTGCAGTGGAAGCTAAGCCAGGAGAAACATGCAGGAGAATGGCTGGCAGCATCTAATTCATCTGAGAGAGAGCCTCGCTGGGGAAGACCGGCGGGGCTCATCTTTCACGAGGCCACTGGTGACTTCAGTATAGCACCGTCGACAAACAGAAGTGCCTTGGCAGATTTTATAGTTGAAAAACTGGAAGTTACATTGAAAAGAAACCCAGACTCAATCACTCAATATTTTCTTCACTCTAAGGTTATTTTTATATCTGAGTAGGTTTTTATCTTTTATCTGAAAAAAAAGGAGAATGGATTCATACCTGGTTTAAAAACACACTAATTAAAAAATCAAAGCATAACATTTTGACATTGTACCATGCCACTTGCAAGATGAAATCCAGCTGGAAATGAACAGAAAGTGCCCTAAAAATTTTTTAAATAAAATAAAAAGCGCCTTTTGCTTTTGCATTGCCTTATATTTTTCTAAATTGTCAAAGGAGCAATACTCAATATGTGTTGATTATTAACTAAAATCCATCCACTACTTAAACCCTAACCTATCTCTCAACTTTCTTAGTCATATAGTAGCTACAGAATTCCATTTGTATTTTTCCTAGATGCTAAGAATGCACCATAAACAACAACAATTGATTATACTCTACATGGACAGAAGATAATGCCATTTAACTACTTTCTACGAAACATCCAGGATTATCTTTGTTTAAAATATACAAGATGAAAACAAGTATGAATAGTTTTTTTTAAATGTCTGGAATGGAATTTATGAAAAGTAGCTGAATAAAATAGAGTTGTAATTTGGGGGGGAAGTTAAAGTTAAGTGTATACTGGCTTATCAGGAAAAACTCATTTAAAAATATAAAGAAGAAATACAATAATTTATCTTATTTAGACCTAATCTGGATATGATCTGTTTTAAAAGTCAACAAAAAAGTACTTTTTGATAAACGGAGACTAGAGCGAAAGCCATTTAGCCTTCTTTTCATCTACAGGGTCAGAAGTTGAGAGGGTGGTTCTGATTTCCTAAAGTCAAAGAAGAAACAGAGATACTTGGCAAAATGGAGTACAATCAAGTAGGAAAATAGATTCCAAGTAACATTAAGAAAATCATTAAGATAAACTAGGGTGAGACAGCCATTGATAGATTTCCTCTAGTTCTGTCAGGTATATATCAGGTGCTAAATTATAGTTTACTGTAATGTGGAGAGATAAATTAACTACATAAAGGTAACAGCCAGAGGAAAGGGAAAACAGTTATATAATAATAATAACAGAAGTTTTCAGCCCTTCCTCATATAATATGTTCACTTCACCAGGAAAGAACATTTATATGAGATGGCAAGCATGAAAGTAAAATGGTTTCTTAACCTATATAGATCATTCCACTACTTTCTAATTATTTCTAACTGAATTAATATTATTTTCCATAAGAAAACTATTTCATTTGAGAGGAATAACTACTTACAAGTTACTTACAAAGACACTTTTTAAATTGTATTTTCATGATTGAGGGCCATATATATTTCTTTATTTAATTTTTATTTATTTCTAATTTTTTTAAGGTTTCCTATAGGGCACGTGCACTCACTAGAGAGAGAGAGAGAGAGAGAGAGAGAGAGAGAGAGAGAGAGAGAGGCAAGTAGAAATCGCTTCCCAAGGAAGATGACCATGCTGATGCTGCAATCCCTTCTCCTCCAGTCTCCTCTCAGGGTTTTGGGCATGTACACATACAAACACTCAGCATATTTTTCAAGGTTCCAGGTCAGGGACTCAAACCACATAGGTAGCCCATGTGGGATTCAGTGGCCTATCCACCACACCAAAGGTTGAGCCATCTTTTTTTCTTTCCTTTTTTTTTTCTTTTTAAGGGGACAAACCTGCCTCCTGGCTAAGAGACAAAGAAGACAATCAAGCAAATGAAAGGTATCTTCTTCACCTTTCACTCAGGATGGAGAAGGTTCGCATGCAGACTCTGGAAAGCACAGCCCATTTGCAGAGCCAGACACACCTCCTCCTCTTTCCCCACATCACATCTGTACTGTCGTCTGAGAGTTTAGGGAGTATCTTGGGCTCAGCATCTGTGTAGCGTTCACCACAGTTTCTTAAAACCCAGGAATACAAAATGGCAATAGCACTGAGGTTGTATACTGTCGGTTGGACTTACAGTAGGGAGGTGCATTGACCCTACAGGTTACTCAATCTAACTATTCGGACTAAAAGATAATGAAAGAGAAGAAGAAATAAGGAATTTTAAGTACAATACCTCAGAAGTCTAAGAAGATAGGGAATTCTTCCTGTCTTTCCAATGCAACAAAGTCAATCATTAAAACTGACTTAACTATATACTTAATAAAAAAATTAATTTTATCCATGTTGTATAGTGGATCATGACTAAAAATGGTAAGTTGAGAAATCCTAAAAGAAAATAAAGGCATTAAATTTACATTTAAAATATTTCATTTTTACTACATTTGAAGCTGAAACTTCTCATTTAAAAGGTAAAATTAATAAGAAAAGCATTCAAAATAAGTGAGGTTCTTTTATTATACTTTTGTTCATTTGTTTTTACAAATGCTGAGGAGTTTATGTAAAATACCGCAAATGGTTTTAATAACTAATTGCACATTTAAAGCCTAATCTCACAGATGCTGTCTACAGTTTTTCAACCTGCCAAGGGACCAATGGCTGCTGTACATAAAGAAAGACCATTTTCTTGAAAGATAAAAACAAAAAAAAAAACTTAGCTGAACTGCGTTTTAAAATTAGTCTATGCATAGATAAATGACAGGTATTTTAAGTGAAAGAGAGTAATACAAACTAACTTCTTATTAATGACCATTTCATAACCAACTTTTCAGTACCAACTAGATTTTATGCATGTGAATCCAAAGAGGATTCTATTGCTAAAATATCCAAAATAACATTAAGCCTAGAGTTTCTGCAGACTATTCTGTGATAACATTTAAGCATTTGATTCCCATATATGCATAGGTATTGAGAAAATATGGTATGAATATTTTAGCTGATTCATTAAATGATCAATACCTCACTGTATACTAATAAGTATATTTTAAGTCTACTCTCATATACATCTGCAGAGAAAATAGAGATTAATAGATCTCCATTACTAAGCAGATTTCCTCAACAACAAAATTGTCATGTTTTATGTATACAGTAACATGGTGATCAGACACCAGTTCCAGTTCAATCTTTTATCCAAAGAGAGGAAAGTTAGTTTATCTTTAGTTCTCTCCTTTGTAAATCAGATTAGACTAGAATGGACAGTAGTTCAAGTCACATCTATCACTCAAAATGAAGACAGACCTTAATGTCACTCTGAATGAAAGAAAAACAAACAAAGTAATAAAAACAAATTTGAACCGCAGATTTTAAACTGACCAGCGCTCAAAAGTACAGCTACTGAGAAAATTATTGTTTCACTGGCCAAGGTCTACTTCTCCACAACAAAAGACTAAGAGAATCTCAAGCCTAGATCCACATTTCGTGCAAAGCAGGACTCTTTCTACTTGTTCACACACGATGCACCCACCAGCAACATAGATGGAGGCCAGGTTTTACAGAGAAACCACAGAACTAAGAGAATATTCTCTCAGAAGCATCACTATTTCCCTTACACCTTACCTCAGACAGGTGACTTACTATATTCTTCTGTTTATTTCCTTTAGTTATAATTTTATTGATCTAACAAAATAAAATGCACATTCTGTTGGGTTCAGAAAGTGAACTACTGCTTTTACATGACCATTTTTTGTCAAAATTAAGTTGATCAATTATTTCTACGATGGTGTTTACACACATAAACCTCATTAGTACACATAAACCTCATTTTCCTCTGCAGGAGGAAAAGTTTAAAGGATCTGCTGATGCTTTATACCACTGGAGGTACCAAACACTGCGAAATACACCACACTAGGAGTAGAAATAGCATGTTCTCTCTGAGCCAGTGCCACTTTTCAGGCAATACTGTGTGTTATATGTTAGGGATACTAAGGCTGCAATGTGGTATCTATTTCTTTGGGGCCTAATAATGAATTTATTCCAAATGAAAATAACATATATATGCAGAGATGTTACTTCTTTATGGTAGCAGTCTTATTCATTTAACACCTAATTATAATTTAGTATGCCTATTAACTTAGGCAAAGTGTAGGGGGGAGGGGGGCAGGTAAAACCAGAAAACGTTTTCTTTATATGAAAACATCTTCAAACTAAAATACGTCATATTAATGTCTCCACACTATATACAGATTTCATTTCAATCTCATGCATCAACAGTATTTCATACTTTCTTAGTACTTTCAGAACATTTTGCTGAGCTACCTTCAGCTGATTCCAAAGCTGGTTAAAACTGTTATTCTTTTTTTCATCAGTCAAATGTGTAGATGCAAAATGCGTAAGAGCTAATGAGAAACAACAAAGCGTCATGTTATTTTACACCATTTACAATTTTCAATTAACTACAAAGTATAAATAAGCATATGATTTTCCTATCCCATTCTTTTATGAAGTAAAAATAAAAGTGTGAAACTGACATATGAAAGGATTTCTCCCTAGTGACCTTTCAGAAATGACAGAAGTATCAGAGAAAGGTGAGGCAGAAGTAGAATCACTGATCTCTCAATTTCTGATGCATCAAAAAGACCTTCTGAAAAGACAACATAGAAAAATAAAAAAGGGATACAAAATTAATTTTTATTTCATGGGAAATAACAAGAGTTCTATAATAAGAAAACCCTGAAAAGATAAAATATATCCTCTCCTTTCAGAAAAGCTGAAAACAATTAAAAAGTAAACTATGTAAGTGTTTTAAAATCAATGGACTTCAAGCAATCCAAGACAATTCAGAAAACATTTCTCTAAAAAGGAATCCGGAATGTAAGATGGCAATTTGAAATAGTGGAAGCATATTTTGTTTTAAAAAATCAAAAGCACTTTTTAAGACAAAAATTGAAGTTAATGTCCCAGTGATTAACTCTGGAACTGTGTGGCCAAGAACAACTTTCGGCCCTTAAAACATAAAACTGTCAGTTTCTTCTGCTTGGAGACAAAACATACAAAAAGCAAATACTCACTACTATATTTCCCTACATAGGGAAGATAGAACTACCTTCTATAGAAGGTGATCACTCTATTTCTACCTATTCACATATTCATGCCAAAGCTTCTAAAAATCAGTTACAAATTTCAAACCTCAGAACTATTCTAGTGTACCTTACTCCCTAGACCTAGCTAAAAATATAGTCCTTTCCTGAGCTACACTAGCCTATGCACAAGTATGGAAAGCAGCCTGTCCCTGCTGTTATGGAATATAAACTAGCATGAGCAAGTACAACTCTTTCCTACAAAACTCAAAGGGCTGATAACAAGATACTTAGCCGTCTACTGCTTGGGAGTCTAAAACGTACTGATGTTGAGAATCTTCTAAGGACTTTTTTTACTTCCTAAGTGAAGATAACATGCGTTTCAAGCATCATCCATGATTGAATGGTCAAATTCCTATTTATACACTTAGATTACAGAGTTTGGTAGAAGTATTGAGTAACTAAGATTGTCTTAATCTTTTTGCCAGAAATATGTCACAGTTGGAGCTTATAATTGTTTCAAAATTATACCACAACTTTATTTAATTTCATTCAGTGCATCTCCTCATAGAAATGGAATGGCAAAGACTGCTCAACGGCAAACCATGAAATCAAATTATTATTTTACTGTATATAAGCTTCTTTCTGTTTTTATACCACAGCCCCAAAATATAAAGAAATGTAGGTAAAAATCCTACAGCTAGTCTTATTTTTCCACTGAAAGGGTAGGTCCTGACTCCTCCAGAGACTGAAATATTAGATCCCAAATCTGGGGGAGAGGGAGGGAAGTAAAAAGAGAAAAAAAAAAAAAAAAGATAATAACGCATGGCAGAATTATCAGAGGAAGCAAGCTTAGTCTCAGCATAATTTTCTTGAGCATCCTAAAATCAACGACATCATGCAGCCCATGATCTCTGCTTACTCTTCTGAAAAGCATCCAGAGGATTTTCAAAAAGATTTCAAGTTATACTTCCAAATGCCAAATTAACTTACAGGACCTTCCACTCCTGAAGGGAAACAGCACAGTAGCACACCAGAAGCTCGAGAATGCTTTTCGTCACGCGAAGCCGGAACTGATGACTGTAACCCCGATGGGGTTTATCTAAAATTCCCAAGCACCACAGGCGAAGAGGTCAAAGCTTTCTATGTCAAAAATATATAAATAAATAAACCCATAGGCAGCAATAGTTCCTTAGTGATCATGGATTGTACAGTATCCTAGTCCCCCTTCTGTTCAGATACATAGACACCTTTTTAAGGAACAGAAAACGGGAAAAACAAAAAGGAGAAAAATCTGCTTACACTAGTAGCTGTACCTGATTCTTCCTTTCTAATCATTATGGGTCTCGTTTTAAAATTTTTATCATTGGCAGTAATACACAGAATTATTCATAGAATGAAGAGAAAATGTATATACATAATTAAATAAGTACAGTGAAATAATGAATTATTCTGGAAGCACAAAGTGCACAACATGCAAGTACATAAATGGGCACAAATATATGGAAAACTAAAGAATTAAAATTTGACAGAGTGACCATGCATGATCAGGTACACATATTTACAAATAAAATGTGTACACTAATTTTGACCATGTGCCTAAATTTTCTGGGTGACAGCGTCTGTGGTTAAGCTAATCAAAGTACAGAAAAAAAGTAAAATGTGTCATAAATTAATAGGATATTCTTTCAAGGGCATAAATTGTCTTAAGAATGGGACGTTGAAAAACAGAATGAACAGTAATGGGATAGAGAGTAAAATAAAGTTTATTGTAATTGAGGTTTAGATAACAGTAAGTTTCTTCTAGTGATTTACCACCTTACATCCAAAGAATGTAATGAAAACTCTTTCTAAATATTAAGGAGAAACATCTTTTACTATCTGCTTATAAATTACAGAAAATAATATTTCATATTGTCCACCATTTGAATGTGTAATTGCTTATCCTGGCCACTTGCTCCTAAATTATTTCCTATAACCTTTCTAAGTTTGCAGAATCGAACATCAATTTTGCAATCATCTTTAAAAAGGCTATGCTTCCAATAATAAGTTAAAGAAAGTCTTTAAAATAAATATTTTTTTCAAATTTACACTTTAAATGTATGGATTACAAAAAAATTTAACAGCCAAATATTAAACATATGATTTTAAATACTCTCAAATGTATATAAAGAAATAATCAATAAAGAATTATTCATTGTCCATTAATTAGAATAATACATATTGGGAAAATTCAGTAATAGGTGTCTTGATTAAAATTAACATACACATGACCAGATTTAACGTCCATCTTTAGAATGGGATTTTTCAAAAGTAAAATGAGCTATATTCTCTTTCAAAAATATTTAAAGGCATCCAAAAGTAAAATAAAAACAAATGTCAAATCTCTTTTAGGATTTCTTTTCTACTCAGAACTACTTATTAGTACTGAGATAAAAATGAGCTGATGTGTTTATTTGTATTTCTTGCAGAGCTAGAGGTAGTGTGTGGATAACAACATCAGAGAGTGAGCATAAGTGGAATTTGGTTTTTAATTTGTTTTGCCAATCTTGCTCTCATTTCAGGACCAAAATTATAATTAACAATCAAATAGGTGTTAGACTATATTAAGTAATTAATATGGACATTACAGAGACTGCAGTTATTTCAGAAAATATATAATATGCTAAAATCTCATATAGTGCCTGTTACGTAAAAACATTCTATGCAAGTGAGAGTATGTGTATATATATATATGTGTGTGTATATATATGTGTATATATATATATATGCGCATGTACATGTACATGCTTAGTTACTATGAAGTCGCAAACTCACATTTGCACTTGCGCATAACTCAGAGAGAAAAAAGCTAAAGCCAGATTAGCAATGCTTGATCCCTCCACACATGAAGTATACTTTGTAAGAGAAATTAGATTCCACAAACTAACTTCTGACATATTTTTTATGCTATTTATAGATCTATCTGATGTCTCATGTAATGTATGGAGAAAAATGAAACAGTGATTCACAAGAATTAACAGAGCGCCATGTTGTAGAATCTAATCAATAAGCGCATGTTATATTATGAACGTTTATTGATTTATAAGCTTCATGCGTTCTGTCCAAAGTCTACAAGTAACAACAATTGCTGAGGCAAAATCCTTTCATCTCTCTTTTTCTATACCTAAGATACGTTTAGGCTTAAATAGTAGTAGTAGTTGTAATCTGCAGTCCTATATCGCGTTCATTTCTAGTTATTACACTACTCAATTTAATCATATAATAATATTAATGCTTTTTTAAAAGCTTGGGACATACACACTATACCATATGAATATGTTTATTATTCTTAATAATACTATACTACTTACTATCATGAATACAAAGTAGTTAGCAGATAAAGCAATTATTAATGTAAATAAAAGAGCCAAGCTCCCTTGAAATAAAGAAAAAAAGAAACATAAAATAAACTGTGGACACTTGTATATTTCCTTCACACATTGTCTACTATAGAAGGCTTAAACAGCTGACAATGAATCATTTGTTTATTCAAGTTAAATATATTGAATATATGTTAACTTCTGACTTGCTTAAAAGTATTTGGAACATTTTCCAGAGCCTATTTTGACTGTGTCAATTACCTAGATACCAAAGTTGTTGTATTGTGTTGCTTGATGAAATAGGACATACAGCAACCCTCCAAACCAGTATTACAAGCCTGGCAAATAGCATCACATTTGGGTGACGCACAGAATCCATCACCCTAGGGAAAAACGCATTGGGTCACAGTACGGAGTCTTTACATGTTCCATATTATTTCTACATAACGTTTTGAGATGACAGAATTGTAAACTTTAAAGTGCTAGCCCATAAAACGATACGTTCAGAAACAGCACTGTCATTTACCTGCTCCTCTCAACAGAAATAGGACTTTAAAAAAAATGATCTCGAAGCACTTCTTAAAATAAACTGAAAGGTGGCATTTTGATTTAGGTTTTCTTTCCCATGTTTTAAAATGTCTTAGTAAATTCTGTGCAGATATAAGCATAGCAACAATAGAGTCATTATGTTTACACTCCATACACATTTCGAACTTCTAGACTTTTTAAAGTAGGTCATGGAGCTCCTTAAAAGATTCGTGTCAAGTGCAGAGTTAATGGTTTAGCATATTAAACTCCATTAAGGTGTATCTAAGTAGTATCAATCCACATACATTATATACATAAAACACCTACAACAGCATGCACATATATGGGCAATAATTTAAACATAACATAGCTATCGTGAACATTTCAAGCACTTGCACGGGTAGAACACCTCTCATAGTATAGATATCCTACTACTAGCTACCAAAAAATTTACACAAATCAAAATGTGTTACCTTTGTTCAAACAATACTCTTGATCATTATATAACAGAAAGTGGCATCTTTAATCTCTCAGGAACCAAGATAGTAGAGGATTCTTGGAGCAGAGGTGGTGCAGAATGGTTTGAGGCAAAAGCAAAACATATTGTTTAAGCAAACCTTAAGGGGAGGGGATCATATGCGCAATTGATGATTTTTTTTTTTTTTGTATCATCTTCCACAAAGCCTCCTCCAACCCCTCCCCACTACTGAACGGTAAACAAGCTGCTGATATTAAAGGATTGCAGCTCTAAACATTTCCCTCTGCCTTTTTTTCTTTTCTTGCTAAACTTTATTACTTTTCGGAGTTTTGAAGTAACAAACTAACATTCATTAAACAAAAATGTATTAACAGACATGCCCGTACCTTGAAATGTATGCTTACAAAATCTAAAAATTTAAGTAAATCAAGACTTACTGGTATGAACAACATGTAGCTTAAGTTCCTAAAGTTTTTCTTGACAAATCTTTAAGAAGAGAACAGTTAGTAAAGAAGGAATGCCTCTGAATTGAACTAAAGTCAGGAGTTCTTACATGAAAAACTAAGAAACACATAAAGTAAATCAAAACTGTCAAGTTTCTAAGCAAAAAACACTTTTAACGGCCCCAAATTTGAAGAATACTTTTTATGATAGCATAGTTTTAAAGACTTCTACTCCCTCTCCTTACTACACCTAATTTTCAACATGTATTATTCCTTAAATCCACTCCGGATAAAGGGGGGGGGGGGGGCTCAGAAACTAATTTGGGGTTGAAAGCAAAGTCCAGGACAAGTAATCATAAAATTTAATCCTGAGACACAATGCACATTAGAAATGTCGAATACTCAGTTCTGATCCACCAAATGGAACGGAGGGCCTCACTTCTGGGTGGAGTGTCTATCCCCAAGGAAGGAAATACTAGCACAAATCTTTTTTCCCTCCCGAAAGATTTTCACACTCGCCAGCTTCTAAAGTGGCCCTGATGTCAGTCAACATCACCAAGACATCTCTTAACTGAACAAAGTTCTGTTTGCCTGCCCAAGACTGGAAAGAGAGAACTATTTTTTTTTAAAGGAAGATTAAAAAAGAAAGAAAGAAAATAAAAAGACCGTGATATAAACAGCATTAAAAATTATCATCTCAAATTGTAAGGAAAAAAACTGCCAGTAGAAACACGCTGACCCTTAAAGTCAATGCTTCCCATCTAAAACTGCATTTATGTCAAGTTTCGTCTATTTTCCTTCCTCTGCACATAAAAATGATTCATGTCACAATTAAACTTCCACATTTTAGGTTCTTGCTAACAGGTGTAGCATTCTTCATATAAACATATTCATTGACCTGTCACCATTGATAACCTTAATTAATTAATCTCAACTGAAACAAAAACAATTTTTTTTTCTTTCCCAAATAAGAAATACCTCACTCTCACAAATACCCTCTCTCCCCCAAACCCAAAAACTGTTTAAGTTACGGTAACCTGAAATGCACCAGCCATCACAAAGAGCAATTGGAGAAATCCAGCAGGGCTGAGCAGGAAAGATTTTTAATAACAGATTGAAAAACAAGAATAAAAATAACTGCATCAACAGAGCCTTTCTTCCTCAGGCCACAAGCTCGTTCTTACTTGAACATTTTTTTTTCCTTAAAAATGGCATTTTGGCCACTAAACCCAATCCAGAACATTATTAAAAGTTAAAAGCTACCAATTACTTCTGTCTGTTCTTTTAAAGCAAAGTTTGGCATTACGTCAGTTGGTTTAAAGAAAACAAGAAAGAGAGAGAGAAAGAGTAGGAGAGAAAGTTTCCTGCTTGTATAAACTAAACCACCAGGGAAGGTGTCTAGCCACTTGTAAAGTATTTACTGCAGGTTTTTAAAGAGCTAGAAACAGTTTAAAAATTAAAAGATTTTTATTATTTTTAATAAAACATACTTAAGAACGGCAAGCGGATCTTTAGCGTCTTCTTTGAGGTATCTTAATGTGATGTCTATTTCAATTACAGCTTTGAATCAGAAAATAACTTCCCATAATGCTTCCAATTTAAAGTACACAGATAATTCATCTTTGTTTTTGCTACATTTGTGCCCTTAAAGGAAAAAGAGGGGAAAACAAAAAGTAGACGTCGCCATTCTAATGGCTATCGCTGCAGTGAAGTTTCTTCATTAACTAATTCCTAACAATTCAAATAATTTCACCCATGCATCCTTCTACCATTTCAATAAAGGAGTTTCCTTAAGCCCAAAGATCTCTTTTTAACCGAAATCAAGTTCTACATTACTGTACCCATCTGAGAATCAAACCAAAGATCAACAAATTCAGTTCTTTGGGATGTAAGAACCACTCAGTGATAACAGAACTCAAAAGGTGTTCAGAATAGTTGCAAGAAAGACTTTTTTTATAATGGTCATAAATACTGAATAGAATATCTTACACAAATAAACAAATGGCTTTAAACCTACTGACATCTGGGGATACATTTTTAAAAGAGCTTATTCCCTCCGCAGCACTGTTTGCTACTGAACAGTAGTATCAAACACTACTTGGTATTTTATCATATTTACTTTCATCGACTGGTTAAAGCTTTTGGGAGACATTATTTTGAATAATTGTAAAAACAATCTAAGAAAAGAAAACGCTCTGCCCATTTTTTAAAATAATTGTGAAATACTTAGTCTTTTCTATACATGACAATTACAAGTTCTCTTAGAGAATTAGATTAAATTTCTATGTGGGAAAGGCTAGAAGAGCATCTTCATATTGTATCTAAGGAGGACTCTGTAGTTCCTTAAATCATAACTACTACAGTAACAAAGAATTCACTCCTTTCTGTTTCTATAAGACAATAAATGTAGTTATCATAGATAAGCAAAGTCATCTCAAGTCTAGATAGGCTGTCATTAATTTTCCCAAATTTCAATAAATAGTAACTCAGGAAGACACATGAGTAAACAGGACTCAGAATTAGTTGTTAATGAGATTAGGAGTCATAACCAGAAAAAGAGGCAGAGAAAGAAACCTCTGTTACCTGAAAGCTTGACCAAGGATGAGCAACAAAAAACAAGCCCATAAAACTTTCCTGTTTTATCAACTTGATTGTAACTTATGAGCTGCAAGATTTGAGACAGAACTGTCTGAGTTTATAGTTTTCTATGCCTGCCAAAAACAGATGCAGACTACCACACTAGCTGTCCTGCGGAAACTAAATTAAGCAAAGGCAAATACCAAATGGAAAGTTGTCAGTCTGTTGAATGAATGGCTTCATTTTACACACCAGAGAATATCTTATAAGAATATGTCTTAATGTGAGCCAGTCATTTTAGTTTAAGTACATCACGTAGTACAAAAATAATAATTTTCCTTTTAAATCAATTATAGACACCTGCCCATAACTTTCTTAGAGTCTATTCTGTTTCGCACACAATAGCAGTGTTGTCACTTTATTGTTTGATAACAAAAGGGGTAGTGAAGTTTAAAAAATAATTTATAAGTGTTTGTAGTATGAAAACGGCTTCAAGACCAGTTATCAATATTTATCCTAATTTCAAATTTGAGATCAAGATCGAGTTCAAAAACAATTTGCTTCAAGTTCTTTTAAAACTTTCAGTAATGGTTATTTATTTCAACAAAGAAGGTAAGCCAAGAGTTTATTTAAAAACTCCATTTCGCTTGTTTCCTTAATGAAAACGTTCAGAGCATTCATTGCATGTGGTTTGTGTATCTGTACACTCACGCACACACACATGCAGATCTAATAATACTAATAATAGTAGAAACATCACAGAAATACTAGGACCTTAAAAGCAGCTTTTCCACGAATGCATTCAATTCCCTGTTTTGAAGGCTTTCCTTATGAATGAAGATTTCCTTATGCGTAGCAGAGAGACCTACACTGTGAGAAGCAAAATTAACCCAGGAGTGCTTCATGACTTAAAAGAAAAGTAAAAATAATACCGAGAACATGGTAAGGGCATAGTGTAGTTCACTTGTAATTATTTAATCCTAAACTTTTTTAAGCAAATATGCAGAAAACTTTATAAACTCATTTACAATATTAGCTGCCAAAATGATGAGTTTCTTATCAATTCAGACTTCACAGCTACTTGAACAACTTTTCTCCTTACCTTAAACGTTACCCTTCAGAGACAAAGGACAAAAACCCAAGGAGCACCCCAGACCCTAAGAGCATCTAGAATTCAAAGAAGTGACAAACTTTTTGTTAGGAACTTGCTGTGATACACCATTTATACAGGAAACAACTTGAGACTTAGTTCTGATGGGCGTAAAAGTTTTCTACACACATATATCCTAACATATAACAGATAGATAAAGAAGCCATAAACATTAGCGTGCCGGTAGGTAAATAATACTTTGCTAACAGATTACTAATGAAACTTCAGAATGCCTAGCCTTTAGAGAAATCAAGTCATAATGTTGATATTAAAACGGTTTCCCCCTCAGAAGTTTTATTTTCACATTATTAATACCCAGAAATCATCATCAAGTTTTACCACGTTAGCTGGTCTTGTGTGTTTAACTCAATCTAGAGGTGTTTTTATCCAAGGATATAGCTTTAAAAGGGAATTATGAAAACTAAGGAGCGAGAAACTCTAAGAACGGTATATTTGACTTGTTAAGATTAAGCACATCATTAATAAACTTTCACTTAAAGCTTAAAAAAAAATCCTCAAAATGTTGGTATCATTTCCAGACTGTCCTGTCAGCATCACAACTTACAGGAAACTCTTCATCTTCCCATACAAACCCTGTATTTATTCACAACCCTGGCATACTTGGGGAAAAAAAAAAAGCCCACACAGTTTTAGATCGTGTTTGCTTTTTTGCATTAACCGGTGGAATATCTGAGAAAGCCTTCTAAGCAAGCGAACAGCTTGTCAGAAACTTCACAACAGTGAGTTCAGAAACTTTCATTCTCATTTTGTCCACGTCAAGAACTGGCTGCCCGCATTACTTTCCTTTGCTGTCCCTTGCATTTTTAACTCTGGCAGCCTTTTCTAGATGATCAACTTTTCCTAAAACCAGCAGGAAAGTAACTTGATGCCAGGCAAGATCCATAGGTTTTAGCTTCAGAGCTGGAGGACTTTGAAGGGTTGTTGGAAGGTTCCTATTTTGTTTTTGCTTTGAGCACTCAAATGTTAGCCAACAACCAGGCCTACAGTTATCATTTCTTTGTAATCTTGTCTCAGGCCCTATCTGTATTTTTCCTTTGTACTTACTGTGTCTCCCAGACCTTTTCCTGTTCACCTGGTGCGCTTACAGAAGTTCACTGAATGGACAAAAGTTCAATGAATCGGCCTAACTTAGCTCTGATTTAACTTCTCCGCCAAGTTTCTCACTTCACTTACCTCGCTTAAACGCTAGCGTGATTTCCAAAATAGGATAAGGCTGAATATTCTATCATAATTTTGATTCATCACTAAGATCCATCGCTCTTAACTCTTACTCAAAAACTTTCAAAGGATCAATTCTGAGGCCTAAGAAGATAGGCGGAAAGTAAAGCAGGTCCTAAAAGTTAAGACGTCCAAGATTCCCTCTGAAACCCACCAGTCCTTCTCTTCGCCCTCTAACTTCAATTGCTTTAGAGTCCTAGGGCCATAAAACAGTTACTGACTTCCCTGGGGAAAGGGGGAAACACCACCATCTCAGACAGGTACTAACAAAAAAAAAAAAAAAAAAAAAACCTTTCCCAGCCACAAAAACAGCTTCGCACTTCAAACAGCTCCCACCTCCGCCTCACCATCAAATTATTCATGGGGTCCTATAATCCTGGAGGTATTTGGAGGGACATTGCTGTTTGCCTTGGCCTTTCAAAGACGTGTTTCTCTAGGGCCCAAACAGGAACTAGACAGAAGGCAAAGCGCCTATTCGCCTGAATGTCCCACCGCTGTCAGGCATTTAATCACCAGCCAGTGTCCCCTGACCCGCGCGACACATGGCGCATCAACCGCACCGCAGAGGAAGTCTGCCCCTTCCTCAGCCCCTGCGGAAGCGCCTTGACTGCAAGGCCCTGCCACATGGCACGGACAGGGCACAGACCCCTGGGCCAGGCTGCCCTGAGCCGCTTGGAGGCCGGTGCACCAGGGGATGCGACACCCTCCTTCTCCAGCCCAGCTGGGCCTTTAAGAGAAAAAAGTTTGAAGCCTGGTTTTGCAAACTCTTCAAAGCCAAAGCCAGTCCTGTGCTGCTTCCCCACTTCGGGGACCACACCAAAGCCCCTTCTCAGAACCTCCCGACCCGCCCAATTGCGCCCAACTTACTACTCTGCATGCTGGTGCCTAGTCTGCGCCCCGCTTGTCAGGAACCCCCAGAAAACTTGCCGCGGCGGCGGCGGCGACCCCTCGGGTGCAGCCACCTCCAGCTCCTCCGCTGCGCCCGGTAGGAGAGAATTAAAATCAGCCAGAAAGAGACAGCGAGGGGGAGTGGGGCTGTGAGGGGGAGGGGGCACCAGCCTGAAACTTCTTTTTTTGGCAAATGGGGATTTGTTTTTCCTCCTCCCCGGCGGCTGAACTTGACCCTCCTGACTCCAGGGGCTACTGCAGTTTGAAGTCGCTCGTTTCCAAGGCTCAGATGCCTCAGACTCACCAGAGGAGGAGAGGAAGGGGGGAAAAGGGAGAAGAGAAGAAAGAAAGAAATCTCACGCGCAAAAAGGAAGAAAGAAAATGCATGTGAAACCCGAGAAGCCTGCGCTTGGCTTTCTGCACACTCTCCCTCTGCTTTTTTTTTTTTTTTTTTTGCTTTTTTTTTTTTTTTCAAAGAAAGTCACTTTTAATTCCCAGGGCTCCCCGCTCGCGATCGCCCACATTTTGCGCACACACGCGCGGGCGCAGCACTCGAGTCGCGGCGCCCCGGGCCGGGCCGAGGGGCGCCCTGGCCCCCCGCGCCCCCCGCGGCCCCCAGCCCCGCGGCCCGCCCGGGCCTCCCCTCCTTACCTGTTGATTAATCGTCAAGAACACCCTCGGCAGCCCGAAAGATGGTGGCGCGGCGGCCAGAGCCATGAACCGTCTTCTGTTGTTTGCAGAGTTGATCTTGGATTATTGGGGGGGGGGGGGGGGAGAAAAGGTCTTTCCTGCCTCCCCCCCTTCCCTTCCCTCCCCCCCCTTTTAAAAGAGAGAGAGAGAGAGAGAGAAAGAGAAAGGAAACAGAGCAAGGATGTGCCCGGTGCCGGGTGGGAGAGGGGAGGGGGGTGTTGTTTTTTGTTTAAAAAAAAAAAAAAATAGGAAGGCAAGAGAGCGATCGAGAGGACGCGAGGGCTGGAGAAACGAGCAGCACCAAAAAAGAGGACGCTTGAGATTGCAGTGAGATCGGGTCTTTATCAGAAATGTTATCGCTTGTCAGGACCTCAGTCTCCGCGCATTACGTCAGTTTCAAGACACCAACACTATTAATATCAAAGGAGCCTTCGCGGAGGAAAGCGCCACCCCAGACCGAGCTCCCTTAAAGAGACAGCGCGCGTCCCCGCGCCGCCGCCGCCGCCGCCGCCCCGCCCGGCTCCGAGCACCCGCCGTCGCCGCCCGCCGGGACCGGCCCGGCCGCGGCGAGCCGGCTGCGCGAGAACTTCGCCCGAGTCCGAGCGCCGCGAATGAGCACGGCGCGGTGCAGGGACCCGGCTACCTTCCCGCCCCGCCTCTCCCCCCTCCTCCCTCCTCCACCCCCTTGGGTGAACGTGCGGGCTGGAGCAGGAGGAAAGATCCGAAAGCCATAGGAATACAGTGATAAAGACCAGGACCTACCTTGGGGGGCGTGGGGGGCAGGTGAGGGGCAGCGCGAGGCGGGCAAACCGAGGCTCTCCAGACACTTGGAGATGCTACCGTGAACCTTCACAAGAACTCTCAAAGTGCTTCACCTTTTCGGTGGTGACTTTCCTTTCTTCCCCCCTCCCCCCAATTAAAGGACGCAGGGTTTTCGTGTGTGCGTGTGCGCCCCCTCCCCCGCCCTGTGTCTGAGGCCAGAAGTCTTGGGACACCTAGTCGGTGGTCAGGGTTTCCCCTGCTTTGGATGGAGGAGGGCTTGAAGAGAGCAACTTGAACTCTATCCTGAGTTGGAGAAGTGCGGACTGAGGTTGCTATGGTTTTCCGAGCTCAGGAGAAGCCAGAGAAGCTCAGTGGGTGCTTTAAGGGGGTACCACAAAACAGATCAAATGGGACCATTATTCAAAAGCAAGATTAAAACATGCTGGTCTTGGGGGTTTTAGTAGCAGATAAGGAACACTGAATTAAACAGGACTTTTTTTTCCTATTTCACATCTCCATATACTCTCCTTGTTAAGAGAAATTGTCTCGACATAAAGTTAACTGAATTGAGCGTTTCTTTTTAAACTTCTTTAGATCAACAATGCATAAAACACTACCACGACAGGATTCCAAGTATCCTAGGTGCTAAAAACTAAGTAAACATTTCTTGGGGCGTTTGGACTTCATTTTCTTCAGTTGGGTGACTTTAAGTGGCATGTTTTTCCTCTGGTGAAAGTCAGTTTAAACTAATTCTGTGCTAAAAGGAGAAACATCTTTCCGTCTGCAAACTACAAAATGATTAAAATTAGAATTTTAGAGAGGTACAATCATGAATCTGTGAGCTGAAGATGAAATAATTTCCTTCAAAATATTTGTCACTAAATGATTTTTGCATCTTTTTAGAGAAAAGATGGGTATACTTTTGAAATATACTGTTATCAGAAGTGGAAAAGTCAATCATATAAAAAATTAAAACTGAAGGATGGGCTTTTAGAACCTTACTCCTCATTCTGCAAGGTCTTTATTTCTACTTAATATACCCACTTATATAGACAGGGGAGGGGGGGTTCACCACACATTTATTTAAAAGGAATTTGGGTAGTGTGTCCCATACAGTCTGTGAGTAGAAAACCAAGAATTCTTTTGCAATAGTGAAATTAGTCAGGTGAAAGGGTAGTTGAAATACAATTTCACAATGAAGCAAACAACATATTCCCTTATGGGAGAAAAAGACAATGAGCCACATGTGTGTGCAGTTATTCATATGTTATCATCCATTTAAATTAATTTGGGAAAAGAGTTAGATTTATATATAGTCCTGCTTGCAGGGAAAATTAATATCAACATCTTCAGTAAATCTCATAGTCAGCTACTAATGACCACCTGCATATTTCTACACTGGAGTCATTTAATACTGTCCAGCACCAATTTCCACTGTAAAAAATATTCGTATATTAAATATAGACCTTTTATTTTCTTTTTAAAGCCATAAATTAACCTGCCGACTTTTATGGAAATATGCACAGTACAGTGAAAAGGATTTTATTCAGGAAAAAAAAAGTAAGGATCTGATGAAACATTCCTTAGTCATGACTAACTACTAGTATTAGATTAAATAAATTTTGAAATATGTATCCGAATAGTAAGAGTGTTTGTATTTAAAGGGTTAATACTACCTAAAATTGGTGAAACTAGCATCTAGCTGCTAAAATCTGAGGCTACAGCATCTTAGCAAGTGAAATAGACCAATTTATCACAAGGATTAGTCCCCTAATCTCCTCCTGCTCCCCAAGATTTAAATGACATTTTAAAAGGGGAAGTGATCTTCCTCGCAGTCACCCTCAAATCTAAGGCAATTGGCCAGAGTGTAAATTTACTCACATGAAACAATCATTGATTAAATTGGTTAAAAAAATTAAATTACATGCTTTTGCAAGCACAAAACCCTTGAGATGGCTGATGTTTTTCCACCTGTAATAATACAAAATTTGACCATTAAGAGTACCCAAAATTATACATTATAGAAAAAGTTACAGTCAAAGGTCTGAGGATGAATTATGTTCTTTAATCGAAAGGATAAAGTTACACTTCAGGTACTAAAGCCAACAAATTCCTGGTCACTTAAAAATTTAATGAATGAAGTTTCACGGACTCAATTTTGCTCAAGTTTCCCTGAGAAACGAAGAATTTCTTCGTGTTACTTTTTGTTTTTCAAGTCAGAGTAGAGCAGATCAAAATCCTGTCTGTATCAATCCATTTACATTAACCACAAAAGATCTGTAGAGAACTTAATAAAAGCACAAATATTTTTGTAAACTTTTTCAAGCAAATTACTTATTTATTTATGAAATAATTTATGAAGAAAATTTTTACCTCATGCTTTATATGTATTACATATGCTCTTGATTGACACAATATGTTTAAGCTCAAAGGCCCTCATAGCATTTTTTAATTCTAGTAGGAATATTTCAAAACAACCAACTAATACATGAGGTCATAATTGTTTGACAGTTGTTTTTAATATATAAAATAAGTTATGTATATTGTTTTCCTTCAAATGTTTGTTGATTTGTTTTCCCAGTTCTGACATTTGCATGGCACAAACTGAATTAAGGGAAATATTAAGGATTTATTTACATTTATTATCTTCTGCTGTCAAACATATGCAAAGCTCTGAAACCATTCTCTTCTGCTTTTATTTGCAATGCATTTCTGAACAATGAAGCCTGGATGTTAAAATGACAACCTGTGTTTCTTATAGAAGGCATCAGAAAATAAAGAAAAAATGAAACGAAATAAAAAGCAAACAAAAGAAGTTTGAACTAAAATAACTTCTTTTTAATCTTACATAATTCTTTGAATTATGAAATATTCACTCATGACTGGACCACTGATAAAGCAGTTCCCTTTGCTGTGTCAATGCCTATTATTTATCAAAATAACATAACATACTTTTTCTGTTTTATTATTTCAACATTCTTTTTTGCCCCCTTTTCTTGTAGTTTATTCAGTGGCGATACAAAGAGGGATTAACAGTTAAGCACAAGCATACTTGTTTTACATTTTCAACCTTTTAGCACATAACTTACTTACAGTTCCAGTGCTTGTAATCACAATGATTTTACCTGATGGAACACGTATTTCAGAAATGTAATCCAACTGTTTACCCTAACACGTCATAAATTGCAATTCCTTTTAGAAGCCTCAAAGATAGACAATCCTTGGTCCTAAAGGCTGGCTGCTTTAACACACATGACCAAGAAAACATTTATGAATTATTTGGTCTTAATTTAGTACTACGTCGTAGGAAACGAAAGACCATTTTGTCTTCCAGTGTATCAAAAACAACTATTGAAGTACTCGGCCCTTCTCCTAGTGAGACATGAAGGGACAGAAGCATTATCAGAGATGAACTTCCCAGAATCTATTCCTTCCTGCAACCGCAGGGCACTCACCCTTTAAAAAATGAACTTCTACACCAATGATGATCATTTCCAAATTACCTATTGCTGAACACCTTTAGGTGAATTTATTAAAGATCAATTCAGCTTTAAATAGTCTGTATCTGGTATTCAGATTCACACTTACACTTGCCAATCCTCCCCCCTCCAATATCAGGTGAATGTCTAGTTAAACAGATGGGCTTTGCAGCCCACCCTAAAAGCCAACAAACATGGGCTTTATTTAATTAAAAGGGGAAACAAATTTCAGAGGTGTAGATACATGCACACTCACACACACGTACACACACGTGCATGTGGACACACACACACACATACAAAATCCCTAACTAGGATGCCCCAGGATAAAAATAACGATTCTTGCTCTTTCATTAGGTTTTATGAATGTCCCATCATAAGTTAGCCACTTGATTGGAAGTGGATTAAGTAAGATTGCTCTGTGCTATATATTCTAACCAAACCACTGTGAGAAATAGATGGACTCACTACCCTTCTCACGTGTAAGAGGGAACATTCATATCTGAATTAAACCAGATCTAGCTCTATTCTTCATAACAAGTGTTTCCCATTTAATCCACATTTCTACTCCCTGCTCTATCATCTTCTCCTACCGTACTCTCACCCCATCCATTAGCCCAAACTTTAAGCAATTAACTCTCTGTTATATATAACCAAACTCAACACCTATAACATTGTCTAAGTTCCAGACTGAAATATTCCACTGGATACTTGAAGTTGTTCTGTCCAGTGTTTTGATGAAGGAAGAGGAGTCTTTGAAGACAGATGACATGAAAGGAGGAAGGAAATAGACAAACCCTCTCTCTGTCATAGATGTGTCATCCAGGCCCAAAACCTCAGACTTCTGACATTTTTAGCAGTATACTCTTCCACAGGCCTTCATCTAATTGCTTATCCAGTCTTCCATCTATTCCTTTTTAAAAGTGTTTTTGTACCTGTTACTCTTTCTATTCATCCCCAGGGACCCTTCCCAAATCCAAAAGTTATTACCTCTCCCAACACATCCCATTGATCTTTTCCTGCCTACTCCCCTTCCCTCTATTTGTCACTGTACAGAGCTGGCAGATCAGAGAACCTGAAAATGGTATGGATATTCAAGAGTTCTAATAACCTAGTCCAAAATGGCTTTCTAGTCTTATTCTTCCCTCCATTTTCCACTCGGGCCAGTCTCTGAAACACTGATTGACTGGCCTTTCTCCAGATTCAGCTGATGGTTCAGAATGTCTTGTCTTGTACTTACACAGCAACCTCACTTGGAAGGCTCTGAAGGGCCTGTCATGCCAACTCTCTGTATGAATGCCCTTTCCTCTTCTAAGGTCATGCTAAGACTCTACCCTTTGCCTAACACCTTCCCCAGATACCAAAGCATAATCAGCAGGACAGAAACTAAGCTGCCATGGATTTGCTTCTATCTCTAGGTAGCAACACAGTGTCTTATTATGTTACCGTGCCTTGACTTGTCCTCCCTGCTCCCCTTGCCTAAACTGTAAGATTCCTGAGGACAGAAGATCATGAAATTTTAGGTATTCAATATTATCTGTTAAACTAAATTTAGGAGCTGGGATACCTCACTAAATTTTACTTAGAAACACACCGCTGAGGCCAAGATTCAAATGCTCCTGTGGCCCTCCTTCCCTTCCCTTCCCTTCCTTTCCTCTGCCTTCCCCTGCCTTCTTTCTCTCCTTCTTCCCTCCTTTCCTTCCTTCCTTTCTTCCTCTTTCTTTCCTTTTTAAAATACATATGGGCTGATGTATCATGTGCCAATTGAAGCTTCTGGGTGGCCTTTGTCTCTGCAGCATATTTTTGGCAATGTATCAGAGGAGACGTTTGTCCTCCTCTGAAATATTGTCCTCATTATCATTAAGTTTTGGTTCACAATCCCATGCTGCTCTAAAAATAGGAAATTAAATGGTCTTTGAGTAAATCTTAGGCCTTAAAGTTTGGGAGGTATAGAAAAATAAGACCAAAAGCTGAGAAATTTTAGAGGAGGAGGGAGTATTTGTAGTTTTAGAGGTTACAAGTATGAGTTAGGAAAGTTATACAAGTGAGCTGAAGATTAACAGCCTCTTTGAACATTAACGATTTTTTTTTCCCTCTGTATCATTTAAGGTTAAAATATTGAATCGTTTCAGCATAAGTCAGTCTATCGATAGCTAGGAAGTTTCACATCTGTTAAATGATCAAAAGCTTATCTGATATTTAATTAATGGTATATATCCAAATGACCAGGTTCCAGCAGAGATTACATTTTATAGTGTCTTATAAATCCAACAGAACCGTGTGTGAGCACATACAGGTTATATGCGCATGTAGCTAGGAGCAAATGATCATCTGGCAAATGAAAACTTTGGTTTAGTGAACACTCCGTCTTGATGTTCACACAATTGACTTATCCTTGGCATATCAAGACAATTTGAATGGACTGGTGTATAGACATTGCTACATGGTTAAATAATAAGTATTAGTCACTACTTGAAATCTAAACTTTGTTCATCAGTAACCGTATACTGATTGGAAGATAGTAGACTGTCAGTTTTTAGAAGGAAGTGACTCTTCGTATTTCCTTTCTGTTCTGTGTCTTGAAGAACACCCAAATCTGGTTGGGTTTGGCCAACAACATCATTAGATCAGAAGATGAGAAGAGAGACAGGCAATGTACTTATCCCTGTGGTTCTCTCCTATCCTAGAGAGCAGGCCCTCTGCTAGGCCAATGCTTTTCTAGGCTTCTCATAATAAGTTTGCCAACCATGATTTTAGTCCTAAAGGTTGAAATACCTCTTACCTACCTATTGTTAGGCCCTGGATGTTTTACCATCTTATTTTGGTTCCCTTATCTCCACCCATGCCTTTATAAGAGACCCTTCATTAAACTTGAATTATTCCTTTGTATACGCCATGTGTTATCTGCCTGGATTGTGACTGGTATAGAAGGGCCTTGTGACAAAATAGCTTCCTAGAATCCAGCAGTCCTTATAATGATTTTAAAAAGTGAAACAATTGTGTGTTACATAACTATTGTGTGCCTGACACTACTTAGGTGTTAAGTATCTCAGTGATAAATGGGTTGACACGGCTCCTACCTTACGGATTTTATGATTCAGTGATCCATAAACTATCTTGCATACTTTTTAAAAAATAAGAATATTTGGGCCTCACCTACCAAATGTGCCTTTCTAGAGATGGGAAATGAGAATGTCATTTTTAAAAATTAATTAATTCAGTTCATGAGAAAGAGAAAAAGGAGATGAAGGCAAGCTTCCTCAGCTGGCTTTTATGCTACAGGTTAGTCCTCCCTCCAGCCTCCCCAGCCAGCCAGGATCACTAACAGAGGCACAGAGCCTAATGTGTACAAATTGACCCTGGAAACACACCCCAATCTTGCCCATGGCTTCAGCGTTATAGAGCATCACTCTACTACTGTGTGCCACTGCAGCGGGACCAGAGAATGCAGTTCAAATAAGCACATCACGTGATCCTTGCCTTCACTGAGTATGAGCGAGAGTGCTCTCTTGACTCTGACAAATATTGAATAACCCGTTACAAATGTGAAGATACAAAATAAGACCTTGATAAATGAATGTTAGATGAATTCGTGTTCACAATGTGGTGGCTGAGATATGCAGGGCAAGTTCATTAACAGTGGTTGAAATGCTTAGTGTACTGGGATTACCTTTCCACTGGGTGGGTGTAAATTGGGGGTAGAGGATATTCTACACACTGTGCTAATTGTTTCTGATACGCACATCCTCCCCACTCTCCTCTCCCCACTTCTTCCCATGCAGCAGCATCCACAGATCTGCTCCAGCAGCCCCAGTGTGGGTTTCCCCAGCAGAGTAGAGCCCTGGGCAATTGTTCCAATTTGCTCTAGTCTAGACTCTCGAGATAGCTCTGTCTGGAAAGAGAGGCACGGACACTCATAGTTCAAAGCTAATTAAGTCAATAAGATAAACAAGGTAAGACTCCTGGGAATAAGGGGAGTTTCTTAAGCCTAAAAAAAAAAATTGGCAAATTAGAGAATGGTAGTATCTGAGACTTCTAGATATATAATTCATCCCTCTCCAGGATACCTGAGGTTTTCAGATAAGACTATGCCAATGACCATAGATCAGATCACCCCCACATGACCATTCCATTCTTTAAGTGATGTTGATTATCTCTTTTTCTATTATTAATTTTCAGACTTAGTTTTTACATAGTACTACCTAATCTGTTGTCAATATACTTGAACTCTTTTTTTTAAAGCAGTCCTGAGCAAGATCTTTGAACTACTCATATTCAGTTACGTAACTTTTCAAGCAGTTTGTGAAGGCACAATGCATATATATCCATACACATGTTCACAAGTATATTGGAACCCTTAAAAAAAGAAAACATAATAGAAACACACCTTTTATCACTCTGTCAATCACAAAGACACATAAAGAATGCAATTATTCAAATAATGTCGTGTGTTTCCAATTACACTATGCTAAAATCTAACAGTTGTTGGGGAGGGAGGTGGGCAGCAGATGACATAGTGGTTATGTTGCTGAACTCCCACATGGCCAACTGTGGTTCAAGTCCTAGACTCGGTGCTTGAAACTCATGCCAGGCATGTATGCATGCATGCCCAAGACCCCAGAAGGAGAATGGCAAAGGGATTGCAGTGCGGCCATCCCCACAGGGGGTGATTTCTCACTTTACCTCACACTGTCTCTCTCTGTCTCTCTCTAACAAGTGCACATGTCCTAAGGTAAAAAAAAAAAAAAAATACTAACAGTTCAAGTCTTGGCATAAATTTACCATACTTCAAGGCATATATTGTTTTATTTAAAAAGACATGTCACTTCATATTTTGATTTTATATTAAGCAGATAAAAGTAAGTATAGGAACCAACAGATGGTGTAATGGTTACGTCACTGGGCTTCCACATAGTCGACCATGGTTCAAGTCTCAAACCCAGCGACTTAAACTCATGCTGGGCCTTTGTGCTTAAGTGCCCAAACTCCCAAGAGGAGAATGGAGTAAAAGGGACTGTGGCATGGCCATCCTCCCTGGGGGGAGGGGGGATTTCTCGCTTTCTGTCTCTCTGTCTCTCCAGCAAGCACATGTGCCCTGTAGCAAAAATCTCTTTCTAACGCACACACAAATAAAGGAATTCTATGTTTAGACCATGAAATTGGAAGATGTATATGAATTAACATCCTAGAAACAACTCATTTTGGAGTGTGTCTGAACAATGTGTACAGAGTAATATATGGAATATGTCATAAAGATGGTCAAAGCATTGGCCACAACTGATTACTCCATGGTCTGCCTTATTATGAGTATGCACCACTCAGTGGGCTACTATGCTATGACTTACGATATCATTAAACAAAAATAAAATCTGTCTCAGTGGTTAATCACATAAATAGCATGATATTCTATTGATAGAATAAAGATAAAGGTTGGAGATCATATTGCTTTAAGATTTTTTTATGACTCAACTATAAACTATTCTACTAAGTACATATTTCTTAACCACATTTTTGGCAATGGGTTTTTTTCCTCCTATTCGAGAATATCATAGGAGGAATATTATATAATTCTTACTGAGGTCATAGTGAAATTTAGCTTCTTCATGCTGAGTTTCAGTTCTCCTGCTTCAAAGTATCTGGAGAAAAGACTATCTTAGAAGATGAGTATCATTCAAATGCTTATGAAAGAATAGGATTGTGAAACTTTGACTGTATATTGCAGTGTAGACTTTTCCTCTAATTTTACAAATAAAGAAGCTCAGGCTTAGATAGGGAATGATTGCAATGCTCAAGGACACACCTTAGTAATAACGGCTAACACTTAAATAGTGTTTGTTGTGTGCCAGGCTCTGTTCTAAGAATTTCACATATATTAATCCATTTAATCTTATAAGCACTTTATGAGATAGATATCACTATTATTCTCATTTTATCATTAAGGAAAATTAGATATATGCAATGACATATCCAAGGCCCATCAGTCAAATCTAGAAGTAGATGGGTCAAGGGGTCTAAGTCCCACTCTAGTTTACTTTCACTCTGGTGGCAGAATGAAGATTTGAATGTATGATTTTCATGACACTTAACCATGTCATTATAGGAGAGAGAGAGACAAAGAAGGTGTTTTCCACTTGTAATGACTTGCTATTTTTCAGCCACCAACATTCATTCTCCCTTCCTTGGCAAGCCCACTGATTTCCTTCTTGAAGAAGAATAGCCTCTGTTCTTCATATGTAAGAATGATCTACTCTAAGAAAAGCAAGCATTTGACTTTGCCAACCAGTGTTACAAAGAAGTCTTTGGGGACATCTGGAGAGAAAACTCAGATCTTCTTTTCCAGCGTATATGGGCCTACAAAGATCTAAGGTGGAGCTTTGCTACTGTCCTGCCACCACAGAAATTTGAACTAATGCAGAGAAAGCAGAACTTAGACATTGAGAGGTGGATACTGGGTTCTGCAACATTGCCTGAACCCCCAAATAATATCATGCCTCAACTCAGCTATAATCCCAGATTTTTTTCAGTTTTATATTTTTTTTATTTTGAGATGGTTTAAGCCTGTGTGAATTGGTATCAAAGAGAATTCAAACATGCATATCACATTTCAATTTAGTATCAGTTATTAGATATATACTGATATGCAGATATATACTATAATGGAACTTTTACTTTTTATTATGATTTCTTTTCAAGCAAATTATATGCAACTCAAACAGAAAGATTTATATACTTTTTACCCAAAATTACAATGACCAATCTTACTTGCCAGAATTGGCTCTGTGTAATTTTCAACAATATTGAACTTTCAATTTACTTCAAAAGGGAAAGACATGAAGATGTGAGGAACTATTTGGAAATTCAGTGAAGATATTCAAAATACAAATTCCAGTAACTTCTAGCAGCATCTTTGAAATGCCTTATGCTCTCTCTCTCAAGCCCTAGGATATTTTTGTTTGTTTGTTTAAGTCAGCAGTTTTATTTAATAATCCTAAACTAACTATGTCCTTGGATTCATAAATCATTATGATGGTGATGTTAATAAAAACCTGCTGTTTGGGTACCTGCAAGTGCCATCTTTAAGCAGAAAACTATATGAAGTCACTGCATAAATTACTTGATAGGAATATTAATAAAAATCAGTTAGTCTTAAAAAAAAAGAAAAAAAAAGATAGTGTTCTGTACAATATCCTAAAAAGCAAACTGGAAGAAGTGAGAAAGAAGCAAAAGACAAACTGGATAAAATGTGTATCAGATATGTGGATAAAACTTAGGTATTTAGATGGCTCCATACAAGATAAGGAAGAAATTCAAATCTACATGTGGATGTTGAGATTTCATAGGAAATGATTAGAGCTCATCGAAGGATGAGGAGACTGATTAAAACTTTTCTACTACAGAAGTGTAGACATTTAGTGTTAGCCTGAGTGGTCAAACGATGTTGATGTGTACCATGCTCTTAATGAGCTTTGAGATCTAAAGATGACTGGCCTGAGACCTAAGGATACGTAAACTCAAATGATCTTTTATGTTTCTGTTACCAGTTTTAATGATGATTAAATACCGACACCTATTATGACTCATGACATTCTATGCAATGTGGTTTTTGTGGTGTTTATTTTGTTTACCTGTAAACACAGCACGTATGAAACAATGGTATTGTGTAACAATGAATGACACTAAAACAAAGAAGATCCGGACTCTGAATGTGATGCCAAATTTTAAAAAATCAATTAAACTAGTAAAATATTTGGATTACTCTTACTTTCTTTTCTTTTTCTTTTTGAATTTCAGTTTTTGCTATAGGGTACATGCACTCACCGTAGACACAAACAGAGAGATTGAGAAAGAGAAAGAGAGAGAGAGAGAATGAGAGAGAGAGATCACCCTGCAGGGAGACTGGCCATGCTGCAATACCTTCTCCACTAATCTCCTCTCAGAATTTGGGGCATGCATGCACATACACCCAGCATGATTTTCAAGCCTCCAAGTCTGGGACTTGAAACATGGAGATCCATACACCTTAACCTCTACAACACCTGCTGGGTTACTCTCACTAATTTTTAATACATATTTTTCAATTTATCCATGGAATATTGTTTATTAAAAAAAAAAAAACTGCAGGGCGAGGCAAAAGTTACATTACTATGTATCAGTCCCAATAAAATTATAGAATGCTAGAGCTGAAAGGTTTATTTATTAAAGATTCTTTCATCTAACTGCTCCCTCTTAAATGTAACAATTTCAAAATTAGTAACTGAAATAAGAATAATAAAAAGAAGTATAACTACAGAACATTGACCCAGTGTCAAGTGCTGTGCTAAGGGCTTTATGTCTCTTGTCTCCTCTGCTTTCAAAACAACTCTTGAAAGAAACGGTTATTATTATTCCCATTTTAGAGATGAGAAAATGAGAAATGAAGAGATAAATTGCATGCCAAGATTACATGGCTAATGAATGGCAGAGCTAGAACTTAAATTCTAGCAGGCTGGCACCAGAATTTTCCTAGGAAATCATAAGGTATATCATATTTAAGCATGATAATGTGTGTAAGTTAAAAATAATTATCTTTTCTCTCACTAACAGTCAAGTCTATAAAGATGGTGTTTATCAAGTACTTTCTTTATTATTTTTGAAGTAATTTTTCTAAAACAAAGAAGGATAATTATTGCTACTACTCTGGAGCATTCTTTTATTATTTCATTGTCTTTAATCAGTTTTGCTTCATTTTTATATTTTGGCCAAAGTGTCAGAAGTCATGTATCTAACATGCTCTTAAGCACAGGACAATAGTTGTACCAGTTGAATAATTTCGAACCTTGTTTATGTTAGCATCTTCCATCAGCCTTTGGAGGCTGATACTTGTGAAATATATTTCAAGATCCATTTCAAATGTGAGCCAGATCAAATCACAAACTTCACTCAAAGCCCTCCAATGCCTTTCTGCATTTTTCTGCATTCATTCCAAAGGCCTCATTCAAACTCAGAAAGACTCCCACCCACACCATCAGTTTGCTTTTTAAAAATTTCTTATCACCTTTCCTATTTTTCACTTCATCCTAGAGATTGAGCTCCTCGGTGTTCTTTATATTAATATATGGAAACATATTCCCTCCTTACCGTCTGTACCTGTCTTGCTTGAAATGTTCTTCCCGTAAAAATCCTCCTGGTGTTCTCCCGCACTTCACCAAGTATATACTTAAAAGTCCACTCCTCAGTGAGACTTTCCTTGGCTACTTAATCTAAAATGCTAAATTCCATCTATCCTTTATACCCTTCTTCCCTGTTTTATTCTTTCTCCTCTTTGCTTATCTCTATATGATAAATGACAAATTTTACTTATCGACCTGATTTATCTGTCTTTCTAACATAATTATAAGCTTCATGAGTGCAGGATTGTTGTCTAGTTTCTTACTGCATCTTCTACATTAATAACACTTCTAAATATATATTGGCTGCTCAATGACTATTTGCTAAATTAATCAGTTAATTAATTTAGTTCCTTGAATTGAATTATTTTAAAGAAGAGTCATTTTCATAGCAAATTAGATCAATTGCAGTGTCCTAAACAGCAATGTACCTCTCAAAGTCCATATACTTTGAATATATGATTTTGTGATTTTGAAGTTTTTACTTGGCAGCTGTGGTGATAGGGATTTTAATTTTATTTATAAGATACCTCAGTCCAATTTGTATCACCATCTGCTGGGTTTTCTTCAGTTTTCCAGAATAAGTTAGTGCTCAACTTACTGCCAAATGAATCTAACCAATTGATTAATTGACTGAGTTTTTCATTCAGCAGGTATTTGCCATACATCTACTGTGTGTAAGGCACTGGGATAAGAACAAGAAATTCAAGACCAATGAGAACCCTTCTCTGATAGGGCCAACAATCTTATAGAGACAAGCCATTGGAGCCAATACTGAAACATGAGCAGTAGGCTATTACTGTACAGGCAATCATAGTAGGATAGAGACTGGGATAGTTATTTGAGGCGAAAGAGAAACGTGGGGAGACTTCAGAGGTAATTTGCAAGGAAAATTATAAGTATTTTTGATGGATTTGATGAGATAGGAGAAAAGAAGTACTCAAAGATGTGTTCCTGCTTAATTACTAGAGGAAATAAGCTGATAATGATTGTATTTACTGGGATGAAACAAATGAGAGAAGGAACAGGTTTCAGCTGAGCAAGTATAACATTCAAGAGATAGCAAGTTAAGAATATGTCTAAAGTTCATAGTAAAGAGCTCTAGGAAAGAAAGGTTCACACATGTACATGTATGTATCTGATTGTTCTGTCTCCCTAACTAAATTATAAGCTTCACAATGCAAGATTTTTGTCTAGCTTGTTGCTGTATTTTCTGCATTCATCACAGTTCCTGTGTTCCATAACACACTTAGTCCTCAGTGTATGAGGAAAGGTTCATGGGAAATGTGTATTTTGAAAAAAACTAACCATGGATTTCAAAATATGTTTGTACTCAAATTTATATAGTGATTCCAGTTTATAATGAACTTTTTTGAAGTACCCTTTACAACTGGCATTTCAAGTTATGGAAATACATCCCTTTATGGAAAGATAATAGAGAAGATGAGAACTTATGTGTGACTCTAGGGAAGTTCATTAAGAGGCAAAGATACCTTCTCAACTAGCAAGGGCAATTGCAAAGAAATAATCAGCATGAAGGAAGGACTCCTAGGATAGGGCACAGCTCAATAATCCAAGAAGAAGGAAAATAGCTCAAGAAAGATGGAAAGTCAAGAGGCTGACTTATATGAGTTAAACTTTATGGCATGGTGTTATTGGAGAATTACTATGTGTTCCAGTAGAATGATGAAGATGGGAATTAGAACGTAGAGCATTGAGGAATGAACCAGAAGTGAAAAATGGGAACAATATGCACAGATAATCATTTTAGGATTTTTGGTAGTTAAGGAGTAGGAGGCTTGGAGATGGCAAATGTACGAGCATTTCTGTATGGAGAAGGGAAAGAGCCTTTAGAACTGGAGAGATTGATGAAGCAGATGAGATAGGGCATGATGTAAGAAGCCAAGTTGTTAAGAAGGTGATAGGTGGTGGTACTAGAGCACATCCTCCTCCTTGATAGAGAACCAACTCAGAGTGGCTTTTAGAAGCTACATCCCAAACTATCTTCAGAACAAAACTGGCAGAGAAACCACCCCACTGCCACAGCTGAGCTCAGGATGCCACATGTGCACTTTGCTTATGCCATTCACCATTGTTATTTCTGCCACTAAAACAGAGAGATTGTTCCTTCTTACTTCCTTCTTGCAGTAACAGCCCCTTACTAGAGTCTGGTGTTGGTGTGTCTGATGGCACATGTTGCACCTTTGAAGTGGGCCTAGCAGGATTGCAGCCATTTTGAAATTAAGAAAGACCTCTAAGAAGGAGTAAGCATTGAGACATAGGGGACTCTGTTAGAGGAAGAGTTACATGGAGAAACCAAGGAATGAGTCCTTGAAGGAATCAGGATAATATTGAAGGGAAAGCAATTGACTCTGATTGATTGTAGTAAGGAATGATTTGCATGTTCATTTGTTTGTTTGTTTGTTTCTGGTACCAATAAATACCAAGACATGTTGAGCTTTTTGCGACAGTTGACAGTTGATGGTGCTTGCTGACTTTCTTCCTGTAACCTGGTTACAGAAATAGACTCCCTTCTCTAGCCTCTGCCTCTCATCTTATTGACTGTGAGAGGAGGCAGCCAGACTTAGTTGGCTGGTAACACCTTCACTCAAGGGTTGCTAGCAAAGTAAATATCTCACATGATTAGTTTCTGTAAGGAAAATTTTTTCTTTATTCCATATAAGGACTCATACAGTGAAGATTGGATTTAGATATTGGGCAGGCAAATGAAATACCCCATGAGGATGGTCTAGGAAGGACAAAATACAAATGGCTTAAAAATTAAGCAGGAGAAAAAATGAAAAGCTATTTGATGATGATGATGATGATGATGATGTGGATAGTAATGTCTTTGTCTTTAATACACATGGTAATCATGCTGGAAAAAGAAATGTTATACACTGTAAATATATATGTGATTAAATTTAATATAAAAAATAATGATAAATAAATAAGGTGAGGAAACATTTGTACTCTTAACTCACTTTTAACCTGCCTCTTCAGAAGTTGAGGTATCTGAGGTGGGAGATGGGAAGGGTAGCAATAAGGTGAATCTGGCCCAGTTCAGCTATAAGGCCTCAGGAAAGAAGGGAAGGATGGATATGTGTATGAGTTAACATGATGAGGAAGGCTGCCTGGAGAAGTGGATAGGTTAACATGATGAGGAAGGCTGCCTGGAGAAGTGTATTCAACTCAGATGAGGAAAGTCTTTGGCTACATGACAAGTGTTAACGACACAGTGCTTGTGGCTAGGACCACTCAGCTCGCCATGTTTATTTTCTCATATTGGTGATACTGAACCACTACTGCGTATGATTATTTTAGGAAAGACAGAGTCAGTGATGTTTTTCAAAATAAAGGATTGATATTTTACAACCATTTAATTATACTAGCAGACTTTAGAAAGTTCATAAAAAATGGAATTAAAGTATGAATTTACTTGGTGCAAAAAAATCTTATTAAAATTTGTTCCGAACTAGAATGATATTATCATAAAGTATAAGATACGGTAGTTATCTAGCTTCAGGAATCAATTATAAGGACATACCAAACAAATATTTAAATACAGTTGCAGACATTCTCATTCCTGATACTAAAGATATTTGATTTTTAAGAAAAAGTCATTCCAGATTTTAAACATAATCCAAAAAGAATGTTCACAAGTAGCATAGCTGCTGCCCAGAGATTATATGTTCATTTCTACTCATCAGGAGCCATACTTATTTTTTATTCCTTTTTTCTGAAATATTGAACTACATAAATTCTAAAAAATTCAATCACTGTCAAATATATCCCCCCCAAAAAAGAAGAAAAATACCTAAGAGCATACCAATGCATTTATACTATCACAGATACACACGCACACACGCACACACACATTAATGGTGTATTAGGTATTCTGGACTTTAGTTTCCTTTCAATAATCAATAAAATGTCATGGATATCTTTCCATTCCGTTTTCAACATTATTTTTAACGCCTGTTTAAAGTTTCAACATTATTTTTAAGTTTTAAAGTTTCAACATTATTTTTAAGTTTTAAAGTTTCAACATTATTTCGCCTGTTTAAAGTTTCAACATTATTTTTAACACCTGTTTAAATTTAAATCTTTCGATTTTAAATTGTTCCCAGTTTGGGGCCAGCAGATGGCTTAATGATTACATTCTGGACTTTCACCTAGTCAGCCTCAGTTCTAGTCCCAGACCCTGTGGCTTGAAATTCACTCTGGGTGTGTGTGTGTGTGTGTGTGTGTGTGTGTGTGTGTACCCAAAATCCTGAGAAGAGAATGGAGAGAAAGAGATTGTGATGTGTACATCCCTTCTGGCGGGTGATTTCTCACTTTTTGCCTGTCTCTGTCTCTCCGGCAAGCACACACACCCATAGTAAAAATCTCTCTAAAAAAAAAAAATTGTTCCCAATTTTTCACCATTAGAATCACACTGTCATGAACATGCTGGAATGTAGATCTTTTTGCACATTGGTGGTGTTTTCCTTAGGGCAATTTCTTAGAAGGGAATTACTAGCATATCCACATTTACATTCTGATATATCTTGCCTCAGTTGTCTCCAGACATAAAGTACTGATTATATCTTTACCAGCATAGCAAGAAAGTACTCATGAGAACCAGAACTATTTTGAAGAGACGAAGGAAATGGGCAGGGCTATATAATTTCATACCTTCTGAAGCAGCTAACCTTGATCTTCCAGGGTTACTGAGGATCTATAATCAAGTTGGCATTTACTATTCCTCTCAGACTTTTCTCCTGCATATTATAGTCACTGGAGAAGTTTAGTAACACAAAGAAGGCAGTTAGCCAGTAGTTTTAGACTTTATTGTGGTGTTTAGGTTTAAAGCAAAGTTCATGAGACTACAGTACGTGGTCACCTACATTGATTCCATGTAATAAAACCTCATAGAATTTAGTAATTTAGTTGCACGAAAAGCATCTAGTCTAATTTCTTCATTAGCTAAAGGAATGGAAACCCAGGTATTTAATAATTTTCTTAAGTTTGCATAGTAAATTACTTTATACAAAGTGATAGAAGCAAATACAGTATAATTTTTTTAGCTAATTCTAGGTTCGATTCTGAGATATCAATTCAAGTCATTCTGTGGTATATTAAGCATTAGGAAAACTAGGTTCTCTCTTTCAGGATTTAACTTTGTGGTGTAGCATATCTCTACCTCAACATTTGACAGCAATCTCTAAAAAGTTGGTAAATTAACACCAGAATGTTAAATAACACAAATAGCTTCCCTGAAAACTGCTCCTAAAATGAATTCTTACAAAGCAAATGGATTTAAATATATCATAAGAATATGTGACTAAGCCTTTGATAAATATTTCTATGGAGAAGAGAACATTACCTGACTGGAAAATTGAGCCTTTTGTACCTTAGATGTTTTAGTTAAGACATATATTGGATAAATATAGAGCACAAACAATAATAAAGTTTCGAGGAAAGAGGACTTAGTCTTCCCTATTGCTATATTTTTGGTACCTAACTTAGCGTTAGTATCACTTAAAGAGTCACACCCTAGTAAAAACCTTACTCACTTGCGAGACTACATTTTAAAGAGCTGTGTGATCTGATAATGAAAGACTTCATTTCATATGGTATGTTAGATCACTCTGGACAAAAATCAAATGAATACTTTCCTCTTTGGTAGAAACATTAACTTAAAAATGTTCACAATGCTTTCTCATTTATATTGCTTATTATAAAAAAGACAGTGGTCTTTTAGGGATTTATGTTTTCAACCACTTGTAATCCATTTTGGGCAAGAGAGTATAACACATTCACTCTTCACTTATCCAGAGTTACTTAAAACCATGTATCCAATTATTTAAAAATCATTAGCAAATACTATCAACAATTACAATGATCTTTTTGAAATTATATATATACATATATATATACATATATATGTGTATATATATTTATATATTTAGTTACATTTAATCATTGCATATCTTTTTTTATTTTCATTTAATCACTGTGCATCTTTACATTGTACATGGATTTTCCCAGCTTAAATACAGTGCCTGTTAGTCCAGTCAAAGACAGTACTATATACATTATCATCAACAGACCAGTACTATATACATTATCATCAACAGACACAATGATCTTTTAAGATGATCTTGGATATGTTTACTTTTCTTCAAATCTGCCAGTCAAATCTTCATACTCCCTTCCATTCTATTTGGGGTGTTATTCACTCAGTAACTAATGGGATAGCCAACGGACTAGCTATTTGGTTCACTGACCCAGCTCTCATAGATCCAAATTGTGTGAAAGTTGACAAGACTATACAATCAAAAATTATTGTTATTTCATTATTATTATTATTATTATTATTGTTATTTGGAAAGGTTATTGCTATAGGACATGCACACTCGCCAGAAAGACAGAAAGAGACAGAGAGACAGAGAGCAAGAAATCACCCCCCAGGGGGGATGGCCACACCACAATCCCTTCTCCTCCATTCTCCTCTTGGGATCTTGGGCATGCACGCACATGCGCCAAACGTGAGTTGAAGCCACCATTCCGGGATGTGAACCACGGCCAACTACATGAGAGTCCAGCAACATAGCCATTACACCAACTGCTGGTCCCTAAAAAATTATACTTTAAAGGTATGAGGTAAGGCCTTTAGTCACCCAAGATCAAATTCTTGCTCATTTCCCATATATACCAGCACTCATCAGGTATTATTGATTTTTTCCCCTTTTTGTTGTGTCATTTATTTTCATCAGTTTTCTTCCCCATTGCCACTTTCACTTAAGACGTTCAATCTCATGCCCAATAAGTTTGTCTTTTTTATCTATTTCACATTTACATATTAATATAAGAAATATTTTTAAAATCCTTTAGTCTAGTTGTTCCTCTTTATCAAAACCTTCAGTGACTCCATAATGCTTAACTCAGAGATGGTAAATAGCTAGCATGAGTTCTGTGCCCATATGGCTACCATATCTATAATGCTTTCTTCAGCTCCACCTTGAAAATTCTTCCCAAAGCCAATTTACAATCTTGTTAACACAAATTTCAGGAAACCCACTGTAAATCAGTTTATTTATTGATTAACCAACAAAACAGATGTGACACATGATATTTTCTATCTTAGATTTTCAGAATGAAGTTTCATCTTATTAAGCAAGATTTACCATCTTCCCAAATCTTTCCTCAACAACCTTCCCAGACCTTTTTCCAGAAACTCCTCATGGGCTCTTTCTTTCAGTCATACCAGTCCAGGAAAATTAGTTTTGTTCTTACTAATCCTGACACTTTTCTCACATTTATCCAGTCTAAAATGCCATCCCTGCTCCTTTCTAGCAATATAACTTTGTTATATTTGAGGAACCATAACTATTTCCTTGTTACAATCTTTATAATTCAAGTCAACACACTGTAATATATCCATGCCTAAATCCACAGTCTTCTTGGTCTATGTGACTCATTTGATAATTAACCACACTATACCCTTCACGTTTCTTGCTATTTAATCTTATATAATTATTTAACTTTTTATTTCTTTGCATCTTGAATTATTAAGTGGATCGTAGGTTTCTAGTTCATATTTTTTCTCCATTAGGAGAACAAATAATTTTTGTTTATTCCCAAAAGAGAAGACATTTTCTTTACTATTAGTAAAGGAAAAGATCAATAATGCAAGATGATGATATAGAGGAAGGATATAAAAGAAAGTTTAAAAATGAACAATATAACTGAATTTCAAAAAAAAAAAAAGTACAAGCTTACACGTTGTGACCAAAGAGTGAGGTCACCATGCTAAAGATAATCTGACCTTTTAGAAACAGAAATCCTATCTAGAGTTTATAAGCGAGAGTATATTATATACTATAACAGGTAGATGAATTGAACTAACTCTTCTTTCCCTTGGAGATGTATTATCCAACTAACTGCCTGTGCTCTGTTTCATTTTATAAAGCCAAATGAGATCATCCATATTCAGACTTGTTCAACTCTACTCTCTCAAGTAGCAATCAAACAGCTGTCTTCAGTTGCAACTTTGTGACTCATAAAACATTCATCCCAAAATGCCCTTGTACATCTTGTAGACCATATCATCATCATCATAATAATAGTAACACTTAAGCATTGTGTACAGTCTTTTTCATCTTCAAAGCTTGTTTAAATTCTATAATGCACTGAAAACGTGACAAGTTGAAAAGGTATGGAGGGTTTTTTTTTTATTATTATTGTTCTAGAAAAAGAGTGTTGAATTTTGCAAACTTGATTACAGTGTGCAAAGCTCTGAGAGGGTCTACAAGTTGGCAGTGTGCATACAAAGTGAAACTTCAGAGCTGAAATTATCAGGTTGGAATTACCTCTCCCTTTGTATAAATGGAGTAGAAATCTTAGTTATTAGGGAAAGAGGGTAATATGATTCTTTTCTGAAAGTTTGTACCAAGTTACTGTCTAATCTAAGCATCTCATTTGATTTCATATAGTGAAGAAACGAATGTTTTCTAGGTCGTTTGTAAACCTGTCTGCTCATCTTTTGAAAACATTTCTCTATATTACAGTTAAATTTTAAATTTGGTCACCCTTTTAATCGTACCAGTCATCTGATCCCCTTGACACGTACCTGTTTGCAGGCTTGCTTTTCTGTAGTTTAACACATTTTCCTACACCAGTGTGTCTTTGGTACTTCGTTATTTAGATGTCTTGACTCCTATTGTGAAAAATCAAAATTGTCTCAATTTTCCTTCATTGAATCCCAGGGAAGAGAGAGAGACTTTTTTTGGGTTTTGTTTGTTTTTTTCCTTCACTATTTTTCTTTGTGAACCATCTCTTTACTATCAATTTCTATCGTCTACTACCTTAATTTTCTCTCAATAAAGCTATAAATTGATCATCCTGATGTCTTTACTGGGCAGACTAAAAGAGCTACTAAAGGAGTTACACCTATTTACACTTGCTTTATTAAAATTAATATATGACAAGAATGATTAGAATAAAACACTCTGTGAGCCTTGGCTCCCCTGAATTGAAGTGGGTAGTGAGGATGCAGACGCTAGCCAGCTCTGTAGAGGAAGAAATTTATGCCATGTTGATGCATAAATACTGATAATCAGCTTACTGCCTTGGCCCAGAACAAGACTCCTCAGCAACCTGATTTTCTCCTTACTATTTCCTTTGCATGGGGAGAGTGGGGTTAGGGGACCAAAATATACGTCCTTCCCCTGTGCCATTCTGTGTTTATCCAGGAGGTCAGGAACACATTTTCCCCCTGAGGATCCTTCCTGACCCTTCTGTAGACCTTCAGCAACTGTAATCTGGGTCATGACCCGAGGAAAGGAACCAATGATCTATGACAATTCTTAAGTAACTTTCAGGTTTGCCTCAGAGTAGTGTATTTTCAATTACTTCCCACAGATATCTTAGTTTTTACTTGTTTGATTCACATTATTATTTCTGTAACCATTTCCAGTTCTTTAGGTATATTCTCATTTTAACATGTTTCTTAGTGTTGACAATCTAATATAATGTTGGCATCCATCTGCAAACTGCATTGTCATAGATGCCCTTCTCCAGTTTTTAAGCTAAAACAAATATACTTGTAGTCCCCTTTAAATATCATTATACAACAAAATATACCATCAGTTAGCATTGTCTCTATATTTTGGACTCTTTTCGTTCCATATAATTTTTCTTGCTGGTGAACTAATTCAGCAAGTTGTTTGAGAAGGAAAATTAATACTTTACTGAAATATAAGTGGATTACCATATGTTTTATCTTATTTAGAATTACTTTGAGCCATTCTATATTTTTCCTAAAACTAGTTTGCGTTTATGTTATTCTGCCGTTTTCTTAAGACTTTGGATCTTAAATTTTATTTTTGCTATTCATATTGTTAGATTACTTAAATTAAATAATTATATCTGCAGTAACACTCCTCATTTTTGAGATACCATGGTATAGGATTCAAGAATAACACCTAAAATAAATGCAAAAGGAGTATATTAAAGTTTGTTTGTTTTCCTTTTGTACATAGTTCTTACAGGCCTGAGGCTGGAATGGGTGCATGGGTCATCATTTACTCTTTGTCATAATAAGAAATATTATACATTAGGTTTTCTGTACTACATTATTTTTTTAACCCAGCTACTTACAGTAACTTTTGCCTATAAAGCAATCCTCCCATGAGCACTCTATTATGGTGATTAAATTACCTCTCCTCGACTTTAGCAGGCATTGAAATTTAGGTAATGAATATGTAAAGTCATGTTAGCTAACTCTCTTATATTTTGCATATGTTCAAAAATATTTCTTGATGCTATCAGTTCATCGTTAAGTTTATTAAATACTTATGGTGTAGTGAGCAAAATTTGAAACATACAATAGAATTGCTTTCTCTTTGATTTTTGAAGAAAAACTCTCTTCTTTTTGATCAGTAAATTAATTTTTCTCCATATCTTAAAACTCACAATTCTCTATAAAATATGCACTGAAACAGTAACATTTTTCCAGGGAGTGCTTCGTTTTAGTGACTGTTCTTTTTTTGCACATAGTTCGTTGATTTGAATATACATTTCAAAGATTTCATCTTTAATTAACATAAATTTCCTGAATTTGGAATCCCAAAACTTTGTAGCCTGATATTCTTTCTTACTTTCTTTTTTTGAGGTCATATTTTACTATATAGACTAAATTTGAGTAGCTCATACAAACTAAGAGTAAATATGGTTACATTTTTTCATCTTTTATCAGTACCTATAGATACAGACAGGAGCTATTTATATGAATCTGTTTTGGTTAGAAGCCTTTATTTTCTTGGTAATAAAGGTTTAACAAAATAAACTCTGAGAATTGAATTGCCCATTATAGTCTTGCAATATATATTTAACTAAATCAGTAGAGAGAAAACGATGCTGAGTGTGAGTATACTCTTTAAACGTTATGTGTGTATATATAATGTGTGTGCATGTGTATCTATCTATCTATCTATCTATCTATCTATCTAGATATATCATTATTAAAATTACATTGATGTGTCAAGGCCAAGGGTAAAAAAAATAAAATAAATGAAATAAAGACTTTTTTGGTATATATTGTATGAAGACATCTGAAAGTATTTTTTCATGGCAATGAAAAGAACAATGTTGAATAAACTTTTTCTAAATGTTTAGAGATATTTCTATTTCCTTTTCTTCTTTCTTTTTTCTTTTGGTCTTCAAAAAATACTAAGTGGTTGCTCGAAATACTTAGAACCAAAAAAAAAAAAAAATCACAAAATTTGAAAGGAACTTAAAAACTTGACCAATTGCCCAAGCAATGTAGAAATCCCTTTGTTCTATTCAGTCACTGCCTGAACACTCCCAGTGACAGGAAAATGATTGCTTCATAAGATAGGCGGATTCATTTTTTGGTATTTCTAATTGAAAGAAACCTCTTCCCTGGTTTCCTGCAACATCCACCAATTGTTCCTGGCTATGGACTCTGGACCTGCTCAAAACAATATTCCCTAGCATGTGCTTCTTATGTTATTGAAGAGACTCTTTCAATCGTTTTATTTTAAATCCTTCAATGGTTTTGCCACTGTGATTGAAGCACTCTTCATTAGCTTGGATCATCTCTGGATGAGCTGCAGTTTTACCATCTTCTTCAAATGTTGCTGCCCCGTAAAATAGAAAACAAGGGTCTAAATGACCACTGATCAGTTATAGGTACAATGGTACGATTGTCTTTCTTCACATGAAATTAATAGACTGCCCAATAATGTTATCATGTTATAATATTTATCACACAATTGGATAAAATGAGCATATTGAAAATTAAAAACCACACATACATTTTAAATGGCTCTATTTTTCATTTATTTATTTATTTTAGACAGATCTCAGATGTCACAGTCTTTCTACCTCAGGCTCCCAAATCGCTGAGACTAGAGACATCTTCCACCTTGCCCAGTTTTTAGGGTGGGCAGAGAATCAAACCTGGGCCTCCCATGTGGATACAGCTTGTTAGTCCATGCTACTGAGACTGGGCCCACGTGGCTCTTCATATATATGTTTTCATTTATCCCGAACTAATAAATGAATTTATTACCTAAACTGCTACCTTGTATTTGTATTATGTTTTTTGACAAATACTTTAATTATTAATGACAATTATTTTAATTATTAATGATTTGTAATAATAATCAGAAACAAACATTGGCAACAAGGTAGGCAATGTTTGTTTTTAAGTTATCCATGAACATTTTCCGTAATGACTGCATTTTCTCCCATTGACTTACACAGTATCTGTTTGATAATGTAATTTTTATTTTGACTGAGGGTTAATAAAGTGTTTGCTAGCTGCAGCTGATGCAATTTGCTTTTTCCCCTTTTAGAGAATTGGGACGTTTTCACATCTCCAGTCTTTTGGCACCTGTCCTGCTGTCCATGATTTCTTAAAGATTACAGACAGTGGTTTCATCATCTCATCTGCAAGTTCTTTCAGCACTATGGGATGTTATTCATAAGGAGACTTGAACTCATTTGAAGGACTAGGTACTTTCTACTATCTCCTCATCTATTCTGGAATTCAATTTCCCTTTAACGATGTTTGTTCTAACCTTAGTCGTTTGAAGATCATGCTTCTTGATAGAAAAGTTGGGAAAAAAAAAAAGTCAAATAGTTATGCTTAATTTTGGTTGTCTGTTCGCATTACGACATCTTTTAACAGCAAACATATAACCCTTTCTTGTTCGTATTCCAAAACCAAGTAGTAATATTAACAAGAATGACAATATTTTACTTTCATTTTTAGCATTATGATCATTAATCATCAAAAATCTTGATTATATTAATTAATGTATTTATTAGTGTGTCTTATACTGTGGCAAATGGGGACTTCTTAAAGGAGAAATTATAGAAGAGCTATCATTTGTGGCAAATCTATGATGAAGTCTAAATTCCACCTTGTTCTGTTTAAGTGATATGAAGATCTAAAGATTCTTTTCTTTCCTTTTACTTCTAAAGTTATGTAAGTTGCTGTAAAAACAGGTTTACTGCATATCAAAGAATAAAATGATTCAAATTCAAGTCTTCAAGCTTTTCTTGGAAATATGGTCATTTGTGTGATTTAAGCTTCGTATGTGTACAAGTTTCCTTTTCAAAACTATTCTGCCAGATAGGAAGAACTGTGTTTCTAAATCTTTTGCAGGATATATAATGTCTTAATGGAAGTTCTCTGAAGACAGTTGGGTGCATGGTCCTGTAAACAATAGATGTGCATCCGGTCCTCAAATTGAGTAATCCCGTAGTTAAGAAGCAGCAGTGTTCTGAGATCCTTAAAATACTTTGTAAACAGGTTCTAGGACATTTTGGGTTTTCCTTCTTCCCATTTAGAAGATGATATGCATTGACTGCTTAACATATGGTTAAATAGATTTTTATTTCCACAGGTTTGCCTGTACTAAATACGTGTCAATATGTACACATTTATGTATGACTTTCCATCTAAAGGAAACATTAATTAGCAGCTATGCATACAAACAGGCACTTTCACGACATCACTTTTTAATCCATACACATAAAAACATTTTGAGTTGCGCTATAAAAGTGCTAATGTTTCAGAGAAATGTGACTTTATTTTTACATATAAACATCTGCCAAAAGTGTATTTTCAGACTAAATAGTTGAAAAACTTGAACTTATTAAAGATAAATTAAAAATACACACAACATGTTAGTGCATCAAAAGCAAAAGTAATATTACTAATAGTGATTTCTCATGTTAAAAAGCTTCTGTGAACATATTTAATGAAAACAACCTATACAAATTAAATGCTATTTACTCGATAATGATTATTCTAAAAATGTACATATGTAGAAACATGAAATCACCTTTCAAAATTAAAAGAAAGTTTTAACACTTCAAAAATTATCATAATATGATGAAATTAAATAAATAGTACAACCACGAGGAGTAGCTGGGAGGTGATATTTCTCAACAGATAATGAAATATCTCCTACAAAAGAAAGTTCATAAGTTATGGAAAGGCTTGCACACTCAGTGATGAATATCTTCCTGCGATGAATCTAAGGGGTTATCACCAGACACCAGGAAATACAACTGAACATTCAACAGCAACCCTTGGGATTTAAGCCCATCGCTTGCAAAGACATTCTTCTGGATCAGGCTCTGTCCCAGTAGGCTGTCAGTGTGACTTATGTCACCCTTGCTCTTTCACTGCCCTGGTGATTCTACCTCCGTGTAGTTTTATTTACTTCTCTTTTTACTTCTCTGCTTGCCTGCATATTTTTCCCTACTTGGTCAGGTTGCTGATGCTACAATGGCAGTATTTAATCTATTTTGTTTATCTCTGACAACTGTAGTTGTCAGGAAGAAATTATTTCAGTATTAATTCACCTTTTGCAAACCGCTGCGTTTTGGTAACAATTCAGCAGAATAGAACTAACCTTCTTGTAGATTACTTTGATTAATCCTATACCATAGTTACAAACATCAGGCCAATTCCTTGCCAGCCATCTCACATTTAATACCATTAGTGAGAAGATAAGATGAACTCTTTGCCCATGAGGGGCAAAGCCTGCTTCTCTTTTGTTAACCAGTGTATTCTCCTCAGTGTTAAGCGTGAAGTAGGTGCACGAAGACATGAGATCTAATATATTGAATGTTCAGTATGTCAATTGGCCAGTTAAAATTTATTATTACATGGATTATCATGCTATCCCTGCTCCACCAACCTAGTAAAAAGTATTTTAACTTTAGAGACAATTTAATTATTCCTGTTCTAATTTATACATCTAGTTTTCTATCTCTTTTATTCTTTCCATTACTGTAACATTACAGAAGTCTAGAGCTAAAAAAAGACCCAGATGCTTTTTTGTAGATAAGAATAATTCAGGTCTATGACTAGAATGGAAAACTCTTAAAGACCCAAGTAAATATGAATACTTAAGTGTCCTTACTATATGCTATGCTATAGCAATGAACTAAATCGATGAAATAGCTTCTAGAATTTGGTCTACAACAGGTATGCTTTTTTTGTAATAGGTACCCTAATTATATATAGATAAATAACTACTGCGCACATAATTAAGTTTGAAGTGGACATTTCCATCCAGTTCTCTAAACTTATGCTATTTATAATTTTTCTGAAGTACTATGTTATTTCCCTGTTAATTAACCACACTATAATGTTCTAAATAATTTCAAAGGGAGATAGTAAGTTTTTAATTATAGTTTACTTTCTGTAATAGTCACAAGGAAAGTGTGATCCCACAGGAGGAGGGAAGGATGGATTATGGATTTTGCTATATGTCAAGACCTTTCTCTTGATATACATAGTTTGTGATGTTACATACATAAATTTAAAGTATATATAGATACATATATGTACATATATGTATGTGTATATATACACAGAGACATATGCACATATGTATATATGTATATACATATATACACATACATATATACATATATATGTATCTGTGTAGATATGTAGATATATAGATATAGATACATATATATGTATGTGTATATATATGTAGATACTTACATATGTATATATGTATGTATATGTGTGTGTCTGTGTGTGTGTGTATATATATATATGTGTGTGTGTGTGTGTGTGTGTGTATATATATATATATATATATATCCACAAGCATTATCAGTCCAATTTTACAGATGAAGAAAATTTGAGAAAAATTAACCTAGCTAGTCACCGACATACATGATTTTGACCTCACAGCTGTCTGATAAAGCTCATACTCATGCCACACTGCCTACAACTAACCCTGCACTGCCAACTAATCTGCCAGGAAATTAACCATTGGAGTGTGACTTACTCCCAAAGGGATCTTGAATCTACTGTGTTACCTTACATCTGGATTCTTCAGGTGCTCATCTTAGGGAAATCCATTAAAACCTGATAGGATTTTTAATACCAGAGAGAAAACTAAGTGCTGGAAAAACCACCCATCTAGACTGCATTTTTGACACAGACTTAGTAATGATTTCTATTTCACTTATAAAAACAATATAAGCTATCTAGCAGAACATTGCGAATGTGAGTCTCCTTAAGAAATTAATATCCCTGCTTTTGAACTAAAATGATTGCCAAATCCAGTGGACATAAATCTTCCCGGAACCCTGCTGCACTTGGAATTTGTTGGACACATCCTCCTGAAACACTCTCTTCCCCGGACTTCACACATTCCAGAGGTCCTCCGTATCTCACTGCTTGCTCTTGGTTGCTTTCTTGCAACCACTGCTCTCTGAAATTGCACATCCCACCACCCTTTTAAATCCACATATTCTCCCCATATGATCATGTCCCCTAACATAATTTTAACAACCATAACAGATAGTAGCTCCATATTTTTATCCCTATCCTGAACGTCCCTCTGACCAACACATATGTAAATCCACACACCCACTGGACATTTCCCCTCAAGGTTCCCCTTGAGTTCACATTTTGCTTGTCCAAAACTTAAAATGATCACATCTTCCCAATTTCCTTTCTTGTCACCTGTTCCTTATGCTAGGTTTCTTTGTATGTGTTAGAGCACAGGTTTCTCCAGCCTTTAAATGCAAATCAGATCACTTACATTTATATCTATGATTCACTGTTGTGTTTCCCTCTGATGGAAGGTCTGCAAGATGTCAGCCTTCCCTCTCACATCTTCAGGCTTAGGGTCTTTTCAGTAATTCTCAAAAATCTAACCCATCACCTGATCCCATGCAATTTAAATCTGTGCTTTTTGAACTTTATTGGACATATGAATAATCAGGATATCTTCATAAAATAGATTCTGATTTGGGAGGATTGGGTAAATCTACTCCCAGATCATGTTCACACTGCTGCTTGCACATGCTCTGGAATAATTTCTTTCATGCCCTCTACTTTAAAGTCTTCCTCTCAAGCGTCTGGGTAGTGCTTGCATGTATTTTATGTTCAGTATTATTTGCTGAATTGAACGGAATATATTCAAAGTATGCACTTTCTTCTTTTAAAAGTGCATCAGCTTCTTGAAAGCAAAATTTGAATATGCCATCATATTTTTAGTAGAAAATTACAAAATAAGTTAGAAGCATTGGGTGACTTTCAGAAACAGTTGCAGGAAATTATTAAAAAAAAAAAAAACATTAATTTCCTTTGTACTTTATCTTGCTCATGGACTTTAGATATTCTAATTTTTAAAAGGTTTATTTATTTATTTATCTATTTATTTATTTTATAGGGCAAGTACCCTTGCCAAAGAGAGACAGTGGGAGGAAAAGTGAATAATCACCTTCCAGGAAGGATGCTCAATTCTCAGTCCTTTCTCTTCCATTCACCTTTTGGGATTTGGGGCACGCACAGGCCCCTGGAGTGATTTTTGAACAGTGTTTGGTCAGTGGGAGCCCAGCACCTTAACCACCACACCACCTTAAATATCTTAATTTTGTATTGTCAGAAAACAAAGTATATCACTTTACGTGACAGTAATGCTACTTTGATGAGTATGTTTATCATTACAATTGCCAAATATTATGAAAAGAGGAGAAACCCAGGGCACATTGCAAGTGCACTAGTTAAAGCCACAGAATAAATTCTATAAAACTGAAATGTCAAAAATAAATAATTAAAAGATAAAATACAAACGTCAGCAACTTCAGGATATTTACTAGTGTTGCTTTTTGCACAAGTGGGATTAATTTTAAGATACATCCCTCAGTTTTAATACGTCGCCATCTTATTTGAAATGCCTGATGATACATGTAGCCAAAACACCCATGTCAACTACAATCACAGATGAAGTAAAAACACAAAGTTTGGGTTTCCTTCTGGCTGTGTTTAGATGACAAATTAAAATTTGCAGGTACTGAAACCTTCCCATTGGTTGATCGGCAGCTGCTTCAGCAACATAGCAGGAAAATGCATGACGGATGGTCTGTGGAAAGATTAGAAGAAGGAAAAAAATACGCTACTCTTACTTCTCTGCAGGCAGACTAAATGTCTTTCTTTCTTTTGGCTAACTTTTTTTTTTTCTCAAAGCTGTTTGTCTGAAGCCAAATTCAATTGGTTTTAAAGTCTTTTCTCCAGGAGAAAATGTAAAGGTGAACAACTTCACTTATGGACAAATGACCCTTATTAAATAACTGGGACATTCAGTTTTCTGTATTTGTACATTTCTGGGTTTTTTACAGTTAGTTAACAAATAAGTGATACTCTTAGCAAGATTATGAAATGTGTCACAAACACAAACCAAACTACTTCCCACTGAAGGGGAGTTTATATTAATGTCTGACTTACATATGCCTTTTTTTCTTTTTATTTTTGAGGTAGAAAAAAATACATTGTATAACTGGCTCTTACAATTTAAGGATTTAGTTCCTCCAATTTTCTAGGTGAAACAGTCCTGAATTCTCCACACCTACATTCTTTTGAATGGGTGAGGACTGCCCCAGAAGAGCTTCTCTATCTTACCGAAACAGCCTTGTTTTCTTTTTTCTTCTCTTTTGTAGATGACATGTTTTCTTTCAATGATTCTTACTGCTTTGTAATATGCCAAGAAGCATGATTGACCCACTTTAAACTTTTTAAATTTTTTTAGAGAGGTTTTTGCTATAGGGCGCTGCTCTCGCCAGACAGAGAGAGAGAGAGATAGAGACAGAAAGCGAGAAATCACCCCCCCAGGGGGGATGGTCACGCCGCAATCCCTTCTCCTCCATTCTCCTCTCGGGATCTTGGGCACACACGCACATGCGCCCAGTGTGAGTTTTAAGCCTCTGGGTCCGGACTCGAACCGCGGTTGACTACGTGGCAGTCCAGCGACACAGCCATTACACTAACTGCTGGTTCCCGACCCACTTTAAACTTTTATGAAGGAAAAACATCGTTTTATTAATAGCCTCTTAAAAGGTAGTTGTTCAGGTGCAGCTGAGATTCCAACACATGACAGGATTATAATATTGCTCAAGGACACATTAACAGAGTATTTCTGTTTGCTCTGGGCTTTTTGAAAGTTGGAAACAATGATGGTTTCTACCCAAAAGGCACTAAAATAATCTATGGAAGGGGCATTGGCAAAGCCGGACTCACTAAAAAGCATTCTCAGTGGAGTGTTGAAATGTCAATGAGTTGAACAAGTCAGAGCATTTTCATGCACTGCATCACCATCAACTCACTTCTAGAAATGATCCCTTTTGGTGACATGTGAACTAGTTTACCTTTGCCCACCTCCCTTTTGCAGAGGAGAGTTTAATTAGGGAATTCATGTCTACCTGGTACCTTTTATCCAATAATATTTTTAAAGTATCATCGTAAGACAATATACTCACAGAATTGAAGCAGGAAAGAAGAAAAAAAGTAAAATCTTAGAAAATCATTTCTACTGACATTTATATCAGGAAATTTTAGTAACAGCAAAACTATGTTCAATAATAAAATTTTATCTAGAATTATCACTTTTAAATTACCTGTCAAAGAAATATTAAATCAGCATTTTCAAAAAGTTGAGTTGGGGGGGCCTTAAAAAAATTCAGCTTAACTCACAATTATTTCAAATGTGGAAGAAATAAAAAACAAAAATGAATTCCTAGAACTATAAAATAGTATCAGATGGCATGAAAGTGAAAATGAAGTTTGAATGTTTTTTAGGCACTGTGTTTCTCTTAAAAATGACACAACAATCACAATCGAAATGTATATACAATTTAAAGAAAATACTGTTGACATAAGAGTATTTCCTTTCTAAAGAAATAACTTTTAGTTGGAAAGGAAAATGCAAGGCAGTTCTAAAATAGTCCTCAAAATACCTATTCTGTGTATGTTTCAATTACTAGAAGTAGTACAATATTTTAATATTAATTTAAAATAGCATTCACAATAAATTCCATTCTTTTATGCATAAGGGGAATGTTATAATGAAAATAAATATCATAGTCATCAATAATTTCATTTCCTCCATCCCAAATAGAAAGCACTTTTTCCTCCCCCTAATTTGCAATAATGCACCGACTGGAGAGAGACAGGGAGAGGGAAAGTGAGAAAACACCCTCCAGGAGGGAATGGCCACTTGACACATAATCCCTTCACCTCCATTCGCCTCTCAGAACTTTGAGCTTGTAGGCACATACGCCTGGCATGTTTTCAAAGCTGCCAGGTTTAAGTCTCAAACCAGAGAGTCAGCTATGTGGAATCCAGTTGCCTTAACCACAATCCTGCTGCCTTAACCACCCCGCCACCAGCTGGCTCAATAGCACTCTTCCACTTTCTCCAAATGCAATGATCCCTACTAAACTCCCCAACCCCCACTCCCCACTACGATTTCATCCTCTGCTGGGCATAGGAAAGAACTAGGAAACAAAATTATTAAGATCGTTTCTCCATTGACTTAAACAGTGACATTAAATATGTTGAGCAATGTTATTAGGTGAAATCCCTCTACCAAGAGCCTATGTTACTACTTTACATTAAGACATGGCTGATCAAAAGATCATCTTAGGACATTTTCTTGGAAGTAAGAACTAGATTAAGAAACAAAAGGATGCATATAAAGCACTTAGCACATAGGGTCACAGGTGACAAATACTTGGAAACATTTTAGTTACATTGATGACGATGGTAGTAATGAATAATAATATCATGATTACAGTAAAATGCAAAGCATTCGTAGTACAGATAGCCACTTAAACAGTGTTTTCTAATTTCTAGCTGTATTTACTTATATCGTGATGCAGAAAAAATATTACATACAAATTTACTCTTCAAGATCTAGTATCATGAACATCTGAAAATATGTAACATGTATACACTAGCAAGAAATATTTGTGACATTTTTTGATAAAATAAATTTTAAAATAATATTTACAGAAATTTGTTTGTCTTTTTTCAAGTCAATGGTCCAGTATGTAGCTTTGAATTTTAAGGAAATAAGCCTAATATACATCCTGAATCCACTAGTTGCAAATCATAAATGCCTTGGCAATCTATTAAAGTACAAACTTGAAAATTAGGTAAAGTGGTTTAGGAAAAAGTAGCATGTACACTTCACTGGGGGACATCAGTGTTTTGTGTACAGAAAGGTAATTTCTCAAATGTACACCTGACATATTGCATAGCTATATAAAATACATTTAACAATTTTTAGAAATAATCTGGCTAGTTAGAAACACTTTACCATCCTGAGGAAATCACAAAACATTGAAGGCATTAGTGTGCTGGAGGAAGTACTGTTTTTCGTGATATTTTCTTTAGAAGTTCTCTTTGAATCAAGTTTCAAAATCTTCCCTAAGAGCCTTATTCATAAATAAAAAAGAGAATTGTTAAAAATGCACAAAGAATGCCTGGGAATTGCTCAGATATAAAACCTACCAAAGTACACTAGTCTCAATAGTTTTTAAAACCTGTGATCCACGAGGCCTTGAAGAGAACACTATCCCTGCTTCCCAAAATGTTTTCTAAGTACAGAAATGAGACATTGTGATCCTATCCCAAATACTGGATAGGTCCATTTTATTGACCTAAAACTTAATGGAAAAGCCATGCTCATTGCTAGTTCTATGAAGAAAACATACCATAACAGTAATCTGTCTCAAAGAATTTTGTGTATGTTTGCCTATTTCAATTATGGTAAAATTTTTATCAGGTCAAAATAAGTCTTTAGTCATGAATTTCCTGTTGTAATTATTTTTTAAAAAAATTTAAAAGAGCAATATAGATAAACTAAGGAAAAAATATTCCACTTGTTAGCAGAATGAGAGATAATTTGTCAGTGGTGTTACTCAGTATATAAATCCCGATTTAAAAAATGACAAGAGTCTTTTCAAGAGAAATACAATCTTTTTTTTTTCTTTTTTTAAGGGGGGATCCCTTTATCCTTAACACTTATCTAATGTTGTTTTCTTTGCCAATACTATACACACTTCCATAAATACATGCTCTTTTTCCTTTCCTAATAAAATTCACATACCTGGTCTCAAATTACTAAATCAAACCGGGCAGTATGTTTTGGATAAAGTTACTAAGCCAATTCAGTGAACTGCTGTTTGAGAAGCGCCAGAGATACATGGTCTTTCAGTAGAAAGCAATTTGAGGTAATCTAGTGAAAAAGACTACAGAAAGGTAGTAGTCGCATCGATCTTCGATTAACTTTTAGATACGGTTAGGACACTTGCCTACATGACTATTCTCAAAATAATTCCTATTACCCTTTACAAAGTACCCATCTCTTTAAAATGTTTTCCAGTGCACTTTGACTGCGTTTTAAATGTTGTCAGCTACTTAGAATGATGGGGCGCCCTTTGTTTGTCAGTTCATTAATTTATTTAAGATGTGTGCATGGTCAGATTCAGGAGGGTAATAAATCTCTTTTGTACAGACAGATAATTACTTTAACATGGCAAGACACAATAACATAGAACTTAATACAAAGCAAGCTTAGCATATGCATGATAGGAAACAATAGAATCCAAGTATTAATAGCAAATAAAAAACAGTTCTCAATTACATAATCATTGAGGAGAACGCATTTAGAAGTTGAACATTTGATATTTTCTCCCCCTTTACAAGCTTGCCTTATTGCTAGATACTTTCCCACATTAAAATTCCACTAATGCCACCGTATTCGGATCTCTAGGGAGCCCTTTCCCCTCTTGAAAATATTTTGGGGTTTCACAAAAATCGTTTGCCTGTCTCACTGGATTGAACCTCAAAGACTCCTTTGACGCAAGTGTTATTTTGACCACGCGAACATGGGTTCCATTTTTTAACTAGATTAAAACATGCATGAACAAACTGCGCCTTGAACTTTAATGTTGCTTTGTTGCTTTGATGGTTTACAGATTTCTGCTGCATAGATGGTTTTCCCCCATACATTCTAAAAGTGAAATGATACATTGTAATTTGAATGATAATTTTGTTTTGATGATTTAATTGATAGCAGACAGAGGGATAGCAGCCCTGCTTTTCCATTTATGTTTTTCCCCCTGCTGAACAGATGAGACAAGTAGGAGTTTCATAAACATCTGTAAATAATTAAGGGATGTTACACTAAACTGTATTTCCTTTACCTTCACCCCGGCTTTTCTTGAGGAACTACATGGTAATCCAGGTTCAGAAAAAGAGCACCTTCTTTTGTCACTCTGAAATCCTTGCCCTTTCTTTTCCTTAGGGGATGATGAAAGACAATCTGCCCATGTTAATTTTCAGGATGCCAGGGGAAGTCTTCCCACATCTTTTGTTATCTATTCGAGTTGCATTCACTTACTTTCCCTTAGCAGAGTATTCCAATGATCTTTGTCTCTCTCTTTCTCTCTCTCTTCCATGAGGATTTTCAAATCAGTTCCTCTGCTTTTCATGACCCTATTTTCAAAACAGCATCGTGCAAAATGGGGGAAAATCAGAACATGACTTCCAGTCTCCTTGCTCGATTTGTGGCAATACCATATTTTTGAAGATCTGTTTATCTTTGTATGAACATGTGAAAAAGAGAAAGGACCAGCTGTTCAGACCTGCTCCACCTCTGTTGGATACAAGAAGCTATTCATTTCCACTTATCAGCTATTAAAAAGATTAGATTACATCCCAAATGGACTCTGACTTTCAGTGTGGAGCATCCTCAATGGATGAAAAAAATTAATTCTGCTACCAAAATGTCTCTGTTGGCTTCAGTCCCAACAGGAGCTTATAGTCCAGTAGAAAGAAAAATTCTATCAGCAAACTGAAAAACAAATCAAAACACTTCCATCGAGTGCTGTTTGGTTATACTAACACATATAAGGTCAAAGAGTGAGAAGCTACTATATATTTACTTTGACCTACTGCCTTCGGTTGTTCAATGTTGTTGTCTATTTATAGTAAGTCGTAGCCTTGGGAAGTCTTAAGGCATTGCCTAGATAAACTATTTTTCTCTATCCACCTTCTAAATTCCTTCCTCCATCCCTACCGCCACCCTTCATCAGAAAAGTTTGTTTTGTAAGAGTTGGCTAGCTTTTGCCCTGAAAAGTAGAGATAATTGGAGCTTTTCTTTTCTTTTTTTTGGTCACAGATTTATAGGAGGCAGAATCAGAATCGGAGTTGGAGTAAAACTTTCAGAGATGTTTTGAAGGCTTTGAGAAGTCTAGTTTTGTATTTTTGCACTTTAATGGGCATGTAATTTACACCTAGATTAGTGCACAGAAGTAATCAGCTGGAAGAAGTTTCACAAACGGAGCACACTCCTGTGTCCAACATCCCGGTCAGGAAGCGGAACAATGCCAGAAACTGACACGTACTCTCGGGTCCCTTCTCCCAGCCAATGAAAAAAACTATCCTCAGTTTTGTGTAACTTTCTCAAAGAACATAGTGAGTTACTGTAAAATGAGCACCCACTTTATGCCTACCATTCAGGTCAATACTTCACCTGTCACTCAGAAACCCCTCCGATTTGCTCACCCCTAATCACAACAACTTCCTCCTTCAAACAGAATAACCATCCTGACTTTCATAAGAATAGGTTCTTTGCTTTCATTTTTCAGGGTTTGTCACTCAAGCGTGAATCCCTAGACATCACAGTATAAACTTTATTTGTTTGTAATTAATTTTTAATTTTTTAAATTCGCCAGAGGGTGCGTGTGCTTGCCAGAGAGAGACAGAGGAAGAAAGAGGGAAAATGAGAAAGCACCCTCATGGGGAACGGTCATGCCACAATCCCTTCTCCTGGATTTCTCCCTCGTTGTGGAATTTGGGACTCGCAGATATGTTCGGGTTTGTTTATCCAGCAGCGGGGTCCAGTACTCGCACTGAGCAGTTGACCTTCTGAGATGCAGCCGCCTTAACCTCCACACCACCCTTTGTCCCTAAACTATATTTAATCTGATAGCTCTGATAGTTCTCCAAGCATTCTCAAACAAATACACGGGCAGAATATTAATTTGTATTTACTTGCTGTGGCCAAACTTTAACATAGATGCTGCATGTGGAAAACGTTGGTATTAAGGAGCTTGCAAGAGAAACAGGTTACAGTATGTTAGACAGTGGTCTGGAGGAAAAGCAGATCAGTAATTAGCACTCTAACTCCCCTTCTGAAGAGGCTAGGGAATGAAGTAGCTGGGAGGACAAATTAACTACCTTTACTTAACTAGGTTCTGCCCCTAGGCCAAATTTTTGATTACTGACAGATTTGCATTTTGCCTGTTTGTACCTTACCTGGAGTATGAATGAACAGAGAACTCCAGTCTCCAGTCCTGACAGTCCCCATTACCTTGTAAAGTACATTTATTCATCACCTCATTAAATTGAGGAAAATGAACCAAATATAAACAAGGTAGAAGGGAGGACAGTAGGGGTGGTCTTCTATTAATCACACACTAGGAAAAAAGATTGCCCGGGAGCAGATAAAGTCTTCATGGCCGTTACAAGTCTTTCTCTCTCGCTCTTTTTTTCAGTTTGCTATAGGGTGAGTGGGCTTGTTGGAAAGAGAGGGAGGGGCTGAGAGAGAAAGTGAGAAAGCACCCCGCCCCCCATAGAAGATGACTGCATCGTAATCCCTTCTCCATTCTCCTCTGTGGATTTCGGGTGCACACACGCTTACATAAAAATCTTATAGTAGGCTATTTGAATCTAAGAACAGTTTTGATAACAGAGAAAAAAAATTGCCTTTAGCCTCTCCCCAACATTTTATGTTTGTTTCTGATGTCAAAACTGAGCATGTTTTTCAAGCCACCAGATCCGGGACGTGAACCATAGTCAGCTATGTGAGAGCTACCTTTAACCACTATGCCACTGGTTGGCCCAGAAAGTCTCTTTTTGTTTTATCATTTAGTATTTCATTCAAAAATGGGTCCAAGACACAAGGTCAGTGTGTGTACATGAAAATTGAGGAGAACCAAATAAAAAAAATCACAAACTCACAAACATAGCCAGAGAAAAACAACCATCCCCACCAAGTGTGCTTGTGGAACACAGTATTTCTTTTGGCAAAGTTTAGACATGTCTTTCTAGTTAACAAATGTATTCTGCTGTCAGCTCCTTTTGAGAATTATACTCTATGCTTCATGCCAAATAACCTCTTTAAATATTAATAAATAACTCAAGGTATCTTAGAGAGTCTGTGCTTGAGGAATTATGCTAATACTTTCAATAGAAATGACAGAGGGAATCCCCCTTAAGATAGCCACTCCCAGGGCAGGCTTCCCCAGATGCAGCTTCCAAACTGGTACACTCCCACAAAAGAGGGAATCAAGAGGAAGTCCACGTATTTTATTCCTATGAGCGATGTTGCAGACAGATCTACTTCAGGCCTCTCCTGAACTGTGTGGTTTCATTGTCAGGACTGTACATTTTTAATGCAGAACAGGCTATCCTGGTTTTAGTGGTACAGCTGACATCATGACATTCGTTGCTTAAATAAACAAGTATAAAGTTATAAGTAGATGGTTAGAAAATTCACTAAATCTACTTTTACTGTTTTTGTCCATGTGATGGGATCCTGAAGGAATCCTTTGATTAATCCTTTGATTAATTCTGAAAGACTGATTTCATGTCTTAGGCGTTATGTGCAGCCATTTTAAATTTTGTGTTTATGTGTTTTCTTGGCTCTATACCAATCGGCTGATTTTATTTTTTCAGTCTCTTGCTCACAGGTTTGTATTAACCAAGTGAAATGAATTTTCTCTGGGCTGTCTTTAAAATATTCCAAATGATCTCTTCAGCAAATCCCCCTTCCCTCATTGGCTTTATCCAAGAGATTCAACCAACTAAGTCACTTGACAGCAGCAAAGAGTGAAATAATACATGGAGGAGTGTGAAGGTAAAGGAGAATGATCTTATGAGGTGACCCCATGTCTCAAAGTTCTTCACAGGAAGGTTAAGAGAATATTGATTCCAGCTTTGGTTTCCTCCAAACATTATACCGAATAAGAGCCTTGTATGGACACCCCCCTCTTATACCTAATGCAGACTTTTTTTTTTAGAGAGGTTTTTTTTTTGCTATAGGGTGTGTGTGCTTGCAAGAAAGACAGAGAGAGAGAGAGACAGAAAGCGAGAAATCACCCCCTCAGCGGGGTTGCCCATGCCGCAATCCCTTCTCCTCTATTCTTTTCTTGGGATCTTAGGCATGCACGCACACGCGCCCAGCATGAGTTTAAGCCAATTGGGTCTGGGACTCAAACCGCAGTTGGCTACATGGGAGTCCAGCCACATAGCCATTATGCCAACTGCTGGTTCCAAAGCAGAATTAAAATATAAATTCATTGCCATTTTTGCATCATTGTTTCATTATGAAATTAATATGCCTTTAAAACAAAATAGTTAATATATTTAAATGTTTCCAATTTTATTTTCTCCTGAATTGGGAGGATAGGGCATAAAGAATTTTACAAAAGATAATTAGGAAATTATTATCTAGAATGCAAGAAAATACATAATTAGGTCATATTTGGGTAATGTGTAAAATAATATATATAATATTTTATAATAATGTATAAAAATACATAATTAGTTAATATTTGGGTGGTTTATGTGTGTATGTATACAGTCATTATTTGTGCTAATTATTGCTACTAAGAGGTTTCGATCCACTGAATGCTTCTGATACCAAATGTTTGTTTATTCCACACCAGCAACTCATTCTCCAACACTCGGGGCATCAACTGAGTGTGCAATGATTTAATTCAATTTTGACATTATCTACCCAGAATTAGCATCAGAGGAGACGCATTGAGGGCTCAGTCCCACAAGACTGCCTACACTTTAGATGCCAACCACATACCTTGGCCATTCATAATTCTGAAAGACTAATTACAAATTGGGAGTTCTCATAATCCCTTCTTTAAGTTCCATAATTTACTAAAACATCCCATAGAAATCAGGCAAGTGCTTCTTCTTACTATTCCTGACTTATAATGGATATTTTCAAGGCTATAAATGAATGACCAGAGAAGAGACTCATGGGAGGAAGTTTGGGAAAGTCATGAACATAGAAGTCTTAGTCTCATTGGAGATGAAATTGGGCACCCTGCTGGCACATAATGGATTCACTCTCTGAGAAGCTCTCTGATTCCCATCTTTTAGGATTTTATTTTTTTAGAATTATTTATTTTATTATTTATTATTATTTTTTCTAACTTGACCTGAGAGAGACAGAGAGAGAGAAAGGGAAAGTGAGAAAGCAAGCCACCCAGTCCAGACCGTCAACCACTGTTGGCCATTTGGAAGTCCAGTGCCTTAACAACCATGCCACATGCTGGCCCCTCTTTTAGGTTTTAATGAAGCTTATATTGGCAGTACGATGAATTAATCATTGGTCATTGGTGATTAATTCAATCTCCAGTGCCTTTCCTCTCCTCCTCAGATCAGAGGTGGGAATCGGTTTAGGGAGTTGGAGAGAGGCAAAATTCCAACCCACTAATCACATGGTTAGTTCCTCTAGCAGCCACTCCCATCCTGAAGCTATGCAGGGGTGTATAGAGAGTCATCTCATTAGCATAAATTCAGTTATGTAAGAAAGGGACATGTGAATATGGGAGAGCCATTGTAGAAAAAGATGATTCTCTCACTCCTATTACTCAGGAAATCCCAAGTATTCTATAAATCATGTATGCCAGAATCAAGGGTAGTAAGAGTATCACCACGTTCTATAAAGTTATTGTGAATGTTGAATTAGTGAATTCCAAAGTATAGTTTCTAGAGGAAATACAGGGCTAGGTTCCTTTATATGACCAGGGTTAGGTCACAATATATTCATTGACTGATCCATCAATCCATAAATGTATGCATTGTGTTTTCCTGTTTATGTGTATTTCTGATTAGAAATACTTTATTTACCTATATGTAACATATACAAGTTTAATATATTAATTTAATATATCTCCTCAATATCCACAAGCAATTGGCATGAGACTCTCCCTCAAATACCAAAACCCAGACATGCTGAGTTCTTCTACATAAAATGATGTAGTATTTGTGTATAACCTATACACATCCTCCTATATACTTTATTATTATTTTTTTAGAGGTTTTTGCCAGAGTTCATCTGTGCTCGCTGGAGAGAGAGAGATAGAGAGAGAGAGACAGAAGGAGTGAAAGGGAAAGTAAGAAAACACCCTTTGGAATGGGGGGGTGGCCATCCTGTAATCCCTCCTCCTCCATTGTACTCCTGGGATTTTAGATACTCATGCACATGTGCCCGGTGTGATTTTCAAGTCACTGAGTCTGAGATTCAAACTGCAGTCAACTGCGTGGGAGTCCAATGACATAACCACTACATCATCTGCTAGCCCCCAAGCCCGTATACTTTAAATCTTCTCTAAATTACTTACATCTAATGTAAGTGAAAAGGAAAATATATGTTTTTCCAGCCTCTGTCTTTTAGGAAGCCACCTCTTCCTCAATTCATAAGAGTTGGCATGGCCTGGCTACATTTATGATGGTCCAATTTATGGATCTGGAACCCATTCACATAGAGGCCTCCAATATAGTTAAGATATTAACACTGAACTCATCCAACAGCATGGTAACTCATGCCCACACAGAACTTAATCTAACACACGGATTTTCTCCATAAGGGTTGTCACAGCTTCCTCTACTTAGTGCTGTGGTTCTATGCTTGGGGGCCATTGTAGAAGCACAAAGGTGTTGAAAATGTGACACTAAGTATCTGTATAAATGGCACTTGTTTACTGTATTAGAGCTGAAATGAGAAGGCAGAACATTCCCTTGTGTGCATCAGGCAATTTGACATTATTATTGTTTTACATTTGTCTACAAATGACTATGCAGGTGACGTGTCATTATTCGTAATAATGAAATTTCCCCCAAATGTCATATCTTAAAGAAAAAGTATGAGCATTTTAAAATCATTCATAACATATTGTATAACATTACACGACCACTACTAGTGCCTTGTTATATTTTTCCCCAAAGAGTGAGCAGCTCTTTGTTTTCCAGTCTTTGATTATCTCTCTAGAACCCGCCTCCCACCACCACTAGGGCAACTCCTCCAACATCTGTGCAGCTGTACCTCACCGTTCACAGGCCTGGCAATACTCCACATGCCCGTGGCTTCACGTCTATTTCCTTGGCTTCCCCTACTCTTCCCTTCGCTAGCACCTCCTCACCTTTCCAGCTGTGTATTGCAGCTGTTCTGTGAGAGTGCTTTCCTTGATAGGTGCCAAGACCAAATCAGGGGCTCTGTCCCTTGGTTCTCACAGATCCTCTCCTTCTCTCTTACTATAGCATTTTCTTCAATGGCCTGAACCAGCTTATTTCTCTGTCTCCTCCTCTCAATTTTAAACAGTTGGAAGACAAACATTCTACCTTATTCATCTCTAAGTACCTAGCACTATGCTTGACATAATAAAGATTTGTTGAAGGATTGCATAAATGAATCATACATAAATAAATTAGAGTTTCTCACCAAATCCTCATTGGGAAAATGCGTGAGCGGACCGAATAACACTACGTGTAAGTGCTGAGACAAAGACAAAGGTGTAATTCTCTCTGCTTTCTTCTTGTTCTTCCTCCTTGGGATTCAAGGTAAGGCAGAGTTTAAGGTTATGGACTTTGGAGTCAGCACCAGAACTGAAATCACAACACAGCTAGTTAGGACTATAAGATCTGTGAATAAGCCATTTTACTTCTCTATACCTTGGTTTCTTCATGTATAAAATTAGAATTATACATCTACCTCTAAGGATAATGGAGAGGGTTAAAGGAATGAACATGAGTTACATGTTTTACATGTACATACAGTCTATAGTACACACGTGGGCATTTTAAATGGTCTCAATCCATCTTGCACTCTGCTGTCAGAATGAGCTTTCAAAATTGATCCTGGATATTATATCCCTAGTCCAAAATTAATCTACTATTGGTCATTCTGTGTCTTTTCAACATGCCTCCACTTTCACTGGAATCTCTGAGAACATTTCCACATGTCCTCTCTCTCGCAGCTCTCACTAAATTGTGTGTGATGCTCTGTGCTTGCCTCCCTTGGTAGCCATTAGGGAAGAATGAGGATCACCTCAAATATGCACTATTTTAAAGCAGTTTTCTTTTTCTTCTTTTAAATGTTTAAATTTTTTTTTGAGAGGTTTTTGCTATAGGGCACATGCGCTCGCCAGAAAGACAGAGAGACAGAGAGACAGAAAGCAAGAAATCCCCCCCGCAGGGGGGATGGCCACGCCACAATCCCTTCTCCTCCATTCTCCTCTCGGGATCTTGGGCATGCACGCACATGCGCCCGGCGTGAGTTTAAGCCACCAGGTCCAGGACTCGAACCGCGGTCGACTACGTGGGAGTCCAGCGACATAGCCATTACGATAACTGCTGGTCCCCCCAAAAATGTTTAAATATTGTTGTTTTTTTTTTGGTTGTGCTTTTCTTTTTTATTTTATTATCATCATATTCTTCTTTATATTACATTGAATTGCATATAACTTTATAGTGTATTACATTGCTTTTTCAAAAGGGAATGCCATGCATGTCAGTCAGTACAGAGACATTAATCTCCCCGCTTCAACATTCAATATATTTTCTATGTTTTCCCCAATCATTATTATTATTATTCTAATTATTTTTTAAAACAGTCAATCGCTATTTCTCATTTTGCTTGTACATATACTTTGCCCATCATGAAGTACTTCTCAGACAAATGCAGTTGAGAATAGTATAAATGTCAACATCAATAGTTAATAAGCCATATCTGTTTCTCACAAACAATATTGTTTTAAAAAAGATGGCCCATGTGTGATTTGTTCACCATTATAGTTCCAGTTCCTTGCATGAGGCATAAACAACAATAGGCTCACCATGAATTTCAAATGAGTAAATCATCTCTTTTTTTTCCTTACCAAAATCTTTGAGGCTATGTCAAACGCCACTAGGATAACCCTATTCTGAAGCCAAACCAACTGCTTTCCTTAATATCTCCAACTTGCTCTGTTCCCTGTAAAGATTTTGGACTTGGACAGAACTATTTTTGATTCCTTTCTCCTCTAAAACACATGGCATAGTATTTGTACCTTTGCCATGCATTTACCTTTTCTAGTCTTGTATCATATTTAGTTGTGCACCTATACTATTTACATTTCAGAATATATGTTTTTCTAGAGATTACATTTCACTTGTTTAAGGAACTTGTATATCTGCCAACTGCAATGTCTTGCACAGAGTCACTGACCGGTTGATATGTGTTGGGTTGATTTTGTTGAAATGGTTGCAAAACTAAGTTCTTTAATACTGTGAAGTAGTATCCACATAATATCCTGTATTATATATAGCATTAATTTCTTTCCTTTTTTAAGGAACTATTTTATTTAACTTTATATATTTATTTATTTTATTTACCAGAGAGGGACAGAGTGAGTGAAAGAGAGGAGAGAGAGAGAGAGAGAGAGAGAGAGAGAGAGAGAGAGAGAGAGAGAGAAAAGTGAAAAGGCAAGCTAGCAGGTCCAGGACTCAAACTGCAGTTGGCCATATGGGAGTCCAGAGCCCTTAGCCACTACACCACCTGCTTTCTCCAATTGCATTAATTTCATTTTACAAATTAAGACACAGAGAAATAAATTAAGTCACGTAACATTGGCCTTCTGAGCTAAACTAAACAAAATATTTCTCTGCAATTGCCACAGTCAAGGGGATTTCCAAAAGTTTGTGGAAAATGGAACTAGAATATGACTTTACTTTGCATCAAAAATTTTGAAATCTATGCATATTTTTTCCATTATACACATTTTTATTAACTTTTGGAAAATCCATCCTGTATATGTGGATTCATTTAGTGCACAAGTCAGTTTCTCATATACATATGCATTTATAGTTATACATTTCATATTTCTCTCCAACATCCTATTACTTTACTCTCCAGACAGTTGTGACCATCCACCTAAGTTCCTAAAACATTAATTTTTGAAAAATTTTAGTGGTTTATCTTCTGTGGGATGAGATAAAAAATTACACATGATCTCAGCTTTCCTGAACCTATTAAAACTATATTAAGACTGATATACATGGTAATGGTGCTGGAAAAAGAAATGTTATATGCTGTAAAGATATATGTGATTAAGTGTGATATAAAAATTATATAAAAATATATATTAATACTCAGTAGTACCTTTTCTCACCCACTACTTTATACTGTTCATATATCCTATCATTTGACCCTCAGAATAACACAAGGCATTGAAGGCATATGGTAGTACCCATTTTGCAAATGAGAAAGTTGAGACAGATACATGAAATGTGCCTTGATATTCGAGGTTATTTGGTTGGTACGTAGCAGAGATGACTCAAGTCCAAGTTGTCTAACCTAAATTTCCTTCTATTCCATCCAAGTGTTTCCCTAGGAATACCCAACAGGAACATTGAGAAAAGAATAGTAACAAGACCAGATGGTGACACAGCAGTCAAATGTGACAGCCCGAGAGGCAATTCTACATGGGAAGGATCTGGATTCAAGTGCAGAGAGCTCTCTGAGTACACTGAATACATGCAAGCCTGTGATCCTGGCTAGAATGAACTTTGATAGCTCAGTCTTTAAGCTTAGTATAGAATAGAACTTTTCCCCAAAAAGAATAAATGAATCATTAACCTTGTACATCATTTTTTCCTAAGGTGAAACTAATAATTAAAAAAAAAATTTAAAGTGGTTATGTTTATAAAAGTGACTCCAACACTATAAAAAATATGAAGAATTGAAAAAAAAACGCTCCTATCTCACTGCCTTACTCTCATGTATGTTGAAACCCATAGGAATAGTCCTTTCTTTAAAAAAAAAAAATCAAAAAACAAAATTAAATCATTTCATGCAAACTATCTTGGGCTGCTTCCCTCTGTCTAATTCTTTCAAGTATACTTTGGTTAATGAAGCTTAAAGTCTGACACCTGCATTCCTTCAGTTCTTTATGTATTGAGTCAAAAACACCGAAGTCCAAAGGAAACCACATGTATTGAATCTCTGACATGTGAATTAAACTCGAAGTGGGTTGTTATGAATATGACTATTTTCTGCTGACAAAATTGCTGGGGATTAAATTTAAAAGCACTATGCAAACTGATAAATATAAACTCTCGTGACAGATACTCTGAAATAGCAATAAAATACTTCTCAGAGAAACAAAAAGGAAACTCTCAGAATATATTAGGGAGAAAATAAATTTTAATTCCTGGTTTTCTCATGTCAAAAGACCCTTGAGTGCCACCTAATGTGGATTTTCATCAAAACGTACAGAATTACAACTTCTGGCTCAATACAGACATCTATGAATATAAAAGCTTGTCCAATTTATGTGAAATTTGTACAGTTTATGTGAAGTAACACATTGTGTCCAAGAAAACTGGTATTTTAAAATGTTTCTTTCAAAACTTTAAAACTTTTCAGGTTATAATAACAGTATTTAGCAACATGGTTAAGAATGCTAAAAGGGCAATCATGAACTAAGAGAACAACTTAATGCCAGCAAGGGTTTTTTTAAATTTTTATTTTTTTAATTTTTTTAAAGAGGTTTTGCTTTAGGGTACATGCACTCACTAAAGAGAGAGAGACAGTGAGAGATAAAGTGAGATATCACCCCCCCCCCCCCCTCCTGGGGGATGGACTCTATCCCTTCTTCTCCATTCTCCTTCCCAGATCTTAGGTGTGCATACACACATGCCTGGCATGATTTTCAACCACCAGGTCCGTGATTCAAATCGTGGTCGGCTATGTGGGAGTCCAGTGATGTAACCACTACACTACCTTCTGGCCCCAATGCTAGCAAAGTTTTCAAGAGGTCTTTTGCCTACTACTAGCTATGTTAAGATAAAAATCAAAGACTATTCAATGAAAAATCTAACAATATATTTAAATTTGAGAATTTTAGTTATAATCGCTAAGGCTTCATCAATTTGCCATAAAAACAAAGAGAAATTCTAGTTAATTGGTAAATATTCTAAATTACATAGCTTTAAGAAAAAGCAATGATTGCTTTTAAGCATGAGCCATTTTCTAGTCATATATTAAAAAAGTATTAATAAGAATGCTTCAAAAATATTTCCCTCATCTAGCAAAGATATTAGACAAACAACAAAACAAATATGCAAATAAAATACGCTTATTTTCAGAGATGTTGGTAATGAAAATAGATGTTAAATTCATGGATGGATCATTATTTAGAGAAAACTGGCAAGCCAATAGTCTACCATGAATAGCTTTTTTGATTCATTTCTTCTGAAAACTTAAATGATGAATTCTAAGATTTTATTGAAGTAAGTGATATACATATAAACTATAAAAATATGTGTGGAAAATTTTAAATAATTAATTATAATTAAAGAATAACCAATTTATGGTGTGTCCAAATGATCTCCAATTTTGAAATATTAAGTATCCATGACATTTGTCCTTGCTTTTGCTGAGCATTTTAACAGATGGGCCATTTTGTCACCCTGAAGAGGAAAGAACAATATCTTCCTTTGCCTTAAGGTCCAATTTTCTTTAAGGCCAAATTCCTGGATCTCTATGAAGTGGCCAGGATGGGCCAAAGCCAACTCCAGAAGAAACAGATTTTGAAACTTTCCTGAATAGGCTAGTGTGTCGCTGAATTATTGAGACAGGGTTAAAAAACTCTCAGATGCCTGAACAGGAAATGATTCCTTTCTTCTTTGTCATCCATAGTTGCTCTGCACCAGTCGAACAACATATACCAAAAAGAAACTAAAATTTTTCTTAATGTACTGTTAAACCTAGCACCTTAAAACTTCATTCAAGCATGAATTTTGTCTAATAATTTTTTTAAAATAGAAGTTCATTTTTTTTTCCATGAGAGAGACAAAGAAGAGAGAAGGAGATAGGTACCCAACAGGGTCTTCATATCACGATTTACCCTGGTCCCAGACATCCAGGTTCACTGGCATGTGCACAACACCTCAGCTATGTACAGGGAGACGTTGGGGCATGATCTGACACCGTCCCATATTGCTACAGTAGAGCAGAGTATTACCTTACCCCTAGGTTACCACTGCTGTTACCATCTATAATGCTATTGTTGCTTTTTTTTTTTTAAGTCTAAATCTTCCGAGAGAGAAAGAGAGAGAGAGAGAGAGAGAGAACAGTACCCCAAGAGAGTCTTCATGTTTCAGTCCATACCCAGCCTTTATCCAGCCTGAATCATAGATACTTATATGCCCAGTGTACTCAGGCGGTCCCTAAAGTTGAACATGGAACCTTTCCATGTAAGATCATTGCATAGAGCATCACACTTAACCACTGCACCACCATCTGGGCCCTTAAATTCTTAAATCCAAGTTTACAAAATCATTTGGATAATATTAACTTTCTATTTATCCTTGGAGCACCTATTGCTAACCTAGCAAGTACTTAGGCATGCCACTCTGTTTGCAAATTACTTACATGCCCGTGTCCCCTGCTGCTTAGCTCTTCGAGGCGAAGGTAGACCTCTAGTCATCTGAGTACTCAGCACAGTTTCTATAAGACACACACTGGAATTGACCTCTCAGCAGAATTCAACACTTTTGATTAATTTTCTCCTCCAAACTCTATAGACTTTTTTCTTGGCTTTTCTTTGATGAATTAGACCAATTTTCCTCCTTCTGTTTTTCTTGGTTCTCATCTGCCTGACTCATAGATGCAGCTACTCGGAGCTCTGTCCCATGACTTCTTTCCTGCTCCTTCTCTACACATTCTCCTTAAGCCCTCATATGTACTCACCTGGTTTCAATTACTATCCACAAAGGCAAATCTGAAATTGATATCTCCAGCTTAAACCTCTTCTTCTCAGCTTCAGACCGTGTTTTCAAATGTTTACTTGTCATCAACAATTAAATGTCTCACAGGCACCTTAGAAGCATCACGCTCAAAGTGAGCTCATCTGACTTTCCCCGAATTTGTCTTCCTCCAGCTTTCTCAAAGAACTGCCATCCCTCCAGCTGCCCAAGCCAGGAATCTAGGAGTCTGTCTCTATCCTGATTTGTAACCTGATAACCAGGTCCTTAGTCGACATTCTAATTATCTAGAGTCAATCCAAATTTCTCAATCATCCCAAACCATTGATTGGATTACCACAATAACCCGTAACAATCTCTCTGCTTTTATTCTCACTAACTTTCAACTTGTACTTCCTATTTCATCTTGAGAGTGACTTTCTCAGAAGCTCCTGTTAACACCTTTTCCTGCCTCTCATTACAATAGGGATAAAAACCAAAGTTCATATCATGGCTCAAAGATGTTGTACTATCAACCTTCTGACAAGCTCTTGAAAACCTCATCTTACACTGTTTTCCACCTTGCTTCCTACTCCTTGAATATTCCAACACCCCTCAGGATTCAGGACCTTCAAGCCCGAAGATCTTGACTGAAATGCACTCTTTCCTCCTTTCCCTCTTCTAACCTGATACTCTCATTATTCTTCACTTCTTAGCTTGCATGTCACTTCCCCATGGGAATCTTTTATTTTCATCCTCTAGAGCAGGTAGTCCTGCTATAAATGCTCACTGCAACTTTATCTTTTACAATCTGCACCACACCCTCTTATTTTTTTATAGCATACAGCACATGTATAAGTATCTGACTGATGTGACTATTAATGTGACTGTTCTCATGCTAGACTGTAAGCTCTGTGTTAGCAGAGGCCATGTAGGTATCATTCATCCAGGCATTCTGCATGTCCAACACAGTGACTAATACACAGTAGGTCATCAATATATATTTGCAGGACAAATGAAAACAAATGCATGAACAGAAGCTAAATAAATGTTTATTAAATGAATGGTTATGTTCCCCTCTAGATATTATAGAACTCAGTTTTTAAATGTGTAACTGCCTAGTTGGGGGGAAATGATGCTATATTTTATTCTTATTTCTCACTTCTGAAAAGGATTTAAAGTGAATACTTCAATAATATTAATTCCATATTCAATAACATAACTCCTATGCTTAAGAGAAGGGGGAATTTTTAAGATAGCCTAACTTGTTCATTACTAGTTGACAAAGACCAGCAAAAAAGAGATTTATTACTGCAAAAATGACTTCATTGTCTTCAACTGTTCTGAGGAAAAATGCTGGGGTCCTCTAGAAAAAAATCATCTGTTCAGATAAAAGGCACATACACTCAGAAACATGCATTTTTTTTTTTTTTTTGGAGAGGTTTTTGCTATAGGGCACGTGCACTCGCCAGACAGAGAGAGACGGAGAGACAGAAAGCGAGAAATCACCCCTCAGGGGAGATGGCCATGCCACAATCCCTTCTCCTCCATTCTCCTCTCGGGATCTTGGGCAAGCATGCACACGCGCCCAGCATGAGTTTAAGCCACCGGGTCAGGGACTCAAACCACGGTCGACTACGTGGGAGTCCAGCAACATAGCCATTACGCTGGTCCCCATGCATTTTTTAAAAATTGTGAATATATTAAAAAGAATAGCTTGAAGTAACTCAGAAGAAAGTCTGGTTTACTTCCTTGTTTCTACTGAAATATTATATTAGAGTTTTTAAAACACAATATTTTCTATAGCATGTACGCAATTATGCATAAATATTACTTGTTCCAGTTATCAATCAGAAGTTTAGTGTTGCAGAGACCAGCAGTTAGCGTAATGGCTATGTCTTGGATTCCCATGTAGTTAACCATGGTTCAAGTCTCGGACCCGGTAGCTTAAACTCACGCCAGGCGCGTGTGCATGCGTGCCCAAGATCCCGAGAGGAGAATGGAGAAGAAGGGATTACGGTGTGGCCATCCCCCCTGGGGGGTGATTTCTCACTTTATGTCTCTCTGTCTCTCTCTGTTTTTCTGGTGAGCACACGCACCCTGTAGCAAAAACCTCTCCAAAAAATAAATAAATAAATAAAAGAAGTTTAGTGTTGCAGAGAAAAATTACGTTGCATGAATTGACTTGTCTATATAGAATTCAGCTATTTTTTAATAGACACAAACATACTGTAATCCTCTAAAATAATAGAATTCTTATTCAGAAGAAAGTCTGGCTTTCAGGCTGGCTCATTTATTTTTCTAATGAGAAGACAAAAGGGATAATATGATGGGCCTGTTTCTTAGTGCACAGCATTTCTCAACTATTACTCAGAAAACCTGGAAACTTTTTATTTCAAAATGGTTAAACCTGACTCATTTAAGGTCTAAATATGTGTAAGGTCAGTATAAATCAACTCAAATTTATCTCCTAGTTAGTTAATGATCTATACATATTCTGACAGTGTACTCTATGATAGGTAATCCTCAAAATAGTAGGATTAGACTTTAAAAAGTTTCACTGAAAAATCTCCCTTTTAATTTTTGTAAAAATACTATTTGTATTTTTTTTTCCACCAAAGTTTTCAGTATTTAGAATTCAGTTTTGAGCATGGTCTGTGTTTATATCTGAGGACATTTTTTTTTTTTTCTCTCTCTCTCACTCTCTGAGATGAAGAGTAAGGTATAGTTCAGGGAGAGAGAAGAAAAGGAACCAGAGTCATAAATATTATCCACATACAAGGGTTATACGAAAAGCAATATAGAGTACCACATACACACACATGTTATAAAGTCATTGGTGTTTGTGACAATTAGGCACTAAAACATTTTCAAGAAAATTGTGGGCACAGCTCAGTTTGAAAGCTTTGGTGTAGGAGACCGATGCATTTCATACTCCAGAATGCCAATTGATAAGAGAACAAGGAGGCAGAATTTAGACTTAAACCATGCAAATTTATACAGGGATTTCCTATTTAAAATAATTAACTTGGATGAAATATCAGTACTATTGTATGCTGACGATTTTCAGTTCTCTTTTTTGTATATTCAAATAGATACCATTACATCTTGAACTCAATTCCTCTTTCTTCAAACTCATGGTAGCAAAGCAAGAAAAGCTTTTTAATTTAAATATTGGAATCTATTTCAACACCTATCTAACAGATTAGAGCAGGTTCAGCAGGTCTTTTATAGGAGTATTAAACCAATAAAGCCAAATGTTGATCAGTTGAACTGCCAAAACTATAATGTGGCAAAACATAAATGGATAAAGGTGTGTTAGTCATGTCGGGAGATGGGGCAGTTTCATGGGCATGACTCGGTGTGTTCCATGTCTACATCCCTGTGCACATGTACGTTGTATTTTAGCAACAAATCTTTCCTTTGATGATCATTTCACAGGCTTTCAAGGAGGAGGTTTGAGAAACAGGGATCCCGTAATTTGCCTCTGGTAGAAAAAGCTAACACAGTCTGTGTCAGGACCCATAGCTTCCCTTCCCTTGTCACTTTCTTACTGAAAGATCTTAGCTGAATCAGAAAGCAGAGACTTTCATGTGTGCAATCTACCTTACTGGTAACCTGGCCTAAATCCCCAATTTCATTTTTTCTTGACTTTATAGATGAATAGTGTAAGGACCCGGAAGGCTCAGTGATTGGGTTCAGGCCATGTAATGTCTATATTAGCAGAAGCAGGTCTTGAACATTGGACTTCTGATTCCCCAAATAGGTCTCTGTCAAATTTTATGGTTGTCTCTAGACTTGTTTTCATGGCTACTAATGTTTTTAAATCTCAGAGTCGATATACATTTGCCAACATTTTATTTTGCCAGAGGGAGACATTAAAAACCCATCCATCAACTACTTACTATTACCATTATTTAATAGAAGTAGAGGCATTTTAACACACAAAAGGAGGAAGAAGAACATGCAATAAAAATAAAAGGGAGTGTTCTAAATTCAATAAATTTTATTTTATGGAAATCACTATATTGTCTTTGTTTTGCTCATTTTGTTGTAGACAAGTAAACACTTCATTGCAGATCAGTCTGCATTCATCCTTATTAGGGTATTCTCATTTACAAGCTCCTGTCTGCATTTCACACAAGAAGAAAATTCCCTCATGTGCATACACTTAAACACTGGATTTAAATGAGCTTAGAGCTGAGTTTTCTTCACCACTTCTCTTTTTTCTTCTTCTAATCTGATAAACATATAACAGTGCCATTACATCCTTATTTCTGAAGGAGAACACCTTACCTAGCATTAAGGAGCTTTGTGAAAAGTTAGGGTGCATGAGACTAGCCACTAGCCACATATGGTTATTAGGGACTTGAAATGTGGTTTGGCCAAATCTAAATGTACTGTAGGAGTAAAATAGAAACAGACAGAATTGTAGAAAATACAATGTAAAAATATAACTGATTTTTATATTGATCACTCATTTCAATGATGATAGTCTGATTTTATTTGATTAAGTTAATATATATTATTGAAATTCATTTCACCTGCTTATTATTGCCTATTTGAATGTGGGTACAAGAAAATTTAAAATGACATGCGCTGCTAGAATTTATAGCTGTTGGATGGCACAGGTGGGAAAGAAAAAGCGCTGTGGCTAAAGCTCTCTTCTTTTTTTTTCCCCCCCTCTCTCCACAGGTCTGTCCTCAGAGGTCATCCACTGAGGAGATTCCTTTCTCACGTAATGACCACAGCCTAACAGCAGTGCACACATTCCATATCTCATAAGGTAATGGTTCAGGAGGCATCACTGCTAGAGCTAATCTTGCTCCTCAGTGAATTTTTTTAGCCAAGTGTAAATTCTGCCACTCCTCTAAGACCCAAAGGGACAAAGCAGAGGGAAGTACTAGGTTCTTTGAAATGCCAGGAGCATCTAAATAAATTCAGGTGCTTATCCTTATAGGCTTCCAAAGTAGAATCTGTCTACTCTCTAGCATACAAATAGGGAGCAATACCTTTATCCTGGAAGCCTTTATTACACTGCCCACATTAGTAAACAGAGCACACAGGCAGAAACATTCTGAAAAAGCAAATAGAAAAAGAATGTGAATCCAGAAACCTTTGGGGTGCTTAACAACATTACAACATTAACATTTTTTCTTCCATTTTCCTAAATTAAAGACATTGTTCGTGACAGCAAATTGAGGGATTTTTCCCTGTAATTTGAGAGTGATCACAGAAACTGTTGTTTTCTCTAAATCTTGATAAACTCAACCTTTTTTCAATTAGTGGATCTTACTGACGTTAATGGACAGCGGTAGATTACTTTTTTTTCTCAACATATAATTGCATTTGCTGGCTTGGTCCTAGGCTATATTTTTATAGGTTGGATGGCTGGTCTATGGCATCATAGAATTATTCAGCACAGTTTTTGATGATAACCTTACCCTTCCTTCCAGGTATACTGCAGCTGAATACAAAGTGAGACTGTCTGAATTCATTGTTTAATACAACTCCAGTGACTCATCGGCCTATAGCCTCCGTCTGGTTGAAGTGGTAATCTCCAAGTTGGCAAGGCCACATCTTTGGTTTATTTTTTGAAAGCCTACATAGAAATGGTTGTTACCATTCATGTTACATAACAAACAAAAAAAAAAAGAAAAGGGAAAGAAGAAAAAGTTTAGGTTTCTGTAATTATGCATCTGGATTTCTGAACAGCCTGTGAGCTTGCTTCTCTGTGATTCCTTTACAAATGTATTCCATTCTGTATGTGGCTGCCTGATCAGTCTTCCTTAAAGTATATATTTCTTTTGTCATACTAAAACCTACAGTATATCCTCATCTACAAGGCAAAGTACATTTATTTATTTTTATTTTTTTAAAAATATTTATTTATTTATTCATTCACTTAGTTTTTAATTTGACCAGAGAGAGACAGAGGAAGTCACCAGATTCAGGACTCGAACCCTGGGCAGCCATGTGGGAGTGTCCAGCGCCTTAACCTCCACGCCACCCACTGGTCCCCCAGGCAAAGTACATTTCGACTAATCTCCACCAGATATCAGAGACTCCCTACATAAGCCCTTTACCCATATCTGGCTCATGTTTTACAGCTGGAACCTCTCCCTGTTTCTGTTCCGCTTTAAGTTCTGACCATCCTACCTCCATGCATATGTTCTTGCAGTTCCTACTTCAGAATTTGCTATCAGCCCTGCTGGCTGTCTTTCAAGGTCCTTCTTTCACGACTCTTCAGTTTTCCAAAGAATTCTTTATTCTCTAAATGAGCTTACTCCTACTTTATGATGTAACAGCCCTTGAATTCTTCCCTCTTTGCCCCAAATCTGCTAATCTTCTCTTCCCCCACTGGAGTTTGGGCCCTTGATATTCTACATGAAATGTAGCGCATTTTTAGATTCATGCACTGTGTTGTGTTTAAAAGCAGAGATGTGTGCTCCCGTAGACCCGCCAATGAAATCCTCACTCTGAAACTTATTTACCCTCAGTAAGGCACACTTCTGTTGTCTGAAAAATAGTGATACTAGGACCTAATTCATAATTGCTGGTGAAGTAAATGCCATGTCTGTAATTGGTTTCCTATCTTCTTTCAAGCGAGATTTTGATGGGGGTATAAAGAGTATGAGGACACCGAGTGGGTAGTGTGGAATAAACTGAGTACACTGTAGAGGGAGGAAATGGATATAAAACAAAAGTCATTGGTGTGGATAGTAACTACGGATAACAAAATCATTTTACATGGGACATGCTTTCGTGAAACCTATTACATCATATTTCTTTTAAGGCAGGTTAATGGCATTTAGTTATTGTGTGTAGCTAAACATTCTAATGTGACACTTTTGTTTAAAAGCCTGAAACTTTCCTATTGCATAAAGGTAAAACCTAATTTTTCCAATGGCTTGTAGGATAACTTATACAGGTTCTGACCCTAACATACTTCTTACCTTCATATCTCATTTCATATCTGCATTATACTCTGTTTCAGCTGAATAAAACTGTCTTTTCCTAAAAAACAAATAAAACCTTATATTTGTGAGTTGATACTTTTCTTTCTTCCTGAAATACTTCTATGTATTCTTTTCTTTTTAGTTTGATATAGGGTACGTGCACTCATTGGAAAGACACAAGAGAGAGTAAGAGAGAGAGAGAAAAAGTGAGAAATCATATAGATCCCCCCACCACTATGGGGGATGGACGTTCTGCAATTCCTTCTCCTGTGTTCTCCTCTCAAGATTTGGCCATGCACACACACGTGTCCAGTGTGTTTTTCAAGCTAGCAAGTCTGGGACTCAAACCACATAGTTGACCATGTGGGACCCAGCCTTCCTTAACCTCCACGCCACCAGATAACGCCTATTTATTCTTTTCTTTCCTTAATTCTGCCCGAAGGAGCATCTAACTAGTTCTTTAGGCCCTAACTTGGGTTCATATCTTCACAGATAAAACTTCTAATTTTCTCAGGATTATTATGCATGTTTAAATGTAAAAAGAGATTTCCTTTCAAAAAATCGTCCCTCAAAAAAGAGAAGGGAAACCTTAATTCCTTAGCAAGTATCTTATATAATAGAGAAAGCTCTCAATTTCTATTTTGAATCACAAGCTATTATTTTGGGAAGTCATGTTAACCAGAAATGATTACCATCAGTGCTTATAGATGGTCTTGATGAAATGTTTTTTTCTTTTTTTTTTTTTAAAGAACTGGCAAATACATTATACAGATTTAAAATTTATTTTTCTAGTGCGATATGATACCTAAAAGTAAGATATTGAGGATAAGCCTTTTTTTAAAGAGAGTGTTTCTTTTTTTTTTTTAAGAATTACTTTAACTTTATTTATTTTTGACCAGAGATGGGAGAGAGAGAGAGAGGGAGAGAGAACTGCTAGGTCCAGGACTTGAACCGTGGTCAGCGTGTGGGAGTCCAGCACCCTTAACCACCAAGCCATCTGCCAGCCCCAAAGATAAACCTTTTTTTTTTTTTTTTTTTTTAAGAGGTTTTCGCCATAGGGCGCGTGCGCTCGCCAGACAGACAGAGAGAGACATAGAGACAGAAAGCGAGAAATCACCCCCGGGGGGATGGTCACACCGCAATCCCTTCTCCTCCATTCTCCTCTCAGGATCCTGGGCACGCACACACACGCGCCCGGCATGAGTCTTAAGCCACCGGGTCCGGGACGCAAACCGCAGTCGACAACGTGGGAGTCCAGCGACATAGCATTATGCTAACTGCTGGTTCCCCAAGGATAAACCTTTTAATAATTATTTTAAAATATAATACAGGAAGTGTTTATAATGTAGGGAACACATATATGCATATTTAAAGGTGTGTGTGTGTGTGTGTGTGTGTGTGTGTATTATAAAGGATAATTGAAGAAAAATGATTCCAGTGTTTATTTACATGGTATTTTAAAATTAAGGTAAAATTCCCAGTGATAATTCCTAGATTAAACAAATGCTATATCTCTAGCAGTGTAGCCAGAATAAAGGTGACATGCTCCAAAAATAGTTTGGTGTGTCAAAAAGAACTTCTAGTAGGCTGGACAATGGGGCAGCACTTAACTGTAATGTGAGACTGACACTCAGGGGAAGGTTCTAGATTCACGTCTGGAGACCTTTCCGTGTACACCAGGCAGGTGTGTGCTAATAATTCAGGGCTGGCTGGAGGTGGATAGCTCTGTCAAGACCTTGCTGGGGGGTGCTGTCTTTCTGTCTTTTCACTTTCTGTCTCTCTCCCTCATGGGGGAAATAAATTAATAAACTTTTTGGAAAAAAGAAAAAAACAGCTCTAGCGATAATAAAGACATTGATTTCAAAATGTTTGGTAGAGATTAAAAAATAATGCTTCATGGAATTTGTAAGTTAATAAAAGCAGTATGGCTAAACGAATCCCTTATTTTTAACAACTTTTATCTGACCCACAAATTAAATATTGTAAATAGCTGTTGACTAGGTCACCATAATCTCTAAAATTGTATTAATTCAAGTTGGCCAAAAGCATTACTGCCTGTTTATTTGTATGCAGACGGCGAATCATCTTACGGCTTTGGTGATTGCTTCTCTCTCTGTGCTTTCTGGCAGTGAGTTTATTCAATTGTATTGTAGTTATTTGTTTTTTTGTCTGTCTTTCTCTTAGACTGTGAATGTCTTCAGCACAGAATAAATTCCTTCATCATCTTTCTCACCTGGATCTGAGCCAAAACTTGGATCAGAATTTTTTATAGTTGAAGAAAATAAGCAACATCTTAATGGAATACTTAATTAAGACATATCACCATATTAAAACATTTGGCTTTTATCTCAGTATCTTACTTAAATTCGCAAAGAATTGTGCAATCCAAAAAAATTTTATCATGACCTAAGTGCTCAGGAAAAGTTTGCTGAATTAACGAATGAGTGAATGATATCATTTCTAAATGACATGATATATCTTTCATTATAAAATATTTTTTGTCATATTTTAACATTTTAAAAAGTCACATGAGGACCCATTTCCCAAAACTGTTTCAAGAGGGATTAAGTTTTCAACATACGAATTTCAGAGGGACATATTCAGACCATGTCGGACTCCCGCACCTTTTCCAAACCAATTACTGTTGTAAATGATGGGTTAAGCATTGTGGCTCAGGCTACTAGTTCTTAAATATGGAAGCATGTTAGTATTATCTGTGCAACATTAACAATTACTGGGGCTGGGCCTACAGGTGGCACGGTGGGTAAAGTTCTAGGTTTCCACATGACTGCCACTGGAGGCCTGGACCCTGCAGCTTAAAAATCAGGCTGCATGCTTCTGTGAACCTATGCGCATGCCCAAAATCCCAGGAGGGGAATGGATTGTTCACCCCCCCTTCACCCCGGGGTGATTTCTCACTTTCCCTCTCACTTGCCCTCTCTGGCAAGCGTATATATCCTACGGCAAAAATCTTAAAACAAAACCAAACAAAATTACTTGGGGCTCAGACCCCTTTTCCATGAATTCAGAGTTAATATATTGGAGACAAGCCTTAAATACTTATGATTTTTTTTTCTTTCTTTTTTTTAGAGGTTTTTTCCTATAGGGTGTGTGCGCTCGCCAGAGAGACAGAGACAGAAAGCAAGAAATCACTCCCTGAGGGGGTATGGATATGCCTCAATCCTTTCTCCTCCATTCTCCTCTTGAGCTCTTGGGCACATATGCACACGCGCCCAGCATGAGTTTAAGCCACCGAGTCCAGGCCTTAAACTGCAGTTGACAACATGGGAGTCCAGTGATATAGCCATTACGCCAACTGCTGGTCCCAGTACTTGTTATTTTTTTTAAAAAATCTCTGTATAATATTCTAATTACAGCAAAATTGACTAAGCATTTGGAGATATAAGAATATTAGGGAGTTTATATATATATATATATATATATATATATATATATATATATATATACACACACACACACACACACATATATATATATATATATATATATATATATATATATATGCATTTTTTTTTTCTTTTTCTTTTTCCTAGAAGGTGTGTGTACTTACCAGAGAAAGACAAAGACAGAGAGAGAGGGAGAGGAGAAAGCACACCTCATGGGGAGTGGGTCACACCATAATCCCTCTCTTCATTTCTCCCCTTTTTTGAGATTGTGAACCCATGTGCACATGTACCTGGTGTGTTTCTAAAGCCCTGATCTGAGACTTGAACTGCAAGGTAGGCCATGTGGGATCTGACCGCCTCGACCACCAGGCCATGGAAACAGCCAATCACCACAATATGAAATGGCCTCCTTCTCTGATAGAGTTGTATCTCTAAAACATAGTTATGCACATCACTCCCTTCCTATAACATCTCTAATGACCTCCTCTCTCTGAGGAAGATCCACTTTCACCAGCATCTCCAAAGAGCCTGGTGTATAGAAGGTGCTGAAAATGATTTCTTTTTCTTTACTAGATCTGAGGCCTTGTCTCTAGTCCATCTCTAATTTTTCCTCTACACCGGAAGTCAGACATCTCACAGTTCCCTGAATGTCCCTCGCATTTCCCTTCCTCCGTGGTTGTTCCTACTCAAGTGCCTTCCTTTTGTCTTGCACTCTCTTCCGGGCAGATACCTTCAGAGCTTTAGAGGTGTGCTGGCTTTTAAAGCAAGGCATTTTTGAATGATACCTAGGTTCTCAAATTAGCTATGTGATCTCGTGCAAATCGTCTTACATTTTTGCTCCTCTTCATCTTTGAAATAATATGAATAGTAGTTATCACATACATTCATATTAATGATCAAATGTGCTAATGGAGACAAAACACTCACAATCTACCCTGATACTTAGTAAATATCATGTATGTATTGCTATTAATAAATGGAGGAGTTAGTGTAAGTTTCTCTGTAAAAACCATGCTATTTAAGTCTATGTGAAGGTGTCCAGGTGAAGAATGAGGTAAAAGCATTCTATAAAGAGAAGAGACCAAGTGTGAAGCTCCTTGAGCAGAAAAAACTTCACTCATTTAATCAATTCTATGAAGGAAAGAGTGGCTAGAAAGTAAAGAGGTAGACCCTGAAAATAAAGGTGAAGTGAGTGAAGATCGCATCATACATTGCCTCACAGACTTTTCATTTCCTTTTATAGGCATTTCATTTAAATTCAACGGAAAGGTTTCTTTTCTTTTTCAGTTTGTTTTTTCCTTCTTCATGAGAATATGTGTGTGAGAGAGAGAGAAAGATAGGCACCCTCAATAGGATCTCCCTTCTTTAGCCTTTCTAGCCAGCCAGGATTTATGGGTGCACATATGCCCAGTATGTACAAGATGACTGGAGAACTGAACCTGCAACCTTCCTATGGATCTAGCATTAGTGAATAGAGCATTATCAACATGCCCATGACGCAGCTAGGGAACTGGTCAGAGGGAGCCAGGGACAGAATTAGGATTAATTAGTAAGCTGCAGTCTAGAAAAGAAATGCAGTGCTGGGACTAGGAGACAAGCAGTGGAGATAGATTTAAGTGAATGAATGACAACATTTTCCATGTGCAGAAACAAAGGAAACTGCTGATTATTTGCAGTGGTATAGGAGAAAGGGCTTTAGGGCAGATTTTGAGGCCTTTGACATGATCATTGTGGGTCAGAAAAGTATGATTTCCTGAGAAGGTTAATTCTAGGAAAAGAGCCTTTTGGTGTTGAAGATCATGGAGTTTTTTTTTTTTTTTTTTTTTTTTGAGAGATTTTTGCTATGGGTCATGTGTACTCACTGAAGAGACAGAGAGAGACAGAAGCAGAAAGCGAGAAATCACTCCCCAAAGAGGGGAAGGCCATGCGGCAATCCCTTCTCCTCCATGCTTCTCTTGAGATTTTGGGCATGCACACAACCATACCCAAAATAAGATTTAAGCCACTGAGGCCAGGACAGAAACCACAGTCGACTATGTGGGAGTCTGGCAACATAACCATTAAACCATTTACTGGTCCCTGTGGAGCTGTTTTTAAACATGTTACATTTGGAATATGCAAATAGACATTTTAAGTAGACCATGGTTTCTACAGCTGAAATTCCTAAGATGAAGTAGGCTGGAAATATGCATGTGGGTGTTGCTTCCGTAGAGATGGTACAGAAAGTCTTAAGAGGAGGTGAAAGCACCTAGCAAGTATGTGGAGAGTGAGAATAGGAGAAACAGGGCTGAGGCCTATGGAGTGCCAGGTAGAGAAGAGGTTGAAAGGAAAGGGAAAAGAAGTGGCCAGGGAAATGTGGGGAATATCAGTAATATATCATGTCATCAATGTCAGGAAACAAGAATTCTTTTTGGAGGAATTTCATGGAAGGAAGGAAGGAAGAAAGAATGGAGAGAAGGAAAAGGGAAAAAAGGAAAAAGGAAGTGAAAGAGAGGGGAGGAGTGGGAGAAAGAATAAATAAATGAAGGAAGGAAGGGATGGAGAAAGAGAAGGAAAAAAGAAAATAAATAGAGAGAGAGAAAGGTAGAAAGAGAGAAAAGAGAGGAAGGAAACATTGACCCTTATAATATATTGATACCAATTGAAGACTAAAAAGAGCTCACTTCATGGGAAAGCACAGAACTGAAAGAATGGAGATTTCTACTACAATGTCTTGGGATTGTGTTTTCTGCCCAACTTGGCATTACCTGAAGCTGTAAAATATTTAGAAACTGATCATTACATAGGCTTTGAAAGCTCTTTTGTGCCAGTCTGTCTGCTTGCCTTTTATCTGATCTCTGCACCCAGTTCTGCGTTAGAACATGCACTAGTCAAATGTCCATTATTATCACAAATAATGAATTAGATGACTCATGAAGCCTATGTCTTCAAAGTCAGACTTACAGAAGAAAACTAAAAATTTCCATTATCCAAATGTCTGGCATGATGTGGACAATGCTCCACCTCTAGGAACGAGCAGCTAATGATGGACTTCAGGTACTAGGCATCAAGTAAGAAAGGGTATTTTAAAGTAAGGAATGAAATCATCTCACATTAGACAACCATTCATCCTGCTTCTGACTTGAATAAATATATAGATAAAATAATGCTGATATCACTTTCTTTCCCCAAAAGTAGATTATGCTTAGAATTTCAAATAATGTATCAACGGTACTAGTGATATGAAACTAAAATACCTTTATGTGGACAAAGTTTGATAATTTAACTCATTAGTTTCTGAGTGCCGTTGATACAGTCTCCTCATTTTTCATCTTCTTCATTTCTGTTTCTCCCACCAAGAATAGGTCAAGTTTCAGGCGTTTTGTCCTGCATCCACCAATGTCAAAGGGAAAGGACATTTTAGAATCTAGGAATAATGCATATCTTAGCTGTTAAGAACATGGGCTTTGGGGGCCAGCAGTTGGAGTGGTGCTTAAGGTGTTGGACTTACACATGGTCGACCGTGGTTTGAATCCCAGACCCAGTGGTTTGAGAGTCATGCTGGGCGCATGTGCTTGCCCAAAATCCTGAGAAGAGAATGGAGGAGTATGGTGTGGCCATCCCCCTGGGGGTTGATTTCTCACTTTTTCTCTCTCTGCTTCTGTCTCTCACTCTCTCTCTGGCAAGTGCATGTGTTCTATGGCACACACCTAAAAAAATGAAAAAGAATAAGAATATGGACTTTGGTGTCTGAGCAAATTCAGTTCAAATCAGAATTTCAACACTTGATAGCTGAATTGACTTTGTTAATGAACCACTTTAAGCCTCATTTTTTTCAACCAAGATAGTAATGACAATATTATTAGTGATAACTTGAATATCTTTGAGTTATGAATATCAAGTGTGCTAATACAATAAAGGAATTAGTATAAGATAAATGTTATAATCATGTCAAGTTTCACTCTCAGGAACAGTATTTGTTATTTCTAAACATAAGACAAGTGGCTAGGGATTCTAAACTGCTTATTTGTGAGATCATTTCTGTCAGGAGTTCTCTCTGATTGCATTTGCTTTCTGTAGCTGACGAGGTGGTCCAGGCTTAGTGTGTCTCTCTTTGGGAGGAATCCAACTGTAGGTGCATCTCTCTCATCACCACCCCTTGGTTAATGTTTTCCTGGACGTTGGTTTTGGGGAAAGAGTGTTGTTCTAGTTACTGTAAGTCTACAGTCAAAATGAAAGGAGTGCTAACAATCCAACCTAAATCACTAAAATTCTATGTGGGAGTTTCCTGTCAATACCTCGGGTAGTAGGGGCTGGCAAGTGGCAGGGTATATAAGGCACTGGATTCCCACATGGCTGACTGTGGTTTGAGTCCTAGACCTGGAGGCTTGCTTTCTCACTTTCTCTTTCTCTCTCTCTTTCTGGTCAAATTAAAAAATATTAATAACAAATGGAAATAAATAAATAAATTAATTAATTAATACTCAGTGATGAAGTGTTCCCTGGCTTTTCATCTCTGTTACTGAGAGGTTTAGTGACTTTCAAAGGAAGGTATTCAAAATGCTTGCTAGGTTCTTGCTTTCATTTCCTCTGTATAAATTATCATCACTCTTTTTTCCTAACAGAATTTCAAGTTTTGTCTTCCATTTATCTACCAAAGGCATCAACCTGCTTACTTCTCAATTAACCTGAAGTCAAGTATGAAATATATACAAATATTTTAAGTCAGGTAAAAATTCTTTGTAGCCAGCCATGGTATAATCAGTATTGGAAAGTTGATTTTACAAAGAAAGTTTGATACATTTCATTTTTCTGTCTAAAACCTGAATTGTTCATGTAAATCATATAACGAGTTAAATACCTCAAATTCAAAAATTCAGAGTTTGAAATGTTCCAAAACAGAAGCTTTTTGAGTATCGGCATGATGCTTTAAGTGGAAAATTCCACACCTGACCTCATGTAAAGGGTGGTAGTCAAAATGCTACAATACAAAAATATTGTATAAAATTACCTTTAGGTTGTATGTATTAGGTATATACCAAATATAAATACATTATGTGTTTAGAATTGGGTCTTTATCCTCAAGATAGTTCATTAAATATGATCATGAGATGCATAATGATGTTTTGGTCAATGATGAACTAAATGCAGGATGGTGGTACCTTAATATTAGGTAAAGAACTATGCCATATAGCCCAGCTGTGTAGTAAGCAGGCTATACCACCCGGATTTGTGTACATACACTCTATACTGTACATACAAATAAGTTGTCTAATGACTGATTTCTCAGAACATATCCCTAACATTAAGTGAAATATGGCTATATATGCAAATAATCCAAAACTAAGGGGGAAAAAAGCACTCTGCTCTCATGCATTTTGGATAAAGAAGATTCAATGTGCATTCCCATCTTTTTAAAACTTGAAATGCCTTTCTGCTTTCCTGCATGATTTCATATATCCACTAAATCATTTGAACTCTGCAACAACCCTATGAAGTAGTTAGTTGCTATTTTCAATTCAGTTTTTACTGATAATGAAACTGAAGATGCAAAGATTCATCAGATTATTTTTGGCCCAGGTGTAGTGCATATGCTGGACATGACTGCTTGGCAGGCTGAGGCTACATGAGAAACCTGGGGGCAATTCCCAGGCCACCCTAAAAAGCCAAGTACAGCAGCAGGTGACTTTTAGTCCTGGCTACTTGGGAAGCTGAGGCAGGAGAATTGTGACACAGCAAAACCCAGTCTACACACCCTACATACATACTAAAAAAATAAATATAATAAAACAAAATAAAATATAACAAAAAATTTTTAAAAAGATTAACAGGTTTTCCAAGAAAAAAGCATGTAATAAATGATGAATGTGTCACTGGTTTCACATTATCTTCCTGCTCCAGGGTCAAAGTGCTTTCTATACCATATTTTTTAAGTGTCACTTAGGATAGGACACTTTTTCCTTGCTTGGCAAGAACAAAACCAAACAAAACTTCTTACTTTCGCTTACGAAGCCCTACATGACTTGATTTTGAAATCTTTAATCCCCATCCCTACACTGTCCAAGTCTACCCCACTCACTCTCAGTAGCTGTGGTGTATTCATTGAATTTCCAATTCTCAGTCCCACGTAAAGGATTTAGCATTGAATTTTAGTTATCTATTGCTTCATTGCAAACCATCTTCAATATTTGTGACACAAAACAGCTGTTTTCTTATGCTCATAGGCTCTGCAGTTTCAGACTTGTATGGACACCAAAGAGACTAGTCGTTTATGCTCTACTATTTCTGACACCTCAGCTGGAAAGACTGAAATACTGGGGGTGACTCTACAACTGAGCATTCATATCACCTGGAGTTATCTTTACACACATGTGCATGGCTGATACTGGCTATTGGCTGAGAACTCATTTTGGGCTGTCAGCTAGTACATCTGCTTTTTCTTTTTTTATATATGGTCTGGGCTTCCTCACAGTGTGGTAATTCGATAATAAAAGCAGGCAATCCAGGGCCAGCAGGTGGCATGGTGGATAAGACCCTGGACTCCCTCATAGTCAACTATGGTTTGAATCCTTGACCTGACAGCTTGAAAATTATGCTGAGTGTGTGTGTATGTGTGTCCAAAATCCAGAGAGAAAAATGGAGGAGAGGGGATTGTGGCATGGCCATATCCCTGAGGATTGATTTTCTACTTTCCTTCTCACTGTCCCTCTCTGTCTCACTCTAGTGAGCACATGCACCCTATGGCAAAAAGAACTTTAAAAAAATTATAAAGTAAAAGAAAAGAGAAAGAAAAAAGAAAGGTTTAAACAACAACAAAAGCAAGCATCCCAGGAGAATGGGAAGGAATGGCATTGCAATTTTATTGACCTCGTCCTAAAAGTCGCTTAGCATCACTTCCATCATACTCTGTTGGTTGAGACACTTAACAAAGTTCTGCTCATGTTCAAGAAGGACTGTCAAGGTCACATTGTAAGCAGAACATGTCGTATGGGATATAGTGTCTTGACCAGCTCTGGAAAACACAATCTTCCACATTCTTGCTATTTACTCTGTCTAGATGCCTTTTTCTTCTGTTCTTTATAAGGCTGGCTTAATTATGTCATTTCAATATTTGCTCAAATGTTTCCACTTAGGACCACTGTGTATATAATCATACTCTTCTTAATTTCTAGCTTTATTTATCCTCCTCTTTAATATATTATTTATCCTACTTGTTAATTCTCTCCCCTTCTTTCCTTCTTTCTTTATCTATCTACTTACTTAAGATCTTTCCAACTGTCATTGACTTTTCTATATATATGTGCCTATTTATCCATCTGTTTTAACTATCCATCTACCAATTATATTGCTTTTGTACATAAATACAAGTATGTTTCACACAGAGGATTTTTAGGGCAGTGAGATCCTGCTATATGATATAATAATGGTAGATGCATATAATTATACATTTGTCCAAACCCATAGAACGTATGACACTACATAAAACGTACTCACACTTCATATGAATGATCAACTTTGGGTGACAATTTTCTGTCGATGTGGGCTTCTCAATTGTAACAAATATACCACTCTTACAAGGGTATTGATAATGGGGAAGACTGTAAGTATGTGCAGATAAGGAGTATACGGAAATCTCTGTATCTTCTGTTCAATTTTGCAATGAACCTAAAGCTGCTTTAAAAAAATAAATTCTTTTTTTCTTTTTGCACTTGCCAGAGAGACAGAGAAACAGTGAGAGGGAAAGTATGACACCTCACCTTCCCCCGGGAAATGATCATGGTGCAATCTCTTCTCTTTCATTCACCTCCCAGGATTTTTGGGCATACATGCACATGTGACCAGTGTGAATTTCAAGCCACCAGGTCTGAGACTCAAACTGTGGATGGCCATGTGGGAGTCCTGCAACTTAATCACTATACCACCTGCTAGCCCTATAAATTCTATTTTTTAAAAGTGTAAGTCTCATGATGGTAGAAAGTTGGTCTTTGATCATATTTTGTAATGTAGAATAATATCTGGTAAAGAGTGAGTAGATGCTTTGCTCTGTAAAAAAAGTGTTGAGTAAATAAATGGATAAGTCAGCCTATTGATTAGATTATGAGATAACTTTTGTGGTTGTTGGTTGTTGTTTTTTGTTTTTTTGTTTTGGGAAGTGGAAATACACATATTAGCAATACATGCACTGAGTACTCAGGAGACAGAAGTACTGAAAGTTACTATAAGGGTGTAAAAAACAAACTCTGCTTATTAAATTAATTTTTCTTGGCCCAACTCTGACTTTTAAACTTCCCAAATTGAGTTATTCTGAGAAACCTTATCGGTCTTTCCAAAATATGCAGAATATAAGAAGCATGCTACTATACATCATTCCATTGCTTAAACTTGTTGTTATTCATGTAAATGAGTCTTCTTTTAACATATAAATTTTAATGCCTCAATTACTCATTCCAGGAATGCTTTCTCCTTTCTTTGATTTGGTCTATCTCATGACTATAGATGATCGAACCAGCATTTCAGAATGTCATTTTAAATTTTCCCTGACATGGTATTAAGTGTTAAGGTTACTTAATGTAAGGATCTTCAAATTACTTTTAATAAATTACTAATGATTGTAGTATCCCTTTAGAGCTAAGCAATAGTTTAAAAGACAACATATTACTTTCTCACATAGCAAAATTATCTTCCATTTTTAGTAATGAGGAGCAGATTTCTCTTTAAGTCATAGCTATAGATTTAAATTTAAATAGTAAGTCCTAAATGATCAATTTCCAACCCAGACATCTATCCTAAAGGCAAGATTTATATATCCAATAAGTTACTGGCCATTTTCTATTTTGTTTTATTTTATAATTTCTTATTTTCATTTAATTATATATCTTTGTGGGGCACAGCATGGGTTTTCAAAGCATGCATGCAGTGTGTCATAATCAAATCGAAGATAATACCATGTTCATCACACACATATACATGATTGACAATGCCTTTTTTTTTACTCAATTCTGATACCCTATTCCATAGCCTATTTGCTCCATCTACATGCATTCCTGTGTCTCAAATGTTTTTGCTCCTTATTCTCTCATATCCCTAATCTCTCATCCCCTCTGCAGTCTCTGGTATCTACAGTTGCCCTCTCTACTTCTATGTCTTCAAATCTTTTAATTTCTGCCATAGAATACAGACATTAGTATACATTGAATGAGGACATACAGTGTTTGTCTTTCATAGTTTGTCTTCTTTCACTTGGCATTATATCTTCTAGATTTGACAACTTTACATCAAATGACAGGATCTCATTGTTCTTCATAGCTTGGTAGAATTCAACTCTGTTTATGTGCTGTACTTTTTTTAAATTCAGTCATGAAGTTACTCTAAAAGTCATTGAAGATACAACAATGAAATACTTCCTACACTCCTGCATCTAATGTTCTACTGAAGTGTAAAAATGGTCTAGGTTCCTTTAAATGAATCTTTTCAGTAGATAGTCAGTTCTTGGACACTTAGGTTGATTCCATGTCTTAACTATTGTCAATAATGGTGAAATAAACATGGATGTGCAAATGTCTTTCTAACTAATTTATTTCCTATTCTTTAGGTAAATACCCAAGAGTGGAATTATTGGTTCATATGGTAACTCTATTTGTAAATTTTTGAGGCATCTCCATATTGTTTTTTACAATGGCTGTACTAATTTCCCCACAACCTCTCAAGAGCACTTTATGCTCTTTGATTTTTTTTTTTTTTTTTTTGGTCATAGCCATTCTGACTGGGTTAGGGTCATATCTCACTGTAGTTTTGATTTCCATTTTCCTTATATGAGATATTGAACATTTTTTTATATGCAGTTACTGATATTTTCATTTTGAGAGCTAAGAAGAACTCAGCATACCCAAATTTTATTTTTTCATTGACTCTAAAATCTCCTCATTCTATATTCTATATTAGTGAATAAACTTAGTGTGAATGGCAGATTTTCCATGGAGCTAATGAAACCTCATCCTCTGGACCCTACAATTGTGTAGCTTTATTCTCATATTCTATTATTATCTTATTTTTCATCATCAGTGTGCTTTTCCATTTTCTATAGCCAATAAAATAATATGACACAGTTTTATTATCATAAACTAGATTTACTTTACAAAACAACCAACCCTTCTTAATAACATTTGCCCCAAAGAGAGATTATGGGCCACTATTTTAAGATGAAAGTTATTATTTTTATTAATGTTTTACAACTTTTAACTTTTCTTTCTTTTTACTTTTTTTTGTTACTAATAAATCTATTGACAAATTGACCTCATTTGGTAACCTCAGTGTCGAGAGTATATGTGGAAAGTACTTTTATCTTAATCTGAATGTCCCATGGGTGCTTTACTGATGTATTTGAATGATCTAAACGCATTCACATGGTTTCTAGGAAGTATAATTCTAAATTCATACTGCCTGATATTTGACAAAGGCTTAGCTGGGGGATATAATATTTCTAGAGGAATTCATGAAATTTATGCCATTTAATTATTCTCCTAGATTTCCTAAAAGGTACTTTTAAATTACTCCAGAGAGAACTGTGTACAGAACTCATAATTACACCCCCCCTCCCTTTTTTAAGGTTCTTGCCATAGGGCATGTGTGTTTGCTGGAGAGAGACAGAAACAGAAACAACAAGAGGGAAAGTGAGAAATCACCCCCTTGGGTGGATGACCATGTAACAATCCCTTTTCCTTCACCTTTCTCTTGGAATTTTGGGCATGCACACACATATGCCCAGTGTGATATTCAAGCTGCCAGGTCTGAGACTCAAATTGTGGTCAACCATGTGGGAGTCTAGTGCCTTAACCACAACACCACCTGCTGGTCCCTATAATTCACATTTAAGCTGATGTTTGGAATAATATTTTTATCCTAAATTTAGAACCTTATTAGAAACATCTCTATAGAAATTCGTACTTGTCTCACTCCAAGAATACTCATGATAATACTGCTCATTATATTAGACTGAGGTTGCCTAGATTTTTTTCCTTTATTCTCAAGGGAGTGGCTTTTATGAGCTTCAGAATTATCACAGTTTGGTTTTGATATTCTCTTTTCAGGGAATTATTGTGGTGGAAATATTGATCTCTCCAACAGACTAAACAGTTGGGGAATTCTATATATTTATATGTATTAATCCTATACATTTGGATGTATTAAAGCAGCTTGTCTATTTTTACAGGGCTTTTATTTCACTCTTGAAGGGTGCTATGGCTTGGGTGTTCTCCAAAACTCATGTGTTGAGATTCGATTTTAACAAGATTAAGAAGGTAAACATTTGATGCAGTTATTTCATTGGAGGGTGAGCCTTTGGGAGGAGATTAGTGATTGAGTGGTGGTAGGACAGGGTCCTCTTGATTTAGTCCTGTTGGGTTTGTAAGGAGAAGAAACGAGGTGGACAGAGACCCACATGGCTGCAGAATATGCCCTGCTCTGCTCATGCTCCTTCACTCTGCCATGTTGTGATGTAATCGTGGTTTTTGGACCTTGAATCTCCAAAACATAAGCTGAATAAACTTTACTGTCTTAAATTACTCAGATATGGTTTTGGTTATTACCAATAGAACAAACTATAACAAAGGGAGAATACTCTAGTTCATAACTGATTACCTAGTCTCATTCATTCATTTATTCACTTATTAAGGAAATAATCATTGAATCTTCCTTATATACTTATTACTCTTCAAGTCATTGAAGACACAGCAGTGGAATACTTCCTATACTCCTGGATCTTATGTTCTACTAAAGTGTAAGAATGGTTCTAACTTCCTTTAAATGAATATTTGCAGTAGTCTTTTAAATCTTAATACTAAGAATAATTATTTCTTGATTAATTTCTCTTTTGATTTATATTTAATAAATCTTTGGCTCATAGGCAGCCTAGAGTCAAATTTATCTACCCATACATTTTGATTGTAAGTGCATGGTTTAATTTTTGTGCTTTATCTTAATAGGGGTTCTATTTCATGCCCCTGCTCTTACTTTCCTATTGTTTTATTTTTAACACTACTTCACTGTGATGTGTACATCTTACTAAGAGCCTGAAGTCTTTTTTAAGAGCAACATTGAGTATAAACACAAAAAGGCATACAAATAAACAAGTAAAAACATTTTTTTCCTTTATCTTTGTCCTTTATCCCCTCTCACTAATCCTCCTTACCAAGACCAACTTCCTAAAAAGCTACTTCCCTCATATCATAAGCTTTCTCTTGTGGGGTCTTCCCAGATAGGTCCTTCATAATCTGTCTTTACTGAGCTACCTCATGTTGGCTATTTTCCTTCCCACTGTATAAGTCCCCACTTCATTGAATGTTCTGTTAATTCTCACAACTATTTTTGCTCTCTCTCACCTCTGAGCCTTTGTATTTGCTATTTCCTTTGTTAAAGAGCTCATCCCTGATCCACACCCTCTCACCTGGCTTGCTCTCAGTCACCCAGTGTTCTCTTCTCTCAGAAGCCTTACCCACTGCCTCAGGCTTAATTGGGTGTCCCTCCTTCAGGTTGCCATAGCATTCTCTGCTTACGTCTACCCTGTACTTAGTGCTGTATTATAAGTGTTAATTTGCCTGTTCTTGTCTGTCCCTAGACTGTGACCTTCTTCGGGGAGGGGACTTTCTTTCATCTGTATGTCCCCAGGGCCTAGCACAGTGTTTGTCCATAGAAAGTACAGGATGATTCAGCGAAGGAGAGACAGATTTCTAAAGGTTGCCTAGAAAACTGGCTCACTTCCTTAGTGATCTTATTTCCCTGCAGGTTTAAAATGGTCTATGACTTGCTTATATCATTTCAGTCAATGACTACAGCTAGATACAGAATCACACCTCACAGTCACACCTTTTAGATGCTGGCTCAAAGAAGACATAGAAAACTCCAAGGAGAAGTCAATCACTTTCTTATAAATCTTCTATTTTCTTTTCTCAGATTACTAACACATAGAGTAGCATGAAATCTAGTATACAACAATGCTCAATAAACACCAGTTAAATAAGTATAGGATTGGTTCAATGAATGATTAATTAACTGAGTGAATGAATTTCCAATTTATGCCTACCTAATTTAGCTGGTTTTATAGTAAATAAAACTATTGTCTGATGCTAGAAAACTTCTCCTCTGCCTCCAAAACCATTGTTAATTATTGACACTTTTGGGTTAAGGATTACAAATAAAGATTATAGGGATGGCATAACACTGAGAAAGGGGTTGGGAAATGGAAAGGAAGTGTCAAGAAATGGAAAGTAAGAATCTGAAGGAAAAAGAAAAAAACATACACAGAGACAGTAGGAGCCAACCATGGAATCAAACGTTACCACCTTTGCCTAAAACAAGATGTGCTGAGTCAACATATCATTATTTCCTTCTCATCTTCCCTGCATCCTTTATTCCTCAAATATTTATAAAGGATTTATCACATGCCAGGTACTTGGAAAAATGCAAGGAGTGAAACAGAGACCAAAATAAACACAATTTTTTCTTAGCGGTAGCAGCCTACTGTGAAAGACTGATAATATAATAAGAACACAAATTGTGATGAATATTATTAAAGAGAGATTTTCAGAACTTTGTGAACATAGTAAAAATATCTAATTGGTTTCTAAGACTTCCCTAGTCCTACAATTGGCTCTTTTATATCCGTGTAGTTGTGGTTTAAATAAGAGATCCTTGAAAAAGTTCTTGTATTTTTAAAAGGTTCAAGTTAGGTAAACAACATCTAATGACTGAAGTGTGTTGGCTCTTCTGTCGTTTCTTCAAGTTCTGTCTAGACTCAACCATTGTTCATTGACTGAGTTTCAAAATTTCTCATGTTATTGAAGTGCCTGGCTTGAACACCTCAAAACATTTGATATTAGAACATCCTCTAGATTCTACATTTCCCTTTTAAAAGGGAAGAATAAGGACATACTTTTGTGCAAACATGGAATTCAGTTTTTAATTCACTATCTTATTAAGTTACCTGAAAACAACATGACCAGATATAAATAGTGCTCTGCATATTATCAAACCAAACCAAAATATTAAATTGAATAATTACTTTAGAAAAATTCAACATGATTGAAATAATTATTGGAAGCACAAAGTTTGATAAAATGGCTAATGGTTTAAGGCTTTTCATGAATCAGCCACGGGTCTATAAAAACAGGTTTATCGAGATTCTGAAACACGTTCTTTTCTTTATTGAAAACACATTCAGTCTGGGACAAAGCGATATGTTTTTTGAATAGGTAAGCATAAAGTTTTGCTTTGGTTACCAAATTACTATCTTGTCAGCTACAATTTTATATCTTCCTGTAAACTATGAAATGTTATGTAGTATTACTTAAATGGAATTTGTCACTAATATTCTTGTTAGGACTGTGTCTGAAACTGCAGAAGAAATTGACTAATTCAATAAATTAGGTCAACTGCTAATATTCAAAAATGAATAAAATGAGTAGCTAAATAAATGAGGCTAAAATTATTTATATGGCACTGCTCTATAAGAAGCAGAGATGTTTGACTAAAATTTTATTTTTTCGAAAGAGGGATGCTAGAGTCGAGATATAACCTAAGTGTCTGGGTTTTGGCATAAACCACAATGAAAAGGAGAATTCTTGGCTTATCCACTGCTTATGAACTATTTTACAAAAGATTTAACAATTAATAAGTATTTATAAAATTTAAATATTGCAATAGGAATGGTATAAAAATGTACATTAGTTTGCTTACTGTCTGGCTAAATAAACAAGACACATAAACATATGATAATCTAATTAATAATACCAGATGAAAAATGATAACTTCAATTGAGTAGTATGGTCAACTTATCTTATTTGAGTTCAGGGGAGGGAAAAGGAAAGAGGGAGATTTGGGCTTCGCTTAAGATCTGAAGAATAAATAGGTGAAGAGAATGGCATTTTGAATAGAATAGTGCTAAAGAGTATTTACATATTTGAGAATTTGAGGGTAATTAGTTAATTTCAAGCAGAGCTTTTGCTGTTTTGTTTTTCAGTGCATTAGAAAAAAATGCCAGAAGGACTTGTAGGTTGACTTTTGGTTACAGAGATTAATATTTCTTCCTAAATAACAAAAGGTAGTGATTTACATGGAGGTCAGCCACTGGGCAAAATATTGATCTGGCAACCTCAAATTTGATTTGGAAACATGCAGGTTTCCAAACTAAAGACAAAATGAGTATATGTAAGTACTTATTTATATATGAAAATATATCTAATAGCCTTGACTCTCATAAAAAATTTCAATTTTATAAAAAGTAATATTGTTGGCATTTATTAAAAGACTACAATTTCCCAGATTCATAATTACTGTATATGCTTAACATCATTTTATTTGAATCCTCACAACAACATTTTTTTTTTTTTTCGGAGAGGTTTTTTGCTATAAGGCGCGTGCGCTCGCCAGACAGACAGAGAGAGAGACATAGAGACGGAAAGCGAGAAATCATCCCCCAGGGGGGATGGTCACGCCGCAATCCCTTCTCCTCCATTCTCCTCTCGGGATCTTGGGCACGCATGCACACGCGCCCGGCGTGAGTTGTAAGCCACCGGGTCCGAGACGCGAACCGCGGTCGACTATGTGGGAGTCAAGCGACATAGCCATTACGCCAACTGCTGGTTCCCACAACAACATTTTTTTGAGTAATTTTTGCTATAGGGTATGTGCATTTGCTGGAGAGATAGAAAGAGACCGAGGAGACAGAAAGCGAGAAATCACCCCCATGGGGGGATGGCCATGTCACAATCCCTTCTTCTTCATTCTCCTCTTGGGATCTTTGGTATGCATGCACATGTGTGTGAGTTTCAAACCACCAGATCTGGGACTCAAACCATGGTTGACTATGTAGGAGTCCAGAGATGTAATCATTATTCCACCTGCTGGTCTTATAAATCCTCACAATAATTTTATAAAAACTTGTTATCTTACTTAACTGTCAAAACATGCCTGTGAGATAGGAGATATCACCCTCCTTATTTAACTGAATATCAGAAAAGTTTTGCAACTACTTAAAATCACAGATCAAGGACCTGGCACTGGACCGAGCTTCACTCCATAGCCCATGCTGGGACCACAAAGTTAGTTTCAAGGACAGATAACTGTAGTTAATGGTGTAGGGCATACATTGCTCCAACTGTAGACCAAAACTGGGTATTAAGCCAATATTTCAAAATTATCTGTCCTCTTGAATCAATTATTCCAAGGCAACCTGTTTTCATTACACAAAATCAGGTCATCAAATTTCAAACAAATAATGATACCAATGACATCAAATGGGATATGGAAGTGCTGGTTTTTCAATGTCACTGGATTAGGTTGCTAGTATACTATTTGAGAGGTCTCAAAAATTGTTACAGGACATGTGAAATGATTCCTAATCCTTCCCAAACTGCACTAATAACATCAAGCTTAATGACTAAAAGTACAGGCCTAGGAGTCAGATAGACATGGTTTCCCTAGCTTTGCTCCTCTCACTAGGTGAGAAAGAGAGAACTTGTTTACTTCTTTGAGACTCGGTTTCTTCTTCTGTAGGATGGGGATGATAAAATCACCATCAGAATATTGGTGTGGGAATGAAACGTAAAGATGCATAGAAAGTACTTTGTATGTGCCTGGCACAGAATTAATGCTCAATAAATGATAGTGCTTATTAGTCATTTGGGGCAAACCAGCATTGTTCCTAAGAGGAAAGAACTGTTCAAAGAGAACAATGGAATCAGAGTGAATTTCCTGTTCTCTGCCTTTTAAGCTTTTCATCAAAGGCAACACAATGCAGCAAAGTCTCTGAGAACAAGTCCAAGATTGAAGCCTCCTTCTCTGAATAATGCAGTGCATTGAGCATGAGCAAATAATGTGAAGAAGGTTAAATTCATGCATGGCTTAACTTGAACCAAACTAGTCAAGGATTGTCACAGGCTCTGTGGAGCTGAAGAATATCAAGGAATTGTTAAACTCAGAACACAACCTAAAACAAATTTAGAGACAAAATGTCATCCAGAAATTGGTTAAGTTTTGGTGTCATGATGACACCGATTGTACATAAACGTACTTGGTAATTCAGCTTATTTATTTAAGGGTTATGTTCATACATTTGTAAAATGTATGAAAAGAAATGTATTGTTCATACAATTAACCATTTGTCTCTACCTATTTGAAACCATCAGCACAGTGACAGAAAATGTTATCTTTTTACCCCTGTGCAAGGGAACTTCAAAAAACTTATGGAAAATTCACATTATATTAAAATACAAAACAAAACAAAACCCAACAGCTATGCATAGATTTAAATTATTTTTACAAAATAAATTCATACTTTAATTACGCTTTTCCATGAACTTTCTGAAATGCCATTTTTTTTTTGGAGAGGTTTTTGCTATAGGGCGCGTGCGCTCATCAGAGAGAGACAGAAAGCGAGAAATCGTCCTTCAGGGGGGATGGCCACGCCGCAATCCCTTCTCCTCCATTCTCCTCTTGGTATCTTGGGCACGCACGCACAGGCGCCTGGCGTGAGTTTTTTAAGCCACCGGGTCCGGGACACGAACCACGGTTGACTACGTCGGAGTCCAGAGACATAGCCATTACACTAACTGCTGGTCCCTGAAGTGCCCTTGTATACATGTAGAAGCACAAGAGGCTTGAAATGACTAAATGTCCTTTGTTGATTCACTTGTTAATTATTACATGCTACTGAGCATCTCACATATAAGGAACTTCTCTAGACAATGACTAGAGTGGAGAATACGGCAATTTCTTAACCTATATGCAGGGAGATGCTAGTAGAATAATAAGCAAATGAGACAGTAAAATAAAGTTAGTGTCAGGAAAAGATAAGTGGTGTCAAGATATTAAAGAAGAGAGCATGATAGATATAGGGAAGGCATTATTTTGGATAGAATGTAGAGATAGGGCCTTCTAGAGTTGAGACACGTGAATAAAGATCTGAATGATACAAACATCCAGACAAACAAGGTAAGAATTTTAGAAAGGGAACACCAAGGTCAAAAACACTCCATCTTGATGTGCTGAGGAAACCACAAGATAATCAGGTGAGAGAAAGAGATAAATTTGGATTTATGGGCAAAGTGTTGGAATAGGTAGCGTTTTGCATTAGTGTCATGAACTTTTCAAAGATCTCACTAGGTTGGAAGAAAAAATTCAAGCGTGATGGTGATAAGCCCTTGCAATTTTTTTTAAACTGCCAATTCATTTTTTCATCTTGTTTTGGTATAATTCTTCCAAATCACTTCTATTTTACCAATTCCTCTCACTTCACCTAGGGTCACCTGAGTAATAGTTTCACTGTCATGACTACTCAAATGTTTTGAGTGTGCATCTCATAAGCAAGAGGTCATGTGTACTGTGCTTTGACTTCGTGGCTACTGGCTATGACTGAATAATTTTAAAGACCAGAATATCCAGCCTGAATTTGGTAATCCTGAAGATCTCCTGGGAACCAGCAGTTAGCGTGATGGCTATGTCGCTGGACTCCCACGTAGTCGACCGCGGTTCGCGTCCCGGACCCTGTGGCTTAAAACTCACGCCGGGCACGTGTGCGTGCGTGCCCAAGATCCCGAGAGGAGAATGGAGGAGAAGGGATTGAGGCGTGGCCATCCCCCCGGGGGGTGATTTCTCACTTTCTGTCTCTATGTCTCTCTCTATCTGTCTGGCGAGCGCACGCGCCCTATAGCAAAAACCTCTCAAAAAATAAAAAATAAAAAAAAATAAAAGATCTCCTAAGCAAAGTGAATAATTTGAAACAAAATATAATCTACAAAAATAAAATCATATATCAATGCCTGAAGAAAAGTACTGTGATTATACCATATGTTTATGTTGAGCGGTTGGAAATGAGATTTTCATGAGAAAGTACTGGTGACATTGGCTGGACTTTTGTAGAAACAGATAAAAATCTAAGAATTGTTATAAAATAGAACTATCCATTTATCTAGTATTTTTCTTAGAGAGAGATTTTTGCTATAGGGCACATGAGCGCAACAGAGACAGAGAGACAGAAAGTGAGAAATCATTCCCTCGGGGGGAAAGTTATACTGCAATCTCTTCTCCTTCATTTCCCTCTCAGAATTTTGGGCACTCATGCACACAAAGCATGAGTTGTCAGGTCCAGGACTTAAACCACAGTCGACTACGTGGGAGTACAGTGACGTAACCATTACTCCATCTGCTGGCCCCTATCTAGTATATTTTTAATAAACCTGTTACGAATTCTTCTTAAGTCTTGTTTTCTCTCCCCATTGGTATAGCAAATATTGGGTAAGTAAAAGCCCTCTCTATCAGCTAGGTCTGATTGAAGCACATATATTAACAAGGAGCATAATGGGTAATGACAAATAAATGTCTCAGAGTCTTTGCATGAAAACTAGTGAGTTTCAAGTCAGCTCTCAGTCAGTCACGTAACTGGAGAGTAACCAGTAGACAATGGTCTTTAATATAAGATAAAGCAGTTTTAAAAAAAAAAAAAACAACAGCTGGAATGGAGAAGGAAATTATTTTTAAAGCAAATAAATGCAAATGAATGATGTGAAGATTTGTGTATTAATAGGTAGCACAGTTTCTCATCCTGTATTATTTTAAAAGTTAACTCTGAAAACAAGAAGTACTGGTCCATTTAAAGGTTCAGAATGACTATAATGCTCCTCTGAGTTTGCAAAATTTTCTTTAGAGAAATTTCTCTTCAGCATCCCCATACAAGAATATCAATATTTGTGACTGTGTGAAATACAAGAGGGACGTACGAGGTTCGTCTTCTCTCTCCCCTGTCTCTGCTCTTGGCTTCCTTCAAAAACACTTGCTTTCTATGTGATTGAGGCACACCATACCAACAGTAGTTACCTATACTTTTTAAAATAGCTAATCTTGAGTGTTACTAAAAAAGAAATGTGGATTCAAATTTGTGTTTATCAAAAAGTAAGTTACTTATCTCTTTTTTAAAGTTTATTTTCTATGGGGAGCAGTGGTTGGCGTAATGGCTATATCACTAGACTCCCATGTAGTCGACTATGGTTCGAGTCCAGGACCCGGTGGCTTAAGCTCATACCAGATACATGTGATAAGTAGAGGAGAATAAGAAGGGATTGCGGCGTGGCTCCCCCAAAAAAAATTCTCCAAAAAAAATTTTTTCTATGAGCAAGAGACAGAAAGAGAAAGGGAGGCACAGAGACAGCATCCTTAACAAGGTCTTGATGCCACAAACCATCCCCTCTCTCAGTCAGCCAGATTATGGGCACCTGTGTGTCCAGCATACTCAGAGTGGTCTTCAGATGCAAGCAGGTAACCTTCTTACATGGGTATGTACCACAGAGTCTTACATTTCACTGATGTGCTACTCTCAGGCCTCAGAAAGGTCATTTTTTTTATCTTAATGATCTGTGGGGTCAATCATAAATAACTAAATTCTTGAAAATAAAAAAGCTTGTAGGTTTGGGTTTTCAGTGCCATTACACCCAAAAAACTTAATTTAATTTCAGAACATCCCGATCAGGTGGGTACAAGAAATATTCTCTTCTACTTTAAAAGTGGGGTAAATAAATCTCAAAAATACACTCCCACATCTGCCCCAAACAACAAGCAGCTCTTTTCTTTTGATTTAAACCTGCTTTTCTTCTGCACTATTAATTTGAATTAAGCTATTTGGTGACTATTTATGAAGGAAAAGAGTAATAGGATAGAAAAAGAAAAGTGCCTGATTCTAAACAGTAATAATCACAATCAATAAGACATGGAACCAACCCAATGTCCATAAACAGATGAATGTATTGATTCAAGTGTGGTACATATACACTATGGAATAATATGCAGCCATTAAAAAAAAAAAAAAAACAAAAAAAAACAATGAGGGACCAGCAGTTAGTGTAATGGCTATGTTGCTGGATTCCCACGTAGTCGACTGCGGTTCGCGTACCGGACCTGGTGGCTTAAAACTCACGCCGGGCGCGTGTGCGTGTGTGCCCAAGATCCTGAGAGGAGAATGGAGGAGAAGGGATTGCGGTGTGGCTAACCCCCCTGGGGAGTGATTTCTCGCTTTCTATTTCTCTGTCTCTCTCTGTCAGTCTGGAGAGCGCACGCACCCTATAACCAAAACCTCTCCCAAAAAAAAGAAAGAAAGAAAACTATGAGTGGATCTCAAAACTTTTTGCACCAAAATGAACTTGTACTTTAAATTTCCCATGAATCTTTTGAAGGCCTCTCATATAAATGAATAATGCTCACTTGGCACCTAAAAATTTCATTTTCATACAAATATATTTGCATACAAATACAGAGCATACAAATATATAATCTATTCTTAAGATCACTCTAACATTGACCTGATTTCTGGGGGCATATTTTATATTCTTCACTCAGTAGATGTTTAAAAGCTGATAAAGGTAAGGAAGAACTATGGCAAAACAGATTTGTCTATATGACACCAAAACACTAGGATTGAGTAAAAAATAGGAATTTTTATCTAATGATGGATCAAAGGAAATAAAGTGTTAAAATAAAAAGGGCAAAATGTGAGATTTCTTCTGGGAATTATTACAGTATCAGTCAGAGAAAACATGTTAGGACATTTCTAAACATAGAATGAAAAAACACCCCCTAATTCACTGGAGGGAAGAGAAATCCCAACATAGTGATATAGGCACCAAAACATAAGAATCAACTACCTGGTGACTGAAGCCATGGGAGCAGTTGATAGGAACTATACACAATCGACATTAAGTCCTGCCACTCAGACATAGTAAATCCTCAGAACAGAACAGATTCCCACTGGTGTGTTCTCCCTTGTTAACAAATGATGAAAGCTAATTATTTCATCCCTCTGTGAACACACATAAGCCAAAATATTGGAAAAACACATATGCATGGAGAAAATAAATCAAATTATATAAAAGCTCATACACACCTCTATATAAACTTCAGAAGGAGTTACTACCTAAAGACTAATTCCTCAGGCTTTTCTTTTTGTTTGTTTGTTTTTGTTTTTGTTTTTGGAGAGAGATTTTTGCTATAGGGTACATGCGCTTGCAAGAGAGACAGAGAGACAGAAAATGAGAAATCACCCCTCAGGGGGATGGCCACACCATAATCCCTTTTCCTTCATTCTCCTCTCATGATTTTGTATACACAAGCACACATGTCCAGTGTGAACCACAGTCGACTATGTGGGAGTCCAGTGATGTAACTATCATACCATATTCTGGTTCCATTGTTCCTCAGTCTTTTCAAAGAACACAAAGTAAGATACTGGAGAAGAGTGGAGGTACTGACTTTTCCACATGAGCTATCAGTAACACTGTTTAATCAAAATGATATTATAAAGATCAGAGTAAGACAGAAAGCTGTAGTAAAGAATTTAAAAATAATGATAGAGAAAGACAAAAATATCCAAAGGAAAATACCCACATGAATAGAGTAGTTACGATGACTCATTATGAGAGGCTCAATATGATTGATCTTTTTTTTCTATCTGTTTCAGTAACTACTATTGATTAAGCATAATTGGACTCCAAAAATGGGATATGAAAAGAATTGTATTCACAAATCTATTTTAGCTCCAGTTCTATTGAAACATTGATAATAAAGATTAAAGGGATCTTAGCAGAGCCTAGCTTAAATGACTAAGGATAAATAATATGAAGCCCAGCTGAAAAAACTGACTTGCCCAAGGTCAACATAATCAGTCTAGCAGTACTAGAAAATTCCTTCCTAATCCAGTGCTCTTTCACTCATCTTATCTTCATCTTCTGAGTCTATCTCTCCAAGGGATTTAAGAATACTTGTGGGATTTTTTGGATTGCTCATGATATTGTCATTTAATAATAATAATAATAATAATAATAATAAACTAATGGCAATTAGAAGTTTTGGAGTATTTACCATATAATGCCATAGTCATTTAACTCCAATTTGTTATATAATTTTATGACAATCTTATTTTGTAGATGAGACAAATATGGTTCAGGAGTTAAATAACTTGTGCAATGTTGCAAGAGAGAGCTGGAATTCAGTAACAATTTAAATCCACAGTCCATAATCTTCATACATTTTGAAAAAAAAAAATTGCCAGAGAGCACATGTGCTCACTGAAGAGAGACAGATAAATAGAGAGAGACAAAATGAGAAAGCACCCCCTTGGGAAATTGTCATACCAAAATCCTGTCTTCTCCATCTCTCTTTTCAGGATTTTTGGCATGCACACACATATACCAGGTGTGTTTCTCAAGCCACCGGATCCTGAACTTGAGCTGTGCAGTTGACCATGTGGGATACAGCTGCCTTAACTACCACTCCACAAGCTGGCCCATATTTTTTACATTATGTATCATTGTCTCTTAATATTTTCATGGTTTTAGGGGAACGTCAAAATGTCCATGGCAGGACTTATAATTGAAAGTTTAGTTAATCTCTCCAGAATCTGGTCTTTCACCATCGAAACTTTATCAAAAATTGATTCTTCTGGTCAAGATTTTTTGAAATCCTGCTTCTAAAATGGCTATCAGAAAAGAAACATTAACAGTTTCATATACACAAAAAAGATTATTTGAAATTATTTTTCCAATGATGATAAAACAGTAGTCATTGACTGAAATGCTGATGAAAATTTTATGATCTGGTAAAAATCTCTGCAGGCTGTGATTGTAGTATTCTAGCTGACAAGGATTATGTCAGCTTTGCAGATGGTGTTTTAAAAAATAACCCTATATCTCTATGAGATCAAAACACCAGGACTGAATTTAACCCAGATGCTTGGCACTTTGTAGACACAACCTATGTCATATCTTCCATTTTATGTTGGGAGGCAGCAGAGGAAGGGTGCGACTACCCACAGTTGTTAAAGGAATATTTCCAGGCAAGCTTGCATTAACGCTTAAAGTTTTTTTTTTTTTCTTTTTTTTTTTCATCCTTCCTCTGTTTAAATTCCTAAAATGCATCAGACCTCATGAGTTTCAGTCAGACATACTCTGTTAGGAGTTGAAGGAAGATTTGCACATTTCCTCTCTGACATGTGGACAAGCAGACGCTTAGTCGCAGGGCTTCGACTGCTCACTGGCTTTCTTTGTCTTCATTCACACATAAGTCCTTGCCAAATTCCCACTGAAAATGCCACTGTAGAGCCTAAAAACTTTTTGGAATGACTCTTATGGCTTTCAATCTCCTCAACAGAAAGAGAAAACTTTGACAATCTTCCTTTAACAAAACAATAAAAGATTGAAGGCAGGATCTGTTTTTAGTACAAGCATCATGAAAGCACTTACAGATAATGGGTTAAGTGTAACTGAATCAGAAACATACCGATTTGGCAGTAATCTCATTCACAAAATGTTGGAATGGTTGTAGGTGATGCCAAGTTAAACAGGATGATGGACTCAACACAATACATGTTCCCAACACTAATGGGTCGTCAGTTCAAGGCCACCCACTTCCAGGTGGTGGGAAGCAGGGGCAGCTGCCCCATCTCTGGAGAGTCAGAGGTACTTCCTGCTCACATAGCCAGATATCCGAGGCCATGAAGAGAAAGAGAGCTTTCTTGTCCTTGCTGTTTCATGATCATGAGGGAAACAACATTTATCTATGTACTGGGTAGTTAAGACATCTCTCTCATGGCCTCCATTGATTTGTGATATTTGGGGTAAACAAAAGATTATGATAGTAGATGTTTCTTACACTATACTTCATGGATAGTTAATGACCACGACCTTAAGTGGCAGAGTATTGGGGAAAATATTAAAGAGCCAACCAGACATTTCAAAGACATTTAACATGTATTGTGCCTTTGTCCAAAGATAGATAGCTTTTTTTTGCCTCTTCCCAAGCTTCCTTTCCTTTTCTTTCTCTTCTTTCTTCTTCTCTTTCTTTCATTTGAAAGCTTATTTCATGAGGAAGAGAGAAACGAAAGAGAATATAGAGAGACAGAGCTACAGAGAGATAGGTACTCTTTTTTTTTTTCCTTTTTTTTGGAGAGGTTTTTCGCTATAGGGCACGTGTGCTCGCCAGACAGAGAGAGAGAGACATAGAGAAAGAAAGTGAGAAATCACCTCCCAGGGGGGATGGTCACGCCGCAATCCCTTCTCCTCAATTCTCCTCTCGGGATCTTGGGCATGCACGCACATGCGCCCGGTGTGAGTTTTAAGCCACCGGGTCTGGGACGCGAACCGTGGTCGACTACGTGGGAGTCCAGCGACATAGCCATTACGCTAACTGCTGGTTCCCCAGAGATAGGTACTCTTGATAGGTTCTCACCCGACCTCCAGCTTCTCAGCCAGCCAGGATCACAGGCATGCCAAGCCTCTTTCGACCTATTACGTTATGTAGTGTGTTGCTTTATGTCAAGGCCGGGCCATCAGCTGAGATGTGAGGATGCTCTGACTCATGGTTCCTCACACTGACGGTGCCTACGCTTTAGGATGCCGGGACAGACCCAGTGCACAGGTAGAAAGCAACCATCTCATGGAGAGAACATTATTTAAGTGTCTTCCAGTATAAGTTCAAAAATATGACTTTTGTGAAAAGTGGCCTTTAAAAATGTGATTTCAGGGCCAGTCCATAGCACATTGGCTTTGTGCTATGCACAGAAAGCTGGGTTGTACATGGTGGACCATTGATGGAATCCCAGTCCAATGGCTTGAAAAACATTTCTGGAGCATGTCTATGTTGTGCCGAGTCCTGATGGGATAGAGCAATGGAGGAAAAGAAATTATGGTATAGCCATACCTCACTGGGGGAATGCTCTATAGTACATGCATGTGTGTGAGCATGTACAACCCCTGGTGATTGAAGAGAAAAAAATAAAAATGTTATTTCAATTTTGAAATAAAATTAGGATTACATTTTTTAAAGAAAAATATACATAATAGTAGTAAATACTAATTAGTTAAGTGTAATGGAGTAAGTAATCCTAATAGTTAATGTTATGTCCCAGGCATTCTTGTAAGTACTTCACAAAAATCATCTAGCTTACACTTCACAAAAACCTGTAACTTTTTTTTTTTTTTTTTGAGAGGTTTTTCGCTATAGGGCGCGTGCGCTCGCCAGACAGACAGAGAGAGACATAGAGACAGAAAGCAAGAAATCACCCTTCAGGGGGGATGGTCACGCCGCAATCCCTTCTCCTCCATTCTTCTCTCGGGATCTTGGGCACGCACGCACACGTGCCCGGCGTGAGTTTTAAGCCACCGGGTCCAGGACGTGAACCGCGGTCGACTACGTGGGAGTCCAGCGACATAGCCATTACACTAACTGCTGGTTCCCAAAAACCTGTAACATTTTTGATAAAGAAATTGAGATACAGAAAGATTTCCTGTCCAAGGTGATTCAGCTGGATAGCAGCAAAGGAATACTTCTAGCTCGGGCAATCTGGCTCTAGAATGTACAGTATTTGTGTTTGTAACCTGCTATTCAGCAGTGAGCTAGTGCTATGGTTTCAATGTGCTCCCCAAAGTTTGTGTGTTGGAAACGTAACCCCCACTGCAACAACGTTAAGACGTAGGAAATTTAAGAAGAAACTAGGTCTTGAGGCGAACTGTTACTTATTGCAGGACTGGGTTCCTGATTAAAGGATGACTCCAGACCTCATCCCCTTTCTTTCTCGTTTGTGCTTCTACTTCCACCATGGGACGATGCAGCAAGAAAACCCTTGCCAGATACAGGCACTTTGATATTAGACTTCCCAGCCTTCAGAACTGCGAAAAATAAATTTCTTTTCATTATAAAGTATCCAGTTTGTGGTATTCTGTTATAGCAGCACAGAAAAGAATAAGACAGCTAGATTAAGAACTAGAGTGTATACATATATGAGGCATTAACATTTTTTTTAAAGCAAAATGAGCAGAAGTTATATATAAAGTTAGAACCATCTCCTTCAAATGAGTCATCTTTGGAAGAAATACACTTGAAATAATGAGGCACTACTCTTTAAAACATGTGTCACTATGTTCTGGCATAGCCACTATAGCTGGTTTATAAATTACACAAAAACATCAGCATCTATATTTTAGAGTCTCACTTAATTCCTCACTAGAAAGTGTAATGCCTTACTAATTGCTCTGTGGTTTATAAGTCTAGACCCTGAATGACTCCTGGCCATTTTCAAAAGTCAAAGATTTGTCATTAGTCCATAAGGAATATTCTAGAGAATCTGCTGGGCCATAGGTTCTTGGGACAGGTTCCCTGATATTTTGAATAATGGCTGCTTCCATCCAATGCTTGCACACTACAGCATGCTACTTGGGTGATAGGGACAATCCCTTGGTTGTCTAAGTTCATGTTTCTTTATGAGATAAATCATTTCTCTACCTTTCTTGTCAAATATCATCATTTGTTATCTCCCAGAACTTTACACTCTCTTTGGAAAGGAAATCTCAGATGTGAAAATGCAATCAGGTAACAATACATGAAGATGAAAATCAAGGGCTAACGTAAATGAAAGATACCACAAAGTGCTTTAAGAAGTCTTGATCATGAGACCCGCAGATGGGATAATTGTTACATTGCTGGACTTGCACATAGTTGACTGCAGTTCAGGTCCTGGACCCGGTGGCTTAAAACTCACATCAGGTGCGAGTGTGTGCATGCCCAAAATCCTGAGAGGACAATGGAGGAGAAGGGATTACGTCTTGGCCTTCCCCCCGGAGGGTGATTTCTTTTCAAACTCTGTCTCTCTCTGTGTCTCTGATGAGCGCACACACCCTATAGCAAAACATCTCTCTAAAAGAAAAAAGAAGTCTTGATTGTGAAAGAAAGTAGAGAGCAACCAATAAGTCTGGAAAGCTTCTTGGAAGAGGTGATTTTTACCAAGTCAGAAGTAAAGAGAATTTAGACATCATTTTAACAATTGTGCTAAGAACTATAAGCAGGGTGGATGAATAATAAATATTTTGTGACTGACTTAATTCTTTCCTCTCCTATTTGCTGAAACATTAAGAGCAAGGGATGTTTGTTAACTTCTATCTCTAATCCATCTGCAAATCATGTTACATTTCTCTGCACTGAGAAAGGACAAGCTGAATAAAAAGCCAAATAAACCTAAGAAAGGGAAACAATAATATTCTGGAAAAAGTGATTAGGGAAACTTTTGTGCACATGGTACTTAGAGTGTGTGCCATTTTAAAATCAATCCATGTCATGCTTGAAAACATGTGTTAGAGTTGCTACTCCAAAAGGTGCTATAGGATGCCAAAGACAACCTTTTCAGCACTAACTGAAACACTTGAATATGCAAGGATGAGAATGCTGTTTCTCTCCAGAGATTTTTTTTTTTTTAAAGTTTATTCATTTCTTCCATGAGTCAGAGAGTCAAGGAGAGGGAGAAAAAGAGAGAGAGAAATCACCCCCAGCAAGGTCTTGATCCAGCAATTCACTTCCAGTCCCAACCAGCCCTGGACCATTGGCATACATAGCCTGGAATATTTAGGAAAGTCTCTTGCCATGAACCTGGAATCTTCCCATGTATGTCAGCCTTACAGAAAATCATGTTTTACTGCGATGCCACCATCTGGCCCAGAAATAGATCTTAATTATCCAGGTCTTATAGAATCTAAACTAATTCATAATAATAGTGACATGATTCTGTTATTCATTTCCTAGTAAAAACCAAGAACAAAATTTAGGTTTTTTTTCCCCATAATCCAACATACGTCTAATCCATACATTGAATATCAATGACCAAATTGCTTACTAGAATATATAAACATCCTTGGGGTTAAGTATTAAGTGATTTGTTTCCCAAACAGTCTAAAGATTAAGTGACTAAGTTTTGAACATCTTTAAGTTTCTATTTATGTCTTCTGTATACAATTAAATTTACAAAATAGTTGAACTCTTTGTTTACAATGTGTTCCTCTTTAGCTCTTTCATTCCTTCTTCCCATTATTTCATTCTTTTTTATCTTTTTTGTTCTTCTCTTTTTGTTTCCTCTCTCTTCCTGACTCCCTCCCTCTTTCCTTCCTTTTTATTATTTGTTTCTCTCTTCCTTCCTACAAAGACATCTCCAAGCAATACATCATAATAAGTCATTAATTAGGATATAGGATGTAGCTAACCCACTGGAACTAAAGCACAATTCATCTTCACACAGTTCTACTGGTTGGGGCACGTTGAAAACGACTGCAGGATTCATAAATAACCATTCAATATGACGAGTTGCCAGGAGGTTACCACAAAAAGGGTGGATAAAAGAACTATTTAAAGATACACTGTGTGAGTATGGCATTTTTTTTTTTTTATACTGCTGGCACTCAAAAGCACATGTGCCAGCTCAGATTAAGAGTTAGATATTAAATAATTCTAAATAAAGGCATTTTGAAGAAATTAGACTATGGTTATAATGTTAACTACGAAAAATGATTCGTTAGGTTCCCACTCTACATAGGATGAGTAATGAGGGGATATGAAGATTGCAGAAATTTCCTTCAAGTTGCTTGTAGTACAGGGGGCTGAATAATGTATGAAGACTTCCTGAACATAAGGCTGGTTAAAATGCTAACTAGACTGATTTTAGGACCAGGGTGTGCCTGGGAATACATGTAATGGGAGATAGGATCCAACTACAGATGAAAAATATTCTTGTTAGCTTTTTTCCAGGAATACATTATTTTTCCCTTCTAATTCCATCAGAGATGCCAATAGTTTCTCTCCAATGATTGCAGAAGATAATCCAGTGGGTGAGTTTTTGTATTCTGAGGGAATCATATGGGAGACCCACATCACCCGCAGATCCTGAACTCCAGCCACTGTGTGGAGAAATACAGGTGATGTCAACTAAAGCCATTCCTGCCAAAACTGAGAGACCTAGGGAGGAGTCACTCATGAAATGTCATCCTTGAGTGGGCACAATGAAGATGTAGGGTGCACTGGTAGGTGGCATGGTGGTTAAAGGTGCTGGACTCCCACATGGACAACAGTGGTTCGAGTTCCATTCTTGGTGGCTTGCTTTGTCACTTTCCTTCTCTCTTTAGCTCTGTCCCCCTCTGGTCAAATTAAAAATAAATAAATAAATTAAATTAAATTAAAAAATAGTTCTTAAATAAAAAAGAAGTAGTGAGAAAGAAGAAATACCTGTCAACAAGTGTTCATGGAGCTCTGATCTTGCTTTAGGGTACCAGACTGATAACAGGGTCTATAGAAGTATGCCTTGTTAGCCTTGTGGGGAGACTCCAGCTTCCTGCAAGGTAGGGAATAAATGCTCAGGTGTGTTATGTTTGTTCTTGGATCTCATCCCTTTCTGCTTCTCCTCAGACCAGGCACTTTAAAAGCTACCAGAAGTTGCTGGTAGTTTCCCTTCACCAGTTTTCCCTAGTCATAGAAGTTGAGGGTATGGAACTGATTGAGCAGTTTGGCCTTGATAGCCTTTACTGTGATTAGCTCATGCTTTTCCCTATAAGGCTTGTCTGAAATCATTTTGCACCATTGTCATGTCCCTGTCAACACTAGCTACACTCTGAACCTGCACTCTGAACAAGCACAGTATCTCACCAAGAGCATCCTATGGAAAACTCGGATCCCGAATTAGGGTTGGAGTGAATGTACTCACTGGAGGCTAACCCAGATCCCCTTTCCTAGGGATAGAATCCTCAGGTCAACATTGGAAAACTGCATCTAGGAGTGGGATTATTTTAATATGTTAATATGGCATGGTCACCAAGACCCAGAGTGGGGGTTTCAGAGAGGCCAACATGCTGAGAAGTCCATCTTTAACACCTGCTATTTCTCTGCCTCTTACTCCTGCAGTAGTTGCTTAGGTAATTTGGAGTAGTTCTCACAGTGGAAACACTCAAGTTTAAAATTTGAAACTGAGCTTGAGAAAATCAGAATGGGCAGTTTGAAAATTCTATTACTATCATTGAAAAAAAGTTTGGGAGAGTGTTGGTTCCTGTGAGGTGTACAATGGATACTTTAAGTTGGCAATAAAAAGTCAGGGAGTTGAATGAAATAAAAGACTAATTCCAACATAGTGATTTCTGGTTACAGAACTCGCTAGTACCCACCTTATGTCAGAATTACACAGAGCCTGCATGCTATAATTCACTAGACTTTTTCTACATGTCTAAAGGACTGTTAACAGATGGTAAATGGAGATTATACATTACATATAAATTATATCAATACTAATCTTGCTCAGAGTCTCTATTTGTAGTTTACTTTCTTCTCAATTGTACTTTGGCTACATAGAACTGTAAGTTGAAAATATCCTTTAAAAGTACATCCAACCAACATTTACTGTTTCTTTCTTAGAGAGAGTCCTGAGTGAGTTGAGCAGATCAGTACACCACCAACACTGTGACAGTGGTTGTTTATTGTCAGTGTTCAGTAAATGCTAGTTTTTTAAAATATATTTTATACATTTAATCACTATACATCTCTTAGCTTGTAAAATGAATTTTCCAACATGAATACACTTCATGACAGTCCAGTTGAGAATACTATACACATTCCACTAACAGATAATAGTCCATTTCTGTGTCCCATAAACGTCTTGCCTCTCTATTTTTCTTCTTAGTGGCTTTCCTCACACTCTCCTTGTTCCTCAATGCTCTTACCACACTGTAACCAGTATTCATAATCATTTTCCATGTTTCTATGTCCTCTAATATTCAGTTTCTGCTATTGAGTGCACACAGTATATATTAAGTGGAAACAATGCCTCTCCTTTACTGACTAACTTGCTTAACTCATCAGTAAATCTTCCATATTTGTCCACTTTCTATCAAAAGCCAGGGTCTTAACTATTTTTTTATGGCTGAGTAGTATTCCATAGAGTGTATGTGCCACACTTTTTCAATCCATTCATTTGCTAGTTTAGTAAAATAAGAAACACACATGTTATGGGAGTTCAGAGTTAAAAATGCTATAGCTATTGAGAAGAGAGTAATTCATTTTGATTTGGATCAACAAAGCAGTCTTCCTGATGACATTTGACCAGAGATATGCAGAGTAGGTAACATTTGGATATAGAAAAGGGGATAAAGAAACATTCCAGGTGATGAAACTGCAGGAGCTTAGATGAAAAAGTGGAGTTTTGAGTAAACAAGGTCAAGGAAACGACTGGTGAATGAGAGAATTAGTGGGAAAGAAGTGGAAACACTATAAGCTTAAAAGAGTGCTATAGTATCCGGAGTTTAGTGCACAGTTAACGAGGAGTCGATTAAGATTTCTGGGTGGATAAGGAACAAGATTAATTTCATGATTCAGGAAAATTTATCTGGAAACATAAGTAAAAAATATTTGGAAGCAAAGTATGATGTGTATAGGGAAGGAAAATAAATCATAATGAATTCTCATGGCTGCAAATCAGGGTATGATTTTTATGCTTACATAGTGTTGAAACATCACATAGTTTTTGCCATAGTTTAATCTATGGTTATAAAAATGAATATAAATGATCACTAAATATTATGTGCTCGAAATAAATGATTATTTGTCTTAATGCTGTTTGGATACATACACACATACACACACACATACACTTATAGGCAAGAATTACATGTAAACTAATAACTATTTAATGCTAGCATGTCTGCTATGCTCCAGGTAGGAGCAACACTATTCTAGAAGCAAGAAACAAAAAATTAAATTCATAATCCATCAGGAGAAACACCAGGAGATGTAATATCATGCAATGAAAACAACTGCATTGATATGAATAAAATATTATAAGAAAAACTTACAGAAGATAAACCACAAATACTTCTTTGAAGGCAGTAAAGCAGGGCCGTTTTAGTAATTAGGTGTTCTAAATATTCACTCTTAATCTGGTACTGACCAAAGGGTATACCCGTGGAGAGTCCTGTCAATAAATAGGCTGGAAACCAGCTAAAGGAAATTAGCATGTCCCAGAAGATATGTGTACTGTCTTAGTTTTACTCATTCTGGGCTAATATTTCAGGTCCCTGGGTGATGCTCTGCAAGTGATGTGCTGCATGCTTTGTGCTTTGGTGTTTTCTCACATGAACAGCAAGGAGTAAGGGATGTCTGAAAGGGTGAGTGGAGGTTCCAGTATATAAATGGTGAGAAGGAGCGAATCAAGGGGAAGAAGAAACAGAATATTTAAGAGACCCTAAAGAAAAAGAAATCTGTTGATCATAACATTTATGGCAATATCTTTGACTGGACTGACAGGCAGTGTATTCATGATGGGGAAATCATCTGGTACACTTGAATGATACACAGTGATTTAATGTATAAACTGTATGTTCAATGTAAAATCATTAAAAATAATAAATAACTGGAGATTTTGCAGGAGGAATTACTGAAATGAATGTGTATGATTCTAAAGTACTGGCAGAAATAGAGCTCTATGCAGTTGAAATAGTAAAACCTCTTTTCAATGCATTGTCCTTTTTAGGCTAGAAAGTAGAAAATAAAGTAATATCTAACGCTCATTTCCTGTTTTCTTTCAATTTTGTTTCTTTCGTGGAACAGAAAGCTCCTACGAAGGTGCTTAGAGTTAGAGAAAGGCTAAGATTCATGGAAAGGAAAGATAAGAATGAGACAGAAGAATATCTCCTAGAATCTAGGTACATCGAGATTACAGAAAACCTGCCCTCACATGAATGCTCCTCCTGGGGTTTGTGTCGTGAAGAGTTATGCCTAAAGTTGCCGAAACAACAGAAGCAAGTGCACTGTGTACTGGAAGCGAACAGATGGGTGTCATTCAGGGCTATTTTGAAATTACTGATGAAGGAATACAGCAAACTCACTCTGCTATCGGTTACTAAATAAATAAAGGACTTCTCAATTCATGTCATGCATGAGAGCCTCAAAAGCAGAAGAAAAAAAAAGCCCATTGAGATGACATTTGCTCACATAATTCTGGATTAGCACCAACATCATATTTACTTTTTCAGCTCTCTTTTATATTTGCTGGCTCATGGAACCTTTCCTCAGCAAATCGATTTTGTTATGCTTGCTTTTATTACAGAGCTATCCAGGTCATGTCTACAACAGATGAGTAAGATTTGTGAACAGTTATATTGTAGCACCCTTTAGACTGTCAAAGTACAAAACTCTGCAAATCATGTAAAAGAGTCTATTGAATTAGCATCGTAGAATAAAGCACTTACATGTGGTGCAGGAAATATAGTGTCAGTATACACTCAGACTTGACTAATATTTTTTAAAAAAGTATAAGAGATGATCTTATTAGAATATTGTCTGAAATGATACTGTCCTCACTGGATTTTTATTTGTAAGGTTTGATTCCTTTCTACTGGAAGATACTGGGTGTTTTCAAACATCATCTGTTGGGTTGTGCTTTGTTTCTAGCAATAGGAAATATACAAATGATCTGTATTATTATAAATATTCCTTATAATAAGTTAAATTGTTATTCCTTTGCTGGTAGAGGTTTTTACCTTAGGGTGGGTGTGCTCGCCAGAGAGAAAGAGACAGAGACAATGAGAGGAAAAGTGGAAAATCACCCTCCTGGGGGGATGGTCACATCGCAATCCCTTCTCCTTCATTCCGTTCTTGGGATCTTGGGCATAAATGCACATGTGCCCAATGTATTTCAAGCTACCGGGTTTGGGACTCCAAATGTGGTCTGCCATGTGGAGTCTAGTGACATAACCACTACAACATCTGCTGGCCCCAAAATATAACACTTTTAATCTCACAGCTTGTAGAGCAAATATTGGGTTGTCAGAAAAGTCATGGTGTATTTTTTTGTATGTTTTTCTATGCAAAAATGTGTCATGACTTTTCCTACAACCCCATAGGATAAATATAGCAATGAGCATCAACCTTGTACATATATATATATATATATATATATATGTATATATATATGTGTATGTGTGTATATATATATATATATATATATATATATATATATATAATATGACAAATATAGCCTTGTAGATATATATAATATATCTATGACAAATATAGCCAATGAGCATCAGCCTTGTACATTAGCATTCTTTTACTTACACTACTTTTTCAAGATGTACTCCACGCTATATTTTTAAAGTTAAAGTGCTCAACTATTACATCTGGAAAACGCCCTCAGTCTGGGGCTTGAGAAGCCGTATTCTAAATAATATCCTTTTACTAGCTTTAGTGTGAGAAGCAAAGGATTTTCTCCTTTGCTTTTGGTGTGTGTATTAGCACTCATTACAAGTCATCCTCCAGCAAGAACCCATCTCTCAGGTGAAAGAACACCACAGGAAGAAAAAAAAATGAGGAAAAAAATACCAAAACTTTACATAGAGTTAATTTCGCCTTATAATTCTCTATTCCAATTGTACGCAGTCTATGCTTTAAAATTCTGAAGGAAAATTCTAATGTTTTTACAAGAGAGATATTAAGCAACTCTTTTTTTGCTGCAATATTTGTTTTCCTGTTTAAATATTTTAATAAACCAAAAATTATAGAATTTCTTTTTCCCAAGAGAACTTTACCTTTTTCATTCTGTCAAATGTTCCTTCCTTAATTATTTTCGTACCTTTAAAGGAGGCTACCCTGGGTAATAGTAGTCCTTGGAATGCAATGACTCCATCAGACAGTAGAACTCAGTGGAAGAATAAGAAATAAGGGAAAAAAGAAAAAGAAAAAAGAAACTGAAAGGAGAGAGAGAAGAGGACAGGAGAGCAGAAGGGAGCAGGGTGGAGGGGAGTGAAGGGAAGAGGAGGGAACAGGAGTCACAAAGAGAAACGTGGGATCGGGATCGTAGGAAGGCTCCTGGTCCCGCCCTGGAGAGTGAAGCAAACCATTCCTGTGGCAGGAGATTCCAGATCTCCTCCCAGTACCCACCTCCTTCCCTTCCACCTCACCATGTGCCGGGTCAATGCTTTGAGACTATAGGGCTTGTTTAGTAACTATAGATGCTTCTATTTTCCTTAAAATATTTAAAATCTTAATTTAGCTGATTAAATTCAGAATGTTGGTGCTCATGTCTACATCTAAGACTTTCACTTGGCAAGGTTGGCCCAGCAAATTCTATTACGAAAACTCCATGTCACAGGACTATAAGAGAGAAAGTCAGGATAGATGATTCGATAGTCTTGAGAGCAAGTAATCAATCCAGTCTAGAAAGACTAGTGCGTGTCAGGTCAGTAGCTTCAAAAAAATATCTATGAAGCACTTTGATTCATATTCACTGCTGAACTTTCTTAATTTAACCCTGCCAACTTGATTTTCCTAGAATTGTAAGGCAAAAGTCCCACGTAGGCAGACCCTGGTCAACTTACTCCAGGTTGGAATGGTCCCATTTATTTGTGTGCTGTTATCCTAGGTGGGAAAGTGACTATAAAGGTTTGAACTGACCTCCTTCCATGACTAAGCTCTTCCAAGAAGTGCTCTATGGAAGTAGAGTTCTGTAGAAAGTAAGTAAACATCTTGTTAATAGGGGTCATATATTCAAATTATTTTGGAAGTACCTCACAAGAAAGGTTCTTTACTATGGCATCCCCAGAAACTGTGTGTGCATTTTTTTTTTCAGAAGAAGATTGAGAATATATTTTTAAAATGATCTTTTATTCTCATGGAGCATGGAGATTTCCAAGGAATATTAACAGAAAAGGATCATTCAGCTGGTTGCAAGTTGGCATTTCTTCTCCTAGTCCTATCCCTAACAATCTCTGAGAAACTCCACCAGCCTTGTGAAAATTCTAGGACAGTGCTGTCTGATAGAACCTTCTGCCATGGTGCAAATGTTTTGGACTGTCAAAATAGCCATAGCCACCTATGGTTATTGAGTGTTTGAATGAGGCTAGTATGGCTGAGGAACTGAATTTTAACTTTTATTTACTTTTTCTTAATTTAAATTCAAACAGTCGTAGGTTGCTAGTGGCTACTGCGCTGGGCAATGTGGTCTAGAATATGCTGTGTATTAGCCAAAAGGTTGTGCGCAGCATGTGCACTGCTACATGCCTCCCTCAGCCTTGCAGTGAAATGTGGTGTTGGAAATTGTGGTTGGAGCTGACGTGGGCATGCAAATTCAAATGTTCTAACATACAGTTATTTTCCCATCACATGAAAGGGGGCTTTAAAAATCTCCTTGCATATGTACTTTTTGGAATACTATTCAGCCATAAAAAAAAAAATGAGATCCTGGCATTTGGTACAAAGTGGTGAATATGGAAGAGTTAATGCTAAGTGAAGTTAGCCAGACTACAAAAGACAGGCATTGTATGTCCCCGCTCAGTATATATTGAATGTTTGCACTCTATGGCAGAAACTGAAAGATTTGGAAAGTATAACAGCAGGGAGGGCAACTGTAGATATTAGAGACAGGATAGGAGGAGATGGTTTATAGGGGATAGGAGGGACGGAATAAGGGAAAAAGCGAACAAACACTTAATAGACACAAAATGGAGAAGTTATCTGTTGATGATAATGGTTATGGTTATATCTTTGACTTGACAAACACTGTATTCATGCTGGGAAAAAAACATATTGTACACAGTAAATGTAAACTAAAAAAAAAAAAAAAAAAAAAAAAAAAAAAGGGGAGCCAGCAGGTGGCATGGTGGTTAAGGTGCTGAATTCCCACATCATTGACGACGGTTCAAGTGCTGGACCTGGCAGCTTGCTTTCTCACTTTCTCTCTTTCTCTCTCCCTCTTTCTCTGTCTCTCTCTGGTAAGCATATCTATCTTATAAAAATAAGAAAAAAAAGAAGAAAAGAAGAAATAAACTTCCTGGGAAAATGGAATCAAAAAACAGGTTTATTTTAGTCAAACAATTTTTGAAATCTAAATTTGTCCACAGTCCTCATTTTTCATGAACTTTTTGAAGATCTCTTGTACTACACTGACTTGTCTTTTCCTTTCTTTCTTTCTTCCTTCTCTTTCTTCCTTTCTTTCTTCTCTTTTTAAGTAGCAGATCTCAACATGGGCATTAGTTCCTACCTGCTTTTTTCCCTCTTGTCAACATCTGCTGACCAACAAAAGGGACTTACGGAGACATTCAAATTTTTCCACACAGACCCCCAGCCAAGGACAGTTGGTGTCTGCCTTGTCTTCTACTACAAAGGACACCACCTGAGACAAATGTGCTTCTGTGGCCGGGCCTAGCTGCATTCCCTACATACCTTGCCCATTCATCAAATACGGCTGTTTCAACATTTATTGCGGCACTCTTCTGTCCCCAGGCATAGTACCACTTGGCTCACCACCTTTTCCTGTTAGAGCCTCGGATCACACTGCTTCTGCAGGTTGGCACCAGATGAAGCTGTTACATGCAATCAAATGAAAGGAAAACTTGAACACTTTGGAGAACTTTTCTCAGTAAAGAGGACAACACTTCTGTTCCATTTATAAGAGGAAAAAAAGAGAGAGAGTAGGGGGTGGGTATTATGCTTTGGTTTCAAGACCTGTAAATGTGGAAGGTGTGAGGAAGAAGACTTTCAAGGAGAATATTTTCCCTGCTCAGCTTAGGCTGTGGTCAAACAGCTTAGAAGCTTCACAACTGTTCTTTCTCTTGTTGGCTGATCTGGTTCCAGGACATTGCAAAAGATTTATTTACAATCACCCAAAGAGCCAGAATAGCTTCACCTTCATCTAGGAAATAATAGCTGTTTTGTGCTATTTCGTTCAACAACAGTGATTCATTATGTAGCACTAGGCCTTCCCTGATACTTGTAACTGTCAGGCAGATTTCCTATGGCTTGTTCTCACACAATAGACCCATTTTGTCAAATTAAACCTAGAGCTGTATAATTATCTGCAGGTGTAGATATGACTGCACTGACTTAGACATATATAAGGACATAAATGTATTTATTAACACGTGTTTCTACCATGATATCATTCTAAAATGTTTCTCATAGCCAACACACGAATATGCATCTGGGGTTGCAGTCCCTTGGCTGTCTACATGTGACTGACAGAGCTCGAAGGGAGTGCTGGCTTTTGTTGAAATATACACAATTATTACTCATCGTGGTATAGAGCTGAGTTGCATTGCTTTATTGCCAAAGGAAAGAGGAACATCCCTGGTTTCCAAGTGTCCGATAGCCAGGTCAACACAAGAGGAATTATTTTACACACAGCCCTTACTGTGAAGGTGTTAGGAGAAAAGATAAAATGTTAACATGACCACTTATAAGAATTTGCCTCTTTCTCTCTCTTCTGCATGTCTCCCTTCTTTCACCCTCTGGACTCAAGAATGCACGCTGTGGAATGGAGAAAGGAGAAATTTTAACTTTCCTTCTCACGTTCAGGGCTCTGTAGATTTCCCTAACCAATTACAGGGAGTAGGTCTTTGATTTGGTATTTTAGTCATTTTATTTTAGAGTATAATTTATTTAACCTACAAACAATGAAGTATACCACAGGCTTCTTTTTGAGTAAAATATAAGCAAAGTAATGAGATATAAAAGCAATTTAGTTACTCATTTTATAATCATCATTTATCAATAAATTTGCTTCAAAGTTCAAGATGAGAAAATAATTTTTTGAAACAAAGTAAGCAAATTGTTTTCAAGCAAAAGCTTATCAAAATTTCTAAATCGCTTAAACCACTTGCCTCATTCCAATTTGATTTAAAGTGTATATTGTTTTCAACACTAACAATCAAATTTCTAATGACTTGTAGATTCCCAACAGAGCTTAAAATTCTTAAAGACATTTAACAAAAGGGTAATTTAGCTTGTAAGGACATTTTGTGGCCTTAATGATGTTATACCACTAGTTGAACAGAGTTATTTGTCTGAAACAATTATTTAAGTGAGGTCAGGTATAAATGAAAAATCAGAGCCACTACAGATGCAACAAATAAATGTGATCCTGGTAATATCATTAATAAACTTAAAACTCGATATTATCAGCTTTAATCATGAAAAGTTATCTTTGAATATTTATTCCTATTTGAATGTTATCAAATAGCTAAGCTGCTATTGATAAGAAAGGTCTATATTTTTAAGATTTTTGAATTTTTGCTTGTATCTCATTCGTTTCTTTATTAAAATTTTCACGCCTATGAACTAGACCAAATGTAGTTATCCAGAAGTATATACTAGGGGGAAAAAAAGCCTCAGAATTTGGCCTGATTGTAAACTCAATGAGTCAACATTGCAATGACGAGCCAGAAGAATTAATGTAATCATAGGCACGTCAATGACGGTGTCCTGAAAGAAAGTACGTCAATTTCCTGCACAGAGCAGGTCTGGTCTCAGCTATTGAGTTCATTTCTGGCCAGCATGCTTCTAGAAGGATGCTGACAAAGGAAAGTATACTCAGTAAACAGAATGTTAACAGGCATGAAAACTATGACATACTAAAACTAGGGCTTTATAACACACAGAAGAAATAATTCAGGGTTGGGGATATTGTTTGTCTGAACGGGTAAATGTCTTCAAATATTTCAACCATTTGAATATATAAAAATGTACTTAAGACCAGCTGATGGCATGCTGGCTAAGGCAACTAGGTCCCCCATAGTTGACAGCATGTTTCTAGTCCTGGACCCAGAGCTTTGAAAAACAATCAGAGTGTGTGTGCATGAATGTCCAAGGTCCTGAAGGGAGAGGGAGACGGAGAAGGGATTGTGGCATGACAGTCCCTCGTGGTGGTGGGGGGGTGTGTGTGTGCTTTCTCACTTTCTTTCTCTCTGTGTCTTTCTGGCCACGGCACATACCCTCTGACAATTTATTTTTTATTTAATTACTTTATTTTTTAAAGTACTTACAGAGGGTAGAACTAGTATCAAACCTGATTAACTCTAGGGAATAAAATTTCCTCTTATAAAAATTTTCTAACAGTACAAGGAACTAAGTCCAATTGATGCAATTTTCCTAGAGGAATTTGGGGAGAAACTATGTAAATCCACCCCAAATTGTAATTGCATTTTGTAAAAGGCAGTGAGGCCTTAGATGGGACAAGTAATTGGTTTGGTCACCTTCGTGTTTCTCCTCATTTTTTATCCTTTAAAATATCTGCTGATCCTCTACTGTACTCTTTTTAAAAAATATTATTTCAGCAGAGTCAGCCCACAGCATGACTATTAAGATGACTGAATCCTACGTGATTATGTGGTTCAAGTCCTGGACCTGGCAGCTTGAAAAACATGCTGGCATGTATGCAAGTGCATCCCAAATTGCAAGAGAACAATGAAAGGGTGAGGGATATTGTGTAGCCACCCCTCCTATGGTGAGGGGAGGGCTCGAGGGCTCTCTCACTTTCTCTCTGCCTATCTCTCTCTGGTGAGTGTGTGTGTGTGTGTGCCCTATAGTTTATATGTGTGTGTGTGTATATATATACACACACAATTGTATACACACACACACACACACATACATATGTATGTGTGTGTATATATATATATATATATATATATATATATATATATATTTATAATTTTAGCAAACTGGCTCAGGAAGAGTGAGAAAAATATGTTATCAGTTGTTCCTGTGACTGACATTGTGAACCCATAGTATGCTAAGACCTCTGAAAGTTCAGTGACAAAAATCAAAGATGTGTGATCACTGTTTAAGTAAACAGAGAGAAATTATGCACAAAGAGATGCATTTCATTTATTCTGAAATTCATTGTGGAAACAAAAGAAATAAATGGGAGAGAGGAGAGAGAGCCCCTGAGAAACCCTGAATTAGTCATTTTCAATTCAGCTGAGTGGTAAAGAATTACCACTTTCCTGGGGATTTATAGATAAATAGTTTGAAAAATGTGTATCAATTTGCAAGAAACATAGTAGGCGCCACTCACTGTGGTTCCACAATACCTCTGAACATTCTGGGTCAGAAGCAGCCCAGTGAAGGGAGGTGCCAGATTTGAGCAGACTTGAAGGTCCTGTGCCAGACATGGTTCCTTCCTTTAGTCATCACTGAGGGCTGCTGCAGCAGGACTATCATAAACTACTTCCTGTTTGAGTCAAGTATGAACTAGGCTCAAGATTGCTGTGTTACCCAGAAATGGTTTATTACCTGTTGATGAAAACAAGTACAGTATTCTCAACTGGACTGGTCTGAGCAGTATTTCATGTTAGGTAAATTCTTTATACAATCCAAATGATGTATAGTGATTGAACGTTTAAAAAAATAATGAGAATAGATAAACGATAATAACCTGAAAAAATGATGAAAAGCTATTTGATGATGATGATGTGGATAGTAATGTCTTTGTCTTGACTGATATGCATGGTAATCATGCTGAAAAAAGAAATGTAATACACTGTAAAGATATATGTGATTCAATGTAATATAAAAAAGATTATGATAATAAATAAAATTAAAAAAAAAGATGATTGTTGTGTTACCAAAGCCATGAGTCTGCTCCTGTTTTCTGGATGAGCATCTTGCTTCCATTTGTTGAATGCACCCCTTCAGGTCTGACTTTGGTAACATTCCCTGTGTCTGACAAGGTTCTTGGGTTTCTACTCTCAGCTCTCTTTTAGTTTAGGGTTTTGTGTGTTCTCTGCAATGTTTTTTAGCAGCTTAACTTTCAATTTTATTTTTATTACTCTTATTTTTTGAAACATTTGATGCTATACATCTTTTGGCTTGTAAAGAGAATTTACCCAACATGAAATACCTCTCAGACCAGGCCAGTTGAGAATACTATACACGTCATCATCAACAGGTAGCAAACCATTTCTGTGTCCCACAAATGTTTTGCCTCTCTATTTTTTCTTCTGCAGCTTACTTTTAACTTTGATTTCCTTAAGTTCTTTCTACCCACTCTCAGTTGGTTTTATTTCTGTCTATCTTTTGCAGTACCCTATTTTCTCTATTCCACTGCTGTCTTGGGCATGATTGCAGCTCTTCCTAGAAACAGTTAGATATTTCTGGCATTCATTTAGAGGTTTTAAGTGAATAGCCTCCCAACCAAAATGCACTGTTATCTCCTAATAACCTGGAATAGCTAAGGCTCAGGTCAAAGAACAGCTTTTAATGAAGGTATGCATTAGGATTTCAGGAGAGTATACACTTATTTACTTGGGAAGGATTTCTCAAATGGACAGTGCTAAGCCCTATGTTAATTACTAAGAATGGTACCTAGTTATGGAAGGTTCCTAGTAGTTAAGGGACATCTTCCAGTAGGCTCAGTACAGTATGTGTTTCATTTCTCTCAGTCCAATTTACTAGAATTCTTGTTATATTGTATTGCTTTACCTCTACTTACACTATATTACCCTAGTTTTCCTTTTTCTTTTCATACAGGACTGAAAACTCTGCCATTCCTTAAGTATTGAAGAATGCCTCCTCTTTGACCTTTCCAGTTTCCTAAAAATGCATTTGAGGTTAAGAAAAGGCAACTTAAACTAGAATTTAAATATGGGGGTGTGCGGGTGGTAAATCACACACAAAAAGCCTTTGAAAAAGCAATTTATCACTTAATTTTTAAAGACATATATATTTCAATTGAATTTAATTTGCATATTTTCTGACTCATTTCCATGCCATTATCATAAGATCTTTTTAAGGAATTGCTACATTTTCATATTTTCAAAGGAAGCATTTGTGTCATCTATGACTTCCTAACCTTTGCTTTCTGCAATTTGACTATCGGAAAATTCTTCCTTTTTCTAACCTCAATGTCTGCTAGCTGAGATGGAACACTCGCTCATCTCTTGGAACCATTACCCCCAAAAAGAAAGTAAATTCCAGTTGAGTTTCTCTTCTGTCTGAAAAGTCACACTATTGCCTTTGACCTTTGGCCTTAGAGCTTTTATTAAAATTCTTTCATCATTTTAGCACCATCTCTGAGCACTTCACATTTATCAAGTTGTGCAAAATAAAAACTGGCCTGGTTGCCTGGTTGATCAGGATATAATAAATGGGTTCTCTAGTGGCATCATAGGGGCCCTCCTGCTATATCATTTTATAGCATTTCTATTGATTCATCCCAACATCATGCTCTTACTAATGAACATACTATTGCTGACTTGGGCTTTTCAAGTGGTCTGTTAAAACTTGTACCCTATTGCACTTTACATAAACAAAGTTCATATTGAAATACGTAAGTGTCATAGGCTATAGTAATTCTGCAATAGCTGTTTTAAACAACCTGACTGGTTTCTGAGAAGTAGAATATCATTTCTACGATGTTTGTGTTTCCAAAATGATTATAGTGCCTGGCACCAAGAGGTATTCACTTTTTTACCTGAGTCAATGAACAAATGATAGCAAGTATTTACTTCATCGCATGTTTACTATATGCTGAGAACTGCACATGGACTACCTTGTCTAATGCTTCCCAAACCTCAGTGATACTACTGTCATCCCTAGTTCGCAGATGGCAAAACTGAGGTCCAGGGAATGTTGCCCAAGTATACACAGCAATGAGCAAGGATTCAATCCTAGATACTGTAATGCCAGAGACTGAATTGTTTTCCACTTCAGACAAAGTTGCTATAGTAGTAACAGAATCAGTTATGTAGGGACCAGAAATTGGCGTAATGGCTATGTCATTGGACACTCATGGAGTAGACTACAGTTCAAGTCCCAGACCTGGTGGCTTAAACTCATGCTGGGCATGTGTGCATGCGTGCCCAAGATCCCAAGAGTATAATGGAGGAGAAGGGATTGCGGCATGGCCATCTCCCCTGGGGGAGAGATTTCTTGCTTTCTGTCTCTCTGTGTCTGTCTGACAAGCTCACATGCCCTAAAGCAAAAACCTCTTAAAAAAAAAAAAAAAGAATCAGTTATGTAAATAGAAATCAGCTTTGGGGTCTGGGAAAAGCACTGGCTAGGAGTTAGGACCTCTTGAATTTGAGTTCTTTTCTGTCTTTTTTATAAAATGTCCTGAAATAAAATACCTTACGGCTTTATGCCTTGGTCTTCGTCTGCACAATAAGGATTGGATTATTAAGAAGAATGTTGGCCTGTAACCATCCATGATTTATCAGTTCCATAAAAGGATGAACCACCAAAGGTGTTTGAAGCCAGGCAGGCCTCTGGGTTGGATGCTGAGCCACGACCAAGGACAGAGCACAGAGCCGATGTCTGTTCTCCCTGTTGGTCTTAATGCTGGGTATGGCTTGTCAGCTGCTGCTTATTTTTCCTGCTCAATCTTTTCTTATCAGAGGCAGACGGCATAAAGGATGCCATCTGGGATTGCTTGTTTAGATACAGCATGGTGTTAACAAGTTTTTCTCTCTCTTACTCTTTTTTGTTTATTGCTGCTTGCAAGGAGCAGCGATATACATGTCCAAATGCAGCCATTGCCCAGGCTCTGTTCTTCATCATGAACTCTAAGGGCAAAGGGACGTGGAAGGATAAGCTCTGAGTAAGCCAAAGGGAGGGCAAAAAATACTGGGCCAGGCGTGGGCACTGTATTCTGCAGCACCCAGAGGAGCTTCAAGATCAAGTTCTTTGAAACTGTGAAAGAAAACGTATGAGATTTTATTGACACCTTCTCTGGAAGTAACAGGAGACTGTGTTCCTTGGAATCTGGAGGCTGATAAAAACATAGCACTTTTTAACCCTGTTAAGAGATTTTGAGTTTACATTATAGTACGGTGTTAAGTGCATGGATTTTTAGAGTCACACAGGGATTTGAAGCCAAGTTCTGACTCTGTGAGCTGGTAGTAGGCACTGTGACAACCTGAGCAAGATTCACTTACCTGAACTATGCACCTGTTCCCAGCTGCTGTGAATGTTGGCTACAAACCATGTTCATGATTATCCCATGCCTCTGACAGCTGTCCTTAGCAAAAGTGGAAAGACTCCTCCAGAAAACTGCTGTCAGCCTGATACAAAAATGTGTCCCCTCATTTCAAGATGGGACCAAATACAGGGTGCACTTGGTGCTTCGGTTCTCCTCGGGACCTGTGTGAAAATAGACATCAACTGAGGCCTCACTCTTTCCCCAAACAAGGGACTGTTCTGCCTACATCTAGGGAAACTGACACTTCATGCCAGGTGAATTAGGGACATAACTTAGTCTTTTCTTACTTTAGGTTCCTGGCTTGATAAACTGGAATTGATATTACTGACCTTGCAATTTTTTCTAGGCATTAAGTGTTCCTGTCGTGCTTAGTGCAATGTTTGGCGCATGGAGTAGCTGTAGTATCTCCGAGGCTATCTGTTATGTTTTTGGCTATGTGGATTGGGTGTTCTGATAAAATGATGCCTCCTCAAACATTCAGGAGCACCAGAAAGAAGGCTAGTCACCTCCTGTCCTCTACAATGAGAGTAATTATTATTGCTTGAATATATTGATTCCTAAGGGTGAAACAGTCCAACTGAGTCACAAGAAAGATCTGCAGCTCTCAGTGCTTAGCCCTCAAGGTACAAAGTGATGTCCCGATAGACTGGGTATTGCTCTGAACACTTACTAGATGCTGCCAGTCATCTCATTTATGCAATGGGAAAGATTGCTCTCCTTAGGGGAAAAAAAGATTGTGTGTGTGTGTGTGTATGTATGTAATGAGTCTCCATACTGCTGGTGTCTGAATTAAGAAATGTAAAAGCCAATTCATGTAAGCCAGCAGGCAAAACCAACAGCAGTGCTGGCTGTGAAAAGAACAGACTTCCCAGACGCGGAGGCTTTCGTTGTGCTTCCCCCATTGTGCGAGTGGGTCCTTTCCAAAGTGAACGTTGGAAACTGCATGGCACCTTGGAGCAGATGTTCATTCAGTACACAATTAATTGAGGGAGGGTAAAAGAAATAAGGGAAGTCTAAAATGTTGCTAGAAGAGTTGGGAGCCACGGATATCAAACAATATTGAGAACATAAAGCAGGATTCTAATGCTCAGTGCAAAACCTGTTCTGCAATTGCTGGCATCAGTGAAGCCCACGTATGCTTCCTGGACTGCTATTAATATCACAAATGGAGTTCTTCCCCTCTCAGGAGGAGGAGTTGCATCCATTCATTAATTCATTCAGCTGGGGCCAGCCCCATCAACTAATGATTAAAGAAGGCACATATACACTATGAAATACTACTCAGCCGTAAAAACTGATGAGAGCCTGACATTTGATACAATGTAGAGTAATATGGAAGATTTAATGCTAAGCAAAGCAAGCTAGACTATGAAAGGTAGGCATTGTATGTCCCCACTTACTATATACTACAGATCTGTACTCTGTAGCAGAAACTAAAGGTTGGATGGTATAATAGCAGGGAGGGAGGGCAACTGTAGATAATAGAGGCAATATAGGAGGGGGTGGGTAATAGGATGTGGGAGGGAGGGATCAGGGAAAAAACAAACAAAACATTTAACAGACACAAAAATGAAAAGTTCTCTATTGATGATAATGTATATGGTGATATCTTTGACTTGACTAGTACACACTGTATTTATGCTGTGAAAAACTCTGGCGTACACTGTAAAGATATACAGTGATTAAATGTAAATTTAAAATGTAAAAAAATAATCAATGATGCTGCAGTTAACTTGGAATAATACTCATAATAGCTAAAATATGCTTTAAAAACAATTAGAGATTAAAGGAAAAAAGGAGCTGAATCCCACGTGACTGATTGTGGTTTCGTCCCAGGGGCTTAAAAAACACACTGGATGCATTTGCATGCCCCAGATCCCTCTAGGACAAACAAATGGAGAAGGGATTTCAGTTTGACTATACCCCATTTATGGGACTGCGAGAGGTTGCTTTCTTCCTCTTTCTCTTTGTCTCTCTTTGGCAAGTGCACACACTTTCTGGCAATTAAAAAATAATACACTTTATAATACTCCAACCAGTATGGTAGGTATTCTACTGGCTCGCCAGGAAAGTCATGGCGCATTTTTTGCATAGAAAAACATAGAAAATATTTTATGACTTTTCTGAAAACCTTATAGAAACACAGGAAAATGTATACCATCCCATGGCTCTTATAGGTTGTAAAACAGAACTGGTAATGTCTGATATGCTACTATCTCCCAAAGCTGAGCTTTCATCCCCCGGGGCATTTTGTTGACCTGTAAACACTGTCTGTGTACTGCTAAAGAAAGGAGCTGCTCCATTAATTGACATGCTACCATGGCGCTTGGTGATACTAAGTGCTCAACTGACACAAGACTTGATTTCCCAATTTATTTTTAATTTTCGGAGGAATTTACCTGGGGATGTACTATAATTCAGTGAAAATAATCCATTGTGCTTACTGCTCCATTTAATCTTCAGCACAGCCAGTACCACAATGATAAATTTGAGGAGGGTCTGTGATAGTTTCCTAGGGTTGCCCTAAGAGATTACTACAAAATGAGTGGCTTAGAAAAACAAAAACTTATTCTCTCACAGATCTGATGGCCAGAAGTTTAATACTTAAGTGTCAGTGAGTCAGCTCCTTCCGGGAGAATCTAAGAGAAAATGTATCTCCTGTTTCTTTCCTAGTTTCTGGTGGCCACCTGGAATCCTTTGCTTTCTTTGGCCTGTTGCTGCGTATGTCTTATCTCTGCCTTGGTCTTCACATGGTTTTCCCTCTCTGTGTTCTCCCCAATTTCTTCTCTCAGAAGGACACTTGTCATTGGATTTAAGGCCTACCCTCTCTCAGTGTGACCACATCTCAAGTCCCTTAATAATTACATCTGAAAAGACTATTTTCTAAAGAAGAGCATATTCATAGGTTTGACATAACTTTGGAGGGCCTACCTTTCAACCAGTACAGGAAACTAAAATGTCCAAGTGATATAATGAGAATGCAAGTTACCTTGAAAACCATAGACCCAAAATTTAGAATCAGTTAAGGATTACAGTGGGCACCAATGGGACTTGGAATAAATGAGTCACATAAACCTTATGAATAAATATTGGAACCCAGCCAGTTGATGATCTTCTTTTAACCTGGGCAATAACCAATCCATATTTTTAGCCATATTCTCTAGACTCTCTTCTTTGCTTTTACTTCTTTTGGTTTTCTTCTTTCAATGGCTTAATGGTGGGCATTTGAGAAGTCACCTGGTGCTTTCTTTCATTCTTTGAAATAGAGGAAGTCCTAACTCCACTGCTTACTGCTTTTCCCTCATGTATTTCTCTGATATTTTGATCAATGCCCTTCTTTTCATATCTGTTTCCTATTGAAACTATTTATGATCATTTAGGATTAGAATAGAATATGGACCTTTCTACTTCTAACCTCTCCTCTTTCCAACTCAGTTTGTTTTAAGCACTCACCAGAAGGAAAAAAAAAAATAATTCTTTCTTACATGGAAACAGAATTTTAAGATTGTGCTCCTGTTAAAAAAAAAAAACAAAACTTCTTTTCTTTGCATTTGCCTCTTACCCAGAATATATATTCCACAATAAAAAAATTCATATTACCAAGAAATCCCATTAAGATTTATTTGAGGATCTGATTTGAGTAACCTTATGTGTGAATTAAATCTAAGACAAAAATGACTCCTCTTTAATGAAACATGTCTGCTGATTTGTCCAGCAGCCATGTAAGGGAAAACAAAAAATAAATTAGCAAATCTAAGCCTTATACCTGGTGTGAACTGCTGAGGTTGAGCTTCTCCTTTGCTGATCAATTTGACCTGTTTCGTGACAGCTGAACCAGAAGAAATCAATTCTGGAGACTGAGTTTTCTCCCAGAGGGTAGCTGTCACCACTTGCTCAGGGTTTTATCACCCTAGAAACTCTGCCAGGGCAGGACACACCCAGGTCTGAGCTGATGGGCTGTCCTCGCCCTCTTGTTTGTCATGAGCAAACTTGATCATTTTCGTGATCTTAAACCTAAGCCTCTTTCTGCTCTCCATTTCAAGTCTGGTGGATAAAAGACACAGGCTTGATTTTCTTCTGTTTAACCAGACTGATCATTGCATCATATCAGAGATAGCTTATTCATATAGGATGTGAAGGAGAGAGTACCTTAGTCTTTGAATTAAATGGCCGATTTATTGAATACCTCTCATCACACGCTTCCTGTAATCTCTCATCTCCAGCACTCTTCCTAAACCCACCTTTGCTTTTTTTTTTTTTTAGCCAAGGTACATTTGGCATTTTATGTTCCCTTTGCCTATAAATGTCTACCTTTGAACTGAGCAAAGTACCCTAGCAAATGTTTCACAAAATAAGACTGGATTGTTGTTTAAGATCTACTTTTAGAAGAGCATCATTTTTTTTTTCTCTCAAAAACTATCCAGAGCCAAGGAGAGTGGCATAATAGTGTGTTTCATAAATACATTTCCCCATACTGGGTTATTTTTCTCACAGGCTGGATCCAAGTTACTCCTGAGACTATCATTTCCACGTGTATTCAGAGGATATAACCCCACACTTAAGGACAAAGCAAAACATAAAAACAAAAATAAAAATGTTTGCATACTAAGGGATTCCGTTTCTTTACATCAGTGTATTTGATCCTGTGTGTTATCTGGAAGGCCAATTAGTACACATTTCCTCAGGGCACCTGGGAGTAAGAGCAGAGAGAATTTATTTTCTTGGTTTGCCCTAATACCTTCTGCTGCTTGTTTTCCTTAGATACAGAAACCATGAAACATTATGTTACAGAAGCAGATTTTAGACTCCCAGACATGGGCTTCCTTTGACCCATCAAGAAAGCCCTTTCAGCGAGCCCTTTGACAAACTTTGGGCATCATAAAGTCCTGCTGCTTTTCCTCTCTTCCCTCCCCCTCAGTAATCTCTCCCCTTTAAACCCTCTCTCTTACAGCGAGTTCCCTGTTTTTAGCTGAGTCACAGCAGCTGGCTGGCACCTCCAGGGTCATACTGTACGTAACACAGAATCCTCTCTGTTGGCTACCATGGTGCTTCAAAAGAGGGGCTGTGGCAGCCACTGAAAAGCATCCTGGGTACTCCAGCCGAGCCCTTCTTTGAAGCCCTGAAGCAAGAGGCTGGCAGAAGGAGCCAGGGACAGCTCAGAGATCCAAAGTTCCTGGATAACATGGCTTCACTGAATCCCAGGGCTCCTGCTGCTGTGAGATGCTGCTCAGAAGCAAGCCCTTAAGAAATTTAGAACAAAATCCAGACAGACAGAAGCAGAGTCATATGGGCCTCTCAAAGTCAATGGCTGCCAGGAAATAGTCTTAAAACTGCCAGAACCTTGGCAAAAGGCCCCGAGCTCTGCCAGCGGGTGAATAGTAGGGCAGGAGTGGTGGTCACATTCTCCTTTTCCAGTCAACTGGATTGTGTCTGGGCATGGAAGAGCACACATGGACGCATGCACAGCCATATCTCACTCCCCTTCCTGAAAGTAAATGCGGACCTGTTTATGTGAACTGTACTCAGCAGATGGAACAATACATACTCTTCTGGCTTTCAGATACTCAAAACTGGACTGCTCCCAACTCCCAAACACTGTCTGAGGCTGAATATCTTACATACTGTAGATTCTACAGCACTCAGAACGATTTATTTGTGATATTCTATGCATTTTCCCCCATATTATTGATCGCTATATGATTCTTGTTCTATGAAACAATTTGCTTTTATAAATCATTTATAAACCAAATATGATAATAATGATGAGGAGGAAAATGATATCTAAGCCAGGCAATGCTCTTTCTGCAGGTTGGTGAGAAAAAAAATTTGTGGAATTAACAGTGTCTTAAATATGTGTGTGTGTGTGTGTGTGTGTGTGTGTGAGTGTGTGTGTTTAAATACATTCTCTTTGACCTTAAAGCAAATGCAGCTGAATAAATAATTGATTCTAAATGGAACATTAGGAATTACTAAGAAGTCCTGTGTTACATACAAGCATGGCTTGTGAAAGAATTTTAGTCAAACGAATTGGTCTTTGTAGCTATTCCCTCTAACAAACACTGAATGGTAGAAGACTTTGAAAAGATAAAATGATAGGAGACTAGCAGCTGCTTTTTGACATTAATACGAACTTATAAAGCCAGATTATTTACTCTTATGCCCATGATACAATCAAACACAAATTAATGCAAATACTAAAAACATAGACATGAGCACATCATCTCCAAATATTTACATTTATTTCAATTACAGAGGCTTAATGAAATGAAAAGACAGCATATTTCACCTCAAAAGCCAATTGTTTTAATTAGGATGATTTTCTTCATCTGTCAAAGCCAACAAAAGCCAAAGTCAAGCAAAAGTATCCCTTCAAAGACAGTAACTAGAAGAGGAAAAAGTGACATTTAAAATGAACCCCGAGGAGCTATTAGTAACCACTTTTCTGAGAAGTTAACACCTACAATGTGTTACGGAACAAGTTCATCTTGAATAAAGCATTTTAAAATGTTTATATTCCTGTTAAGCTATTTTTAATAAACAAAATAATTTATAATTAATTTGCTAGAAGCCAATTTATCAGTTCAACAGGTGTAAGTATTTTGCTTGTACTGATTTTAAGATTCTGAACTATTTTTCATTATTCATATCAAAAATCCACATTTTTTTCCTTTCAAATATATGAGAACCTGATAGTTTGGATACAGAATTATAGTGAGAAATAAAAAGCACAATTAAAATGAAGGAGGAAAATGCACTTAATATAAATACACTTAATACGTTGAAAAATGGAAAACTACACGAAAGAATAAATACATAATGTTAAATCCACAACAACCATAATAAAAATTCACAATTAAGAAGATTCTTGTAGTTGTTAATGGAAGGTGATGAAGAAGAGTAAACGGACTATAAGGACAATGAAATATTTAACTTGCCACTGTAGTGTTGGTGAGAAATCTAAATTATTAATCCAGAAATGTCAGGAAAGCATAGATTACCAAGAATTTCTAGTGGAGTATTAAGTACATAGTAGTTTACTCAAAAATCTTTATTGCTTGAAGACAGGCCTGTTTCTGACATTTGCAAACCCTGAAAAAAGAGTACAAATAGTGGCCCACTTTCCATTGATCTAACATTTAAATTTTAAGTCAAATTAAGAAAGAGTTAAGGGGTCATCAGGTAGCATAGCAGTTAAGTTGTTGTACTCCCACATGGCTGTCTGTGGTTCAAGCCCTGGACCTGGTGGCTTGAAACTCACCCTGGGCATGTGTGCATGTATGCCCAAGATCTCAGAAGGAGAATGAAGGAGAAGGGATTGCAGCATGGTCATCCTCCCTGGGAGGGGGGTGAAGGGGGGGAATTCTCGCTTTCCCTCTCATTGTTGCTGCTTCTCTCTTTCTCTCTAGTGAGCCCATGCACCCTAAGGCAAAACTTCTAAAAAAGAAAATGAATAGTAAAAATAAGTGCTATCCATATCTGTTGACAAACATATTTTCAACATATGTAAGACCACATTCAATTGCGAATTCTTAAAAGCTTTGGAGCTCTGTGGCCCAGTATAAGGAGCTGACTTCTGACCCATATACTGGCTCACCTATTTCCTTCATACCCAGTTGCCTTTTTTTTTATTTTAAGTTTATTTGTTTTTACAGTAAGAAAGAGAGAGGGAAAAAGGAACCTGCCATGATCATCTCCAATCTTACCACCCAGATCAAAGGCACATTCATGCCCAGAGTGCTCAAGGAGATCCTGGGACACAAACCCAGGACCTTCCCATGTGGATCCAGTTGCATTACTGCTGCACCACTGCCTGACTCTTTCATCCACTCTCTTCTATCCTTTGTTCCCTTCCACTGCCTAAGGGTCCTTGAGCCTCTGTGTATACATGCCCAGCAGGTAGATACAACATACGTACAGGTGACCATCAACCCACTGGCAAAATGAACAATAGTCAATGACCAACTCATTGGCTTTGGGGTATTTAAACCACGATGGTAAAGGCATGGACTCACATGTAACTTTGGGGAGGAGAAATGACATCACCAAGCAGCATACTTCATCGTCTGTAACTCGTGTCTATATTCTCTAATACATCTTTTATTTATTTGTAGGGCACTTACTGAGTTTGCTTTCATGTGCCGGTACTTGTTAAGTGTGGGGGTTAAAATGAACGAGGCCTGATTTTAGTTTTAATTTGGAAAGGCTATTCTGGTCATTTTGAGAAGAATGTATCGGAAAGAGAGAACATGTGCTCAAACAGCTGGGTCTACTTTTTTGTCTCTTTTTCCTATTTCTGATTGGTCATTTAACCTTGTCAATGGCATCCATTGATCTATGTAGCTAATTAATGGGTCTGCATGATTTTCTATAACCTGGTTCAAAACAACCAGACAACCTTAACTTCTAGTATTCAATGGGAAAAGTATTCTTGGCTTCCTGCCTTGATGATTTCTATGCATAACATATCTGATTGGACTACACCCCTGCTTAAACTATTACAGTGACTTAAGAATTCATAAGATCTCCTTCGCCTCCTACATCAAGTTCAAATATGTAGCAAAGCAAATAATGCCCTGCCCGTCTGTGTGCAACACCATAATTCAGCATTCTTTATGTGAACACTATTCTTTTGAGTGGGAGAGTTGTATAGTAGGAGGTGTTTGTGTGTGTGTGTGTGTGTGGTGTTTTGAACAGGGTCTCACTATGTCGTGATGCTCCTAAAATGGCTAGGACTATAGTAATGTGCCACTATGCCATCTTTTTCAGGTGGTCCAGCATCTGAACCCGGGCCTTGCTTCTGGTCTCAGTCTGCCAATACACAAATACACAAATCCTATTCTCTCGCCTTTCTTAATTGATAAAAAGCTTCCGCCCTCAAAGCCTCAGGTTTTTTTTTTTTTTTTTTTTTTATCATATCATGATTTATCTACCTATCATCTATCTATCTATCTATCTATCTATCTTATCTATCTATCTTTCCAGGGAACATTTGTGCTTCCAGGAAAGAAAGAGAAAGAAAGAGAGAAGTGGAAAAGCATCCCCCACGAAGAATGATCAGACAGCAATCCATTTTCCTCTACTTTTCCCTCCTTTCAGGATCATGGAGATGCACACATCTGTGCCCATCTTGTTTCTCAAGCTGTGAGGTCTGGGATTCAAACCATGGTTTTGCCATCTAAGACCAGCTGCCTTAACCTCTATGCCACAGACTGGTCCCATACATGCTTTCATGCAAGCTGTACCTCACTCCAGAACGTACCTGTTCCACTCTGTTTGACTGGTGAACACTTACTTCAAGAAAAGCATACCTTCAGACAGGCTTAGAATTTCCTCTTCTGAAAAGCCTTCAAAGCATAAGCTGACTTAGTACTGTCTATGTATCTCTGTAATAGTATTAGCATGTAGGACCTCAAATGTATCACTCTACAATATTTTCACATAGCATGTGATTATTATTACTTGTGTGTCTGCCCCATCAAACAATGGGACACCTAAAAATTAGGAACAAATGTATGCTTTATTTACTCATGTATTCTCAGAACATAGCACAGTGCCCAGTACTTCAATAGTTGGTAGATGAGATGTTCAACAAATGTTTGTTGAATAAATGAAGAAATAATAGTTAGAGTCTCCTGGCATTGTACTAAGATCTTTACTATTATCTCACTTAATTTATATGACAATTCTAGGAAAGAGATAACCATTATTATTCTCATTTTGCAGATGAAGAAATGGAGGTCATTGAGAAGTTAGAGAATTTACTCCAATTTACATAGGAAGTAATGGAGCTAGACTATGAGGTTGGACTTCACGATGATGCAGCTGAAAAGATATGAGGGATCAAAGTTTTCTCTCCTTTAACTTGAGAATGACATTGTGCTCACTTTTGTTAGTAGATGGTGAGTGTGTGTGTATTCACATGTGGGCATGTGCACATGGACTTAGTTTTTTTAATATTTTCCTGTCTACATACATGATTTCTGATTCCTCTAAAGCTGACTTAGCCCAGAATATTCCAATACTACCAAAGACTGAGGCCTAGCTCATCCAAGTAACTTCATGACTCTGTCTTCGACTGGGCCTAATTTAATCCACTTTTCTCTAAACTCTTCTCACCTGGACTTCCGAGGATGCCACTAATTTACTGACTACATTATGATATCTGCTGATTGTCCAATACTGATTTTTCTGATCTTCCCTATCAGATAATGATTTCCCTGAAGTATCAAGGTATAATTGCTACATTTACAGTATATTCATACTATATAATTTGGTAAGATTTTTATACATATATAGTGAAAACTGCATGGATTTCAAATAGGTTTGCACCAGAAATCAGTTTGTCTTTTGATAATACTTTTCCAAAACCTCCTGGAAGTTCCTTCATACACCTGTGAAAGCATTAACACAATCAGCATAATGAATATATCCAGGATCCCAGTGGTTTTCTTGACTCCCTTTGCTAAACATTGTTGCTTCTCACCAATTCCCAAACACTGATTTATTTTCTTTCACCTGTGGTTAGTTCGCACAATCTAGAAATGGATATAATTAGATCCATACAGCATAGATTTTGTTTTACCTGAGTTCTCATACTCAGCATTATTATTTTCAGATTCATTCATTCTGTTGCATGTGTCATTACTTGATTCCTTTTTATAGCTGAATAGTAGTGTATTGTATGGCTATATGACAACTTGTTTATCCATTTATTTGGGGTGAAAATTCCCATTGTTTTTAGATAGGCTATTACAGATAAAGGTGCTATGACCATTTGTGCATTGAACATTCATTTACAAGTCCTTAGGTAAACATATGCTTTAATTTCTAACAGGTAAATGTCTTGGAGTGAAATGATTACATCACATATAAATTTATTTTCACTTTCTGAAGGAATGGTGAAATTATTTTTCATACTACTTTGCCATTTTCTTTTCTTTTTTGTTTTTCTTTTTAATTTTTTTTCGTATAAGACACATGCACTTGCCAGAGAGAGAGAGAGAAAGAGAAATTGAGAAACTGCGACCTAAGGAGGATGGCCACACTATAATCCTTTCTCCACTCTCTTGTTTGGATTCTAGACACACATACACACACATAGAGCATGATTCTCAAGCTTCCAAGCCTGGGACTTGAACTGTGTAGTGGGTCATGGGGGATCAAGCACCTTAACCTCCATGCCACTACTTTGCCATTTTCATTTCCTCCACAAGTAAATAAAATTCCATTTGACTCACATTTTATCAATACTTTTTAAAGTCATTATAATGATTATATGATGGTATTATATTATTGTTTTAAGTTTCATTATTACCCTAATGAGTAATAAAGTAAACATCTTTTTTTTTTTTTTTTTTTTTTTTTTTTTTTTTTTTTTTAAGATTTTTGCAATAGGGCACTTGCGCTCACTAGAGAGAGACAGAGGAAAAGTGAGAAACCATCCCCTAGAGGAGGTGGCCATGCCACAATCCCTTCTCCTACTACATTCTTTTGGGATTTTGGGCACCCATGCACATATGTCTACATGATTTTTAAGCCACCAGGTCTGAGACTTGAGTTGTGGTCAGCCATGTGGGAATCCAGTACCTTAACTACCATACCACTTGTTCGCCCCAGTTGATCATATTAGGTACTTATTTACCATATATATATATACATGTCTTCTCTGGTGATGTGTCTATTCGAATCTTTTGTCTATTTTATAAGCCTGTTGTTTGTCTTGCAACGAGTTGTGTTTATTATGCATTCCAGATGAGTTCTGCCTAATAGAAATATAATATAGACCACATATGCATTATTAAATTTCCTAGTAGCTATAGTAATTAACACTATGAATTCAAGTTAAATACATTTTACCAATGCATTTCATTTAGTCAAATATCATTTCAACATATAATGAATATAAACTTTAACAAAATTAATGTTTCTGTGTTAAGTCTTCAAGATGTAGTACGTATATTTTACTTTCAGTGCGTAATTACTCATCTACGTAATTGCAAGAGCTCAGTAATGACATGTGGTTAGGCTGCCATACTAGATGATGAGTTCTGGGTAAAACTTCTCAGTCTCATACATTACAAATATCTTATCCCAAACTGTGCCTTGGGAGCACATTTTCATAACAGTGTCATATGAAGAGTAAAATTTCAATTTATTAAACTGTTTTCGTTTCTAATTTGTGTTTTTAGTATGTTATTTAAAAAATCTTTGCCTATCTCAGTCACTAAGATATGCTCTTTTTTTCTCTTTTAGAGTGTTATACTTTTAGCTCTACCACTTAGGTCTCTGATCAATTCTGACTTAACATTGGTAAATAGGGTAAGGTAAAGAAAGGGAAAGCTGATGAAAAGAAATCACCCCCCTAGGAGGGATGGCCACGCCACAATCCCTTTTCCTCCATTCTTCCTCTAGAATCTTTGGCGCGCGTGCATACACACACGCACACACACACACACACACACATACATACACATCCAGCATGATTTTCAAGTCACCACATCTGGGACTCAAACTTCAGTCAGTCATGTGGGACTCCAGCGATGTAAACACTACACCATCTGCTGGCCCCTTGTTCTAGTTTCTTAAGATAGGATATTGGAGAGTTGATTAGAAATATTAATTTTTTTAATTTTTCACTTATAGATATAGAAATATTAATTTTTTTTATTTTTCACTTATAGATATTTATTTTTCACTTATATGTAAATTTCCTTCTGAGTATGATATCTCACATTTTTTAATATATTAAGTTTTCATTTTATTCAGTCAAAGATACTTATTTTTTTAAATTTTTTTTGCCATAGAGCATGTGTGCTCACCAGAAAGAGAGGAAGAGAAAGAGACAGAGAGAGAGGGAAATTGAGAAATCATCCCCAAGAGGGATGATCACACTATAATCCTTCTCCCCCATTCTTCTCTTGGGATTTTAGGCACACATACACATGCACTTGATGTGTTTTTCAGACCATTGGGTCTGGAATTTGAACTGTACAGTCAGCCATGTGGGATCCAGTGTCTTAACCACTACACCACCTGCTGACTCTGCTCTCTCTTTTTAGAACCATGGGTTGTCTCCTTTTATAGATTGTGCTTTTGTTGTCCTATCTAAACAGCTTCATTTTTTAATGTTTAGACTTTCTAATGTTTAGGTTTTATATATTTCACTTAATTTTTTACAGAAGAAAAATACGTGTTAAATTTCTATTTTTAGAAAATTGGATGCAATTGTTTTAGTACTATTTATTGGAAAGGCTATCCTTTCTACATTAAAATTGCCTTTGAGCTTTTATAAAATTTCAGTACGCTTTATTTGGTGACCCCATTTCAGAATCTTATATTCTATTACATTCATTTTTGTTTCTAGGACATTGTTTTACTGTAAATTTATAACACTTAATATCAACAAGTATGTTATTCATCTTTTTCTTCATTTTTGAAATTATTTTGGCTATACTCATTTCTTATCTTTTCCATATAAAAATTAAAGCCACATTATTACCATCAACCTAAAGCATTTGGGAGAATTTTACTGAGATGGTATTGAATATATAGATCAAGCTGTCATCTTACCAATAGTGAGTATTACCACTGACAAAACAAATATACCTTGTCATTTATTTATGTCTTTCAAAATTTTCTTTCATCAGCATTCGTTTGTTTATTTCCAGTGACAGATCCTGAACATACTCTTTTACATTTATACATAAATGCTTTGACATTGTGCTACTTTGAACAGCATTCCGGGCTCTGTGTAAGTTCTCAGTGTTGTCCTGCCTGGTCCTTTCTAGTGGTTCCTTCCTGACATTAGATAGATTCTCCATATTTCTGTTTATTTTCAAAATACCTCTTCATTTGCTTTCTGCTTTCTCTGCAGCTTTCCTTTTTCAGTACTGCACCCTTTTCTCAATGCTGTTTCTTTGTTTTTTGTTCACTCTCCCTGCACTGTAGCCTGGGCACTCTAATAAGGGACTAAGCTGGTATAGTCATCTGGCTTGTTTCCCTTCTTATAGTGATTTCCTGTACAGCACTGACTGTGACTAACACCTAGAATTTTACTGTTTTAGATACTTTTATTTCTTTTAATCACTGTAGGATAACAGTAGTTCTTGGTTTTCCATTATGGCTAGAAACAAAATTTTCCACTAGGGTTTTTGACATGAATTAGACATTAATGAAATTGTACAATAACCTTTATCTACTGCCTCTGCTTCAGGCCCACTGAACTATGTTCAGTCATTCACATATACTCAGGTAATCCTTTAAGGACCTTTGTAGACACTTGTTAAAATTACTTTTCCTTTCTGTTGTCTGCTTTATTCCTAGTCATCTTTCAGATCACAATGCAGTCATCACTTCTTCATTGAAAGCATTCTCTGAGCTCTTCAAGTTGTCTGATCTCTTGTCATACACTCTCATAACATGTCTTCAGAATATTTATTCAGTTCTATTTGAACATTTATAGGCTTAATTATTTGATGCATTTATCCCATCCTCTAGACTGTAATGAACATTGAAACTATGACTGTCTTTGCTTATCATGTTATACAAAGTGCTGGAATATAGTGGAGGTGCTATCAAATATTAGTAAGGTACATGAATAAAATGAGATTACTTTCATATTTGTCTTCTTACCTGATTTACTATTTCCTATATTTTCCTTTGTATGTAATATACCAATAAATAATTATAGATTTTTTTCCCACACAATTAAATTTTTTTGTATCTCACCAAAGCAAGAACTATGGTTTGGATATGTGCTCCCAAAATTCATGTGTTGAAATTTGGTTGTGAAGGGATTAAGAGGGAGAAAACTTAATCCAACTATGGTGTTGAAAAGTAGAGTCTTTGGGGGAGATTAGAATTAATGTCAATGGCCAGCTGTGAGGGGTCCTCATAATTGAAGCCTGGTAGATCTCTAAGGAGAGGGAATAAGACAGACACATATGAACACAGACATGTTCACTTTTGCCCTCTGCATGTTATCTAGCAACAAGATCTTCACCAAATTTGGTCATTGAACCTAGAACTTCCAAACCAGGAACAAAATAATTATTTCTGTAAGTTTCTCAGGCTGAGGTATTTCTGTTATTAGCAACAAAATGGACTAGAACAGTAAGATTTACAAAAGGACAACTGTATTAGCAAACTGTAATAATGTTCACTGTTCAGAGCAACTAATTTAAATTGTGTTATAAATAATCTACTGACAAGAGCATTCCACAATCGATTAGTACTCTTAAACGGCAATGTGTAAGCCAGATGGGGCACAGTGGTAATGCAACTGAACCCACATATGTGTGTCCTGAGGTCTCCCTATGCGTACATTTGGGCTCATGATCCAGGCTGGCTGAAGCTGGAGACAGATCGTGGCATGAACATCCTGTTGGGTGACCGTCTTTCTCTCTGTCTCAGAAGCCTTAAATTTTTAAAAATTGCCATTTGCTCATCACAGATGCAGTAAAGCACAACTTGGCATAATCAGTCAAACAGAAACTGACTCATGACGGATATCAGATTTCCTTGCTTCCATTTTGTTTTCATCTTTCTAGTTTGTTTGAAAACTCACAACAACCATATGATGAATTTTCAAGTAAAACTTGCAGTAGTTTCGTGCTGACTTCTTGCCCGCCATAGTTTAAATTTTTATCTCAGGGCTGTGGTGATTGTATTACAAACAAAGTTGCAAGGAATATTCTTGCACTGCCTTTTACATTGTGAGGTAGATGAGGAATTGTTTATTGCTTTCTAAATGTGTTTATTGTTTTCTTAAGATGACGCTTCAAATCACTCTAAATGCACTGGTTGATGCTGAAAAATGACTTACTGAGATGACTTGCCGTAGTAGCACTGACTATTCCCTGCAGTTGCAGGAAAAACACGCATTGATTTACTTTACCCCAATTTTTGTTATAACTCAGAGTATTCTTCCACAGTTAGTCATTACTATTTTTCCACTTAAAATAGAGACACATTTTATTATAATTATCTTAAAATACAGCAAATGATCCCAAAGTTAAAAATAAAATTCAAGATCTATTGAGAGGTATATATAAAAGATTTCTTCTCTTTGCTTTTGTTTCATTATCAGAAAATTCTGAGAAATAATTGCTACTTAACTTTCAGCAGAAAAATTATGAGGATTATTAAAATAATGTATGTAAATTACTCTGCTGTTTGAAGCCCTGGATACCTGTATAAAATATTATACTGCTAAAAACTCAAATTAGTAGACTTTAAATTTTATCTTAATGTTCAAATAATCAATTCCCATATATAGCTTAATGTATTGGCCCTGATTTTTCATTTTATAAAGACAGATGGGTGCTGTGCTGCTTTAATTAATTTGAATGGACAAAGATTTTAAATTTCCCATACAAGAAAGCATGACATGGTGAGAAATTTTTTCTGTATTTCTATGGACTTTCTATCTGTTTTGAGTACATTATTATTTACTAATTCTGATCTTCTGAAAGAAATGAAGCACTCTTGGTAATGATGTGAACTGTCTGGGTTTCAGAATAAACTATTCCTAGGCTCAAGTTCCATCCTTGTCACACATTAGTTAGGAGACCTAGAGCAAGTTACTTTTTCCTCCATGGTCCTATATTCCCTCTGTGTCAAATGGGTGATAATCCCACAGTTTCCTGAGGATTAGTGACCATGCATGAACCGTTGAGTATAAATGGAAAGCTGATTGAGTGGCAGTTATTATTCCTACCAAGAACTCTACTACTTAGTTAGTAGTATGAGGAAGTCATAGTATTTGTTGACTATATGGAAAAGAAAAATCACGATGGTTATAAAGTTTTGTTGTGCTTGCTTTTAAAGAAAAAAGAGTATGATTTATCGGCATCACGTCACAAAACTATGAGGTCATTTTATTTCTCATTTTCTAGATAGGGAACTCGAGTCTACATTAATTTGCTCAAGATGAAACCAGAATTTGAATTTTGATATGCTGAATTTCAAATTCTGACCAATAAGCCTTGATACTGAAGTTGAGTTGCTTCATCTTTTATTGAAATTCCTCCTCCAATAAAATGACACTGGTGACTGTCTGTAAATAGGTGTCTCTCTCTTTAATTTTTTTAATTGCCAGAGAACACTTGCACTTGTCAGAGAGAGAGAGAGAGAGGGAGAGAGAGAGAGAGCACACTCTTGGATGTGGTCGTGCCACACTTTCTTTCCCTCCATCCCTCCTTCTTACTAGGAGTTTGGGCAAGCACACATACCTGGTCAATCTTTCAAGCTGCAGGGGTGGGATCCATTCCCATAAGCACTGAACTATGGAAACAGACCTCTCCTTTTTTACTTATAAAGATATTTTTTTTTTGTTTTCTATGGCATCAGATTAACAACTTTTGAGGTTGGAATTAATCTTGTGGGTTTGGTTAAATAGGAAAATGTAGGATGACTTTCAAATCTGCCTATATTTCTGTGTATATATTTTCTATTATTCTGAACATCTACTCATTACCATGAGTTATCATCTGAGTTATAGTGAAGGATAGGGAAACTGGTGTCCCTATTGCAAAACTATTTCCCTAGGAAATATAGGGTGACTTGTAATTGATGTAGAGTCCTATCATAAATTACTACTCTGTTTTCCTTCTTAAAATCCCCTCTGTAGTATTATGATGTACACGTAGTTAGAGCATCTCTAATACTTATGATTTTTGCAGGTCATCTCTTCTTCTAAAATATTAATGTATAATTTTCAAATACTTGACAGATTAAAAAGCTCTTTAAGTTTTATGCCTTGCTCCTGTTTTTATTAGAAATAACTCAACTGATAAGGAGCACTGAATATAGCAGATGGTAAATACCACTCAGAATATTCTGTAAAACAGTTCATAAATTGTACCCTATATCTCTACTCAACACTTATAAGTTCACAGATGTAATGATGCTTTTAAAGAAAACGTGCATGAAGGAGATCTAAAGCAGATGGAAAATTTTAAATATTTAATCGTAGCAATACCTGTGCAGAATCTAAAAATCATTTTGGGGCCAGCCTGTGACATGGTGGGTAAGGAGGCTAGATCCCGCATGGCAAACTGTAAGGTTTGACTCTTGGACTCAGTAGCTTCACAAACACCCTGGGTGAGTGTGTGTACCCCCAAAATTCTGAAACGAAGAAAAAATGGAAGAGAAGGGATTGAGCCATGATAGCTCTTCCTGGGAGTACTTTCTCATTTGCTTTCTCTCTCATGAGCACACATGCTTTCTGGTAAATAAGGGGAAAAAAATCCCAAAAGGAAGAAGAAATGGAGAAGGGATTGAGGCATGGCCCTCCCCTGTGGAGGTGTTTTCTTACTTTCCCTCTTTCTCTGTCTGGTGAGCACATGTACATTCTGCTAAGTTTAAAAAGAAATCATTTTTGGAGCCAGTGAAAGGCATGGTGGTTGAGGTACTGGATTGCTATATGACCAACCATGGTTTGAGTCCCTAACCTGGTGCTTAAATATCACGCTGGGTGTATGTGTGTACATGCCCTAAATCCCAGGAGGAGACTGGAGGAGAAGGGAATTTCTCACTTTCACTCTCTCTATCTCTGTCTCTTTCTGGTGAGCACATGCTCCTTATAAACTTAAAAAAAAAAAACAAAACAAAACAAAACAAAACAAAAAAAAAAAAAAAAACTTTGTTCTCAAAGGCTTTGCTAAGCCTATTTCCTACCCTATTTCTACTTGAACTTGTCTATAAAACATGCTAAAACATTTAACTCTGTAAATATTTCTGGAATTTATCTCCAAAATAATATACATGTTGCTTTTAATTTATATATGTTGATATTACTTCGATGTCTTTTTTGATACATAAAGATTCAGATTTTTTGCCAACTCTAACCTTTCTTTCTATTTTCCCTAGTATCCTTAGCATGAAAATGTAGAGAAATCAATAATCAGTGATGACATGCACATGGCAACATAAATATTTGCTTTGGGCCAAATAGGTGTTTCATTTATATGTGTTTTTGTACAGTTCTTTGTTTTACAAATAGTTTTTAATCATTTTTATTATTTTCTAGGTAAGTCTATTTGCCACAATTACATATTTAATCATTTTTCAAACATACTTTCATACTAGGATTTTTTTCCCAGGTTCTTCTTCCATCTAATACATACATTTTTTCACCTTCTTGCCTTTAAGATCCAAGAGGAGAGTACTTGATCCCTTAAAATAATTAACTACTTGTTTCCAAACTATAGTTGCATGTGGACCATGTCTATATTCATTCATCTTTATATTCCCACTACCTAACATACTGCTTGGCAAGGAAAGGATGGACATGCTGTAATCCATCCTCCTCCATTCCTCTTCTGGGGTTTGGGGCACATATGTGCACACATGCACACATGTACACATGCCTGGCATGCTTTTCAAGCCTCTAGGCCCGAGACTCGAACTGTGGTTGACCATGTGGGGATCTAGTGCCTTAACCACCACACCACCTGCTCGCCCCCAAATGCTACATATGCCTTAAATGAGAGGAAACTAAATATTTTACTTATCAACTCATGTCTAAATGATCTCAGCACTGAGCTAGTAAGCAGTAGTTGAAGGGAAAGAAAAGTGCTTTTACAGTTTTTCTTTATTCTCTTCTATTATTTTTTTTCAGATTAACAATTCTCTTCATGAAACACACTGTTCCCAAAACATTGGTTGAATTCAACCAATCCCTTCTAGACCTTTGTGCCTGTGTAGTCTGACAGACTCCCTTACTTGAAACTCATCATTGTGAAGCACTTCCTGGGTCTTTGGAACTTCTAAGCAAATGTATACTATTCTCTTAGTCTGTTTTTCTTTTTCTACTCTTGAGTCTTCTTAGTAAAGTCGTGTGTTAAAGGGGAAAATATTACTGTGCTAGATCTCTTAGTAAAATGAGGGAGGCCAAAGGATAGAGGAACAACATAATTAAAGGCTGAGAGAAAAAAAGTTTATCAACCAGAGTTCTATCTATATCTAGTGAATATATCCTTCACGCATAAGGCAATGTAAAGATCTTAGTTCAAGGGAAATTGAGAATGTGTCATGAGCAAATCTAGTCTAAAAGAAATGTAATAAAGGGGACCAGCAGGTGGCATGGTGGTTAAGGCACTGGACATTCCCAAATGGCTGACCACGGCTTGAGTCCTAGACCTGGTGGCTTGCTTTTGTGCTTTCTCTCTCTCTCTCTCATTGTTCAAATTAAAATAAATGAATGAATAAATAAAATTAAATAAATATTTAAAGAAATAGATAGATATTTGTCAGGCCAAAAGAAAATAAAACCAGTGGAAAATTCAGAACTTTGGGACTCGATGCCCTGTGGTGGTACAACAATCACACAACTGAACCCAAATTGGAACACCCTAGGTTGATGTTCCAGGCTTCCCAACCATGCTAGGTGTTCCCATATCTATGACCTTGGCCAGCTAAGTCTGGAAGTGGATCACAGCATGAAGATATTTTTGGAGATGGCTATCTCCTTCTAGCTCTCTCTCTGCATATCTTTCTTAGGAGAAATAAATACATTTTAAAAAAGAAAAATAGAAGTTTTGGGAATGAGAAAAATGACAGGAATGTAAATATCTGGATAAATAGACTATATTTTTACTCTTAATTTAAAAATATGTATTAATGTTGAAAAGAAATGTATAACATTGTCTGGTGGTGTTTTTATTGTATGCAGACGAAACATAAATTAGCATTTTTACATAGAAAAATATGTCATGACTTTCCTGACAACCCAATATTATAATCATAAGACAAAAGAGCACAGGTTAAATGAATAATATGGTTGTAAGGCTTCTAGATTTTACTTGAAGTAGTAAAATATTGCATGTGAATGTCTTAAGTATGTATATGTTAATAATTTGAACAACCAGAAGAAAATTAAAGAAGACATATTATTTAAAAGCTAACATATAAAATTAAATAGACAAAAGTATTTATATAATCTAAAGGAAGTCATGAAAGGAGACACAGAAAAGCAAAAATCAGAGGAGACACACAGAAAAGAAATAATAAAAGTTGTATCTCCAAATTCCAACATATCAAGTACAATAAATGAAAATGTTCTAAACATGCCATTGAACAGAAACTGTCAGGATGGATACAAAAAACCCTAACGTGCACTGGGAATAATTTCAAACTGACATTTTTTTTTTTTTTTTTTTTGCATTTGCCATAGGGCAGTGAGCTTGCCAGAAAGAGACACAAAGAGACAGAGAAAGGGAAAGTGAGAAATGCTTACATGCACGTGCACCTAGTATGATTTTCAAACTGCCATGTCTGGGACTCAAACCACAATTCATCATGTGGGAGTTCAGTGCCTTAACCACCATGCCACCTGCTGGTGCCTCAAACTAGTATTTTTAAGCTAGCCACTATCTTGACACTAAAACAGACAAAGACATTACGGGGGGGGGGGGGGGGGGAAGAGGAAAGAAATAGGTTTACTTCATAAATCTTGATGCAGAAATTCTCAACAAAATATCAGAAAATTAAACCCAGTAGTATATAAAAAGAATGATGCATCATGACCACATTTCAATAGAATTTATTCCAGATATTCTACACTAGTTCGTTATTCTGAAATCAATCAATGTATACCTCAAAAACAGGTTAAAAAAGAAAAACACATAATCACATAAGCATGTACAGAAATCAGTTTTGAAATTGATGCTCCATTCTTGATTAAAGAAAACCTTTAGCAATGTAGGAATATATTATAATGTCCTTAAACTGATATAAAGTGTCTACACAAAACTCTATGAGCTAAACTCATGCTTGATAAATAAATGCTTTTCTATAATCATAAACTAAGAGAAAGATATTTCCTCCTATTTTCAATCATACTGGAAATTCTAGTTAGTCAAAAAAAGAAAGAAAAGGGGGTCAGCAAGTAGCCTGGTGGTTAAATGCTGGACACTCCCACATGGCCGACCACAGTTCCAGTCCCAGACGTGGTGGCTTGCTTTCTCACTTTTCTTCTCTCTATGTGTCTGTCTTTCTCTGGTCAAATGAAAATGATTGACTGAATAAGCAAAATTAAATAAATATTTTTTTTAAAAAAAGGAAGAAAAGGAAAAGCAATCATATAATTGGAAAGAAAAAAATAAAACTTTCTCTATTTGGAGATGCATTGTTGTTTATATAGTTAGCTTACAGAAACTTCAAAAAGTTTTTAGAACTAACACACGAGGAAAATCTCAGCATACAAAGTCAATATGCAAAAATCAATTCCATTTCTACACACTAGCAATGAACAATAGGAAATAAAAATGTAAAACAGTGCCATGTGGAATAATGACAGAAACATAAGCTATCTGGATGAAAACAAAACAAAATACATGCAATATCTCCATACTGATAATTATAAGATATTGAGAATAATATAAAAGAACTACAACGATGTAGAGAAACACTGCTTTCATAGACTGGATGATTAGATGTTTCATAGATGTCAATTCTCTTTTAATTTATCTACAGATTTGGTTGTTGTGATCCCAACAAAATACCTGTGAGGGTTTTTTTTTGTTGTTATTTGCTTGTTTGTTTGTTTGTAGGCATTGACAAGATATTTCAAAAGTTTATAGGAATATAGGAAAGCAAAGGAACTATCATAGCCAAAATGATTTTGAAAAACATGGAATCTAGGAGTCTTACCCTGCTAAGCTTTACTATGAAGCCACAGTAATCAAAGCTGTGCTATTGACAAAGAACAGACACATGGATCAATGAAACAGAATAGATTACATAGCAATTGATCAACAGAAATAGGTCATTTTTTGTTTTTGGACAACAGAGCTTATGGTATGAAACAAGTCTATGAAAGCAGTGTATCTCTACATTATTGTAGTCCTTTTATATTTTTTTCAACATGTCATAATTATCAGTATGGAGATATTGCATATATTTTGTTATGTTTTCATCCAGATAGCTTATGTTTCCGGCATTATTACACATGGCACTGTTTTACATTTTTATTTCCTATTGTTCATTGCTAGTGTGTAGAAATGGAATTGATTTTTGCATATTGACTTTGTATGCTGAGATTTTCCTCATGTGTTAGTTCTAAGTGGTATTGAAAGCATGAACATTTGCATGCAAAAAAAGAGGACATCTTAAGGTAAAAAGTAAAACTTTTAGGATAAAACAGGTGAAAAATTGTGAGTTTAAGACAGGCAAACAATTCTTATACACCCAAAGATGACCAAAAAAGAAAAAAATGAACTTCGTAAAGATTAATATTTTTTTTTCCTCAGAGAAGGACATGCTAAGAGAATGAAAAGATAAGTCACAGATAGAGAGAAAACATTTACAAATTGCATCTCTGATAGACGATTTGTACAAAAATATATGGGCCTGCCCATGGCATGGTGGTTAAATGATTTGATTTTATATGGCCAAACTTGTGGTTCAGGTCCCAGACTTTATGACTTGAAAAACATGCCAGCTATGTGTGTCTAGAATCTCCTTAGGATGGAGAATTGGAAAAGGGATTGTGGCATGACCATTCCCCAAATGGAGTGATTTCTTGTTCACTCTCTTTTTAGTGGGAATTCAAAGCTGCATGCTCCTTCAGAGAATAGTTTGGTAGCTTCTCTAACCTGGTTAAACCTATGCTTGCTATGAGACCAAGGCATCTGTCTCAAAGGTATCTAGTGTAAATGAAAATATGTATTTATGCTAAACCTGTACACAAATATTTATAGCAGTTTTTTCATAATCACCCAGACCTGGAAATGACCCTAATGTCATTCAGCTGGCAAACAGAAAAGCACATGATGTACATCCTTAAAATGGAATACTGTTCGTCAGTAAAGACTGGTTAAATGAAGGCAGGCTCAAAAGGATACACACAGAAATTACATTTATATGATATTCTGGACAAGGCCAAACTGTGGGACTGATTATCAATCAGTGAGTGATAGGGTGGGGAATTGAGGGAGAAGTTGACTACAAACAGACAGCTCAAGGGAATTTGGGAGGAGTGACTTCTGTGACTATGGTTGAACTGTATATCAGAAAGGGTACATTTTACTGTATACCAATTAAAATTACATTATAAAAGGCAAATTTGCACACCAAGACAAAACAGAACACACGCACACACACACACACACACACACACATTCAATAGAACTATATTTACACTCACAACAATTAATAGGAAAGTTACATAGTCAACTTTGTTTTGGTTTGAGTCTGGTCTATAGCCTTATACTAGCATTGTTACCTTGTACCAAGTTTCTTAAAACTCAGTGTCTTCATCTGAAAAATGAGGATAATGATACAGTATTCATAGGAGTATTGAATGACTTAAAGTACCCAGTCTTGTGCTTGATCCTTCACCAGCACTTCCTGAATGTTAACTTCTATTATTAAGATTCTTCTTACCTATTTTAGGTTGTATTGACTTGGCAAGCTAATCTGGCAAACCAATGCAGTTTAATAAAATATAATCTAAAATACAAGTACAAACCATGCACATAATTTTATTTCCCAGGAGCCACATTAAAAAATAGAGTATAGGGGGAACCAGCAGTTAGCGTAATGGCTATGTCGCTGGACTCCCACATAGTCAACCGTGGTTCGCGTCCCGGACCCGGTGGCTTAAAACTCATGCCGGGCGCATGTGCGTGCGTGCCCAAGATTACAAGAGGAGAATGGAGGAGAAGGGATTGCGGCGTGACCATCCCCCCTGGGGGGTGATTTCTCGCTTTCTGTCTCTATGTCTCTCTCTGTCTGTCTGGCAAGCGCATGTGCCCTATAGCGAAAACCTCTCCAAAAAAATAGAGTGTATACACACACACACACACACACACACACACATGCACACACATATATACACGTACAAATTATTGTTCTTAGCTAACTTAATGCATCCAAAATACCATTTCAACAGTTAATCAATATAAAATCATTAGTGAAATTGTGTGTGTGTGTGTGTGTGTGTGTGTGTGTGTGTATGATATAAAATTGTGTATCTGATGGATATTTTACACTTAAAGCAAATCTTAATTCAGACTAATTACATTTCAAACGCATAGAAACCCCATGTGATTAGGGGCTGCCATACTGGCAATGCAACTCAAAACATAATTTCCCCATCATCAGAATTTAAAAATACAAAAAAAAACTCTATTAACCACTTGAGCTCAACATTTGTTTCCTTTGAATAAGCTATTTTCTAGGCAAATAAGGAGAAGCTTAATGTTTCCTTTTATCTAATTAAAATTCTTTAAAGACAAATTCAAACTAGTCTCTGATTTTCAGAGTGGCTCAGGCAGTAAATTTCATCTTAAACTCTAAGTTCCATCCCCTGGCAGCCTGGCATCTCATTTTCAGGCTGCAGGATCATGGGAAATCCAAAGAAGTTGCAAAGGGTGTGGAGCCGAGCAAACTCTCTCTTTGACTCATACACCATTTGTCCTCTTCTGCTCTTTGTCAGTGAGAACTTGGGTTCTTCCAATTCTACTCTTTTCAAAGCCAATATTTCAAATGATCAGTTGCTATAACTCTCTTATGAAAAGGTAAACTCAACCAACTCATAAAACACAAATATAGATTTGTCTGCATCCTATTGATAAAGTGCTTGCAGCATTATACAGGATGGAGGTGCTGAGACTAGATTTATAGCTTGCCCTTGGAGCAAGAGTAGAGGAGGAAAAAGTTTGGCTGAACCCAAAGTAAATTTACATGAAACATTGGCGTGCAAGAGTTGACTTGCCACTGCTGTTGCCTTGCCCATTTATTATGTATTGGTTTCTAACACATCAGGTTCTACTCCTTTTGTGTATGTCCTAGGATGGTACAGGGAAGCAGTGGTACATCTTTCCCTCCTTTGAGGGTTTGAGACCATAAGAATTCTGGGAAATTGCTCGACTCTGGAAACAAAGGCATTTTCTCTGTATCTTAAGTTTGAAATTCTTCAAAGACATACTGTAATTAAACAGCTTGTGTGCTGCTTCATAAAACATATGGGAAAGCATCACTTGTTTTATTTAGGAGCGGGTGCTGCTGTGGGAAGAATCTGTCAAGTCTTTGTCTAAGGCTTTAGTTATGAACAGAATTCATGGGCAAATGTCAGGTGACAGAAGAGAAGGTTAGTCATAAAATCAAATTCAGTGCAAAAGTGAGGACATTTCACATGGTAAATATTGTCCCCTGCAATGAATTTCAAAGCAACAAAGAATCTCTCAGGATGGAAAAAGGATGTGTCCTTGTTGTGAAACAGTCTTAAGACAGAGGCAATTGAAACTGTCTTCTGGTACTGAAAACCTGCAGTGAGTAAGAGAACTTAAAAATGCTTCCTTTGTAACTCATCTTAGCCCCTGATGTCCTTCTAGTCATGTCTCCAAAGGTGTATGAGCAGGAGCATAGAGAAGCTAAGTCCAGAGAGGGCACACACTCCAAAACTCCTAGTAATACTCAATGTACTTTAGCATCTAGTCTTAATAATAATTGCTTACTATTAATACAATAGACGACAGTAAGAGAAGCAGCATTTTTTATATGAAACACAGAAACAAAATATGAAACTCAAGTACTATTAAACCCTGAATTACCATTAATTACTTTATCAAAGTTCCTGCTCTAATTGTTCTCATGAACAATTTCAATGAAAATCTGGTTTCCCCAAGTGAAAACGGATAACATTCATCCATACCATCATTCATTAACATTTACATGCCCACATAAAAGAGGATTTTTCAGTAGTTTACAATGCCAACTTCAAGATTTAAATATGTGGACAAATGTTCAATATTTAAATTAGTCTTTTCTAAAATACTCATATCCTAAAAAGTCTTCATTCTAGGTGAAAGGTAATGATAGCATAAAAAAAAAATTTAAGTTAACAATTTAAAAGGATTCAACTTGTGTGCAAAGCTTTTTGTTTCCCTAATTTAAAAAAAAATATATATATATACACACATACATATATATATATTTTATATGTATGTGTGTGTGTGTATATATATATATATTCATCCTCTTGTCAGTGGCAGAATTTTCTAAAGATGTGGGAGAGTCCCTATCCTTCATGGCTTATCCTATTTGAATGTTAGTGCTGCTTTCTTATCGCATAAGAAATTCATTCCTCAAAGTTTCTGAATTTTTCTTCTGCATGAGATAATATTTTCTCAGATTCTTTATAAAGCTTATTGCTTCCCTTTAAGTTGATAAACTGATTTCTGTAACACAAGACTGAAAATCACACCATATATTATAAATAAATGATAATAACTACTACTGTATTGATTGTCTACCTGCTTTGTTACTCTCTCTGACTCCAAATGCAAATGCTTAAACAATAGAAATTTTTCTTTTATTCATTGCTGTGCCTTCAGTGTTTAACATACTATAGGGCACATAGTAGGTTGCAATAAGTGCATGTTCAAAGATTTTTCTTGAATGAATACATGCTTAATTGAACCAAGATAAAGCTCAAAGGCTTGACAAAGCGTATAATCCTCTACTCTAGGCTTCAACATAACCCGAGTCCCAACTCCCCACAATTTACACACACCTTTGTTTCAGCCTTCCCAAACTCCTTCTGTCCTATCTTAGAACTCCACATTTTCACGTATGAAGCTGACTTCATGCAAAGAGCTCCCACTCAATTTAAAATGTCATTTGCTTTGTGCAAATAATCCCAACTCTCCTGGGTTAAGGTTACTCTTTATGTTCTTATGGCCAGCACATTATCCAAACTTATTAAAGGACTTATCAGATTCTACTGTAATTATTTACCATACACATTTCAGGGGTATGTGTTGTGATTATTTGTACTTAGAGTCTTGAACTGCTTCTGGTACACAGTAAGTACTCAGTACCTACATGTTGAATGAGTAAATTTGTACAAATTTATCAATAGTCTAATTTTAACCGATAAATAAATCATTAATTTCATATTGTGTTTTTTTTTTCTCTTTCAAGTTTAGTATTGTATTCTTAGAGGTGAGTATTTTCTGGATTATCTAAATAAGCACAAATGGAAAATGGAACAAAAAAGAATGTTGGTCATGTAACTTGAAAAGGCTGAAAATGACAGCTAATAATATTCAAATACTTAAACAGAACAAAACTAAACAAACTTATGGTCTCCACTCAAAACAATCCAATGTGATTTTTGTAAGAACTTTAAGTAAGCCTCTTTTAAAAAATTGCTGATCAGAGACTTACTAATTGTATTAGAAAGGGTGGAGTGCCCAGTTCTCTGCCAACTCTTAAGTGTATAGTAGACAGCTATCTTGTGGAAAATCAGACATGGACTAAAGGATATTTGACCAGTCTCTGATTCTGTGAAATGAACTTTCCTAAGACCACCAAACAAGATCCACAAGAGAAATTGCTAATGAAGGACATACATCTATAAGAAAAACCTCATTCTATCTTTTCATTGTTGTTGTCATGTGTATATTTTATGATGAATAAAGGTTCACATTTAGTTTGGTTTGCATTTGGAGATCTTGAGGTGGGAGGAATGTTAAAATTATCTCCTTATTATTGAGGAAACCAAAGTGAAAGTAACATTTCCACATGCAAGGTCAGATACTGCATGTAGATTTAAATGTGAAGAACCCCCAAATATCTTTTTACTAATATTCCTTTAAGACTCTTTATAACACATTATCAGACAACAACATACTTATCATCAACATTAACATGACTTGAGTATTTGGGTAGCGAAGGAATTTAAAAATAAACTGTTACTGTATTAAGCAGTGTTACTGTATTATTGGCTAGTACTTTTACAAATTAAAGATTATTGAATTCAGTTTGTCTTTGTAAGTGCGGAAGAGTAAACAGAAATTCTACAGATGTTATCCTTAAACCAAGAATTAAGGATAAGGTACCTTTCAAATCCTACACTCTCCTAATACCTTAGGTAGAACCTATAATGATACCACATGCCTGGTGCCTCTAGATTTTCAGTTATTGCTGACCATTATAGAAAAAGGCTATAAGAGTTTTTGATAGTCTTTCCATTCAGCTGCCCAGATCTCTTGAAAGAGTGTTGGTATCTTTTTCCTCTACTCCTCTGCTATGCATGGAAAAGAGTTCTGTCAACCTGAGAGGAAATTACAAGGAGAGAGTTCTTGGGGGCAGTGTCTGGGGGACTTTAGATAACCTAGGGGAGCCTAGAGGAACACCGTTATCTGTTATGTGGCTCAGAAGGAACCATACTCACCTCTAGCTAGAGTTCCAAGGAAAGAAGAAAAGCACTGGAGAGAGAGGATTCCTCTGTAGAACGGGAAGTTAATGACTCAGAAGGAATCATCCTCATTCCAGCCAGGGCTCCAGGGAAAGAAAAAAAGAATTGGGGAGAGAAGTTTATTCTCTGTAATGGGCATCAAGTAGGAAATTAAAGCCATTGAAGATCTTCTCAGCCACAAGGCACAAATGTTTCCCCAGTTCAGAAATGTAACTGAATCTTATTCTTTTACAGTAGCAATGCTTTGTCTTCTGGAGAAAAGTCACACACATACACACACACATACACACACACACAAATCTGTTTTCAGAAAGAGCAATTTGAACACATAGAAAGGAAATGAGACGGTTATGAGATTCATGTTTGGTTTTGAGAATAATTTAACATTTTCAACTCTTGTCTAAGTCATAGACAATGTAGTTCATGTAGTGTTCAAAAAGGAAGGAGAAAGAAGAAAGGTTAGAGGGGAAAAGGAAGGAAGGACAAAAGGGAGGGGGGAAAAAAGAAAAGAAAAAAAAATTGCATCAAGAATGCTCCTCCTTGGGACCAGGAGTTAGCGTAATAAATATGTCGCTGGACTCTCATGTAGTCAACCGCGGTTCTCGTCCTTGACCTGCTGGTTTAAACTCATGCCGGGTGCGTGTGTGTTCGTGCCCAAGATCCTGAGAGGAGAATGGAGGAGAAGGGATTGCGGTGTGGCCATCCCCCTGGGGGGTGATTTCTCGCTTTCTATCTCTCTGTCTCTCTCTGTCTTTCTGGCGAGCGCATGCGCCCTATAGCAAAAACCTCTTCAAAAAAAAAAAAAAAGAATGCTCCTCCTTGAAAAATATCCATGTGCTATTTTCTCAAATGATCTTACTAAATATTTTAAAGTTGGAGGAACTACTCATAGCTTTATAATGAAATTTCTGTTCATTCATGTGACAACTTTAAGTTGACTAGTGAAAGGACACCCCAAATAATTGTCCTGACATTCTACCTAAGTTTTGTTCATTTGATCACTGAAGGAATGAGCTTTCACTCTATAGAATATTTTTATTTTTAAGAAGTATTAGTCATGGAAAAATAAGATTGTGATCATGTTGATGTGACCAAAACATTTGGATTAAAAACTGGAAATTTCATAGAATCGATAGGATGTGTTGTTTTTGTTGTTTGCATCCAAAATCTATAAAAAATAAAATCTAAAAAACACAAAAATTTGTTAGAAATTGCCAGTAGCTATGTCCTTCCTGCCACACCATCACACACAGGAAACACATGTAAGCTACACCCCACCCCTTTCTTAACATTTTTTATTATGTTTTTTTCAGACTGGTTATTTTTTCACTATTCAATACTATTTTGCCTTCTTATCCTTTCTTTAATTTTAACTTCTTTGGCTAGCAATGCAGGCCTTAGCCTATTCTAATAGTGTTAAATAGTTCTGAACAACAGTGAGTTAATAAGATATAGTCTTTAATGTTTTTGTGCCTGTTTCAGAGATACGTGGCAACTGTTATGATCAACAGAGATTTTGTCAAGTCATTTAAGTTCTGTGGTACAACCTTCTTTCTGAGCACATATGATGTTAATAATCACTATACATTTTCAGACAGAGTACTAGTAGAATCACTATCTTTGATATCCATGAAACTAATTCTTATAGGAGGAATCAATTCTCTAACATTGTGTTTGCGTGAGAGATTTCACTCCTGCCTCCATGTTATTCTCATTCACCTCTCTTTATACCAAATTACTGAAGATAGTTAACAAACCCATTTATGAAAACTAGATCAACAGGTCTTTCATCCATATTAGAAATGGTACTAGAGATAGTATGAGAAAACCGGAATTCATTGGATAAGGATGAAAGAAGAAATCAGAGAAACATTTCCCTTGATTTCTTAACAGGTGAAGTACAGTAAAATAATAATTCCTTCTTCATCTAAAAAGCAAGTGAAAGAATTTCAAATGATCTTGCTTGACCAAAATATGCTGTGTCTGTTTCATTGCAAAACTATAGTATTATCAAGTTTACACAAAAGGTGAGAAAGAAAAGATAAGTGAATGTGAAAATATAATTTAGAAACTAGACTTTCATCTATAAAGTTGGATAAAGAATAAACTTACTCAAAGGACATTTGGAAGGTACTAAAATATCATAGAACTCATCCTCTTGTACATTTGAAAAAAATATGACTTTCTCAATCAATGATTCATATAACCCAGAAAAGTAGAAAATTGGGTAAAGTCAAGATTCCCTACATTCCTTTATTGTCACTTGGGTGAATGATAATTTATAGTAATTGTGCTACTCTTTATATAGCCTTCTTGAAATAAACTCTAAAGAATCCAGTATGTTATTCAGGCTCTACTAAAAGCTTTCTAAAATAAAAAAAAAAGTGGAACACACTGTCAACAGTAGAATGCTATTTTAAAAATCTATAGATGTGTTGGAGATAGTCCATAGAAAATAAGAAAGAAGCATTTGACTTTCTGTATGAAATAATGTTAAATGAGTATGTATTGTTTGGTGAAGCAATGACTAAATGGGACATGATAAGTGCTTACAATCTTTCAAGAGTGTGGACCCAAAAAGGAAGAATCTTCTTTAAAGAGAAGACGTAGACCCATGAGTCTAGTTAGTCTTTATCTTTTGTTTTAATATTATCACCACTGGCAATCTTACATATTGTTATGGCACTTAGATAAGCATTTCCTAATAAAAGATATTGCAACTTTTGGGAAAGGGAGCATATTATTTGGTGTGAGCTAAAACTACATATAAAAGGAAAAGAAGTTATATACATAATTGTCTGTCACATCTGCATTTAATTAAATAAAAAATTAATGGCAACTTACAGAAATTGTAAGAACTCACAGAGATCACCATTGGCTTAGCACACTTTGAAAACTGCATTATAGCTATTATTTAAAAGACTATCACAAATACATTTAAAACATAAATACTGAAAAATAAGTAAACTTTCAAAACACTTGGAAAGCAGATGAAAAATGAAAATCCAAAACTTGTCAATAATTCTCAATTGGCCTAAACCAAAATCCTTGAGAAGGTCTTAATGTTCTTACCAAAATAAATTACAGTGCTGTTGAGGTAATACTTATTTAAAATAAATAGGATTCTATGTCTTACTATATATAGCAATATACTTTTTATATTACTCAACCTCTTATATTTTAACTGCAAACTCAATCACATTGTGCTGCATAAGAAATATTGTAATTTGACAATCAAAGTTAGAGAACTTTCGTTCAATTTTAGAAAACATCATCACTGAGCTAAATTAAGCAATTTTAAACAAAAAATTACTTAAATACCTGATTGCAATTCAATGACAAATAATTTTCTTAGAATGTAATAACACAGTAGAGGAAAAGAGTCGCATCATAGAAGAAAATGCAATGCTTAATAACTGCACTAATGTCCATCTATTTTCAATGCAAACAAGGTAAATCTCCTTACCTTTCCACTTTAATGGAGTGCCATTAAACTCCAATGTATTTTTCTCTTATTCTCATTCAGTACTTTCTTACTTTCACTTTGTGTTTGTAAGTTGAATAAATCATTTAACATGTACTTCTTGTACCTCTGTTCTTGAAATAGTTTATATGTATGTAGATTCAAATCCTTCTTTGAAAAGACAATTTTAACTGGCAAAGAATAACTAACTTACATTGGGAATAATTACTTTTAGCCTTAAGACCTTGGCATGCCATCTACTAGAAAATCCATGCCAGGGAATGCCAACCACACCTACTTATAAGATGGCCTTAAGAAACACACTCATTTATTTTCCCCCTGCTACTTGATAAGTCAAAATAAATGCAGACTAAGTGGTATCATTTTGATATCAGTATAAAAGACCAAGAATCTCCATGGTCAATGGAATTTTTAAAAATTTAGCCAACATTTCAATATCCTAGAAAGTGTGATACAAAAAGGTTCCTTTCACCAAAAAGTTCAGATGTAAATCATACTGAATAAATGTCAGAGGAAATCTACAGTATATTCATTTAATAATTGTTGCTGGTAAGAATATACACACCGATAGACTGTGAGTGATATGCAAAAATGAATTTGGTTGATAGATTATAGATTGTGGCAGATATTTTTAGAGAATCTAAGTTTTTGTCAAACTTTGTTTAAAGATACACTTAAAATGTAATAGATAGGGGCTGGCAGGTGGTGAGGTGGTTAAGGCGCTGGACTCTCCCTTAGACCTGGCAGCTTGCTTTCTCATTTTCCCTTTCTCTTTCTCTGTGTCTCTAGCTGTTCAAATCAAAAATAATTTAACAAATAAAATTAAGTAAATAATTTTTAAAATGTAATAGCTATATTATTCATTTAATAAATATATGAATTTTTAGTAGCTTAAATTTGGGAAAGTAAAATAATTTGCTTTTCAAGTTTCCTAAGCCTTGCCCATATGTTGCAATCTATCTATGCTTTTTATTTTGCCCTAAGTTTCAGAGGATAAGAACTTTTAAAAATAGAAGAGACAGTAAGTAGAGTGGTGTTTAAGCTGTTGGGTTTCCTCATAGTTGACCAAGGTTCGAGTCCTGGACCCAGCGGCTAGAAACTTAGACTGGGCACATGTGCATGCATGCCCAAAATCCTGAATGGAGAATGGAAGAGAAGGGATTATAGCATGGCCATCTTCCTGAGGGGTGATTCCTCGCTTTTTGTCTTTCTGTCTCTCTCTCTGTCTCTCTGTCTCTCCAGTGAGTGCACACTCCATATAGCAAGAAATCTTTTAGGAAAAAAATAATTGAATCATGCATAACTCTGCCCAATACTGGAACTTCCTCTTTAATACAATTTTATTTTCCATCAGTAATTTACAAATGCAAATTCCTGGATAGTTTATTGTTCTTTGTTTTCTATAAACAAATACTTATCAATTGATATCAAACAGGAATCTAACTGAATTTTGAGTCACTGTCTAGCCTCCAAAGTTTAACCAGTATTGATATGTTGAACATCTTTTACCAATAGAAAGACAGCTGCTCTTGAGAACAAAAGTGATTCAGACAAGATTGGGCTGGAGTGGGGGAACACTGTGGGTTCTTCAGGTCTGGCAGAGTCCACCCACCCACAAACTGTCAAGACATTCCTCTCTTTTATTATTGTTAGCATAGCAAGTAGAGAGTTGGAGCTGAGCTGCCATGATACTCCAAAAGTGACTTGTCACAGTGGAAGTGCAGTCTGGTTCTGCAATGACATCTCCATCTCATGCTCTCTTTCGCCCTTCTTGGCATCCTCCATTAGACAGATTCAAGTTGCCTCAACCTGGGAGCAAGCAGAGGCAGGCAACATCATGCCTTTGGCATCAACTACAGACAGAACAAAACAAATTAAAATGCTTTAAAATGTTTTTGAACTTCTGTAGAGATTTTAAAGAGTTTGCTTGAGAGATAGAATTTTTAAAGTCTTTTATTCATTAATATTTTTCCCATAGAATGAAGGAATTATTCAAGTGAGAAAAACATTCACTTGATAGACAACCGAGTGTCTATGATGAGCCCTAAGAACAATAATAATACAGATTCATATAGATTCTTTTAAAATTTATTTTTAATTAATTAATTTATTTATGGTCATTTACTGTATATCAATAAGGTATACAAAATGAGATTTTCTATCCAGTATACATTGCATTGGCTCAATCAAGGATATTATCATACATGTTATCATCAACAAATAATTTTCAATTTCTTGTTTCTTAAACATTCCCCCCCACACACTTGATTCCCTACCTCTCACCCTCTGCCAACTCTCCCCCTTCTCACAAACTGTCTCTGGAGTATACAGTTGTTTTCCATGCCATTTTTTTTTCACATTTTATTGATTCACTAAAGATCTTAATTAATTTAAAGATTTTCAATAGCAAGCACAGCTATTATATACATATTTAAGAACACATGTCTGACTTTAGGCATAAACCTCAGTGAGTAAATTGAACATACTATAAAGTAGCACCCTGCTGGGGCTATATAGCTTACTGCTGTCATTAAATTGGTATTAATGGGTATTTTTAATGCATTTTTAATTTCAGTAAAAGTTTTAGTTTTAATACATCAAAATCAAAGAAGGTTAAGAGAAATTTGCTCAAAACTTAAAGCCAGGAAAAAGTTAGGATTCAGTTCAAATAGTAAGTAGATGAACCTATCAGCAATTCAAGAGAAGACAAAAATCCTTAAATATGGAAATCAAAGCATCAAAGAAAAGCAATAATGTTTTAGGCTAAAGTAAAAAAATTCTATTGCATTAGTTCAAACTCACGTAATTAATCTATCTTATACTGAATTTGCAGTGTTACTGAGGTCTGACCTTTCCGTTTAAACTCTGGAAATTAACATTCAACTCTGGAGTTGGCCCTACAATTAGGCTGGCCATTCTCTTGGTTGTTTGCTGTACTCTTATTTCTGTGTATCTGACTTTAGTTTTCCTGGTATAGCACTCCCTTCAGCACTTTTTAGGGAGCTGGTACGATTTTGGTAAATTCTTTTAGGTTTTGTTTATCTGAGAATGCTTTTTTCTTTTTTTCCTATATGAAAAATAATCTTGCTGGGTATAGTATTTTTGGTTGAAATTGTTTTTCAATTAACACTGGATGTATTTTCCCATTCTTTCTTGTTTGCATTGTTTCCAGTGAAAGGCTGCTTTAACCTGATGGGATATCCTTTGTAAATAACTTGCCGTTTCTCTCTTGCCAATTTTAGTATCTTATCTCTGCCTGTGTTTTGGTCAATTTGGCTATCATATGCCTCAGGAACATCTTCTGGGTCGAGTCTATGTGGGGTCCTTTGCATTTCTTGGGTCTAGATATTCTATCGCCTCTCTAGGTCTGGAAAGTTTTCTTCCAGGATTTCATGAAGTAGATGATCAATGTCTTTATTAGTTTCTTCACCTTCTGGGATACCAATGATCTGGATGTTTAGGTATTTAATGATATCTAGTATTACTCTTATGTTACTCTCAATTTTGGGGGTTACTTTCTCAGTCTTTTTGGTGAAATGTTCTAGGTCAGAGGTTTAATCTTCCACATCCTGAGATTGGATCTTCTGCATGATCTAGTCTGCTTTTGATAGTTTTAACAGAAATTTTGATTTCCTGTATTACAGCCTTCATCTCTAACAATTCCATATGATTATTTTTTATTATGTGTATCTCCTCTTTCAGATCATGCAAGAACTTCTTCACCTCCTGGAACTCACTGTCTCTTTTCTCCTGCATCTTCTGGAGTTCATTGTCTCTATTCTTTTTCATCTCTGTTAGCTTTGTCACTACAAATTTTTAAATTCTTTATCTGAAATTTCCATGAGTTCCCTTGTATTCTTTGTGGGGGAAGAGGAGTTATTATTTTCTATTAGAGGAGAGATATTTTCTTTGTTTCTCATATTTCTTGTGCCTCTGCAGTGATTTCTGGTCATCTGATGGATTATACATTTTTTTAAATTATTTTTTGGAGTTAAATCTGGTCCTAGACTGGGAAGCAGGAGGGTTAAGTCTGGGCAGAGGGTCTTCAGTGGTTGATATCCCTGAACAGGGCAACTTTTAACTCAAATATAGATGGCTGCTGATTGCCTTATCCTGGTTCCTGGCAAGACTGGGGAGTAGGAGGGTGAAGTCTGGGCAGAGGGTCTTTGGTGGTAGAAATCTTAGATTCATATGGATTCTGAGGATATAGTGACTAAAATGTCCTTTTTCTCTGGGAGGAATATTTCAAGTGCTCTTGGTATGAGTGGTAATGGGATTATCTTATATTTCAGATGGCCTTTTTTTGTATGCTTCTAATGGCTAAAACTAGAAGGATTTGCTGTACAGTTTAACAGAATGTGTGCTTCTGTACCATTTTCATATGCTGAGAAAAGTCATATTTATTTTCAGTATTGAACTCTGGGCAGTGTCAATCTATATTCATTTCAAGGTAGGTAAAGAATAGTAGAATTTAAACACCTATTTTCAAAATATATGTATACATATTCCCATCTAGAACATATACAAGGTTATCTGAAAAAGTTCAGGGAAAGTGGAATTAAAGTACAAGTTTATTTTGGTATGCAAATAATTGAAATCCACACATAGTTTTTTTTTCCAACAATATGCATTTATCCAGAACTTTTTGAAGACCCCTCTTTCATTCATACACATATCTATGTTCATATTTTAGCTAAAATACTCTGTAACTCTGTATTAGTTTTGACTCAACTGTAATATGGTATTATGTAGTATGTGTTTTACTATTATGTGTTTTATGGAATATATTATGTATATTATGGAATATGTTTTCTAATCTTTTCATTCTATAATATTTAAAGAAGCAATAAGGAACACAATAACAAGAAGTTCCAAACCTGATTAAAAGATACAAGAAAGGGAAACAAACAAAACAAGAGTGTGTTTAAATCAAATGTCTATGAGGATGCATTAACCCTTAAGAATTGAATGGGAGGTTGAATATGGTTAAGAGAATAGTTTTCAGTCCTAAACTAGCAATGGGGAGAAAGAATTACAACATCTGGGACTACAGAGTAAATTGTGTTTAAAGAGAAATACAAATTAATCCATCAAATGAATCAATTTACATGTATATCAAAAAATGAGTAAGGCAGTCTTGCCCAATCCATCTAATTTCTCTACATTGTTTTTCTCATCTGTTAAATGAGATGGTTTAGACAACTAACATGTATGCACAAAACATTTATTAAGGGCCTAACGGTAGTAGGTACTAGAGTTTCAGAAAACATTTTCATTTACACTAATTATTTCATTTTGACCTTATATTAATCTGGTAAAAAAATTATAACCTTATTTAGAATGAGTAAAATAACTCATAAGAATTTCAAAGATTTATTCAAATTCCAAATGATGTCTAGATTCTCTTCTAGATACTAAAAATCATTCTTAAATCTATAATTTTAAGTAGGGCACAGGATCAGAGGGTAATATGTATAGTAACCATGTGAACACAGTTATTCTTTCTCATCCACATCTTTCCATGAGATCACTTGAAGGAAAAGCTTGTGTATGTCTGTGTCAAAGTCATATCTATGCATCTATGCTTTGGTGTCACTACCTCTCTTTATAAAGCCACAAGCATTCAAGTATGGAGGACCCATCCTGATGAATTTATCTCATTTTAATCACCCCCCAAAGGCCCCACCTCTTATTCTCATAGTCAGATTAAGTTTCCACCTTTTTAAAGCAATCACAAACAAATTTCAACACATGGATTTTAGGGGAATACATTAAAATTATAACAGAGATAAAAACAATTTTGACATTCAATTTCTACTCTTTCCTTCCCATTTCCCAATCTCTCCTTCCTACCACCAAATACTTTTGAATCAGGGATGGGCATTGTTTATTTAAAGGTTTTCACCATAGGGATTGTACACTTGCTGAAAAGTGATGGAGAGAAACAGAAAAGGGAAAATAAGAAATCACCCCACTGTGGGGTGGGGTTGGCCATGCTGTAATCCTTTTCTCGTCTGTTCTCCACTTGGAATTTTGGGCATGCATGTACAAGAGCCCAGCTTGATTTTCAAGCCACTGGGTCCGGGACTCAAGCCACAGTCAGCCAGGTGGGAATCCAGCGCCTTAACCACCACGTTACTTGCTGCCCCTGGCAATATTTTTAGGTTAAGTGGTAGATAGTAAATAGTTCAGGCTTCGCAACTATACAGTCTCTGCTTCAGCTACTATACTTTTGTAAGGTAAAAGCACCCAAAGACACAAAGAATATGAATAATGGACCCAATAGGTTTTTACAAAGAAAGCAAGTGAACCCCACTTGGATTATGAGTCATAGTGTGCCAATCCCTGATAGAGGTGGGTCCTAAAAGATAAAAGTATCTGGCAATAATTTCAAAGTTCATGTAAAATACAAATAAGTGTTAATGACACTCAAAAGTCTTGCATCTTAAACTCTATATGGATATATATGATTGTCCAATAAATTTATAATATGATCTTTTACAATAGATAAAACTATTTTAGTATCTTAGCTCATGTTACCTTTCTATCTATATATGTGTAATTAAAGCTGCTCACCGTGTTCACATTTATCCCACAAAACTTGTTAAGGCACTTGAAAAAGTCCAATATGGAAATTGTGAGTGGTGGGAGGCATGATAGAGCTAGGATTTTCTAGCTGGATATTCAATTTCCTTGATTAGATTAAATGTAGTGTCTATAGCTGCAATCAGCTACTAAGACAAAAAGTAAAATGAATTATTTAGCTGAGTCATTGTCAGGCAATCAAAGATATCTATGAAATGTCATTTATCTTACGTATTGCGTGTGATGATCAATATCTTGGTTTCTTCTCCCAGTATCACATGGATATCAAACTGACTGTTTATCTAAACATGAAGATCTTTGGAATTTATCCTCTTTGTTAATAATCTTATATGTAGAATATAGTAATAAGTAAGTAGATAAGTGTATTTGAGGAATTATCTTTCTGCTTTTTAATTTGGAGTTTTTTTTTTTTTTTTTTTATTTATTTATTTATTTGGAGAGGTTTTCTCTATAGGGCGCGTGCACTTCGCCAGACAGACAGAGAGAGACAGAGAGACAGAAAGCGAGAAATCACCCCCCAGGGGGGATGGCCACGCCGCAATCCCTTCTCCTCCATTCTCGTCTCGGGATCTTGGGCATGCACGCACACGCACCCGGCATGAGTTTAAGCCACTGGATCCGGGATGCGAACCACGGTCGACTACGTGGGAATCCAGTGACATAGCCATTAGGCTAACTGCTGGTCCCTCTGCTTTTTAATTTGAATGAGATAGTAATTTGACAGAGTAAAATTTCAGTAACATTTTATCTTCTATTTATGTCATCATGCTTGCTATCCCCCTTGTCCTCTGTAATAAATAATAGTAAAGTCCTTGAGGGACAATGGAGTAACAGGGGTCATATTTAACCTCTCATCCTGAAAAACTAATAAACTTCAAAAATACAACTATTTTCAGACTTAGAAACACAGGCAGTTCAGGAGTTTGAGCCCTAAGAAGATGAAAACAAGTGAGGAAAACCTATGATTCCCCCTGAACTTTGACCTGGGACATATTTTAAGGTTTGGGGCATGGAGGGGGGACATTCCAGGTAGAAAGTAAAGATTGAACTGAGCTGAGAAGTCTGAAGGTTGAGAAGTCAGCAAGTCTGAGTCAATAGAAAGGTTTGTAGCATATAGTTCTGGATAGAAGGGAATGCTGAAAACAGTTCCATTAAGCTACAAATTAGAAATATGCATATGTGTAGGGTGATAATTGTAAGACTGTGCAACAGTCTTATGGCTGGCATTCTTGGAATTAAATTGTCAGAACTCATATAGGACTGACAATTATTTCAGTTTCCATTACTCAAAAGTTTTATTTATGATTATTTGCACAATTTAGTAGAAACAACAGAAGGGATTAGTCTCATAATGAGATAATAATATACAAGAGTAAAGATTCCTTTCTGGCTTTTGTGCAATTGCTGTCATATATTTTTTTTCTTTTTTTTTTTAAGAGTTTTTTTTTCACTATAGGGCGTGTGCGCTCGCCAGACAGACAGAGAGAGACATAGAGACAGAAAGCGAGAAATCACCCCCCAGGGGGGATGGTCATGCCGCAATCCCTTCTCCTCCATTCTCCTCTCAGGATCTTGGGCATGCATGCACACGCGCCCGGCGTGAGTTTTAAGCCACCGGGTCCGGGATGCAAACCATGGTTGACTATGTGGGAGTCCAGAGACATAGCCATTACGCTAACTGCTGGTTCCCCTGTCATATATTATAATTCTATATTTGCTATAAATTCTGAGACATTGTTAAAATTTTTCTTAACAGTAAATTATCTCTTAAAATAATTTAAAATATAAAAAAAATCTTTAATATTTTTCTTCCCATATATTTGCTATTTATGCAGGGGGCTTTTAAAATATATATATTTAAAAATTTTCTTCTAGTATGTTCCATTTATATGCCTTGTGGGACTGATGCACTAATGAGCTATATCCAAATCCCGATGTCTGAAAATATCTTGATTATATCTTTGCTTCTGGAAGATATTTTTTGCTGAGTTCAGACTTTTGATTAATATATTTTTTTCTTGTAGTAGTTTATAGATGTTCCACTGTCTACTGGCTTACATTGTTTGTTATGAGATGTTTGTTGTAATTCTAAACTTTTTTCTTTCCTCTTTTTAGCTACTTTAAGTTATTTCTCTCTCTCTTTTTAAAAGAATTATTTTATTTAACTTTATTTCTTTCTTTCTTTATTTTAATTTCACCAGAGAGGGCCAGAGAGAAAGAGGGAGGAAAAGTGAAAAACCAAGCCATCAGGTCCGGTATGCAAATTGAGGTTGGCCATGTAGGAGTCCAGCATCCTTAACTTCCACGCCACCTGCCAGCCCCAAGATTTTTCTCTCTATCTGTTTTTCATTAAGTTGATGATACTATGTAATATAGATATATATTATACAGATAAGTATATTGATTATAAAATGTAATGTGTATACAATACACACACACACACACACACATACAGATGTGGTATCTTACAGTGATCTCAAGTGCTTTTCTGTGAATTAACCAAAATGTTAGTAATCATCATGAGCAGTTTACTACAATAGCACTCTTGAAAACCAGTAACGTGTCTTCTCTATTTTTCTTCACCCATATTAAAATTTTTGTAAGCACAAATTTCATATTTCTAATAGCTCATGTTTAAAATATTTTGCTTTTTAAAATAGATGATGTGCCAATAATTATGCCATGATATTTTAATCTGTGACTTTTCCATCTCTGACTTTAAGAAAATATATTTTCCACCATTACTTTTCTCTTCTTTATTCCTGCCAAGTTCTTTTTCTTTGAAAATAATATTGAATGGCATTTCCCATATGTGAAAGTCTTCTGCTTTTTACTTTTACGTATCATTTTTTCAAGCTTCTAAAATTGTTTAAAAATCAGTGAACTCATCACTATTGAACACGTATTAAGAATTGGGTGTTGGAACCAGCAGTTAGCGTAATGGCTATATCACTGGACTCCCATGTAGTCTACTGCAGTTCGAGTCCCAGGCCCGGCACCTTAAACTCACGTTGGGTTTGTGTGTGTGCATGCCCAAGATCCCAAGAAGAGAAGGGATTGCAGCATGGCCATCCTCCCGAAGGGGTGATTTCTCTCTTTCTGTCTCTCTGTCTCTGTCTTTCTGGCGAGCGCGTGTGCCCTATAGCAAAAACCTCTCCAAAAAAGAAAAAAAAAGAAGAATTGGACGTTGAGGCCAGTAGGTAACATGGTGGTCAAGGCACTGGATTCCCACATGGCTAACCACAATTCAGTCCCAGACCTAGTGGCTTGCTTTCTCACTTTCTCTCTGTCTACCTCTCTCTGGTAAGCATACATGCCCTATAGCAAATTTAATAATAATAATAATAATTAAGTAAATAATTATTTTAAAAAACTTTTTTTTTAATTGGGTGCTGTCCTATGCCTTGAAGACACAAAGTTAAATAAGATAGAATCCCCGTCCTTGCTGAAGCAAAATGCAATAAAATACTAACATAAATAAGTCAGTCATAGGAGAATCACTTCATTCTGAATTCAAGTATTGCTTGATTTTTTTGTCATCCAGTAGCTAACATGCATTTGTTGAGAGTCCAAGATAGTGAAAACTCAGCCTCTATATGGGTTGTTCACTGAGTGGCCAAAGACAAATTCCCAAGCTATGCGCTGAGACTTTCTAGGTAATCCAAGTACAGAATGGGCTGAGAAAGGGATTTTGTGCACGTGTCTCTGCAACACCAATTCCTCTACTTGTTGACTCACACAGAGACCATACTGCCCTTAGGGGAAGTTGTAAATTTCACGTAAGAGAGTTTGTCTTAGGAACAGATCCTTTGGGCAGAATCTTACATGGAATGATGTGAGGAATGATTCAAAAACTCCACCTGTTCCCAGATATCGACTTTACTGTGTCATACACCAACATTTGCATTTCACCAAAAGTTGACAATATTAGTCACTTTTTCCATTGAGGAAACACAGGTAGAGACATTGTCATCAGAATGGTAAACCAATAAAATGTGCATCCAACATAGTATTCTATCTATCTCTACTACATTAGAACAAACCTGCTTTTCAAATTATCTGGTCACACCTTAGAGGTGAGAAAAAGACTATGCTATAATGAGATTGCATATAAAACAGGAAATTTTCAATAAAAGACATAGGCCTAAGAAAAACATACTGCATGAATATATTAATTTATTCATATTAAATTAATGCCTAAGATTGTCTCCATCAGAAACCATTGTGTTTCATTTAGACAAGGTTCAGTTCTAGAAAACTCATACTTTTTAAATTTCCTGGGTAATACTGACACACATTGAGAGATGAAAGTCATAACTCACACACACACACACACACACACACACACACACACACACATAATGTTTTCTGATGATATAACATGATATAAGGTTTACAGATATGTGGTTATGTGGAAATGGATTAGAATGTGTTTTTCCTTGTACATGCCAATTGTCCCACCTGGGCTTTTGACTACAGCTGTATAGCAGAAATGAACCAAATGTTTTACTGCTCTCTTCTCATCGTCTGCCATTTACTGCCATGGCTCTTTCCTCTGGACGTCTGGAACTACTTGACCTTGCTCAAGCGTGTTGTGCTCTTCCATGCCTCTATGCTTTTGTCTGTGTTTTTCATACTTCTGGAATTCCTTTTCTTCACATTTGTGCTGCTGACTTTCATGCATTCTTCCAAACTTCACTCAAACATCACCTCTCTCAGAAAGACTTCTCTTATTCGAATCGTCTTTAGTGCCTTTTTTCTCTCATTCTACATATCTGAAAATTATGCAAATGTAATAAAGTAAGCATATACCAAATCTCCAAAAGATTTTTGGCAAAAAATATAGTTTCTTAAACCAATGAAGGTAAAGTAATACAAGCATGATGTCTAGTTGCCAGGACCATCAAAGTTTTTCTGAAGTGAATTTTACATTTTTTTAATGTTTTTATCATAGGGTATGTGTACTTGTCAGAGAGGGAGAGCAGGAGACAGTGAGAGGAGAAGTGGGAAATCACTCCCTAGGGGCATGGTCACACTGTAGTCCCTTCTCCATCTCCTCTAGGGATTTGGGGCCCACATGCACACATTCCTAGTGTGAGTTTCAAGCCATCAACTCCAGAACTCAAACCTCAGTTGGCCATGTGGGAGTCTAGCATCTTAACCACTACACCACCTGCTGTCCCTGAGGAAAAATATAAAATCAAAGACATTTTAGAAGATACAAGTACTGCAATATACACAGAGTAAATGGAGCCGCAGCTAACAGTTATGGTTATGATATAAAGAGTCAATATGGAAATATAGGTAATTTCTTTCCAAAGAACTTTATTTACCAGCTTTCTGTTTTTACCTACATTTTTTTCTTTTTGTTTCATATGTGGGCAACTGAATGAGAGAAAAGTGAAAATACCTTAGGCTGGAGGAATAGGTGAAAGCTTTTTATTAAATAGCTATGGCCTAATGCTAAGGCAGCAGGATCCCACATGGCTGACCACATGGTCTGAATCCTGGCCTGGCACCTTAAAAAAACAGGCCAGATACATGTGTGTGTACATGCCTCAAATCCTAACAGGGTAGAAGAGATTGTGATGTGACCATGCCCAAATGGGGTTGTTTTCTCCCTCTCCCTCTGTCTCTCTCACTCTCTCTCTCTCTCTCTCTGGCAAGCACACACACACTTTTGGCAAATTAAAATAAATAGCTATTTATGATTCCAGGAAAGTCATACTGTATGACATAAAATATACAGCAATTAAATATAGATAAGAAATTTAAAAAAATAAAACCAAAATTTAAAAAATAGCTATTTAAAGTCAGACTTGTTTTTCCCCATTGTTTATTTAATCTTATCAAACTGTCAATTCAGAATAAATCATGTCTCTTCAAGACAAAGTGGTACGGTGGTTAACTGCATAGACTTTCATATCTAGCAGCCTTTTGTTTGACTTAATTTATTAATTTCACATGTATTTACTTATTGTTTAATATGTGCTAAGAATATATATAAACAAACTCTGTTTATTTGTGAAATCTTTTATTTTAATTTTGCCAACAGGGTGCACACTCATTGGAGAGAAGCAGAGAGAGAGGCAAAGTGAGAAGCACCCCTTTTGAAATGGTCATTTCACAATCTCTTCTCCAGTTCTCATTTAGGATTATGGGCATGCATGCAAAAATGTCCTGTGTGTTTTTCAAGCTGATGGGTCTGGTACTTCAACTGTGCAGTTATCCATGTGGGATCCGACCACCCTAACAATTACACCAGGAGCTGACCCCTTTGGAGTCTTTTAGAATCAGATTCTGAATTACAAAATGAAAATTAAAATAGTACTTACCTCATAGAGAGTTTGTGGGAATATATGAAATAATACCTGCATAAGTTTCTTTCTTTCTTTCTTTCTTTTTTTTTTTTTTTTTTCTTTCTTTCTTTCTTTTTTTTTTTTTTTTTTTTAGAGGTTTTCGCTACAGGGCACGTGCGCTCGCCAGACAGACAAAGAGAGACATAGAGACAGAAAGTGAGAAATCACCCCCCAGGGGGGATGGTCACGCTGCAATCCCTTCTCCTCCATTCTCCTCTCAGGATCTTGGGCACGCACACACATGCACCCGGTGTGAGTTTTAAGCCACTGGGTCCAGGACTCAAACCGCGGTCGACTACGTGGGAGTCCAGCGACATAGCCATTACGCTAACTGCTGGTTCCCCGTGCATAAGTTTCTTCATCTTCCTTAAGTTTACCCTCACTTTCTCTGAACAGCCTCACCTAACCCCAGGCCATCTGGGTTGGCTGGTCTACCTTTCTGTTCCCACAGTATGCCTAATTCATCCATCAAGGATCTTCATTTCTCACTGTAATTGGCCATTTTCTTGCATGTATGTATTCCTTAACAGAACACGAGACAGGCAAACGTACCTCTTCTGTTCCTTTATTACTCTCTAATAGCATTTCTTATTTCTTTATTAAAAAAAAAAATTGCTACATGCCATGTCTGCTTGCCAGAGATGCACACAGTGAGAGAGAGAGAGAGAAGAGAGAGAGAAAATGAGAAAGCATCTTTTGGGGAGATGGTTCCACTGCAATCCCTTCTCCTCCATTCTTCTCTACGATTTTGGACATGCACACACATCTACTCAGTGCTTTTTTTTAAGCCTCCAGGTCCAGGACTTGAACTGCACAGTCAGCCATGTGAAATCTAGTTGCCTTAAACACCATGCCATCTTGCTGGCCCAACATTTGTTACTTCTTTATATTACTTAATCAGTTTGTAATTATATGTTTGCTTGGATAATTTTTAAAATGTTGTATTCCCCATACTACATTGTAAATTGGTAACAGAAACAAGCTCAAGTTTGCTTACTAGTAGTAAAATGAGAGACTGACACCTAGTAATCATTCAAAATACAGTTTGTGAATTATAATATATCAATAAATGAATTTCAATCATCTGTTGTTACACAGCCACTCCTTACTTAATTACATACTAAAATGCATATTCTATTGCACACTAAAGGCATTGCCTAAGCCCCTTGTTTACCTCCCAATTCTCTTAATTTAAGACAAAGTCTTAGGAATGGAACTTGATCTATTCCTAAGCGAGGAGTGTCTGTTTTTAAATGATCTCCTCAAAGTCAGTAAACTGGTCCTAGTCTATATGCTTTAGTAACTTACAAATAAATTTGTTTAGCAAACGTTTGAGAAAGGAATTTAAAATGGAGTAAAAATTTGGTAAAGGAAGGATAGTCATAGGAAATAGAGGGGTTTGGAATGGGATGTAGAATGAAGTGCATACTCCCATTTAACAAAAAAAGTTTATAATTAAGACATAAGGCAAAACAATATTCGAAGAGCAAAGATTAGTGAAGTAGGTAAGTAAAGGGTAAAGACACATGTCAAAGAGAATGGGAAAATTCAAGAAAGTGGTTGAATGATTTATCAAAAATAAACCACCTACTTATCCAATTATCTTCCTAGAATATAGCACTAAACCCTACCCAGTTCAGAAGGAAGCAACTCAAGTGAGAAGCTCCTTCTGAACCACAATGGCTGACAGGAATCATGTATATCAGGCATTATGGCTTTTTCCAATCCAACCTATAAATTTGAAGACCAGCACCCCTAAGGGATAACACTTGTCTAGAATATGTATTTTCATGTGAAACAACTTTGCTATGTAGCAACTCTAAGAAAAGTTTCCATCTCTTTTACCATTTTTTGGTAGTTAGATTTTCACTTATTGCTAATTCTCCAATTATCATCAGCACCACAAATGCAATATATCTCAAGATAGTGTGCTGGCTATTTTAATATATATTATCTTTCACAGTATCTACTGAATATGATCCCATATATCTAAAATATCCATTGTCTAAGATACCACATCCAGTTAAGTGAGGAAATGAAATTTGAATCAAAGGCTTAAGCCATCAAAAACTGACATCTCTTTTATTATACCTCTCTATATCCCATGAGAAAATTATATTATCAGATTTTTATATGATTTTTAAAACTTTTATTTAAAAAAAAGAGACACACAGAAAAACAAAGACAAATACTCCCAATAAGGTCTTACTGCAATCTCCCCCAGCCTTTCAGTAAGCCAGGGTCATAGACAAATATAACATACATGTCCAACATGTCCTGGTCATTCGAGGAACCCTAACCTTCCACAAGGCTTTCAACATACAGAGCATTACTCTACCATATTGCTACCACGGCTGGCCCTATTATTTGTTTTAATGATGACTTTTCTGCTAATTCTGTTGGTGTAAATTGTAGAGTTGTGTCTGCGGAAAGAAGGAGACTATTTTCAGTGTAGACTTTAAATAAGAAATAATCTTTAGGACAAAAAGGAGATTAAAGCAACCATTCCATTGCAAAGGAAAACTAGACAGATGCTGGAACAGGGGACCTCCAAGCCCACAGAAAGAAAAGCATGTACTCATCACATAGCTTGCTTTCAAAATGCTTCACAAAATTAGATGATGGCCAACCTTTCCATTGCAATCAACTTAAGTAAACTTCATATTCAAAGACTTTGGTTTTGAAGCCAAGATTATCTGTTAAGCCCAAGACTTACATATGGCCTTGAAGAAAGAAGCAGTCGTAGTAACAAAGACTAAACAGCATGAAACAAAAACTAAATAGGACACACAGAGGAAGACTCTAAGGGAGCCAACACATAGTCATACCAGCTAAAGGTTGTAAGGGACCCTTCCTTGGAGAATTGGAAGCTAATGCCAGAATTTAGAACGTGACTCTTCAAAAAGTTTCTTCATAGGTAAAACCTATAGAAGCTATCATTAATGCCCATGGATATAAAAATTGCAGTGTAAGAAAACTGAGTAAAATCAGTAATAGTCATAGCATTTGCTCATAAGTACATAATGGAGATAAACACAAATGTAAATGAGATACAAATAAAATAATATTTTTAGTTCTTTTTCTAAATTTAAATTTATTTATTTACATTCATTCACTATACATCATTACAGCAAACAAAATGAGATTTCCCATCCAGAATACACTGTATATTGGCTCAATTAAGCACATCAACATATGTGTTATCGTCAACAAATAACTTTTCATTTCTTGTTTCCCATATATTTTGTTATTTGTGCTATCCTTGATTCCCTATCTCTCACCCTCTGCCATGTCTCACCCTCCTCCCACACTGTTTCTGGTATCCACAGTTGCTTTCTATGCCTTTCCCCCCTTTTTATTTATTCTCTAGTGAACTTAATTAATCTAAATACTTCCAATAGCAAGTGTAGCTGATATAAACACATCCATGAACACAAGTCTGACTTTAGGCATAAACCTCAGTGAGTAGAATGAACATACTATAAAGCAGCACCTAACTGGGACTATATATGAAAAATAAATAGCTGGGGCTATGAGAAAACAAGAAAATACCTCTCTTAAAAGGGAAAAGAATAACTCCTCTTCATTCACAGACAGTTCAATGGAAATTGTGGAAATGTCTGATAAAGAATTTAGAACATTCATAATGGTGAAGCTAACAGAGATGGAAGATAAGAGAGACAATGAACTGCAGAAGAGAAAGGAGAAAGAAGTTGACGAGTTGCGGGAGGTGAGGAAATTCTTGCAAGATCTAAAAGAGGAATAACATACTTTACAAAAGAATCAAATGGAACTGTTAGAGATGAAGAATATAATACAGGAAGTCAAAATCTCTCTTGAAAGTATTGAAAGCAAACTAGATCATACAGAAAATAGAATCTCAGAGATAGAAGATAAAATTGCTGGCCTAGAAAAATCCACCACGAAGACTGAGAAAATTGTCCAAAAATTTGAGAATAGTATATGAGAAATACTAGATACCATCAAAAGTCCAAACATCTGGATAATTGGCATGCCAGAAGGCGAAGAGACTCATAAGGACATTAATAATCTATTCCATGAAATCCTGTAAGAAAACTTTCTGAACCTAGAGAGGCACTCAAAGATCCCGTTCCAAGAAATACAAAGGACCCCAAATAGAATCAACCCAAGAAGATCTTCTCCAGGACACATTATAGCCAGACTGACCAAAACCACAGACAAAGACAAGATACTAAGACTGGCAAGAAACAGCAAGTTACCTACAAATGATATTCCATCAGACTAACAGCAGACCTCTCATCAGAAACAATGCAAGCGAGGAAAGAATGGTAAAATATATTCAAAGTGTTAAGGAAAAAGCAATTTCAACCAAGAATCCTGTACCCAGCAAGATTATCCTTTACATGGGAAGAAAAGATAAGAAAATTCTCAGATAAATAAAACCTGAAAGAATTTAGTAGCACCAGACCAGATCTTCAAAAAATTCTCAAGGGTATGCTATGCCAGGAAAATTAAATGTGCTCACAGAGAAATAAGAGTTCAAAAACTAAGAAAATGGCCAAGTTAATCATAGGGACAAGTCTGGAGTTGAATATTATATCCCAGAATTCAATCGGGAAGATCGAACCACAACAGAAGATAAAGTACATGAGACTGAACTGGTGAAATAGCATTCTGTGACTTTTGACTGAAATATTGCTGCTTCTCTTCTAGGCTTTGTTGTCTGGATTTAAGAATTTTTGTACTGTCTTGAGCTGTCAATAGGTTCATGTACCTACTATTTGAACAGAATACTAACCTGTTTCCAGGCTTTAAGTTTTAAGCAAATTTTCTTACCAATTCAAAACTGCTTTTTTTGAAATTACCAGCTGAACTTGCTATTGAAAGTAGTTAGATTATTTAAGAAATTGTGTGATCAATAAAATGTGAGGGGGGAAAAGGAATGGAAGACAACTGTGGACACCAGAGATAGTGTGAGAAGAGGGTGGGAAAGGGCAGAGGGTCAGACATATGTATATATATATGAAACTAAAAAATGGAAAATTAGTGATGATAACATACATGATTAAGCCACTATGCAGTATATTCTGGATGGGAAACCACTTTTTGTATGCTGTGACGGTGATTAGGGAATGAATGTAAATTAATTAATTTTTTTCGATTCTTGAAAGACAAAAACAAAACTGGTTCTAGACCCTTAGCCAGTTTCTTGGGAGTTGGGTAAAGTAGTACAAATGGAAACACTTTCAATACAAGGATGATTTAAGATATAAACCTATGTATTTCAATATAGTGAAATAAGATACATCAGTATTTTAAGGATAAATCTTTATCAATTTAAATCCAAAAGATAAACTGCTTAATAGCAAGTTACTCTTTATTTCCAAGTAGATGCACAAGCAGACTCTGCTTCCACAGAGGGAAAAAGTCAGGTAACAAACAAACCAACCAACCAAAACTCACTCACATATTGTGTGAGTGAGGTCCATTACCACTTGGGTGTGCTGTGGGTTACATAACTATACAGACCATAATTTTTTTCTAGTCCATTAGATTTTTTTTCTCTGGTTCAGAAGATTTATCTTTTCTATAGAATATAAAGCAGAGCTGTTCTGATGGCCAGTGCAGTTCTTTGAAATGTATCCAAGTGAAGGTTGAGGCATGTCTATGCCCTTGTCAGGTGGCTGTTTAAAATCGTTATGCTATATACTTTAAAGACTGAGGCTGACAAAATAGCCTTCAGAACTGAGGGTATTTTGGATGTACAGCGTCAGATGTCTGGGAGAGGTAGCTGGTTGTTTACTTTTGAATTGCTTTCCTTCTGAGGGAAGTGTGAGTTAACCTTACAGCATTCCTTGGGGAGGGGCACCAAGCTGCAGACATCCTTTAGGGTAACCTTCCCACTGAGGGAACAGTGAACCTCTCTTTTAGAGGGCTAGCAAACTTAAGGATTGAATATGAATCTGGAAAGATCAAAGTATCAGGGTTGATTTGTTTGTTTGTTTTAACAGGTTTTGCCTTAAGGTGCAAACTTCAGGGAGCACCGCCCACCGAGAAAGAGAGAGACAGAGATAAACAGTAAGAGGGAAAGTGAGAAATCACTCCCCTGGTGGGGGGCACTGATGGCCAAGTCACAATCCCTTCTTCTCTATTCCCTTCCCGGGATCTTGGGCATGGATACACATGTGCCTGGCGTGATTTTCAAGCTACCAGGTCTGGAGCTCAAACTGCCATTGGCCATATGGGAGTCCAGCATCATAACTGCTATGCCACCTGTTGGCCCCAGTATTAGGGTTTTAATAAATCAAGTCAGTGGACTCCTCTGGAAGAAGTCAAACCATATGTAAAGCTTTCACCAACTCATTCTGTTACTATAAAATCATTTTACACTAGTGAAAACAAAAACACAAAATATACCAGGTAAGATATGTAGTATAGATGAAGGGAAAGGAAAAAGTATACAGGGCCAGTCTCTAGCCTACTGATTAAGGGAGTCAGATCCCACATGGCAGACCAGGGTTCAAATCTCAATCCAAGTGGATTGAGAAACATGACAGGGATATGTGTGCCTGCTCAGAATCCTGACAGGAAGGAGAAATGGAGGAGAAGGAAATGCAGCAAGACCATGTCTCATTGGAGAGTGTTTTCCTTCTCTCTGTCTCTCTCTGGCAAGCACATTGTGCCCTCTGGGAATGAAAAAAAAAAAAAAAAAAAGAAAAGAAAAACCAATATATTAACAACATGATATATCATGTCAGGACCTGTGATGGAGTGAAAAGAAGAGTGAAGAATTATTATGATTTGGTTTATGAGCATTTTGTTTTCCTAAAATGTTTTAAAAAGTGGTTACCTAGTATTTTCCTAATATGTAAGTTCTCAATCTTTTTTTTTTTTTTAGAGGTTTTTGCCTGATGGTGCATGTGCTCAATGGAGAGAGAGAGAGAGTGAGACACAGTGAGAGGGAAAGTAAGTTATGGGCATAATGCAATCCCTTCCCCATTCTCCTCTTGGGATCTTAGGCATGTACGTACATGTGCCTGGTGTAATTTTCAAGCTACCAGGTCCAGGACTTGAACTGTAGTCAACTATGTTGGAGTCCAGCAACGTTAACTGCTATGCCATCTAATGATCCCAAAACTTCTTAATCTTATCATTATTATTTTTTGCCATAGGGCATGTATGCTTGCCGGAGAGACAAACAGAGAGAGAGAGAGAGAGAGAGAGAGAGAGAGAGAGAGAGAGAGAGAGAGAAAAGTGAGAAGTCACCCTCCAGGGGGATGGCCATACCACAATCCCTTTTTATCTATTCTCCTCTCTGGATTCTGTGCACACACACACACACATGCCCAGGATGTTTTTCAAGCCTCCAGGTTCAGAAGTTGAACCATGGACTTGGCTACCTGGGACCCAGCACCTTACCCACCATACTACCTGCTAGCCTGTTCACAATCCTATTAAAGTTCATGTTACTGGTGAACCACAAAAGACGTGTTTTGCTCTCAGGTGAATATTTTATCCCTATTTGATATTTAATTGGATTTGAAATCCTAGATTTTTAGATCACTGAGATTAATAATATGAAAATCATCTTCTATTATTTGCTATATGTACATAAACCAATTGAAAATTACTCTTGTATCAATCCCTTTTTATTATTAAGGTGGTTGATTCTGTATCTACTAAAATCTTGGGATCAGTAATTTTTTTTTTTTATTTTTTTTTTTTGGAGAGGTTTTTGCTATAGGGCGCGTGCGCTCACCAGACAGACAGAGAGAGACAGAGAGATAGAAAGCAGGAAATCACCCCCCAGGGGGGATGGCCACGCCGCAATCCCTTCTCCTCCATTCTCCTCTCGGGATCTTGGGCACGCACGCACACGCGCCCGGCGTGAGTTTAAGCCACCGGGTCCGGGACTCGAACCGCGGTCGACTACATGGGAGTCCAGCGACATAGCCATTACGCTAACTGCTGGTCCCAAGGGATCAGTAATTTTGATCTCTATTTCTATCTCTGATTCTTTCACAAACAAAGATTTAAGCTCTTAAAGAATGTGATCAATCCTCCTCCTCAGGAGGTGATTTCTTGTCTCTCTGTCTTTCTCTGTCTTTCCTGCCAGCCCATGAGCCCTATAGCAAAAATCTCTCTCTTAAAAAAAAAAAAAAAAAAGAAGATGACTATGGTCAAAGAATATGAGAAATTTTAAAATACTGACATATGGAATAAAAATTTTAGTTACGGGGATTAACAGAAGCAGTTTTTAGATATCTGACATTACTGGAATGCATCTATTAAATTAACTGGGATAAGACATTAGAAATATGACTTTGGGCCGACCGTTGGCATAATAAAAGCACTTGACTCCTCCATGGCTGGCTGTGGTTCAAGTCTTGGACCCGATGTCTTGAAACTCATGCTGGGTGTATATGTGTGCATGACCAAAATCCTGAGAGGAGAATGGAGGAGAAGGGATTGTAGTGTGGCCATCCCCCTGGGGCGGGGGTGGGGGGGGGTGATATGCCATATCATGAAATCACTCTTATTAAAAAAAAAGGAGAGAGAAATATCTCTAAAATGACTTTTTAAAAATGATACACCTTGCTGTTTTAAATCCTAGTTGATGAAATTTTAGATTCCCATAAAATTAGTAAAGTGTAGTCAACTAAGAACCAAAGAGGTTTGAAAATGTTCAATGGAAAGAAAAGAACTGTTTTCTGGGGCAACTCTAACACAACAGAAGATGCTTTTATATAAGGAGATATAGGAGATTCAGGATGTGAATAGTAGAAATTTCCTCACTGAGTATTAGATCAATTCCCAGTAGGCCCATTAGTTATGCATTCTAGAATGATTTTTACTCTCTCTTAAATTTCTTTACACATGTTAGTTCTAGTCCAAGACCGACCCCGATGTCTCACTCATGGGAAAAAAAAAAAAGCTTATTCACAAGGATCACTTTAAATAATCATCTCTTTAATCTTCTGAAGTTATTATTATTTTTTTTAACCCTTTGGTACCTTAACCCACTCTTTAAGGCTGAAGAACTTTTATTCTGGTAACAAAGTGCTTCCATAAACTCTTCTCTGGTTTTTCACTTACTTCTCTTGGACCATGTTATCCAACACATTCTTCTTTATCTAAATAATTCCATATACAGGGGCTCACATCATGTTCCCTGTTCACATATTCTCTTTCCCCTGGCCTATGGAGACCATTCTTCATTCTTTGCTTTGAAGAAACTTCTTGTGCATGATAAAGCAGAAAGCAGAAGCTCTCTGGTGGGCTCCTGTGAACCATAAGCAGCCCTTCTGGAGTACCTGCTCACTATGACAGCCTCACAACCTTTGATATGACAAACATAGTTTTGTAACATGTAGTTCCAGAAGGCACTTCCCCCCACATGTCTGTTTCTTTTCCGAGACATTTGTTGTCTAAATAGTGACAGGTTATATTGATCATGGATGTGTATTCAGAGATGTGTTGTCAAGACTCTGGATTCCTACTCTCAAATATACAACATGTGTAATTAAAAGAAAAACAAGACAAACAAACTTAAATTTAAACAATTGTCTCATTTGTTTAAGGGTAGTAATGGCTTAATGAAGAACACAAGAGTGAAAAGAAGTGATTATAGTATATTTAACAATAGTCATGTAAAGAATTACTTATTCTTAAGGATGTTTTTATTGACGTTTTAGCTACGATGGATAATTTAGTGTAGAAAGCTTTTAGAAAAAAGGGAAATCCATACAAAATATTCTATTTTTGGAAATTAAGTATTATACATGATACTCAGTTTGTGTGCCTGACAGAGAAAGAGATTCTAGTCATTATAATTTCTGGTCATTAAAATGTAATAATATAATGTACCATTCATGAAAATCAATTACAAATCTCCTAGATAAGAAAGGAGATAAATTCAGTCATGAATATTTGCATTACAAAAGAATACAGCTTTGCACACACACACAGATTAGCTGCTGAGTTCCTTTAAATAGTCCACTTCCCAGAGTTTTAAAAATAGGATAGAATTTATTTTAAAACCGATTAACTTTTCAGGACCATGTCTTTCTGTAAAGTGAGTTAAATCTGTATATTCCCACACTTTGCAATTTACCAAGCTGCTCACATTTACTCTTTGGTCTATTTGGTTTAGGAGACATAAAGTGATAAACGCTATTGCAGATTTTTTTCAGGGATTTGAAAGAATGCATTTTTGTAAGGCAGAGTTCAGTAAATGCTAAAGTCATTGGATCTTAAAAGAGAACTTCAAAACCATGTCAAGACTTCACGAAATTCCATCAAATCAAACATGAAAGTACATTACCTAGAAAAATATTATTTCTTGGTTAGTTGTGTATGACAGCACAAGAGATCAGCGAACAGCAAAGATATTTTTTCCCTTTTCCAACACAGAGGGAAACAGCAAAGAAAAATGAAAGCATGTTGCCCAAAGCAGCACCCAAAGCAGTAACTTTCATGTCTCTCTTCATGTTATCCAGGGAGCTAGATTAACTCACCTCCTTAAACTCAGTGCTAAATGAAGACTCACTGCAGCAATTACGAAATGATATTGGCTGACTATTAGGAGAATGAGTACAACTTTCATTGATCATTACTTTCTATATCACATTCCTTTGGAGGACAGGCTGTGGCAGGAGCAGGGAGGTGAAAGCAGAACTGATCTATGATACTGAGTGATACATCCAGGGCCTCATAAAAACTGAATTGTGTGTGTGTTGGGGGGAACCTTAAGAATGTCAAAGAAGCATATTGAATGAATATCAGCAACTGTACTGGTTGGCTAAATAATTAGTAGTGTTAGAGCTGGAGAAGTCTAGAGTTTAATGGTCTGTTAAGTCCATTTTATAAAACATTTCAAATCTGTATATTTCTCTCCACTTGTCACCACTTGGTTCAAGCTTTTTCCAGTCTCAGATGAATTTTTCTCTCTCTTATATGGTTTCCTTGTTGCCATGAACCTAGTTAAATAATTGATCATAAAAAAATGAAGAAAAAAATAAAAAGAAACCCTCAAACTCTGCATTTAGTTTCTAGAGCTTGGCTTCTCACCTTCTTTTAACAGATTACCTTTCCTTGGTATAACAGAATACTTGTTCCTATAATAGGATCCCCCCCATCAGCATTTAGTCATTACTTATTTTTCTGAATCTTCAAGATGTCCTAGAATTGAGAAATAGCTGCCCTGCTGTAAGCCTTCGCAAAATGTTTAAACTATAGCCCAGAATATGTTATATGCTTCTTAGATTATATATATATATATATATATATATATATATATATATTGGGACCAGCAGATGGAGCAATAGTTACATCACTGGGCTCCCATGTAGTTTATTGTGGTTCGAGTCCTGGACCCAGTGGCTTAAATGTACGTGTGTGTGCTAAGTCCTGAGAATGAATGGAGGAGAAAGGATAGTGGTATGGCCATCCCCCCTGGGGGGTGATTTCTCGCTTTCTACCATTCTCTGTCTTTCTGGTGAGTGCATGCACCTTTTAGCAAAATAGGTGCATACTATTTTTGTTAGACAAAAATAGTATGTATGGATTTTATGAGGCAATGTATTTTCCATATGACAATAAATTTAATGGGAAAAGAGGCTTTATTTTTTTACATTTTTTCAGGAATGCATCTATTCTACAAATTGAGAAGTACCTCATAAAAACTAGCTTGTAGAAACGTTGGTTCAGAATCTGCCAGATGCTGAGACTTTCACCATGGAATGTCTATTTTTATTTTTATTACTGTTTTTTTTTATATATTTTTTAATTTTTTTTTTTTTTTTTGGAGAGGTTTTTGCTAGAGGATGCATGCACTCACCAGACAAACAGAGAGAGACAGAGAAACAGAAAGCAAGAAATCACTCCCCAGGAGGGATGGCCACATTGCAATCCCTTCTCCTTCATTCTCCTCTCAGGATCTTGGGCACACATGCATACATGCCTGGTGTGGGTTTTAAGCCACCAGGTCTGGGACGCGAACCCTTTCGACTACATGGGAGTCCAGTGAAATAGCCATTACGCTAATTGCTGGTCCCTTACTGTTTTGACTTTAATGAATACTTAAATAGTAAATAAATTTAACTTAATAAGACAAATAGAAATTATTCATAGGGAAGGATAGTATTACACCATTTCCTAGGATACTAGGAGACCAATGAATGATAGTTCAGAGATGAATCATGATTCTCATTCTCATTAATTGAGTAAAAAGTAGTTTCATTAACATCAGAGCAAGCACTTCTATCAGAATGGTGGTACCGCTCCCCCTGGTCAAGGCTTTGACTCTCTGCTTATTTAATATGTGACAGTGGCAGAGAAACTTGACAGATCACTGACACAGGCTAGATACCTGCTAAAAGGCGATCCTTCCAGTCTGCTTATTCATTTATTTGTTCTGAGATATAATCAAGAAGAATCTGAGGGTCAGTTGGAATAAAAGAGGTATTTACACTTAAACTTACAACCTTCCATTCTATTTGAAAGTTTTAACCATAAACATAAATATTTTAATAATGAAAATGATAATTTCCCACAGATTACTAAGTGCTATTTGCAGTGTACTCATTCACTGTGAATCTAAAGATCCTAACTTAATTTGTAGTGAAAATGGAAGGAAAATGTCTCAGTTCACATGCTTCTGTATGACTGGTATTTGGAATTCCTCTCTCTGCCACCCTGCATTCTTCCACTTAGCTTTCTGGAAGATATGACCCATCATCAAAAAACTACTTTTTTGGGACTACCATTTAGTGTAATGGCTATGTTGCTAGACTCCCATGTAGTCGACTGCGGTTTGAGTCCCGGACTCGGTGGCTTAAACTCAATCCGGGTGCGTGTGCGTGTGTGCCCAAGATCCCGAGAGGAGAATGGAGGAGAAGGGATTGTGGCATGGCCATCCCCCCTGGGGGGTGATTTCTCGCTTTCTGTCTCTCTCTGTCTTTCTGGCAAGCACACACGCCCTATAGTGAAAACCTCTCAAAAAAACAAACAAACAAACAAACAAAAAAAAACTACTTTTTTAAAAAATGTGTTTGAGATGAGAGAAATTATTAATTTTTTAAAGAGATTTTTGCTACAGAGCATGTGCACTCACTAGAGAAAGAGAGACAAAGAGACAGAAAGCAAGAAATCACCCCCTGGGGGGGAAGGATGACTACCCCACAATCCCTTCTCCTTCATTCTCCTCTCAGGATCATGGGCATGCATACATACATGCCTGGTATGAGTTTTAAGCCACCAGGTCCTGGACTTGAACTGCCATCGACTATGTGGGAGTCCAGCAATGTAACCATTACACTATCTGCTGGTTCTAATGAACATCTTTAATTGTCCATTTTATGAACATGCCCTTTATTCTTTTGGATTAGCTAAACATGGTTGTACACGGAAGATGCAATTCTTCCCTCCTCCCTCTCAGGTAGAATTTGATTTTTCTCAAACATTTTATATTCCTTAAGGCTTAATGGTCACAAATGTCCTCTGTCTTCCATATTGCTGCTCCCAAATCCTTCTTTCTTCTGTAAGATCTGTTTTTAAGTGTAACTCTCTTTAAGCCTCCTTGGCATCCTTATTCATTGATAAATTTCATCAGTGCCTAGCTTACTGATTCTCTTAGCACTACTGCCACTATTACCATAATTGGTGACGTAAACATTCCCACTCTCTAAACCACTCATCTCCATGACCTCTGTAATTAGTGACCTTTTAGTTCCAATGATCTCAGCCAACCACTCAAATTGCCCTGCCATTTCCTAACGACATCAATAATTGTAGCAAATACAAAATCTCTAGCTCAAGGATCTTACTCTTTGGGGATCACTACTCTTTTCATCTCACCTTCTCTAGTCCTCATACTCTTGCAGTTTGGTACTCATCCATACTTCCAATGATCTGTACTTTTTTTTTTTTAAACTCTGCATCATTCTACTTATGTCTTTAACCCTTTATTTACTCAGCCTGAATTCTATGATTCAGCATATAACATCTCACTGCAAATAACCTTAATTGTCTTTTAACACTCTACTCCCATATTCCCTGGACACATGACAAGGCTTTATCAATACAGTCCTGAAGACAAAGCATGATCAAGCAATGGCTACCATTGGTAAAAGTGGCCCGGTCAAAGCAAAAGCAGACCAGTTGCGAATAAAAGTTATGACACCAGTTTGGGGAGATACTCAAGACATTTTGTTGTTGACTCTCTGGAACACGAAAGAAAAAGAACATCTGTTTGTTATGAGAGTGTTGTAAGAAAGTTACCTGAAACTGTAGCAGAAAAATGGCTAGGAAGGCTTCTCCAGAAAGTCCCTCTCTGCCATGACAACAATCCTGCTCATTCTTCAAATCAGAAAAGGCAATTTCTTAAGCTTTTAGATGGGAAGTCATTAGACATTCATCTTACAATACTGATTTGGCTCCTTCTGACTTTTGCTTCCTAATCTTGAAAAAAAAAATCTTTAAAAGGAGCTCATTTTTTTCAGTTAATGTGAAAGAGACTGCACTGACATAGTTTAAATTCCCAGGACTATCTGTTCTTTAGAGATGGGTTAAATGACTGGTATTATTACTTACAAAAGTATCTTAACCTTGGAGGAACTCATGTTGTAAAATAATGTTTGCATTTTTCTTTAGAACTTTCATTCCATTTTTCCATGAAGTTTTGAAGTCCCCCCATATGTGTTACTATTATACATTAAACAAAAAAGCCCCAAATCCTCCTCTGACCTAATGTCTCTTTTAGTGATTACCCATTTTTCTATAACTCTTCACAATAGAGCTCTCCTACACGTTGTCTATATTTATTGTCTGTCTTTCTCTTCCCTTTTATTTTCTTTATAATCAACACCAATCTGGGATTTTTCTCACTACTTTCTTGACTTAACCATGTTTTACAATGACATATTTTGCTAAAGTCAATGACTATTCTTTGTTTTTTCTTACTTTATGTCTCAATAGCTTTTGGCACGGTTGAGCACTCTCTCCGTAAGGCTTTTCTTCCAGCCTTTCACATCACCCATTCATCTGGGATTCCACCTGCCCCAATACAGCCCGTTCTCAATCTCCTGCCCCCAGTCTCTCTCCTTTTTCATTCTCCACTCTTTTACTTGGGGTTCTGAATTTGACTCTCATCCAGAGTCTATCTCTTCTTTATGACATTATCTCACTTATGCAATTGTTTGGGAACTCACTGTTCACTTTCACTAGAATTTAACTTCTTGGAGGGCAAAATTTTTGGTTTTGTTTCCTGCTCTATCTTTAACACCTAATACCGTGTTTGACATGTGGTAAGTCACCGATAAATCTGTGCTGAATACCTGAAAAGAATACAATTCACTCAAAAGCTACACACACATACACAAAGGAAAGAGAGTGCACTGGTGCATGAGAGAGAGAGAGAAAGAGAAATACCCTCATCAAGATCTCATCATACTTCAACCCCCTTCCCCTATCTCTCCAGATCCCCAGGGTTGTGTCTGTGCACGCACCATACAAGTGTTCAAGCCAACACAGGAATCAGAGCCTGCAGTTCACCATGTGGCTTACAGCCTTGCGGGACACTTGCATTACTGTACCACAGTGGCTAGTTAAAAAAAATACATATATATTTTTCATATATATTATTTATTTTCATATATAAATATATATTTATGAGATAAATATTGAAAGCACATATATATATATATATATATATATATATATATATATATATATATTTCATATGATAAAAATAAAAAATGGCTACTTTTTTGTAGAAAGATTTTTGCTATAGGGCAAGTGAGCTTGCTGGAGACACAGAGAAAACAGAGACAGAGAATGAGAAATCCCTCCCTCAGAAGGGATGACCACATTGCAATCCCTTCTCTTCTTGGGATTTTTGACACACACACACACACACACACACACAGAGTTTTAAGCCACTGGGTCTGGGACTTTAATCGTGGTCAACTATGTAGGAGTCCAGTGATATAACCATTATGGCATCCGCTGGTCCAAAGGCTACATTGTTAAACATACATCTATTCCTTCAACAAATTTCTTGGGTACCTTCCAAACATTAGCTAGTGTTTCACACAGTGGGACTATGAAGTAGAAAATGATACAATTCCCACCCTTATAGCTCTGATGACCAGGTTGGGCTACCATGGAGAGAGATATATCCTGGATATTATGGTAAAACTTCAGAAACAGGTGGAGAAAAGAGAGGATAGAAACTTCTCAGTAAAATCTGGATGAAGTGTGATCGCAGTTCAAGTCCCAGACCCAGTAGCTTAAACTCATGTTGGGCACCTGTGCATGTGTGCCCAAGATCCTGAGAGGAGAATAGAGGATGTGGTGTGGCCATCCCCCTGGGGGGTGATTTCTTGTTTTCTGTCTCTCTTTCTGGCATGTGCACACGCCCTATGGCAAAAAAACTCTCAAAAGAAAGGGCAAAAAACTAAAATAAAATGTAAAAAATATTAGTAAATAAAAATAAATAAATCTAGACAAAGTGGCCCATGAGATAAATATTGAAAGCACTACAATTTACGTCTTTTGTGCCAAGGTAGAAGGTAATTTATGAGAGAAAAGGATCATCTGGAAACCTAGCCATAGATATGGAAGCCTCTGATGGGAAGTTCAATGACCATAGTCTCACATGACTCCGTTTTGGCAGCCACAAGCTAGAATGCTCCAAATGATCTAACTGGGTGGGAGAAAAACCATTTCTAAAAACACCCGAGTCATGTAACACTTCATTACTCAAAGATAACATCTTCTGTCATATTTTGAGTAGTAATGCAGCAAAATTACAGCCACAGAATTGCAATATATTCAGGAACTACAGTACAATCTGTCTTGACTAAATTTTCATTATAGACTTCAGCATTTAATATATAACAATATATGTACATGGAAGTTTGGACTTTGGGTACTAATAAGTCATTTTCTGGAAAGTGAGAAGAAAATACAAACTATGCAACAGACAAAAACTGACAAGGAACCTTACTAGATCTGCCTTCTGTTCAGCTCTAGGACTCTTGCTCAGGTTCAGAAGAGTTATCCTTATCAGTTTTACCTTCTCTTCATTGCAAGGTGATCTAGAGACTCAGGCAGTTTCTCCTTACGTTTTAACACAACACCCTTTGTTTACCAAGTTGTTGGAATAACTCAGTCAAAATAAGAACACAATTCTAAAATATCAGGTATTGAGCATAAGAAGAAATATGAAAAGCTCAAAAAAAGAAACTTTAATAAAGAGTAGGAAACAAAGATATAAATACAGAGAAAGGCAGACTATACAAGAGGACTTCACAATGTTCATGGAAAAAATAGAATTAAAGTATGAGTCTATTTGGGCACAAAAAGCATTGAAATCCATGCATCATTTTTCAAATAATGAACACTTTTCATGAACTTTTTGAAGATGCCTCATATTTGTAAATAATAGAACATAACTATGAAAGTATGTCAATGCTTCCTAAATTAATTTGTAAGTTAATTGAAATTATTTGGAATTCTAATCAAATTTCCAATATGCTTATTTTTTGGGACTTGAACACTTAAGTTTATTTACATATAATTTTGTAAGAAAATAAAAGGAGAAAAAAGGAATTTGCTTTTCAGGTGTTAAACTCACCATAACACCATAGTCATACAAATTTTGTAAAATCAGTTTTGAAGTAGATAACAACTCCAAGGAATATACTAAAGAGTGTAAAATATGACCTACATATGTGGGAATCAGCAGATGGGTGTGCAAGTTAAGGCCCACTGGTGGCAAGAAACAACAATAAACATTGACTAATTCAGAGATTTTCTAAGTAGCTCACAGAATGTATGGAGGATGTTCTAAATCAATGGGTTCCTTCTCAAGCTCAAATATTCCATCTATTTTTTTTTTTTTAACTTTAGAGCAACCACTAATACCTTGATACCTTCCCACTACCTAGGAGAACCTCTGTGATCTATTATTGTGACTTCTTCATTGTTTCTAGTTCTCCCTCATGTTCTTACATTCCTTGTTACATAAGCTCAGCTCTCCTGGTTCAGTATTATAATTACTGCTGTGTCTCATCACCCCCTTCTCGACTTTCTCTCCTTCTGTCAAAACCTCTGATTAATTCTAACATCCTTTACTGAGTTCTTGCATCTGAGATGGAGAACACAGCAGGGAAAAATATTCAATCACACTAAATGTATACTCATAAGTGGCAGAATTGCTGAGCTTTTTTATATTATTTAAGTGGTTCCTACTGTTACCTACAACCCGATTATGCATTTCTATAATCCAAGTATCCATGTATTCGCATGGAGGGCTATTTCATCTCCTCTCTCTTCCAACTCCCTTCAGCTTCTCTCTGCTTTTTATCATTAGTTGATGGACTTTTCATTATTGGCTAATGAGTGAACTGATGACTCTTTATTTCATGAAGAATTATTCCAAGCACCCATGTGATTCTCAAAAAGGGGAAAAAATCTAAATACACTTGTGTCAATATCCATAGCATTTTTTTCTTTCAAGCCTCATTCATTTTTTTCTCTCAGAGCTCATTCATGTATTTCTTGAGAGAGACAGAGACAGAGACAGAGAAAAATGACCACATTGACAGAATCTCATGCCACAGTCTTCCTCCAGCTTTCTCAACCAGCAGATAGTAAGCTGTGTATGTGCATATACACAGCATGTATGTGGAGTCCCAGGCACTGAATCCCAGTCTTCCAGATGGCTTCCAACTCTGCAGAGCCACGCACTACCTGGTACCACCACAGCTGGCCATATATACCCACAAGTTTTGCTTCCCTTTTCAACTGTCTGTGCTCCTGTCTCAGGCCAATCCCACCCCTTATTTATGCCTTGGATCTCATCCATTTGTGACTTTTTAGTAATTTTATTCCTGCAATTATCTTGCCTCATTGCTTTTTCCTTCTCTGCTAGGTTACCAACATACATACAAAAGTGTTGCCATATTTTCCATCTTGCAAAAATCCTCACTTAACTCTTTATCTCTCTCTACTTATTAGTCTTTGTAGAAATACAACTACTATGAAGAGTTGAGTTTAGACAATTCACTGTCACGCCACTTGCTTTTCTTTCTTGTTTTATTGAATCTACTCTGACTTCTGTCTCAAACTAAATAGGTTTTTATCAGGGTCACTAATGATAAATATGATGGGTCTCAGTTTCAGTCTGCACCCAACTTGACCCATCAGTGACAACTGAGATAGTTAATTGAGTCTACCTTCTTAAAATATTCTCATTTGGTTTCTAGCATTTTTAATTTCCTTTTCTTTTTCTATGTCATGGGTCTGCTTTTTCATCTCTTTTGCTGGATCTTGTTTTTTTTTAATCACTTCAAACCTTAAACATTGGTGTATTTCAGTACTCAATTCTTAGTTCACCTTCTCCTTCATATAGAATCAATAGCCAGATAATCAATCACATCCAGTTCTATGGATTCAAATGCCAGAACTTTCAGACTAGTTTTTCTAGCCCTGATCATCCACTGAACTCCCGATTTGTATATCCAATTGTCTCTAGTCTCCATTTTTACTTGGATGTCTAATTGATGTCTCTGCTTAATATGTACAAAAATGAAGTCTGATTTCTCATCCCCAACATGCTCTCACTGCAATGTCCTCCATCTCAGTAGATGAAAAATCATTGTGTCCCAATATCTCAGACTAAAAATTATCCACCTGACACATATTTATTGAATACTTGCAATGTTTTGGGCACTATTCTATGTTCTTTGTGTATGTCAATGAATAAAGAGGTGACGATCTTTTATTTTCTAGTACTTATATATCAGTAACAGCTATGACTGTCATATTCATCTTTCCTGTCTTCCATTTCACATCTAAATCCATCAGAAAATTCTTTGGGATTTCCTTTTCAAGCATGTACATTCAAACCACTTCTCTCAATCCCATTCTCACCACCATAGACAGAACTACCACCATTTCTCAGGTGACTTAACCTAACTGGTTTTCTTGCTTTGGCTCTTGCCCTTCTACAATTTCATCTCCTTACAAAAGTCTAAGTTTTTTGAATTGTAAGTTTCAAATATTACTTTTCTGTTTCAAGAGCTTCAATAGCTTTTTGTCTCACTTAGAACAAAATCCATAGTTCTTATCTTGACCTACATGTCCAATAGGGTTTTCCTTTTGCTATCTTTCTGAACTCGTCCCCTGCTTTTATCTCCCTGGTACATTCTACATTATCCACTCTGATCTTGCTTATCCTTGAATATGCAAAAAATATTCCTGCTCCAAGGTCTTTGCGTTTGCTTTTTTCCTTGTGGAATACTTTTCCTACAGAGATTCATATTTTTGGCTACATCATTTCTGAAAGGTCTCTATTCAAATGTCAACTTACCAAAAATAAGTTTTTTGAACTTCTATATAAAATAACCCTTACTCCAGTCACTCTCCTTTCTATTCTGCTCTACTTTTCCCCATACCTAATGATTACCTGACCCATGGCACAATTATTTAAATAAACTACTGTTTAATGCCTTACTCTCTTACCATTTCCTTCTTAGATCCATGAGAGCAAGATTTGGTTTTACTAACTACTGTTTTCTAATAATTTGGAGTGGGACTTGCACATATTTGGTAGTTAATAAATAGTTGTTGAAATATTTATTAAAAATCCTAGTCCAAACTAGTTACTTTTAAAAAACTTTAAATGGAAGAAAATCATATTCGATTTCTTCAACATTCATTGAAATGTTTTATTTGGTTCAGAAAAAAAGTATCTCCTTTCCCAGTCTACTCTTTATTTGTGTGCATAAATTAACCTTAATTATGAAAATATTTATATTTTATTTGTTTTCGTAAGGCGTTCTACTTCCTTTATTTAATTGTTAATGAAATGCATTGAATCGAATCCTATTAACAAAAATATTGCTAAATTCTAAGATACTATTGTGTGGGTACTGCTGTAACCCTCTGTCTCTGCTCAGGCAGGCTATATATAATTTAAAAGATAGTTTTTTCTAAAATCTCAAAAGCTTGTTAGTTGTATGTATTTCTCTTTTCTCAATTCTTTCCAAACTGGTGATTCTTCCCTTTCTCCTGATCATCTCTCCCACTTCTTCCTCTTATTTCCAAGAAAAACGAATAGTTCATTGCATGTTTAAAAGAAATTAAGGCAGAATTTTTTAAAAGACAAATACTGGACTAGCTTTTAATGACCGGGATATTTGAGTTCCCTCTTATTTGTTTAGCCTCCAATGGTTCTTCTTCCTGCCTTTCCTTTAGAGTTAGAATCTTTTGTATATACAAGCTAAACATTAAATAGCTAGTAATGACAATAGAACTTAATACTGGCTCAGTATAGCTATGTTTTATGCAACCCTGGCAATAATAATATTGTATTGGTACAATTTTTCAGTCTTCTCCTTGCCCTAAATATATATTTTGCAGTTTACTTACAATTCATTGATTTCATTTAGTAAATCTTTAGTCAAATATCCTCCAGTTTTAATAAGAAACCTGAGAATGAGATAAGGTTTAGTTATTTTATTCCATCTTTGAGAATGAAATGTACAGCGGATTCTTGCAATATATGGTATTACTTTAATAATTTTTCAGAAATTATAGGTGTTAGAGAGTAGAATCCCAAACCTTTAGAGCTAGATGGACTCCTGGAAATTATACAGCACAATATTTTTATTTATGGGCAATAAAAGTGAAGCTTAGAAAGTTTAAGTTACTTGCTTATGGTCACATGGACAGTTAATGATAGCCCCTAACCCATGATTCCTGACTTGGCATCAATTTTATAGTAGACATTACCATTAATCACAGATCTGAAATTCATTTAAAATTTTGCCAAGAGAAAATCTAGATGCTTTCAAATAAAATTTCAAAATATTGCATTTGAAGTTTAGGATGACATAGAGTTGTTTTGGTGCTTAGTAAAATAGTTTATGGGTCATATAACATCAGCTAGAGCTAAAATTCACACATCTAGATTTTTACTAGGCACAACATGCCAGGCTAGCATCACTATAAACTTAACAACAAAATACATTTGAATTAAGGTGGCTTTCTATTAGCCTGGTTATTTTGTAAGGAGAATTTCAGATTCTTGATTCAATGCCTCTTTAATGTGGATTGCCTAGAGCTAGGGACAAACAGGTTTAATTCCTTTTTCTAAAGGTCATGTAAACATGTATGCTCAGTGAATTAGATGCAAATTCAATTCCCTGAGCTCAATGCTTCCTAGTTAAGTTCCTTTCCTATTCTTCACATGTAAGCCCACATCTGATGACAGAGTATTGACTTTTGAGCTAAGGTAAAATCACAATAAAACAAAAACATTTGACATCTGCTCTGTAAAGCAGACTGATTGGAAATTTGGCAAAAAGAATTCTCTATTAAAACATTTTTTGATACTACTATATCCCTTCGTTTATGAAGTAATTTTATAATTTTTCCTTTTTTGGTCTTCCTTTTAGAAAACTCTGATTAGACACCTGATATTGAATTAAAACAGATTTAATACAACATAGTATTAAAAATTATGATGAGACAAAATATTCAATGAAATGCAAAAATGTATTACATTATATAAAGTCAAAAGAGCTTTACAAAATAGAATGCACATTATGATTTCATTTTTGTTCACGGATATGGAATAATTGAGGCTGAGAATTTGCTCTTTTCTTTATGAATTTATTTATGTAAATTCATTATACTGAATACATATCACCCTTTGATAATAAAAAGAGGTTACTAGAAATAAGGCTTTTCTAATCCTTGCAGATCAAAAACAATTTCCAGTGTTATACTAAAAATCCAATTTAAGAGTAGAACAATATTATATATGAATTATATTCAAAAATAACATTTAATATACTTTTTAACATCATGACAATTACGAAACTAACGCACTATTATAAACAATATTTCAATGATATACTACTTGACTCTATTTGCTAACAAAATTACATATAATAAAATAAAATGCTAACTTAGATTATTTTGATAGAAGGAAAACAAAGTATCCTATTAAAAAAAGACCTCAAGCATTTAGAAGAGTTGATTATTTTAGATTCTAAACACCAACACTAGAATAAATAAAGGTAAAATTTTAAAAGAGTTTGTAATCCTATTGCTTTTAAAAATTAACAGTTTGAATTTGCTTCATTAATGAACAACTTCATCCATATGACATTTTCTGCCTTTTGGATTATTTCCTTGGGATAATTCCAGGAAAGCTAGGTTAAAAAGTATGGACATATTTATGGCTTTTGAAATATAAAGTAACATTTTTTTCCCCTGAAAGACTTGTTCAATTTAAACTGCCAATAGCAAAGAATGCATTCATTCTGCTTTGCAAACATATATATTCACAAGGGGTTATAACATTTCTTTAAAATTTTATTAATTTAATAACGTACAAGGGTAACATTATTCTTTAAATTTACATTCTTTTAATAACCAGGAAGTTTGAGCATTTTCCCATATGCTTGTTTACTAATTATCAACTGTCTCTTCATCTTTTTTTTTTTTACTATATTAGTGTCTTGACATTTTCTTATGAATTTTTATGAGCTTTTACACATGAATCAACCCTGTCTTACAAGTATTTTATTTGTGCATTTTTAGTTTATATGTTTTTTCCCTTTGGTATAAAAAATTAAACTTCTTGTATTAAATGTGCTAATATTATTCTTTGCTATTTTTCCTGTTCTTTAGACTTCAGAGCATTACCATCCTTTTCACACTACCGCTAAACACAATTTTTGTTCGACCAGATATGGTGCAGTCTTGTCCTACCAACTTTGAACCTTTATTCATGATTTCATTGCATCCTCAAAATACAGATGCAAGTCAAGATATGCATGAGTCATGTAGATTATGCTAAAGATTTCATGAAGAGGAAGAAAAGAGATATTACACCAAGCATGACTTAGCAAAACTTAACAAGGATTTCTAGTTGGAATTCTATTCTCCCACCTCAATTCTCTGGATATATGTACTTTTTTTTTCTTCTTTTCCTCTTTTCTTTCCATTTTGTTAAGTCTTAAATCCTATTTTCCGGAGCAACTCATAACTCACTCACTGTCAGCGTGCTGCTTAATCTGAGTTAGAAAAACAAAATCTCTATATTTAACTGAACTTGATTCCTTAAAACTAAATAAGTAACCATCTAGTATAGCTCAGTCTTTGGGCTGCTTACCCATGCATCTCATCAAAGTAGTAGCCAAACAAAAAATAGTCATTTATTAAGAACGAATTCAATTGCTGAGAAAAACATCTTTTTTTCCCCAGACATTTATAATGATATTTTCATTCTAATATAATTTTTAAATTCAATTGTTTATTCTAATTATGTTTGTAAACCTTATGGAGCTAAATTAATTGCTATCCAAACTACTAATTTAAAAACCATTTGTTAAATAATATTAATTGTTTAATTAATGCACGTTTCATGGCTAGTCAGATACTTCTCCAGAGGGCTCTGCTTTAAGGAAACTCACAAAAAAACCAAAAAGAGACATAGGAAAAAACTAAACATATGACCAGCGTTATAATACAGATAAGTACCAACTATTATAGGAAACCCTGAGATCATTTAACAGAATTGGATATGGGAAGTCGTCATAATGGAATGAACTGAAGGACCAATGTGAAGTACAAGTGGAGCAAGGAGCAAATGCAGGAACAGACTTTGAATAAGAGAAAAAGCAAATGAAAGGAAGGAGTAAAACGTGTGGATTCTCATGATATCCCCTCGTTCTTTCAAGAAAGCAAAAATCACTTCATAGATCAAGGAAAAAGCCAGCTTGAGATATTTTACTATTAGGTTAGCCCTCCTGAAACTTAGGCAAGGGTAGTACTCTCCTGCATTCACATTTGGTTAAGAAAATAATACTAGCGTTGGCTTTGATTATTATTATTATGTGGGTAACACGAGGCAGATTTTCTCTTCCTTCAAAGTGAAACCAGCAATGCAGAATCATTGGCAAAGTATTTCTATAGAGAACAATTAGCTTTAGACAAATCAATGTAATTTAAAAGATTTTGACAGAAACTAGGAGTACAGTTTTTTTGTTTTGTTTTTGTTTATCTTCTGGTGTTAAGTTTCTTGTATTTTGTTTTTGATTTTAAAAAACAGAAATAACCAAAGCATCACTAGAAGTCATATTTCAAAGAATACATTATAATATGTTTCTCTAAATGACACAATGTGGATGAATAAAACTTAGAAATTATGGAATAATCCATGCTCAAAATGAAGTTGAAAAAAAATTACATTATATCCTAAATATTCACAGTGGCTGACAAAGTGGTTTTTAGGATACATATTTTTCTCTAACACACACACAACACCTAAATTTCATCTTGATGTTGGCATGACAAGTAATATATTATTTTGGTTGCAGAGCTGTATTTGTGATTATTTGGTGAATTTAAAGAAAAAAAACCTATAGAATTCAAAAGTCATGCAGTTTATAGAGTTGTCTAGGCCTATTCGTAAAGACTTATTTCCCTGGACTATCTTTAAAAACATATGTGTATGAGTTGTGTCTTCTATCATGCTTCACTTTTCTTATATATTGTGACATAGTAAAGCAATAAAAGAACTGAAGCAAAACAATATATATGTGAGGAGAAAAAAAAGAAGTGTAAGAAGAAAAAAATCATTTCCATCCTTTTTTTAAACAATAGGTGATTGTTTCCTGTGCTATTTTGTGTCGATGTTTTCCCTCTCTCATTCTCTCTCTCTCTCTCATTTAGACTCAGAATATTTGAAGAAAGATATAATACTGAAAAAATAAAAATATGTCTTAAAAAAAAAAAACATTTACAGGCTGAGTTTGACAAGACAGAAAATAGCCTTCTTGTAGTCTACCAGGTCATTAAGTAGAATCATTTGTTCTAAGTGGAGGAAAAAAAAATAACTTGAGCAGATACTTATCAGGAAGATCTAAAATGCAGTTTTGAAACTTGTCTGGAAGTGCAGTACATTTTAAGCGACCAAATACAAAGCCATCCACACACTTTTGAATCCATGGAAAGCACAGCAGGTACAGAAGGCACCAGTTGCTAGTGGTGTCTAGACATGGAGAAACTATGACCTCAGTTAGAGCAACCCAATATTTACTTTTCCTTTCCAATGAGCAGTGGACCTCATGATCTCAGTCTGCAGGGCAGCTGTGAGGGGCAAAACACAAATTCTGAACTCGCCGGCAATCTTCAAACACAGTGACGGAGTCGGGACTCCAGAATTTAGGAAAATTTTCATGAGGAAACCTACTTAAAGTGCATACAAAAATATTTCTGTTGGAAAACCCATCCTTTTTCTATTCATCACGAGAAAAAGGTGCATACCAAAATCAATTCCCTCCTTCGCCAGTTAATGAACTAATGAATATTCTATACCATCTATAAGGAGGAACAAATATCATTGTATATGTCTTATATTAATGGTGTGGCTGTTATCTTTCTTATTTAGCCTCTGAATTTTTTGTTTCATGGTATAGTGTTTTCAGATGGTGAGAACGTATCACATTTGGTTTAAATTTGACAGGGTTTTTGGTTTTTTGTTCCATTGAATCAAATAGTTGATCTTTCTGACAAAGAGATCATACAAAATTAGTCTCTCTCCCTTTTATTTTCATGTTAAAATAAAGATGCTTGGCCTTATACAGGTTGCATATATTGGGTTGTCAGAAAAGTCATGATGCATTTTTACATAGAAAAAAACATGTCTTGACTTTTCCGACAACCGGATAGACTTGAATGGTTACAGAGAGAAGTATGTGTCCTAAAATTCTTTAAAGCATGTTAGCATCCTAGTAGCGTCAGAAATGTGCCTCTTGTTTGCACAAAACACTATGCTATGGCCATCTTTCTAGCGTGCTGTCAGGCCTCACAGGTTTCATCATGCCAGGCTTCCTCTGGCCTAGGCCTAAGGCATTTCCTGTCAGGACCTGAGCTACCTAATAACAAAAGGGCTTTATCCAAATTGTGTGTATCTAATCAGACTTGTGAAACTTTCAAAGCCCTAAACATACCCCATCTTGGGTACTTAAGATACATTTGAATAAAAAAATACAATAAAAAATTTTAAAAACCACAACAAAACAGTCTCCTCAACCAACTGATCAACTTGCCCATACACATAAAGAGGACTAAAGGTAACCAATAATGCTATTTTTGTATTTTTTTTCCCATACAGATATAAGGAGAGATGCAAATATTTCTCTTATACAAGAGGACAATGGGACACAGAGCTGGAATGCTTAGGTCAGAATGTAGACAATAGAGAAAACATAGCTCTTACCTTAAAGCTTGTTGAGGAAGGAAATGGAGAGGAAGACATTTGAGAAAAGATGGTCATTTTCTCTGAATAGCAACTTAACATACTTGAATGTAATTGAGCCAAGCATTGTAATGATGGCAGCAATACTAGACAAAGTTGGGAATGTGTGTAGACTCGCTTTGTTTTCTTGGTTCACATTCTCCAAGGCCATTCTTGAATGAAAGGAGCAATGGCTCAACATTTTCCTTTAGGTGATCAGAGCTATGTTACCTGAGTTGAATTTGAAAAGCAAGTTCGAACAAAGGGTTACAGAGGGAGGGAGATGTACTCTACGGATTCCTCGCTGAAGACAGCAGCAGTGTTCCTGTCCTTGTCTTTCTACACCACTGATGAGGTCCACAGGGAAACTTCAATCTCCCCAGAGCCAAGTTTATGTCAAAAAATTATAAAAAAATGAAGAAATGTGTTCTACCTCACGTAACTCAGGAGGAATAAACAGGGTTGTGAAATTTGACATATTCTCCATTTATCTGGTGAGAGCACTGATCAGATCCAGACCAGCAGTCAAATCACCCAACTGTAGGCTTTTTTTTTTTTTTTTTTTTTGAGAGATTTTTCACTATAGGGCGTGTGTGCTCGCCAGACAGACAGAGAGAGACAGAGAGACAGAAAGAGAGAAATCACCCCCCAGGGGGGATGGTCACGCCATCTTCTTCTCCATTTTCCTCTCGGGATCTTGGGCACACACGCACATGCGCCTGGTGTGAGTTTTAAGCCACCGGGTCCGGGACATGAACCGTGGTCAACTACGTGGGAGTCCAGCAACATAGCCATTATGCTAACTGCTAGTTCCCCCAACTGTAGGCTTTTTTCATAGAGAGATTATAAACCACCGATTCTGAGACCAGTAGATGGTGTAGCAGGTGTCGCTGGACTCCCATACAACCGATCGTAGTTAAAAGTCCTAGACCCGGTGACTTGAAAATCACGCTAGTGTGCATGCATGGAAACAAAATGAAACAATAAAACACTGATTCTATAAAACCTCAGGCTGGTCAGAGGATTCATAAATTATTTGTAGGAGAATCTGCAGGTGATTCCATTGGCTACACATTCCTTCAGAAAACAAGGTGAATGTCTTTGTTTTAACCCTCAACTTAAACATTATTACTGATTTTAATAAGTGATTTGCATAATCTTGCAAAAAGCTTCTTTCTTAGAGCAGGTATCTTTCATTTTCTTAGATTTAGGATGAATAAACTCTTGGTTTTACAAGAATGTTTTGATTTATTTCTTGCCACAGATAAAAATATTCATGTTATATTTTAATAATTTCAAAGACTCATAGAGTTAAGAGCACAGCTTTGAGGTCAAATAAACCAGATTTTAAATCTCTAGTCTCCTTCTCTTTTAGGAAACTGACTTTACCTTACACATACTTAGATTTCTTTTTTGTAAAATAAGTTCTGTATATACATATGTGTGTGTGTGTGTGTGTATGTGTGTGTATACACACACACACATATATATAATTTGCATTTAACACAGACTCTTACAAGTTACATTTTAAAATTATTTTGTACATACATTTATTCTTAGAGAATTTTTCTACAATTAGAAAGAGACTAATTTTTTAACTACATACTGGGAAAGAGAGGGCTAATTTGTGGGGACTGGGAGACTGATGGTTAGCTGTAGACTGTGGGACTTAGAAATAAAAGTAGCTGCAGTTTAGCTTGTGCAATTATTACATGCAGATTACAGGCCCAGTATTGTCAGATTTATTTAGTACATATTTATCAAGTGCATGCAGTACGCAACATTCTAGACACTGAATAGAATAGAATAGAGAAAAAGACATGAAATGAACACCAAAAGTCCAGCCCCACCTGAAGCTCAGTAAATCAAGTACCATACTAAAGGCCATAAGTGCAGCAGAGAAATACAAGGGCCAGGCAGTGGTCCAGTGGGAACACGATGCTCTGCATTGCTGGCCTACATGGAAAAGGTCCTAGATGAACACCCGAGGCCTCCTTGTACAGGCCAGGCATGCACGTGTATACCCACGATCTAGGCTGACAGAGGTTAGAGGTGAATCCCAGTGGGACAACCCTGTTGAGAGTCCTTCTCTCTCTCATGAAATGAATAATGTAAAAGGAAAAGGAAAAAGAAAAAAGTAAACAGAGAGGAATGACAGAAACATGGATAGATAGAAGCAACTCTCAAATGGACATCCAGGCAAAGACGATAAATTAAGATGGTCTTCTGAATGACTACTGGAAAGAAGTGAAAAAGAGAGAGCATTGCACATAGTAGCGTGTGGAGTATCCCATAGTTCCAATTTTAGAGTAAAGACAGAAATCTGGATTTTCACATGAAATCTTATAACTAAATAAAAATTGCTTTAAATACTAGATGGACCAAACAAACTTAGCACAATTACACAGCAGATAGTCATGTGTGTCTTCTATAAAATTCAGTCTGTTTCAATGCATTTATTACTAATTTTCTATTCACAAATGGCAGTTCTGCATTTTCATGGTTACTTTAACCCCCACAGCTTGCTTTCCAGCCCCCCTTTCACATCTTCTTCCTGGCTGTCGGACATTAGAGATCGCGGCTTCTCATACCTTTCGCTGCAATCCTTTTGGCACATACTCATCATTTCATGTCTGAATGATGGAACTGTCTCTGTTACAGCCGATATTTAGAATCCTAGTGCTAGGATTTGGACACCACTTTGTGAGAAATGGAAATTTGAGTGTCTATTGTGTACTACATCCTGGATTTTATTTTTCTGGAATTATTATAGGTATAATTTGCCTTGATTATTTACGCAGTAAACTTTACTGATTATTTCCATTATCACTGAATATTATCTAGCTGGAGCTATTTAGCAAAGGGGGGGGGGGGACAGGCAATATGCCTCTAGCATGTTGGGTTGTGGTTTTCTTTAATTTGGTTCTTACTAAGTGTACTGATGGATCTAATTATCCTGATGCCATCAGTTCCCTGTATTATGGGCCTTGTTTATTGTTCTGAAACCTTTATGTTATATCAGCAGATTGCATCCAAACTCTACTGGCATATTATTGTCTCTGAATCGTTTGGGTAGTTTTGCCAAGAAAATTTACACCACTTAAAGAAATAAAAGAGTCCTTTTTTTTTTTTTTTTTTTTTTCCTAGCTCCACCAGCTTTAATTGGATAAAAAATGGAAATGTTTATCATACTCATCTCACAGAATGATTGACGGCACTCATGTTAATACAGGTTATATTCTATTACAGAGGTTCTCATGCCAAAATAAATTTCTGTATAAGAAAAATGATTTTCAGGCCTCACCACACAAGTATACTTTCAAGTAATATTTAATTTATTCACTAATTAAGGAAAGAACCAAGGAATATTAGACATTTGATCAGAGCCTTGAAGGACTAGAGGACAGATAAAATTTGAATTTTGGAATGGAAGGGAGAAAGAATACTGTAGGCTGAAGGGACATTTTGAGAGGCACGTTAAATTTAATAGAATTTTGTAATATTAAAAGATCTATTAAAATCTTTTGCTTTGTTTGTTTGTTAAGTTCTACTCCAAGTAAAATCTCCTTTGAGATTCCATCTGAAAAAACTTTAAGACTCTCCCTCCAGGCAGAATTAATTAGCGTCCCCTCAGAGCTTCTATCTCACTAACTTCTTTATAGTTTTTATATTGTCTCATAATTGATTACATGCTTGTCTTCATATTAGCTGATATATTACTTTTGGCTGAAAACCTTTATCCCATCTCTCAATTCAATAACAACAGCAATACTACAATTTCCAATGTTTATTGAATTTTTACTGTGTGCCAGGCATTGTACTAGGACATTTGCAAACATTTACATCAGCGAATCCTCAGTGTTATGCTATGTCATGAAGGGGGCTATCGCTTTTGCCATTTTACAAATGAGGTAAGTGAGTAGTAATGGGACCGAGACATACATCCTGGGTTCGATTAGTGAGCAGCAAAGCTGGAAGCAATCTAAGTGTGTATGAATCCAAAGAACACAACCCTATCCACCATGATGTCCTGCCTCCTATTCCCTAGCTCAGTGCCTGGTACATCCCAAACACCTAAGAACTGTATGTTGAATAAGGAAAGGAATGCATGGTAGGCCGTGCTTCAAATATGACAGAGAGAAGGATGAAAAAACTTGTCTAACTTCCATGTGGTTAAAAAAATTCTGTCTGTGCATTAGGAAAAAAACCTTCACAGTGTTGGCAAAATAAACAACCTCTTAGAGTTTTCAAAATGAGATTTGCCCTGCATGTGTTTAAAGTAGAAAGTCCTCAGGGCATCCCTGCAAATGTGCATCCGCCCAAACTTGAAAGGCAAGTCAGTCCAATCCTTGCGATGGTGGTAGGACCTAGACCTACTACACAGGCACCACATCTAGCTTTCTAAACAATTTCATCAGCATCATTCCCGAGCCTCATTTAATCTTAAACTGTAAGAGGTTCCTACAATCAGTTTCTGGAACATAGCCTAGCTCCCAACAGTGCCTGCCACAACAGGTCCAGGGTGACGTTGGACACGTGCTCAGGATGGGTGATGGCAGGGTGTGAGAGCGCTGCTGGAGGGGGTGCGGAAGTGAGGTGAGGGTAGGTGAGAGTGGGACAGGTGGGAAGAAAAAACACGTGGGCAGAAGAAATGGACAAGTTGGGGCCAGGCAAAGGTGAGTAGGACACGGCTGGGAAATCATAGTAGCACCTGAAGCAGCAGTGGCAGACGAACCTGTTGTAAGTTTCAACGTTAAGAGGGTTTGGCAGAACTTCCATAGCTAGAAGAGGGATTTCAGAGGTGGAGCCAGAACACTTGAGGTCATAGTGACCTACTCTGTGAAGAAAATCTGTGGCTGTTTTAGCACAGCTTAGTAACCAAGAAGTTAGCCTTGCTTGACAGCTTTGTGTACACCCAACAAATCAATTATTACGTTTGGGTGCTCACTCCTAGTAAATAGGGGTGTCCACACAATACCTCTTGTGATACAACCATCAGAAATGGCAAAATTAGACACTCACTTCCTAAATTTGTAACTTACCCGTCAAAACTAACACTAGTGGCACAATGTGCCTGAATGAGCTAGCCCGTGGTTTCTGCCCACTTCCTCTTCTACTTAAATGTCTTCTTTCCCTATCATATATCTTCTTCAATGTTTTTCTTCCCCATCATATATTTTTTGCTATTGATAACACCCACTATATTGTCAAAACACTGACTATTTTATAAGTCATGTTCTCAAGTTCTGAATAAGAACTTCCGCAGGGTACATTAGTGGAATGATCTCATGCATTTAATTTATTAAAATGTATATAATGTAGTTTGAAATACAGCAGTTTTCTATAATTCAACAACACAAAAACAAACAACTTGAATAAAAGTAAAGAACTTGAATAGATATTTCTCTAAAGAAGACATATAAATGGATAATAAACACATGGAAAGATGCTCACTATTACTAACTTTTAGGGAAATGCAAATCAAAACCACAGAGAGCTACTTCACTCTCACTAGGATGGCTATAATAAAAATAATAATAATAAGTGTTAGCAAGGTGTAGAGAAATTGGAACTCTTGTATATTGTGGGTAGAGATGTAAAATGCTACCATTGTTAGAGAAGAAAGAACAGTAGTTCTTAAAAAAAAAAAAAAAAAAAAAGTAAGTATGACTAGTAGGCCAGCCAGTGGTACGGTAGGTAGTTAAGGTGACTAGATCCTACACGGCCAAACTTGAAGTCCAAGTTCTGGACATGGTGGCTTGAAAAACATGCCAAGCATGTGTTCATGACTAGTCAAAATCCTGAAAAGAGAAATGGAGAAGAGATTGTGGTGTTACCAATCCCCATAGAGGGGGGGTGCTTTCTCACTTTCTCTCTCTCTCTCTCCCTCTCTCTGCCTCTCTCCAGTGAGTGCACACATCTTTCAGCAAATTTTTTAAAAATAGAATTACCAGATGGTCTAACAATTCCACCTCTGGGATATAATGAAAAGAAAAGAGACTCAAATAGTTATCTCTAGACACAGATTTATAGACACATAATTCATACAAGCCAGAAAGTGAAAATAAACCAATTATTCATATGGATGAATGAATAAACAAAGTGTAAGATATACACAGGATAGAATATTATTCATCCTTAAAAAGGAAGGGAATTTTGACATATGCTACAACTTGGATGAATCTCAAAGACATAGTGCTAAGTGAAATAAGCCACCCACAAATGAGAAATACTGTATTATTCCACTACTGTGAGTTGCCTGGAGGAGTCAAAATCAGACACAGGAAGTAGTGCAATGGTTGACAGGATTGGTGAAAGTATGTGTGGCAGAGTAGCGGAGAGTTATTTTTTATTTATTTTTTTATAGAGAGATTTTTGCTATAGCAAAAATCCACATGCACTTGACAGAAAGACATGCAGAGAGAAAGACAGAAAGCAAGAAATCACCCCCCAGGGCTGATAGCCATGCAGTAATCCCTTCTCCATTCACTTCTTGGTATCTTGGGCACACATGCACACACCCCCTATGTGAGTTTAAGCCCCTGTGTCTGGGACTTGACTGTGGTCCAGCGACGTAATCATTACACCATCTGCTGGTCCCAGGGAGTTAATTTTTAATGGGTACAGAATTGCAGTTTTGGAAGGTCAGAAAAGAATCCTGGGATCAACAGAGCTAATGGTTGCACAACAGGGTGAATGTACTTAATACCACTGAACGGTGTACTTTAATAATTAAAGTGGTGTCCCAACATGGTTGCATGAGTGGTAGGGTACTGCTGTAAGATACTGGCGCTTCTTGGGAGGCTTGTGTTCAAACACCAGGTGTGCCCATGTGTGCCCCTGATTCTGGCTTGCTGGGAGACCAGGAGGAGGATTATGGCATGGCGAGACTCTGTTAAGAGTACTTGCTTCTCTTTTTATCTCTTTCTCTCTCTCTCTCTCTCTCTCTTTCTCTTTCTTATGAAATGAGTAAGCAAAGTTAAAATGATAAACTTGATGTTACACATATTATTTTTATCACAATTAAACCTATTCATTGATACATTCAGTGTATTGTTATATATATATTACATATGTACACGTATTACATATGTAATGAATAGAAAGTAGTTTATATGAATAATGCACACTATTTTACTTCATGGGTAACTTGGAAAGTTTTAAATGATCATTTTTATATAAAGAATAATAGATTTACAAGCTGAATTTCTAACCTAACCATTGTGTAGAATGAAACTCCATTGAATTTGCTTCTCCAACTTTGAAAAGACCAGTAATGGCAGTAAGGTGACACAAAGTACCCTAAATATATGTTATGGACTAAAATGCAGGGTGCATTATAATAATAATTGTCCAAAATCCCAAAAGTTTTCTCTGAATTCATTAGATCACTAAATGTCTAAATTTCAAATGACATTTTAATTTCCATTTTGACTGAGGATCTTTGAATAACTAAGTGCTTTTTTTCTTCTCTTTTCATTTTCTTCTTCTTTTTTTTTATAAGAAAAATTATTGGTCAAGACCTGAGCCAAAGTTTTTATTTCCTGGAAGAAAACTACAAGGTAAGTAGTCTTTATATGAGTTTGCATTGCTTTATGAATTTTTGCTGACAAAACACATCAAAATAGATTGCACATACACATTTTTGGTAAGCATTAAAACCAGCAGTTTGAAAAGAAAATGCATGAAAACCATAATAAATTGGAAAATTCAGCTTTATTATTTTGAAAAATTATGTCAATCATCTAATCATCTGTCAGTTTAGACATCCCTTTGTAATATGTTGTTAAAAAGTACTTCATTGTCTACAATCTCATTCCTAAAGCACCCACACATTTTTCTCTTTTTGACATAAGGAATTCATTTTCTACTCATACTACCTTTTGCTGCAATCGCATTCAATTCTGTGGATCATGGTGACAAAGTAGCCTGATAGCTATTACTGGAAATAGAAATAGGAAACAGTGGGATCGCTGAGCCTGTTAACTTCCTTATTTCAGAATCTTAACAGGAGAGTGCAAAAGGGTCACTGGAAAAGAAAAGCCATGATTTGAAATGGCTGAAACTTCTCAAGCATCACATCTAGTTTGCATCCACATGGAAAGGTATAATCCTTTTTTCCTGGTGATAATGGTAGCACTCAATCACAAAAAGGTTTATTTCTGGCCCCTTTTAGAGTCAATTAAGGTTTTTTTTTTGGGGGGGGGATTATCTAGAATGTGAATATCTGCTGTATATAATGTTCTGTGGAAAGAAACAAAGGGTAGACAGCTTGTGTGACTTCAGGACCCTGGACTGAAATGGAAAGCATAGGTTTTTTAACACAGGAAAACCCATGGCACTTCAGAAACTTGTTTTTTTTAATTTCTTTTTTCTTTTTAATTTCAATTTATTTTATACATGCAGTCACATGTTGCTTAGCTTGCAAAGTGAATATTACAACATGAGTACATTTCTCACCAGTCCAGTTGACAATACTATAAAGTTAACTTCAATAGATAATAACCCATTTCTTTGTCCCATAATGACTTGCTTCTCTATTTTTCTCCGTAATGTCCTTCTTCACACTCTACTCCTTCATTCACCCTCTTCCCACACTGTATCTGGTATTCACAACCATTACTATGTTTCTATATCCTTTAGTCATTCAGTTTCAGCCATAGAGTGCAGATACTAGATATATCTTAAGTGGAGACAAACAATGTCTCCCCTTCATAACCTGGCTTGCTTCAGTCATAGCCTGGCTTGCTTCACTCAGCAGTAAATCTTCCATATTCATCCACTTTCTGTCAAAATCCAGGGCCTTTTGTTTTTTATGGCTGAGTAATATTCCAAAGAATATATGTGCCACAGTTTTTCAATCCATTCATCTGTTCATGGGCATGTGGGTTGGTCCCATGTCTTAACAGTTGTGAATAATGCTGCAATAAACATCGATGTACAAGCACTTTTCTGGTTAGGAATTCTGTCCTTTGGGTAGATACTGGTACCCTTTGTAAAAAATCATTTGGCTGTATGTTTGGGAGTTTATTTCTGGGTACTGCATTCTGTTCCATTGGTCCACCTTTCTATTTCTGTGCAATACCATACTGTTTTGATTACCACAGCTTTGTAGTATATTTTGGGGTTAGGGAGTGAGATTCCACACACTCCACTCTTCTCGTGAAGGATTGCTTCGGCAATATGAGGTCTTTTATTATTCCAGACAAATTTTATGATTGTCTTTTCTAGATCTGTGAAGAATGTGTCAGGCACTTTGATTTGGGATTGCATTAAATATGTAGATTAATTTGGGTAGAACTGCCATTCTGATTATATTAATTCTTCCGATCCAGGAACATGGGATGTCCTTCCACTTTTTGGTGTCATTTTCAATTTCTTCTTTTAGCTTCTCATAGTTTTCTTTGTGGAGGTCTTTAACATCTTTGGTTAGATTTATTTCTAGGTATCCTAAACGTTTTGTGCTTATGGTAAATAGAATTACTTTTTCAGTTCTATCTCAGTATGCCTGCTGTTCGTATATAGAAATGCTATAGATTTCTGTATGTTGATTTTTTTATCCTGCAACTTTACTGTATTCATTTATTGCTTCCAGGAATTTACTCTCTCAAAAGTATTGCAAGTTGATTAGATCATGCTGAAGATTAAATCTCTGATAAAACCTCTGACCTAGGGAAAAAAACAAAAAGATAGAGAAAATAACAACAACAACAACAACAAAAACCCCACTAGGATAATGTACAAGAAATACTAGATTCCATTAAACATCCAAACATCTGAATAATTAGTATCCCAGAAGATGAAGAAACTAGTAAGGGCATGGAAAATCTATTCCATGAAATCCTGGAAGAAAACTTCCCAAGTCTAGAGAAGCACTCACACATCCAGACCCAAGAAATACAAAGGACCCCAAATAACTCAATCCAAGAAGATCTTCCACAAAACATATCTTAGCCAGACTGGCCGAGACCGTAAATAAAGACAAGATACTAAAATTGGCAAGAGAGAAATCACAAGTGACTTATAAAGGTCATCCCATCAGGCTAACACGGACCTTTCAACAGAAAAAATGCAAGCAAGGAAAGAATGGGAAGACATATTGAAAGTGTTAAGAGAGAAATAATTTCAACCAAGATTATTATATCAGGAACTTTCTTACCAAAGGAGAAAAGGCTTATCTTGCCAGTCTTCAGATCTCTTACACCGAAATTACAGGAGGTGAAAATGATCTTGCTCTCTATCCTGAGGCTGTGATTGCCATCTCTCTTATTGTATGAAAGATAACCCTGGTAGAATATTAGAACGATGTTGAATTCCATACTTAGAACTACAATTTCAGGTGATAGCATTATCAGAAAATGCACAGACCATACTCCCTGACCTACCTGGGAACTTTAACCTTTTGCCAACTGAGAAGTACATCTAGGAGTAATCTTTTACATTAAAAGCACCAGACCTTCAATATGTTTAAGGTGAGAGCAATAAAAAAATCATTGTATCTATATCAAGGCTACCTGAAAATTGTCTTATTAATTGTTGCATAAAATTGTAATATTCACAAGTCTTTCTCAAATCCTCTATCTGAAATCTGTTTTGTGGGCATAAACATGGAGACTCCTCTGCTCCAAGCTCCTGCCCTAAGTACCACAACATTTTCTTCCCATCTACAGTTTATACCCAAATAGCTAATGTGAGAAGGAAGAAGAGAGACTGTAAATGCCAGGAGACAGCACTGTCTTGTTTATTTTTAGCCCTCCTGCCCACTTCAGGCATTACTGAAGTGGGTACTCATTCATTGCTTAAACAACTTGATTTTTTTTTTTTAATTTGCCAGAAGGCACGAATGCTTGCTTGCCAGAGAGAAAGAGAGACAGAGAGACAAGGGAGAGGGATAAAACACTCCCTAATGGAGTTTTATCATGTTATCCCTTCTAGTTCATTGTTCCATTCTTTTGGGATTTGGGGCACATACACACCAGCATCTAGAGTACTTTTCAAGCAACCAGGACCAGGATTCACACTGCACAACAAGCCACTCTGAATAATGTAGATGCACCATCTACATTCACTAATTGTTTACTGATTTCAACTGAAGCAGATTAGAAAAACTTTTTCAAAATCAAGCAGAGGAGGTCAGATAGGATGTGATGAACTAATAGCTATCTCATTTATCACAAAAATGTTATGGCATAAACAAGTGCTCATGCTTTGGGAAAGTGAGTGAGAGATCAGAGAATACCTCAAGTTTGGACTCAGACGAGCCTGTCGGTTTTATGACTATGGAAAACATTGCCAGACTTTTCTGAGCTTCAATTTCTTTGTGGAAAAGGAGAATGTAATATTAACTGTGCAGGGCTATTGAGAGAATTAACTGCAATAATATACATCAAGTTCTCAGCAGGGGACCTGGCATTATATGCTTTATAAATTCTATGTATTTCACAAGCTGGGCAGTGACATTACAAACCAGATAAAAAGGGGAAGAATCAAGCAATTTGGAAGTACAGATGGCCTACAATAGGGTGGAGATAGTATAAATACTCAAGAGACAGCCTAAGGAAAAGCAGAATGTAGAAAAAAACTGTATATGGGACATGAAGCAAATATGGTAATATTTTTATTCTGATGCAAGTGGGGGTAGTATATAAAAGCAGTTAAAAAGTAGAGTTTTTGAGAATATCTGGTTTATTAGAAGATCTGTATCTTCCTTTAATATAATTTTCATTCCCAACTATGCACTTTTTAAATGTTCTTTTAGGGGAGTTATATCTCGAGTAGCAAAATTTTATATTTGTTTTTTTTTATGCAGAAAATACATTTTCAGGGAAAATGTGAACATAATTGAAGATGTGATAGTCTAAGAAAAAGAACACTTTGAGGGTCAGCCATGTAACACACCCTCATGAATTAATTTGCAATTGTAAAATGATACTAAGTTTTCTAGTGGACTATAAGAGTATTGGTTTATTTTGGCAAGTGATTACATTGAGAATTTTGTTCTAAGAACCAGTATAGTCCACTGTACAAATTTAGAAAAATAAGTATGTATAAAAAAATTTAAATTTTATTTTATATGAATAACTAATTCTTGCGTACACTGTCAATGATAAGGAAAGAATTGTTAGTATAACCTAATAAAGTAACAGCAAAATAAAAAAAAAAAAAGAAAAGAAAAGAAACAGCAGATCTACTGTCAAAAGTAACAGTATCTTTGCCTGAATCTCTTTTAAGTAAGATATGTCCACCTACATTTCCCAAAACAGGAAAAGAAATAGATAAAGATGAGTCATTATGCGTACTCTGTTAACAAAAATGATGAATTTCACCAAAAATGAAAATAAAAGTTATTTTTAATGACAAATCATTTTGACTTTTGGATTTACCCAGATATCAAAAGAGATGAAATACTTGTCCTGAGTCATATGAGACTTGAAGGAAACAGAATTGGTCATTGTTGCAAAACAAAACCAAAAACAAACACAGACGATCACGTTGAGCACTAATCTACGCTGAAAGAGTTTAGAGTAAATATGAATTCTTCCTTAGCTGTAGTTTGCATAATTCCTAAGCAGAATGGTATTTCTCTACCATAATAAGTGCTTCCAGAGTGAAGGCCACATGTGGTCTCCACCTCTTCTGTGAATCTGCTCTTAACAATGGACACAAAGATAAATACCATCCCCCCCCCCCCCCCCCCATTTCATGAAGGACCACTGCCATTGTCTGGCTCCAAAGCATGTGATAACTCCCTGATGAAGAGAAGCCAGATCTCATATGGTGATGGCGGTTCAAATCTCTGGCCCTGTCAGTTTGAAACATGCTCATCACACCCTCCAGGGAGGATGACCACACCACAATCCATTCTCCTCCAGTATCTTCTTGGGATTTTGAGCGCACATACTCACATGTCTAGTGTGTTTTTCAAGTTGGCAGTCCAGGACTTGAACCACGCAGTCGTCTGTGTGAGATCCAGCTGCCTTCATCTGAGAGAAAAACATGGCTTCCCCTCTGCCATTTCCATTTTCTTGCCGGAGGCTATTTAGTAAATGCAGTGTGGCTTTTCTAGAGAATTCTGAGTTACTGGTGGCAGTAAAATATAAATACCACTGGGCTGATATCTGTCAAGCTTATACCAGGAACATAAGTTTCTGTCCTTACAGTTATTTCATTTCAACATACAAATTGAAAAATAAAAGTTTAAGATAGAAATGTTAGTGGCTGTACTGCCAGGATGATTAAATGGCAAAAGTTCTGTTTTTTTCTTTTTCACTATGGAGTGCATGCACATGTATGTGAGAGTGAAAGAGAGGGCACGAGATAGAAAACAAGAGAAAAAAGGAGGGGAGCACCCACCATGGCATCTGGGCACATTGTAACCACTGTTTTTCAGTCCTCTAGTCTGTTGGACGTTGGGCACTACAGAATGTGCTAGTTTTGCTTGCCAAACTCCTGCGTTACAACTAGAAACAAGGAATTCTCTATTTCTTTTTGGTTGAGTAGCCGGTGGATGAAGAAGTCAGCTTCTTTGTTTTGTGATGGTTTAATAAAGCAACATTATTGTTCTTACCAGTGATTTTAGGACAACCCAATCTTCACTTAATATTTGACACGGAGTCATATTATAATCAGAGTAACTATACTTCCTAAATAAACTCGTGATTCTGTTCCTAAATAGAATTAACTTAACAATGGTACATTGTATATATAAAATACGCACGCACATATTTAATGTTTATGCATTCATATGTTGATAGTGGCTAAAACTGCATGCATAATAGATACATATAATATGTAAAATGAGCTTTCATGACCATAACCCAGATCTGTTACCAGGAGTATCCAAAACATATCAAATCATGTTGTCCAAAATTGAATGATCATTTTAAGTCAGGAGATAAGAATATTGAGCACACCGACAGGGTAAAGGCCCAACATGGAGTGACAATGGCCAAGTTTTCAGTCAAAAGCTGACTGCATTGGGACTCAAACCACCCGTAGCTAAGTGTAATAGTTTCTATGTATTAAATACATTTTAAGAACAAGTACAGATTGTTATGGTCTGCTGACCCCACAAAGAATGGGATAATAAGTCCTCCAGACTACCATGTAACTGTTTTTTAAATTCCACTTCCTTCTCAAGAAGCCATCCTCTGATTCAGACTATATGATAGTCTAGAGAACCTCACTGGCAACCCATTTCTGGTACCCCTCCCTGCTTGGGAGCTCTGTTCTTCCTTTCTTCTCTTAATAAACTCTGCTTTGCTATCCCCTCTATTGTGTCTGCATCACTAATTCTTCTTCAGCATGGCACGAGAACCTGGACATAACATGGTCCTGAATCCAGAACTGGTGTTGAGCCTGATCACCCCAATTTCCCATGTGATTATTTTTATATTTGTACATTCTTACTATGTGAAAGTGATTGGGGTCTAGAGCTGTCATTCACCTTCTGAAATTATTTTGTCTATCTTAAGATTTTTAATTCTTCAAGCTTTCTTTTCCTCTTAATCTAAAAAAAGAAAAGCTTTTGTGTGATCTTAGAAGTGACTCCTCAAGAGTGTTCAAACAAACCACATTTGATCCAAATAAAAAGGAAAAGTCAAATGGAATAATGTGTTTTTGCCCCATTCCTCATGTTGTAGTCAGACTGGGCTAAGTATCTCTGTTATCAGGGAGTTTGTTTGTTTTGTTTTGATGTTTTTTTTAATTTTTTTGTCATAGGTTGTACAGTGTACAAGCATCGAGAGCTCTCCCCATGATCACCTGCATTCTCTACTAACCTTAAAATAACAAACCCCTCATGAATATGCAGACCAGGAATGTTTGTGATGAAAGGGGAACCATCCAGTGTACCTTCTATGTCAAGAGAGAAAGAAGAACGTGGAGGAAAAAGCCCAAGATCAGGCTCAATGGAAATCTTTACTGTGTGAGTCTAAGGGAACCAAGGTCATTCCCGTCAGGTTCAGGAGTACCTCATATGACAAGAGAGGAATCAGAAAACCTCAGACAACTCTGCTTCTTCCAAGAAGATAACCAAATCATTGGCAGTTCTTTCGGAAACTAACCCCACATTGGAAGGACGGGGAAGAGATTCTGAGTTCTTTATTAAAATGCTGCCAAAGTTAAAAAATAAGAAATCCTGCCTTGGAAATTTTATTGATTTAAAAAAATGTTTAAAAAATAACTTTTGAAAAATCATATTTGTATTTGCCATGCATTGAACAAAGGTGATCCTGTGTACTTTCATGGCAACAGATATTAGAAAATATACAGGAAAAAGTAGTCTTATGTTTTAGAGTTAATGCTGTGTTGTCCTGAAACCTAATACAGAATTTTGGCTTATATTTTCATATATCCTCTTTCTGCAGTGAATAGAAATAAACAACATTAGTGAATTTAACATCCTTAAGTGCAAAATAACTTAAAAATATTTCAAAATATTTTCTTCATAGTAAAATAAAATTAAAATTAAAAATATTTCAAAATATTTTCTTCATAGTAAAATTAGACTACCAGTCTTTCATTCCCAATATGCCTCTGTTCCTGGGATACAGAAAATGAAATCAGTGATGTTTCCTTAATCCAAAATAATTTTCCTTTTGTTTTACATACATTGCAACAAAATGAGTAGGTAATTATTTTGAAGGTTGACAATCTGCTCCATGTCTTAGAAAACAGATATATTACTAAAGAAAGTAGAAAAAAAAAACTTGAGATTTCAGTTTAGATTTATGGAAAGTACATAGACTTTAGTAATAAAAGAAAAAAACACTTGAGGAAAAAAATAATCCTGGCTCTGCTATTTATTGGTGTTGTAATCTTGGGCAAATTATTGTTATTTTTGGCGGTGCCTCCATTTCTCCATTTTTAAGATTGGTGGCAGGGCACCTCCCAAAGACATCCTGACAATTAAGTGAGTTATTGTATATTGAATACTTAGTTTTGTGCTTGACAAATTTTATAGGATGTCAACCAATATCATCTCCCTAGTTCTCTTCCTTTGGCAGGTTGTTTTCTTGCTATACCTTTCCTTCTTTTTTTAAACAAGGAAATAAATAAAAGGCTACTCTGACTTCTAAAAGTTATGAAATCTGTGGTACAGCAGACACACCCTGTGTCTGAGCAGCCTGAGTGATTCATCTTTATTAGGAGACCCATTGCTGCTTCAAGCACAGGGTTGCTCTTGAAAGTTACTTAATAGAAGTATTTTTTAGGTAAAAACTCTTTACTAATCCCAGAGACTCCACTGTAGGGTAGTATGTTATCACTAAATTTTGTTTACCTAGTGAAGCCATCTCTAATTTTATTTCTGATAGCCTAAAATGAGGATTCTGAAGAGCCTGAAAATATTTGGTGCCAGCACATGTCCCAAGAGGTAAGTAGCAGAGCCTTCAATAAGGCCTTTTCTGAGATTTGTCTTTTTATGTCACTCCATTTGACAGGGAGAGGAAAAAAAGGGGAGGGAAGGGGAAGAAGGAACCAAGAAGGGAAAGAAGAAGAGGAGAGAAAAGGAGATAGAGAAAAAAGAAATAATGACCTCAGTTTTGTGAGGTTTTATCAATTATTGGCCAGGTCATCATCTAACTGTATTAGCAGATATCTCCAATCTGTGCTGAAAGTTTGGGAAGGACATCCCCAATAAACAACCACCAGAACAAACAAATTCTTTGTATCAAAATAGCCTCTGCTTTCATGAGGAGGGCTTTTAAGAACACAAATTTTCACTTTTCAGGAAAAGCTAAACACAAATGTGACAGTATTTTCAACTCCAAGAGTCCCCCCCAACGCTTGCCTCCAGCAAATAGAACTTCAGAAACACAACACCTATCAAATATTTCCTCAGAAATGCCAGATTGCTGGGATTTTAAAGAGTTCTACTTTTTTTTTTTTTTCTTTTAGACATTTAGACAGATTGAAGGAGGAAGTGACTCTGACTATAGACTGCCCTGCACCCCTGTCAGAGGAAGTCACTGAACGAAAATGAAGTGATAATATACTGTAGAATATTTAACAGAGAAAGGCAGAGGAAAATGGCAATCTGGAAATACACAACGGATCCCCAAAATAGACGCAGTCTCCAGTGCCAGAACAGATGCCAAGTACAGTAGATCATAAAACGGGAAAATTACCTTGCCCTGTGGGCTGTGTGTTGACCCAAGAGAAATGGCTCCTCGGTTGTCAGAATAGCTGGGTCTTTATCCCCAGTTTCTGCTATCGTTTGTCATAGTCCCTGCCAACTTTTCTTTCTACTTCTTTCTTTATATTCATCAGTGAGAGTGCTGGTAAGTAACCACCTTAATGACTGCAGCATGGTGCAGTAGGATTAATGACAGTTAAAGTACAACTCTGGGCTCTTATGTCATGTTATGAATGAAATCAGAGGGTTCTGAGGAGGATATTAGCAAAGCTGTTTCCATTTCGTAGAAGACTCAAGGTGACTAGGGACATGTACATTTCCCTCCCAAGGAAAGATGTGATAAATAGAGTGGTGAAGGAAAAATACAACCCCTTCTGTGTGCTTAATGAGTGATCTGCTACCTTCTGGGGAATAGGGTAAGAAAGGCTAATGTACTGTCTCAGCATGAGCCAAAGATTAAAAAATTGGCAAAACAACAAGACACATAGAGACAGAAAGTGACAAAACTTTCATCATTTTCTGAAAGCATCAGGGAAGGAATGACGCTTGGAGTAGGGGGACATCCTTTTACAGAATATTGTTACCTCATATTCATGGTGGAGGTGCGGAGATTTACATTTGATGAAGGCCTGTTTGTCTTTTGTTGTATGGGTCAAAGAGAGTAGTCACTTTTCCTCATTTCATGGCAAATTTTCACTTAATCTTCATACTAAGACTCTCTAGTATGCATGCGACAGGCTGGCCAGCACCGAGGCTGGGAAGATCATGAGCATTAAGAATGAGGACAGAGTATTGCCATAGCTTGCTTGCTTCCTCCCCCTTCCTATTCCTTTCTTCCTTCCTTCCATCCTTTCTACTTTCTTCTGCTCTTTTTTTTTTTCAACTCAAACACACTCTTTAACGTCTTATGTGAAAGAAAACAAAAAGTAAATCAGGTTACAGAGAAAGGTCATTAAGTGGAGAAATTAACACGGAGAAAATACAGAAAAAGTCTAAAAGAAACCTGGTCAGGAAGTTTCCCTGGGACATTATGTTTTTAAGAAAATATGTGTTTAAGAATACGAATATGCGCTATGGAAAGTTTCCCACTATAAAATGATTAGTCCTGATTCCTAAATGCCAACAAAATGAAGTGACCTCAAACCCTAGCTGAAATTTCTCCAGGTGTTTTGATGAAAAAGGGACCGCCATGTGTAAAAATGTTAAGTTGCTTTGATATGGAGGCAGAAACAAGATTGGAAGAAGGTTGGCCCAGAATCTCTATTCAAATTTGTTTTTTTTCAGAATGGAAATTTGTTCAGTCTTGGTAAAAAGGAAATTTACATTTGAAAGAAGAAAAACTTAGAAAAATCTAAAATATTTCTTCTTAAAATAATTCTTATATCACATTATTTGGTAAACTGGAACTAGTTTTCTCTCTGATTTACAGGAATGTACTACTGAAGCAATTTAGGCTTTACTTGAACATAGAATATTTAAAAAGTATTTCTATATTTTATATGAACCAGCATATAACTTAAACTATCTTTTCATAAGAAAACATAAATGTAGAAATAATCTTTAATATGAAAAACTGAAGCAAATATTTGGGACCAGCAGATGGCAAAATGGTTGTGTTGTTGGACTCCCACATAATCAACTGTGGTCTAAGGATTTGGTGGCTTAAAACTCATGCTGGGGATATGTGCGTGAGTACCCAAAATCTTGAGAGGAGAATGGAGAAGAAGGGATTGTGGCATGGCCATTCCACCTGGGTGTTGATTTCTTACTTTCCATCTCTCTGTCTCTCTGGCGACCACACACACCCTATGATAAAAATCTCTCTTAAAAGAATTAAATAAATAAATAAAAATAAATATCTTCCCTTAAGAAAACATAAATGTAGAAGGAACTTTTAATATGAAAAACCAAAACAAATATCTTCATTGAATGTAACATTAAATTTATTTTAAAAAATTCAGAAAATATGGAAAATTAGAAAAAAGTCTTTTCTATCATGGAAACATAATAGCTCTTAACACTTCAATATATATTCTTTTTCTCCTCCATGAATTAATTCTTTTAAATATTTTGATACAATTACATCATTTATAAAATTTGCTAATCATTGGGAACTGCAGGTGGCATGGTAATTAAGGTGCTTATCTTCCACTTGGCCAACTGTGGTTCAAGGCCTGGACCAGGTGACTCAAAAATCATCCTGGGCATGTGTGTGTGTGTGTGCATGCCCAAAATTCCCAGAGGAGAATGGAAGAAAAGGGACTGTGGTGTGGCCATTCCTCCTGGGGAGTGATTTCTTACGTCTCTCTCCCTATCAGATTCCTCTCCGGCAAGTGCATGCATGCTATGGAAAAAAAGAAAAAAAAAAAAAAGAAAAGAAAAGAAAGAACCAATTTAATAATCATCATCATAATAGCAACATAATTTATTCAGCATCCATAATGTACAGATATGCTCTCTGCTTTACATTAACTGCCAAGGAGGACATTGTTGGTTAATAGTACAACAGATCTTGAACTCAATTTAGTTTTCCTATGCTCCCTCTATTTCATCGTACCTGTGGATTTAATTCAAGTATATTTAAGCTTTAATATATGGGATAAAATTGTATGTATAAGCTAACATTTTCTACTTTAAGTAGGCACAAACGTCTCAAAGATACTATGAAGGAACTTTGATAGTGCTCATTTGTGACGTTTCAACTAAAAATCCAATTTAACCTCTTTTTTTTTTTACCAAAAAAAAATTCTGCATCATGCCAATGTTTGCCCAGTAGTAAAAGGAGACTTTTTTTACACTAGTAACTTTAGATTTATTGTTAATACTTTATCATACATATTGTTATAATTTTCATTGTGAAGGGGTTGTAAGATCTTGTCATGGTCTTCCCTTGTCCTGTGTTCTTGAACATTAATTATGTGAAAGTAGAACAATTTTCCTATACAAAGGAAAAGAATGGTAAAAGAGAGGCTGTCTGACAGCCTCAATTATTCTGTGTCTCTATGATACATAGGGCACTATTTGAACCTGTAGCAATTTACTGGCATGAGGAGTATCAAAAGCATATTCAATGGATGAGAGGAAGGATAACAATTCCTTCTATTAGACTGGCAATTGACCATCTGCTTCAGAGGGTAGTGTTTAACCTGCAGGTAATCATGGTGAAATAGCTTGATAATGTGTGTCAGGCTCTATTTATCCTGGGTGGGGGTGGGGTGGGATAGGACTGGTTTAAACTTTGGGCTTGTAGTTGACCACCTATCTTAGTCAGTTCATTTTGGAGCACCTTCTCCCAAGACCAGCAAGAAAACAAATTATTCAGTTAAATAAAATAAGCTTTGCTCTCTAATATTTCTATAGCAAGGTAATTTCTAACACCAAGTGAATTCTGCTCTTTGTCACTGGTGCTTGTCTTAGAACTATCATCTGAGTGCTCAGAGTTAATGCCGAAGGATTTATTGGAAAAATTTTATTTGTATGTTATTTCAGGCTTTTTAGAAGTTATTCATAACTTTTACTGGATATAGTAAAATTCTATGCACTTCTGTAAAAGTATTCTTTTGTCAATTAGATTTCTATCTTTATATGTAGTCTAACATAAGGGAGCGTGATAGCATTAGATTAAAACCGTCCAGGTGGCAATTGCTAAAATTCAGCTTAAACAGCTTAAAATATGCTTGATATTTAAAGATAGTAAATAATCACGGAATAATTTTGTGTTTGAATCTTCCTTTTTATGATTGAGGAATTTTCTTTTTGACTTAACGTGAATTTTTCCCCCTGACACATGGTTGGAGGAAAAAAGAGAGTGTATTCCAGCCAGAACAAAATTTACACCCTGAAATGATGCAGATCCATGTAGTAATTTACAGCATCAGGGATATATATATATATATACATATATATATATATATATAATTTTTTTTTTTTTTTTGGAGAGGTTTTAGCCATAGGGTACATGCACTCGCCAGAAAGAGAGAGACAGAGAGACAGAAAGCGAGAAATCACACCCCGGGAGGGATGGCCACGCCACAATCCCTTCTCCTCCATTCTCCTCTCGGGATCTTGGGCACGCAGGCACACATGCCCAGCATGAGTTTAAGTCACCGGGTCCGGGACTTGAACCACAGTTGACTACATGGGAGTCCAGAGACATAGACATTACGCTAACTGCTGGTATCAGCATCAGAGATATTTTCTAGTGCTTGAAATTATAGTAGTTTCTCTTTAGAGTTTGAGGATTTCAGAATTTAGGAAAGTAGGGAATTTTAAAGGCATTGGATTATCTTGTCACTTCTCAGTACCTCCACTGAGATTCAATATCAACACAAATGTTCTGATGCTGTTTTGCAAAGTATCAATTAATAATTATTAATTAAGGCAACTTACTCTGTGCCAGACACTGTCCTGTGTTCTTAGAGATGCTTCAGTGAAATTGAAAGAAATTCAAAACTAAACATCTCCTGCCCATAGGGAGCTTATATGCTAGTGGGCAAATATTAGTATAACAGATCATTAACAGATAGGTAGATAATAAGGTAGTGATAGCTGCTAAGAAATATTTAAAAGTCAACTAAAAGGGGTGGGATGCTGAAATTTTAAGTTTAGTTGCATTAAAGACACAAAGAGGAAGGAAATGAACAACGTAGCTGTGGAAGTGAAAATCGCTCTAGACCCATGTTGTCCAATACAGTAGCCACTAGCCTGGTGGGAATAGCACATTACAAGGCACAGGTGTGGAACTTCTCCATCATTGCAAAAAGTTCTAGCGGATGGTGCTGCAGCCAGTGCAAAAGTTCTGAAGAGGGGAACAACAGAAAAAGCAATGAAGAGGTTGGTATGGCTATAGCTGAGGACAAGTGGTGTAAGGAGAAAGGAGATAAGCCAGAGAGCCAAGCAGAGGCTAATAATGCATGTATTGCCTCTCACAGGCCCTGTGTGGATATTGTCCTGAGTAAGATGGGAAGGCTTCAGGGTGCCAGAGGAAGGGTGATGTGATCTGATTTGGAGGGTCACTCTGGCTGCTGTTTTAAGAGTTAAAGAGCCCAAGAATACAAGTTAGTAGGGGACCAGCAGATGGCAAAATGGTCACATTGCTGGACTCCCATGTAGTTCACAGCAATTCAAGTCCCAGGTCTAGCAGATTCAAATTTACTCCAGGAGTGTGTAGATGTGTGCCCAAGATCCCTAGAGGAGAATGGAGGAGAAGGAATTGCAGCATGGCCATCCCCCCTGGGGAGTGATTTCTTGCTTTCTGTCTCTGACTCTCTGGTCACCTTATAGGAAAAGTATTTCTCTCTTAAAAAAAAAAATACACATTAGAAAATCATTGCAATCATCCAGGAGGAAATGATGATGATTTGGTCTAGCATGTAGCAGGAGTTGTGAGAAGTGGTAGACAGATTCTAGATCTATACTGGAATAAGATAAAACCATAAAACCTACCTGGGACACTTATTACATGTAAGTTCTAGAAACTCACTTCCAGCAATGATAATTTGGCTGAACTTCCGTGGGATAGATAAACCTACATTTTTTTATCCTTTGAGAATTCTGATGCTGGTGTCCTATTTTACCCCTCAATATGTACTTGCTTTCAATCCCCTGAAAACTTTGAAATAAATTTGTATATGACTCATTTAACATGAATTTTATAGCTGATGAATACTGGGTGTTGGTGAGATGATATAGTCACCATTTAAGGACATAAAACACAAGTATCTCTTTCATACTATTTGGAAGGATTAAATACTTGATAGTTTTTGTTTTTTGCTTTGTGGATTATTCTCCATTTAGTACATGCCAGTATCATCTCTAGAATTTTCTAAAAGATACATAGCTGATGCTAAACCAGGGTGAGATGCCATGTATATATTTTTTTCTTTTTCTAAGGTGGTAGCTACCATTTCGCAAACATGGATTATGAGCACATACATGTATTTTCCCTTCTGAAATGTTTTGTAATTTGTACATCTGAATGAAAAAGAAACTATTCCATGGTCTATGAGAGGATCTTGGAAAATTAAAGGGAAAATTGAAGTCAAATATGATTTGTTTTGGTGCAAAAAAACTTTGAAATTCATGCATGTTTTGCATATTATGCATTTTCCAGGAACTTTTTGAAGACTCTTCATGTTTTCTCTTTCTCATGAAGTGGACTACCCACTTCTTTCTTGGATATGACTTTCATATTTAGTTGCAACTTCTGAAGTGATGAATAAATATCCATATTTTTAATACTGTGATGAAGGCAAATCGGTTTTGCTATTTTATTTTTCAGATGCAAGTAAGTCCCCACAATTTTCTGTATCTCCTTTGTTTCTTGTTCTCATTGCCTAGAGAAGTAAGATGAGGTTAGACTTCAAGGAGGAAATTGAAGAAATTATAATGAAGAGAAATAAAAGAATAAAGATGGATCAGGCTGAAGTAAGTAGTTACAATTTGCCTACGATCTGGCATAATTGCTCCCATGATGTAACAATGAGGAAAAATTCGCTTTTAAGTATAATTTTCACATAAATTAAGTAGCAAATGAGAAGGAAAAATAAACCTAATATTACCTTTAGGGGTGCCTACATGTAAGTGAAGGACCATACAAAGGTGTCTGAAATTTCCCTTTCAATAAAATTTCTATAAAATTTATTATTCATGACTCATTCTTTTGTTTCAAACAACATCTTAAATACACCCTAGAGAGAATAAGCTCATTTTACTTACAATCATTTTAATATAAATTAATTGATCAGATCACTTTTCTTTTTGGCAGAAAATCCTGAGAAGCCTTTAAAGTATTTGACATCAGACGTTTAAAAAAGAAAGAGGTGAGAACAAAGACGATAAATTTTTCTTTTTCTTTTTTTTTTTTTTTTAATTTAGAGGCTAGTTCAGAAAATAGCAAGAGCCCGCAGAAGTAATGATTTTTTAAATCCATGTGACTGAAGTGCACTGTTTTCCTGTTTGTGTCTTTTCTTTGACTTGATCCATGGGGGTCGTAGCCAAGACTATGGTGATCAATCATGAAGTCAATGACTTTGTTTTGAGAAATGATTTCAACCCTGCTTCCAAGGTTATGAGAGGTGATTTCTATCTTTTTTTTTTTTTTTTTTGAGAGAGAGATTTTGCTATAGGGCGCATGTGCTCACCAGCGAGACAAGAGAGACAGAAAGTGAGAAATCACACACACACACACACACACACACACACACACCACCTCCCTGGGGGGTGTATGGCCATGCCACAATCTTTTCTCCTCCATTCTCCTCCTGGGAATTTGGGCATGCACACACACACACCCTGCATGAGTTTCAAGCCACTGGGTCTAGGACTCGTACCATGGTCTACTACGTGGGAATCAGCAACATAACCATTTCACCATCCGCTGGTCCCAGAGAAGTGATTTCTATTTCATTCATCCCTCTACCTTTGAGCAGATATTTTATGATGGAAACAATGATGCTGGAAAAACTAAAGGGAGAGTACAAAGTGTGAAGTGTGAGGGCAGGGAAAACTGGAGAAGTCATTTTTTTGTATTTGGTCTTACAACTCTTGTAATATTACCCTTTGGATCATTATTAATTTTCAACCCATCTGCCTATCCATATTATCCAATTTTATCTTAATAGTTTGTTCCAATTTTAAGATATCTTTAGGATCTGGCTAATGGAAAAATATTTGAGGTCTTTACCATATTTTTCTGTGATGGGACACATTCCTTTAATACACATAAATAACATGTAAACTAACCTTGGATGGAATTTTGTATGGAAAGCCACGCAAGTACAAAACAGAGTAATTCTTCAGTAGTAGAATGGAAGCCACATTACAGTGGCAGCAAAAGGGTTGTCTATAACATAGAAACTTACCAAGCAGGTGGGCCTGGGTGTCTACATTGGCCATAGCTTGTAGCTTCATGTCTTGGGCTTATTTATCGTAAAAATGGTTTGTCTCGATTATTTTGATTTTTCAAAGATAAAAGGAATTTTAAGCACTGTGAACAAAGAAAGAAGTAAATACTCAATGTGCCTGGAATGTTTTAAGTATTTTATAGATGTTTCAAAAAGGATATATATATACTATGTATTTGTCTAAAAATATTCTACTGGAATTCTGTTAAGCACTAAGTGAAAACAGAATGAAATATTCCAGGAGATTCAACATAATGACATGGGCTAAAGTTTTGAGTATTTTCTCTTATAAGCACTTTGTATGCACTGTATCATTTAATTGTTGTATTGACTCTATGAAATGCATAGACTATACCCACTTTTATGCTAAGAAAATTGAGGTACAAAATAAATACTTTATTTATTTTATTATTATTATTATTATTATTATTTTAGAGACAAGGTCTTGTTATGTTGTCCAGGCTGGTCTCAAACTCCCAATCCTCATGCCTCAGCCTCCTGAGTAGCTGAGATTATAGGTACATGTTTTCACGCCAGGCACCTTAATTCATTTTTAACAGTTTCTACTAAATCCTTCCAATGTTGATGAAGGACTCATTTTCCTTTGTCCTGAACTAGAACCTAGTTCTCCCTTCGAAGTATTTTTCTTGTGGCTTATGTAGTGGAGGTTCCTCTTTTTGCCAGACCTGGGCCAGAGTATGTGGTTAACATTGTTGTGCGACCATCTTGAACGTTAATTCGCTTCCCTCCCATGCTTACGCTATGGCAATCAGTTCTATCCCACCTCCACCTTCTCCTTGCTTGTCATGTAACAAACTTACAGACACTTGCCTTGAAATTCATAATCTGAGGTCAATACACAAAGTTTCCGTTTACAAGTAAATTGTTTTTAAGTAAGAGAAATTAAATAAATTTAATGAAGAAAATAATTAAGGAGATATAGCACTATCCCCAAAATAGTGAAATCTGGGAAACCTTGAGCTTATTATAAATATATCCAAGCTCTTTAATAAGCATTCAGGAGCCTACATCACTTATTGACTGCTTACATTTTAAACATCCCCTTTCAGAACTACATTCTCCATCCTTTACATCTTAGCTGGGCAGAGTGGTGTAAGGGACTTCAAAACGTATGTGGAAAATGGCATTTAGTTTACTTTGGCACAAATAAATTGAAACCCATGCATACTATTTACATAGTACACATTTTTCTCCAACTTTTTTAAAGCTCCTTTATGTATGTTTTTTTTTTAACGCCCTTCAAATGATGGTCATACTCTCTTTTTATGCCACCCCAATCCTAGACCAATTTATTAGGCTAACTCCTATTCTTAAGACTCAGTTCAGTGGTTATTTTTATAATACTCTTGTCCCCATCACGTTAGAGGTGGTGGTGGGAAGAGGAATTTAATTCCATAGCACCTCTGTCATGTCCTCTCTGCGTGGTTTTACAATCATCTACATATTATATGTCTGTCTCTCCCACTAGACTGTGGGTTTCTTTAAGGGATGAACGATGGTGTAATCATCTCTTTTCCCCAGCATGTAGCATACAGAAAGCACTCGATGAATGCTTGTGAAATGAATAGATACCACCAAAGACTTCATAAGCAAAGACTCACTTAAAAATATCTTCCCTTTCATTATTCCCTTTAAATGCCTTTCATCATTAGCATGAGGTCCTAAATATGATTTTAAAGTTGTAATTTTGCATTTCAGAGACAGAATTGATGCAGTGATTTATTTTTCCTAGAGGCATGGCTGTCTTCTACATTTTGGGATGGTCAGGGTACGCACACTTAAAAGTTTTGTGTGCACACTCATGAAATTTAAAAGTGCCCCACTCAAAATATCAAATGCTCTTAAAATTCCTAGCTCTTTCATTTTAAATAACACTCATGGTTGGTTTCCCCTGAGTAAAATAAAGGAAAAGAACAGTATGTATCAGAGGGGCTATTTAAAAATTTTAATTGAACTGCTAACCTAATCAACTCCATCTTCTGATATATGCCCTCTCCATTCTCATTTCCTGAAGCCAAGAGTGAGAAGCACGCCTTGTTCCAAGATGTGCATTATGTGAGTGCTGTTTAATCAGCACATTCAGGTTTTGTCTTCCAATGTCTTTCCCTTCATTCTCTTGACTCTACTTTGCCTTTATTCTCCCCATAATTTCCAGAATCTTTGTTAAGTTCCTACAGAGAGCTCTAAACATAAAGGGGATATGTTTGGCCTTAAATAAGAAAAGTTCCGTGATCTCAGAGGCATTTGCCATATGGACTGTTACAGAGGCAGACACTGGAATGCTTTCTTAGAAGACTCCGGAATGTTTCCAGAGACGCAGGCATGCAAATTAAAACTTCGGCAAGGGCAGGGCTGATTTACTGTATGCATTTGCCAGAGGCTTTACCAGAATATTTTGCAGTATGAATTGTAGGCTTTTTTTTTTTTTTTTTTTTAAGTAGCAAGAACAAGTAGGACATTATGAGCTTCATTTTTAGATAGACAAGAAAGAGTTGGGGAAAGCAAATGGACATGCTTTTGATGTGTGTTAACTTATGTCCAATATGTCTCCTTTCACTTATCTGGGAATGAAATTCAGTTGGCAAAAATAAGTGAAGAGAAGAAGTTCTCAATGAAAGAGGAACACAATTCTGATGAGGAGGAGAGGAATGGTATTTGGGGAGAGGGCTGTTGTATAGAATGCTGTGATTCTCATCTCAGTATAAAGGGAGGCAGGGTGTAGTCCACTCTCACTGCTTATTTTGAGGCTGGCATGCTTACCGCGTTGTCAATGTGTTGTAAAATGTACCATGGCATAACCAGAAGGCATTGTTGGCATTTCTATTGGCAGACGTTCTGTAGGAAGAGACCAAGAGAACAAGACCTACAAGAAACCTGTAGGCTTGTGAGCAGGTGCTGAAGTTTTATTGAAACTTAAATTCCCAGAGTGACGAGTCTCAGAGAAGTTAATGAATTGTGGTTTTAAGAGAAAATATACATATAAATCATCAGTCAGTTCCTGGAACCTGTCAGTTCCAAGAATAAAAATGGACAGGCGGGTGATCAACAAGGAATTCTTTCCCTGCTCTCTTCGATCTTAGCTCCTAATGTTCTCCAAATGTTAAAACGTTATACCTAAAGCAATCACCTAAAGAATTGTTTTCAAACAACTATTTGCAATTTTACCACATAATTTGTTTATTGCATACACCTTAATAGGCGATACATAAAATACCTCCCTAATGATATGTATTGCCTAGCAACAACTTAGAGAGTGCATAACTTTGCATATTGTAAGCTCATATACAATATTTTTGCAACCAATAAATTAAAGAATCTCAGAGTAGATCTCATATTTCAAGTCCGGAAGAGAATCATTCATAGAAGTAATATTTATTCCTGAAAACAATGCATTTCAATGATATTCTACGTCAAATTCCTTTAAGTAAATAATAAGTACATAGAAAAAAATGTCCAACAAAACTTCAATGTGTCATAAAAATGGTTTGTAATAAATGAAATTTGCTGAAACAGAGCCTTCTAACATACTAAAGGATACCACAAAACTATTAATTTGTCTTTTATTTGAGAAAAATCAGAGCTCTTAAAGCTACAGCTCTAACTTCAATTAAATTTCCTAAACAGAAAAGTGTATAATTAATTAGTAAGTAAGCCTCTGAGAGTAAAATGGGTCAGAAACTATTTTTCAAAAAACATTTGGCAACCAAAACTTAGTACGTCCATTTTTCCCCCTACAATGTACATACAACAAAAATAGAAGTCTATGCTCATGTATTGTCAGTCTCCAACTGAATTGTCACAGCATTTGCCAAAAAGTAACTGTATGAAGGTTAGAAGTGTGAATAAAACCTTAAGGACCTAGGACCAATTCTTAACGCTAAAGTACACGTTATTAGTTTTTTTAATACGAGAACTATTCTTCCTATAAAAATTTTACCAGAATATTCTACTTTAAATCACTTATTACTTAAGAAATAATGAACCCTTCCAACACCTGTCAATGCATCTATTTTTCTAAATCTCCATTATGCTTTAATTCTTCTCTGCTTTTGGCTGATGCATACTTACAGCTGTTGATCATTAAGGTTACAGCTGGCCTGTAATGAAGTAGTCTTTGCAAAAAGAAAAATTATTTATGTTTCTTCTCATGTTCCAGTGGACATTAGCTACAGTAAGTCCAGAAGCAGATAGCCAGCACTATCCATGCAGCTGGTAGGTAGCATTCCACACTGGCCTGGAAATCACTTTTTCTGTAGCTAATTTGAGTTTACAAACAGTGAATAGGGAATATCAGATGTTGTCAACTAGATTCTCCAGGATTTACACATATGGCAAAACTACTTGTCTGTATGTTGAAAAAAAAAAGTATAAATGTGTATTTGGGATAAGACCCTTTTAAAATGTAGCTATGCAGGTTGTGGTAAATTTTGGATATCAGAACATCCCTAAATTGCTATCAAGAAATTGATTTTATGCATAAAATGGAACAGGTTGTAAAAGTCAATAAAGTAACACAAAGTATGCAAATAGAAACAAAGAGACTGTTTTCCCCTTAAAGAATCACTGGAAATTTTGAGTCAAAGTTGATAAAACAAAATACCATCACTATCAAAGATTGCTTCCTAAAATAATATCAGGTTTTGGTACCTGTAAGTCCTCGAACGTTTGAGAAACCGGCACAGTGGAATTCAAGCAGTTAGTAATATGTGTAATCACGACTTACTACGTCATAAAGTGGAAGTCTTTCATCATTTCATCCTCTCATGATCCCAACGACCCAGCAATTGTTGAAAGCAATAGGAAGAGGAAATTTAAATGTCTCTACGTCTTAGCATTTGCCAGAGAAGTCACAAATAAAATTTTCTCTTAAAAGATGAAATAATTTTAACTATAAAAAAAGAGATCAGGGGGAACCAGCAGTTAGCGTAATGGCTATGTCGCTGGACTCCCACGTAGTCGAACGCGGTTCGCGTCTCGGACCCGGTGGCTTACAACTCACGCCGGGCGCATGTGCGTGCGTGCCCAAGATCCCGAGAGGAGAATGGAGGAGAAGGGATTGCGGCGTGACCATCCCCCCTGGGGGGTGATTTCTCGCTTTCTGTCTCTCTGTCTCTGTCTGTCTGGCGAGCGCATGCGCCCTATAGCAAAAAGCTCTCCCCCCCCCCCAAAAAAAAAAAAAAAGAGATCAGGGGACCAGCAGTTAGCGTAATGGCTATGTCGCTGGACTCCCACATAGTCGACCGCAGTTCGCGTCCCGGACCCGGTGGCTTAAAACTCACGCTGGGCGCGTGTGCCTGTGTGCCCAAGATCCCGAGAGGAGAATGGAGGAGAAGGGATTGTGGCATGGCCATCCCCCCTGGGGAGTGATTTCTCACTTTCTGTCTCTCTCTGTCTGGCTAGTGCATGCTCCCTATAGCAAAAACCTCTCCAAAAAAAAAAAAAAAAAAAAAAAAAGATCAGCCTGGTTGATGAATATTTTCATTTTGTGTTACTTTTCTGTCACAAAATCTTTGATTTGGCACTATGTAAATTGTCAGCATTCTTTCTCTTGTCTTTGATTCATCATTAAAGTCACAATGGAATGATTTAACTGTTACATGGCCTTGTGATGGTAACAATTGGGAAACAAACTATGAAAAATTTGGAACAGAGGCAGTGATGAAAACATCACACTGTACCCCTTAAATCATACTATTTTTTTTATTTTAGAAAACAAAGAAAAATGAATGAAAAGATCAAGGTACACAAACAAAAAACAAAGGCCATGACAAAGCTTAAATCGACTAGGCATCTCTGAAAGATGGAGAGAAATTAGGCAGAGCCTAAACTAAACCATATAGCTTTAATTCCTAAAATACTTTTAAACCATATTTTTAGAAAAAGAAAAAGATGTCTGCAAAGTAGAACTAAGAACCTGCGACAGTCACATATCTGAGGCTGTGACATCAGTATTCTTGGCAGAGTTGGTGGCTCAGACCTTTGTCTGAACAGAAACCTCAGAGTGCTGGATACAGTCAAGCATTCACCAGTGCAGAAGTAACTGACTTAGGATGTGGCATTATTCAAAGTGGGTTTTTTTTTTTTTTAAAGGCACATTTTTTTTCCCCTTTTTCTTCTTAATTCTTATTACAGAGACTAAGACATGTTTCTCTACGACAGGCATGTTAACTCTTGAGGTACTGGACAGATTCCACTTTGGATTCTATGTTTTAAAAGAAATAGAAAAATCTGGGATGCCATTTCAGGGAAGAAAGCATATGGCTTGAAACTAAATATAGTTTACACATATGAAATATATTAAATTAATTATTATAATTTAAGTGATTTGAAAAATGTCTTCGGTTTTTATGACATGTGCTTCTAATGATTCACATTACCTGTAGGCACTTCAAAAGCACTGGGATACCAATTCTCTGTAGTAATTAGAGGGTCAAATGATATGCTGGGGACATTAGAGAAAAGAAGCTGGTGAAAGTGGGCCATGTACTCAAATACTACCCTTCCAGACAGATGGGAAGCAAACCTCAGAGTGAACTGCGACGAGAGCATTTGCGAATGCTGTTCTTTTATGCTGTGAGGACAATCAGGACTGTATCTGAAGAGATAAAACAATATTGGTACATAAAGTTAAACAAAATATGGGTCTTTGCTTGTGGGTTATCTCTACCTGTAGTGTCCTCAGTTCTACTTCCTGGACTACTATCCATCAGATGTGTTATGTACTGCATCTAAATGTACTAATTGGAACCAAACATCTAAATCACATGTTCATTCATTCATTCCTCAGATATTTACCGAGCACCTATTATGTCCATTCTAGGCAATTCTTAAGGTATTAAAGTGATGATAAAGAAGAGAGATAAAGTCATTCTATTTCTGAGGGCAAACCTAGAGTTGAAAAAATAAGGAGATGGGTAATAGGGAGTGAGAGGGAGGGGATCAGGGAAAAAATAACTAAACAAAGAAAATGTTGAATAGATACAAAATTGAAAAGTTAGCTCTTTATGATCATGTACATGGTAATATCTTTGACATAACTAATATGCACAGTACTCATGCTGAGGAAAACCATGTTGTACGCTGTAAAGATGTACAGTGATTAAATGTAAATTTGAAAATAAAAAAATGGGAATATTAAATAACTCCAAATGTAGAAAGGAAGATGACAAAAGGTACTGACAGAAAATGATTGGTAGGGGAGTCATCAGTTTCTTTTTTAGTTGCAATCACTCATAGAAACCACACTAAGCAGGTGAAAAGGCAATGATCTTTCTTCACTTCTGTCTGTCTTTCTTCTTTCTTTCTTTCTTTCTTTCTTTCTTTCTTTCTTTCTTTCTTTTCCTTCCTTCCTTCCTTCCTTTCTTTCTTTCTTTCTTTCTTTCTTTCTTTTTTTTACAGAGGAACAGCTGACATAAGGAAGCTAAACTGAAAATGAGTTGTTTAAGAGAGAGAAGTCCTGGTGGCTGAAGCCAGGCAAATGGGGCGAAAAGATGAAATTGAGAATTGAGAAGAAGCGAGATTGCATAGAGCTATTAAGTTAGGAATGTTTGCATTATATCCAGTCTAAAATAACAGCAATAACCTTAATACATTGTTAGCTAGAAAAGGGAACACACTAGGTACTTAGGACGTGCTCAGCAATGCTTTGACCATCATGGATAACCTCACCTATTCCCCATCACTATCCCTATTTTATCAATGGGGAAGTAAAGCACAGAGGAGTAAAGAAACTTCCCCAGAGTCACCCAACAAATAAAAAATGGTATCATTTGCTGAAAAACATGATACCTCTTAAATTGTAAATAAATAAAAATATCCTTAAGATAATTCATAATTCTTCAATTTATCTCACATTTTCAAAAATGTATTTCATGTCCTCTCTATATGACATTATATTGCTCACGGCTAGAAAGCTATCTTTGCCTGGCCTCATGTCTTGCAGGGCTTGCCATGTAGGAGATTGCACAGGAAGCTGAAAAAAGCATCTGATGCAAGAATTGGATTTTGGGGCCGACAGGTGGTGAGGTGGTCAAGGCAGTGGAATCCCACATGGCCAACTGGCAGCTTGCTTTCTCACTTTCTCTCTCTCTCTGTCTTTCTCTCTCTCTGTCCCTCACTGGTCAAATTAAAATAAATAAATAAATAAATAAATAAATAAATAAATAAATAAATAAAGTTAAATAAAATAATTATTTAAAAAAAAAAAAAAAAAGAATTGACATTCCAGTTTGACAGACTGGTTGGAGTAACGGTTAAGAGCACAAGTCCAGAGTTAGACAAGTCAGTCTTTCTGACTTCAGACAAATTATTTGATCACTCTATGCATCCTATTTGCCTGTTGCTAAAATAAGATAATAATATCGCTTACCTCATGCAGGTGTTCATTTATTTATTCATCCAATGTTTATTGAGTATCTCCCATGTGCCAGGTACGTTTCTTGTGTCCAAAAGCTGACAGAGGACAAGACGAAACAAAACAAAACAAAAAACAAAACCCTTCTGCCTTCATGTAGTTCACATCCTATTAGGATAGACAGGATTCAGACAAGGCTGACACATGCATGCCAAGACCTAAAACAAAACACGCAGCATGTGAGGTAGTCCTAGGTGCTATGGAGACAAGAACTAAAGCATTAATGGTGGCAAGAATAATCGAGATGGGAAAAAATGGCTTCATATTACTTGGGGGGGGGTAAATTCTGGAAAGATTTCATTAATGAGCTAACATCTGAGGAAAGATTTACAAGAAAGTGAGGTCAAAGAAAAGAAGAGAAGCAGAGGCTATGGGTTGACAGCAGGCATGGTATATCGGAGGACACCAGTGAAATGAGTGAGGAAGCCTATCTGGGGATGGAGTCAGGGAGGTAAAAAGATGAGGATGTAGGATCTGGTAAGCCAGAGGTAATTATATTTTTCCTTCTGAGTAAAATAAACAGTCAACAAAGGGCAGGGAGCAAATGAATGATATAATCTGACTTGTGTTACGATCACTCTGGTTGTTATTTTAGAATGAACTGTGGTGGTGAAAATATGAAAAAGAGACCCCTTAGCAAGCTATTGCAATATTCCAGTGAGAAACTTTGGAGGCTTGGATCAAGAGGGTAGCAGTAGAGATGGTAAGAAACAGTCATATCCAGGATACGTTTCGAAAGTAGAACCAATGAGATTTGCTAAGGGGTCAGATATGAGATGAGAGAGAAAGAGAGAGCTAAAGGAAAACTGGAGTCTTTGGTTAAGTTAGGAATACATGAGATCCTGCTTATCAATCACAATGTTTATAACAGAGTGAGTGCTAAAGAACTGATCATTCTTATATAAATAATAGCATATATGCCTATTTCTTCATAAAACAGTTATGAGTTCTATCTATATAAGGTTTGTATTTAGGAGCACGAATGTCAACTGCAGATCTGTTTATATGTTAAATCCTCATACTAGGTGTTCAATAGATGTAAGAGAAGAAGTTCACACTTGGTACCCAAGAACATCAGGCAACCACTAAGTATATTTGGTCATTATTGGAACTTTCTCGGGTTGAATCAAGACTTTGACACCTTGTTGGAAGTGTTGTTTCCTGGTCTTTCTCTCTTTTTCTGTCTCTCTCACTCATGGAAGTAATAGATGAATAGGGTCAGTCAGTAGCATGTTGGTTAAGGCAGCTGGATCTCACATGGCTAGCTGGGTGGTTGGAGTCCTGGGTCCAGTGACTTGAGAACATGCCGGGCACATGTGTGTGCCTGCCCAAAATCCCAACAAGAGGGAGAAATGGAGCATAAGGGATTACAGTGTGACCATGTCCCCTGGGGTGTAATATCTCCTTTTCTCTCTCCATTGAGTACATATACCCTGTGGCAAAATTAAAAAACAAATAAATGAATTTATTTTAAAATGAAAATAATAATAAATGCAAATGTGCAAATAAAGGAGTCTTTACAGAAGTTCTCAAAATGCAAGATGAAGAGGATTAGAAAGAAAGGGTATAAAAATACATTCATGCATGAGACAGATGACGGCTATGGGGAAGTAAGATAAATCTGAGGCAAAATTCCCTAGAACAAATCAAGGAAGGGACTGTCAAAGCTAATAGGCATAGCCGTTGAGGTTTATTTTTGGATTAGGTTAAACTAACACTGAACTGGTGATTTCTAACAACAACATTAGTCGTGAGAAGTAAGATTAAGTATGAAAAGTAACTTTTAAACTGTCCTTTGGTTTAGAAAACACTTTAAGTAAATGCTGACTAAATAAATCAAGAAATAGAGGTTTAGTTCACCATTTTCATGGTTTTACAATAATAATGAAGGGGAAAGTAATTCTTCGCCTTTTTACTACCTTCACGTGGAGAACGTAAATTTTTGTCACATATATTAACACTAGATAGACTAAAAAGGCCCCTTTTATAAAAGCTGAGCTATTTTGTTATTTACTGTTGTTATGAATTTTCTTTTTGTGTAATGTGTGGGTGTGCATGTGTGTGTGGTGTTTTAGAGGGGGTCTCAGCCTCTGAGAACCTGGGACACTGTGTCAGACTTGAATACTGTTATGTTGATCTGTAACACATATATCTCTGTGAAGTGTTTTTCAATATTTAAAGAAGTATATGTGATTTCTACTGGATATTAGTTCCAGTATTTCACAGAAACACATAGGTCACTAATTTTTTAAAAAACTGAAGAACTGAGAGAGCAGAAATCACCAAAGAAGGATAAAATTTGCAGGGATTGGGAACCAGCAGTTAGCGTAATGGCTATGTTGCTGGACTCCCACGTAGTCGACCGCGGTTCGCGTCTCGGACCCGGTGGCTTACAACTCACGCCGGGCGCGTGTGCGTGCGTGCCCAAGATCCCGAGAGGAGAATGGAGGAGAAGGAATTGCGGCGTGACCATCCCCCCTGGGGGGTGATTTCTCGCTTTCTGTCTCTATATCTCTCTCTGTCTGTCTGGCGAGCGCACGCGCCCTATAGCGATAAACCTCTTCAAAAAAAAAAAAAAAAAAAAAAAAAAATTTGCAGGGATTAAAATAGTGGCTACCGGAATGATCAAGAGATTATTTAAAGTTTCATTTTTTTTTTCATGAAATTACCAGATTCACAATGAAGTTATTGACAGGCAAGTGCTGTTATAAAAAATTATACCTCCACCTGCTAACAAATGGCACTCGCAGTTATGAAAACTGCCTGACATTTTTAGAATCAGATGCTTCTGTGGTTTTCTTGTGAAAGGTATTCCCTCTCGGTATTTGCATTTTAATTACTGATTTTTTTTTTTCTGCTTTAGTTCTGTGTAGTGATCAAGGTGCTTGATTTAAATAGTTCATATGCATTGTTTCAAACTAGTTTTGCATAAAATGAATATGAACACAACTAGGTGATGCGTTTGAATCTCAAATACATTAGCAGCCATTACCTTCTGCCTTTCATTTAACTGTCTCACAATGATATTAAGAAGAATATTGCCTGCGCTTGAATTACTAAAGATTTTTTTTCAACTTTGATTTACATATAAGTCACTTAAAACTAGCAATGTAGAATTGCCTTTAATGTTTACTGTTTCAACTTAAAAGTTTTCCTTTTTAATCAGAGAAAATCAAGTTGGTGAAATACAATTATGATTTTCTCCAATTACGTTACCTTTAGGCAATTCTGTTCTTCTAGATTTGTAACATCCTGTTATGGTGCTATGGAATTATGGAATGTACAGCGTTTAATGTATGTTTCTAAGCTCAATGGATAATAGTATAAAAGTTACATAATTCATGTATTAAAATGTATTTCTTTTTTATGTTTTAAATTTCAAAGAACAATATTTCTGTATTGAATTAAAAACCTTAGGAAAGCTTGACATTTTAGTGGTGTATTTTTAAATTATTTGGATAATATTTTAAGTATGAGGGTATATCAATTCCTCTAAAAAAAGTCACTGAAATAGCTGTATTCATTTCTTCCTTAAATACTTTTTTAAAATGCAAAAAGTTCTATTGGCTTAAGATTAACTATGGAAAGTCTTAGACTGAAAGGGAAATTATTCAGAATGCTGCAAGCAATTAAAGTTAGAAATGGGAATCTTTAGGTCAAGTATGAAACTTCGCAAATCTTACATACAAGAGAAAACCTTGATTTATTTATTTTAAATCCTAAGCTACATTTTCAAGATGGATTAAAATAAAACTGTTTATTATTTTTTTTTCCCAGAGTTAGGTTAATTTTCCTTTTTTGATTATTTGTCTTCTGTTTAAAAAAAACATTTTATGATTTGGAAACTGTTATAACTGACATCAGAAATCACAGACCATTTCCTATAAAATTTCAGAGCTTTTTTTTTTTAATAATGAAAAACTTAAATCAGCTCTTCTACTTTTTCAATTGCTTGGATCTTTTTTTTTTCACATTATGAAAAACAAAATCACATTTTTTTTATCACCAGCTTGTAAGTGCTATTACTATTGCAATATAGCAAACAAAATTGGTTTCTAAAAATGAATATTTCTAGAATAGCAGTGTCAGATATTAGCGAAGTGATCCTGAGGTCTTGATGATGTGCTTCCATTATTAGTCCAGAAATCCTGAAGTCATCACATAAGAAAAATATTAAGTGAGTTCTAGACTAGACGTATTACCTTCAAGGAGGGATGGTAATGTAGATATTATCCTCCATACATTTAATTAAACAATAAGGAGAAAAAGCTTTTTATTCAGCACTTCTGCTGAGAGAACTTCTGGCAATGGGATATTTGGCCCTTACAAAAGTCTAACTAAAGCTGTTTTTTTTGATTAATAAGAAAACTAAAGTACGAACTAAAAAGAAAAGCTTTTAACTATTTCAGTGACAAAACAAGAATTCAAACTGGGTCAGGAAATGATCTAACACTATGAGTTCAGTTCCACTTTTTACTGATAATCAGAAGCTGCACCAATAACCTAGTTCTTGCTGGTTAGAAAACTAGAAAAGAAGCTCATTTAGTGAAAGATAAACAGATTTGTCTGAGATCAAAATCAAACTGTTCATTTTACTCTGACTTCGACTCTAATTTACTCCCCAGTATTGGGCAAAATACTTAAACCTCAAATAGTTAGCCTATAAAATAGGAATTACAATAATCCCTTACCCTGTGGGTGATGCACAGGAAAGGAATCTTTGCTTTCAACACTTTTTGAAGTTCTTCAGAAAGCAGCAAGGTGCTCAGACATGGAAGAAGATAGCATTTGATGGAAAAACCCAAATAGGTCTGCAGTCAAATGCTGTGACTTTATTGGAGCTAATGTAGATGATTTTAATAAACATAATGCATTTCTTGGGGCTGGCAAGTGGCATGGTGGTTAAGGGCACTGGACTCCCACATGACTGACCACACACAGTTCAAGTCTCGGACCTGGTGGCTTGCTTTCTCACTTCCTCTCTTTCTCTCTCTGTGTCTCTCTGATCAAACCGGAAAATAATAATGATAATAATAATAAATAAAGTTAAATGAAATAATTAAAAAAACATAATGCATTTCCTTCATTCTCTCCATATCAACTGTAATTAAAAATATAACCAAGTTTTTGATAGAAGACATTATACACGCTAAAAAAAAACAAGAAGTGAAAGATAGGACGGCATCCAGAATAAACATACAGAGAAATTGGGAATTTTTTTTATTCTAATAAGTACAATTTTAATAGGTAAATTGTTTGAAAAGCTTTGAAGCACGTGACTTTTAGGGAAGTAGAGAAGGATTAGAGGTCTGTGTGCAGTTTCGGGTTACTTCTTCATTATGCAAACCCTTAGTCACAGAGTTTCTAAAAATGGGAATATATGCAAGTAGTGAAACTCATCCCAAACCCTTAATTGCAACATTACTCATTATCAAATCATTGCTTTTGAAAGGTAACAAGAGGGGCAGTTACTGGTATGGTGGTTAAGTCTGCTGGATCCCACATGGGATCGAGTCCCAGAGCCAGAGGCTTGAAAAACATGCCGAGCATATATGCACATGTGCCCAAATTCCTGAGAGGAGAATAGGGGAAGCACCCCAGAAGTGCTTTCTCATTTTCCTTTTCTTTGTATTTCTCTCTGGTAAGTGCACACGCTCAAGAGCAAATTTTTAAAAAAGAAAGGTAACAGGGAAACTCCTATGAATTATGGGCCATCAGAGAAAAGTCAGTGAGAACCCATTTTATCAGAGCAACAGAAGCAACTACAATTAGGATAACAAAAATTCAGCAGTTTCAACTTGACTTCCAGTTTTTAAAAAATGATTTTAATAAATCCAAGGGTAGTTTACTAATCTCTTAGAAAAGCATTAGAAAGCATTTCTAAACAAATGTTTTTTTTTTTCTCTCTTTTAAGTTTTTACTGCTTCTTGTAAAGGGAGGGTTTTCTTCTAGTTTGTTAGATTTTCAATATCTTGTCTTATTTTAAACCTTTCTAAAGTACTTTAACAAATAGAAGTAATTCAGGCTATAGAATCACTCTACCCTGACAATTTAATAGGAGAGAAGGATAAGGAGGAATAAATATATATATATAATTCTTCTTAATAATAAATATTTTAAATGCCCTAGTCTAATATATTCTTAAGATATGTATATATCTTATGTATATCTATTTTCCACATTTAGCATGTAGGGGGTCAACTGCAGAGTCCATGGGGATCACTTTTATTTGCAAACACAAAATGTTCCTTCCTGAAGAGAATATTTGCTTAATTTCTGATAAAGAATGGCATCTGTGCCCTTGTTTGTCTTGCAAGTGATGGGTGTGAAATTTTTACATACATAACACATACATACACACACACACACATACACACACACACGTCTATCTCTCTTTTCTCATATGTTTAAGTTCCCATTGGAATAATCATCCAGCACCACAACATTTAATGACAAGCTGATATTGCATTTAGAAAATAAAAATTTCAATTGATGGCTTATACTATTAAACTTAAAAGATCCCAACTGATGGAGGGGGTTGGGAGATTGCCCAGAGCACCTGCATTAGTCAATAAGAAACAGACTGCTTTGATGTGTTTTGGCTATCGCAAGCCAAGTCGCTATTAATTATAGGTTGCTTTACCTTTCGACACATAATTTACCTTTATTAAATGTCAAATATATTGCATATTATGATTATACCAGAGTCAGGCTGGCTGATGAGTCTTTTTTTCTGTATTATACGATGACAATAACGTCTATTATAAAACCTAAAATAATTTTGATTATGGGTGATACTTAAAGTATTAACATTTTGGAAACATCTTTGAGAATAAAAAGTAAGTAAAAGGGAAAATTTTAAGTCAGCCCATTCAAACCTTTATAATTCCTTGTATTCACCTAAATTTGAGTGAGGTCAGTAGAGTGTTTGTTTTCTGTTTTACGTAAAACCCGAATGCCCTACTCTAACTGTGATAATACTCATTAATGCAAATTTGAACTTCAAACAGTTTGATTTTATCCACCAAAGTACTCAAAACCTGATGAATTCATTCTTCTCTTACTTAAAGTCCTATAATATGTAAATATAGAAATATCAGTTTGCAAAGAAAGGTACCTTTTTCCCCTTTAAGGTTCATGATGAGTATATGCAAAATTTGTATCTGAAAACTACCTGTCTTCCTGAACTTTTCCAACAGAAGCAATAAAAGTACAAGGCAGAGAAATAAGCAAAATCCCTCTAAGCAAAAATGATTTTTCTTACTAAAAATAAAAATGGTGAACTACACAAATTTGATTTCAGTGTATTGAATCAGAAGATAAGAGGCTTACAATTATTTAACTTCAAACTGAACAATTGGATAATTAAAGAAAAAAAGATTTTGGATCTGGTACAGTCAAAAAATATAATTAAATTAATATGAAAATAGAAACACAGTATTTTGTTTATTTTCATCATTATTAAGTTTGTGACCATTGAATTCATTGAGTGTGATGTGTAAAAATCCGTCCATCTGTGAACATTATGCCAGCCGTAAGCTCAGTAAAATTACTACTGGAAAAGCACAGTCCTTTCCCACTTCCCACCCTTTTATAGTATAAATATTCTTGCAGATAACACAGTCACTTTAAAGGACACACATTCTTCTACTAAAAAAGTTAACTTGATTGATGCCAGTGTTCATTTCTCATGGATATGATTCAAGTGCAGTAATTGCAATTAACTAACTTAATTAAGGGCTGTGCTTCAATTTCAAGAACACCGGCCATGTTGGAGGGTGTGTGTGACTCAAAGACTAAGATGCTTGCTTCCAAAAGCCACCGGGTTATACATTTCTCTGGAGCAGTCATCTGATGCCCAATCAGTAGCATCTGTGACTGAAACAGACAAAATAAAGATCAGAAGACAAATGTTGCCTACATGCTTTTACAGAGGAGGTTATGACTGCCCTGATCTCTGATACAGGAGCCCAGACTAAGGATCCAAGATAGCAAGCTACGACCTGCCCTAGCAACAAACCATACTTTACATAGAAGACACGGCCCTTCTATTTTTCTAACCATGTTAAGGCATGGATGGTCCCTCCCGGGTATGAAATTACCAACTCTGCAACCTCTTGCTTCAACAGCTTAATTATTTAGCATCAAATAGACAACTAGATACATTAACATGACCCTAGAAGCCAAACCTGTTACTCTTTTCAAATATTCGATTGACCTTCTAAAGTAAATATTTCCCCCTGACCTCTCTAGCACTCATTTTCTCTTAAATTGGTTGCTAATGCTTTGAAAAGTCTCCTGATATTTTGCAAAGGGCTTTAAAGTAAACAACCCCTGACTGTATAATTTTAGCCTTATTGACTGGTGTACTCACAGAAGCTGAAGCACAGAGGGGGTCTGACAGAGTTAACGTTATGTTAATCACACCAGCATTTTTTGCTCAAAGACAAGTTAGAGCTCTTAGCCACATGCACACAAAAGTGCAGCTTCTACATTAGCAGAGAGTTTGCTTTTTTTTTTTTTTTTTCCCTGCAGAGAGTACCTGCTTTAAAAGAATGAGGCAAGAGGAAGTAGAAAATATCAGCACTCTAAACAGAATAAAAATTAATTGTGAGCATGAAAATATAGGTCACAGTTATTTCCATCATATCAGTAACACTGGCTATATCACTTGTCCTCAGATAATTTTGGGAAAAACAAAACAAAACAAAACAAAAACCTAACAGGAATAAGAAGTGCCTAAGTGGACAGCATACACATTTTGTCTTAACAAGGTACTTTAGGTTGCATTTACAAGCTGTTGAGTTCAACATCACTCAACTATACTGCTTCCCTTAAAATAATATGTTATATAAATGAGCAAGAAGTTGAAGAGTTGCTTTGCCTGATATTTTGAAGTTTAGGCGGTAGGGCACAGAAGGAAGAATAAATACTTAAAGCCAGCTGTATCACTTTAGTATATAGAAAAAAAAAAAAAAAGGAAAAACATAATTAGGTTTACAGCATTAGTGGCCTATTCTACAAGAATGTCTTTTAGAAGCAAACACAAACACGCCCCATACGAATCCATTCTAATTTCAAGGAATTAAAATGGTGGTAACGGGGAGAATAATGCATCCACTCCATTTGTAAACAGACATTTTCCTACATGTGAGTACATAATCCCCGCTGACATTAATGGGAATGACACACAGGCAGTGATGAGAGAATAGCCCCTTTTGTTTGTTCTCACTCACATTACTCTAGAGTCCGTTTTACAACTTTAACTTAAAACTGGTTGAAAACGCACCCTGTGGATTGATAATGGAAAAATGAGATTAACCAAGTGAGCAAAACAGCCTTCCTTCTCTCTGTGATGGAGAAACAAAACAATGCAATGGAAAAGGATCTTGATTTTGCTTTTTCTTTTCATTCTTTCTTTTTCTTCCATTACCCGCTCTATTTAAGAACCTCTTCATGCTTGTAAAATTCCCTTTCCTGGTTCATGTAAAAGAGTAATAAAATCATTATAGTTTTCCTTTGCCAAAAGGTACTTTAGAGACTAATCTTAATTTAGATCCAGACACTGCTAAGTCAAATACATCAGGGTTGGGAAAACGAATTAGAAGCGAAGTCATTTTTCTAACTAATATTTTAAAAAGGTGTTGCAGATTGAAAATGCCTTAGAAATATTCCTTAACACTGTGGTTACATTGCAAAGTCATAATTCTGCCACTCTGACATTTGGATTTTCAGTAGCTTTTTAGAGGACTCTACATTAGGAATTAATTTTTTTTTTCTTTCTGATCCATACCAAGGTTGAGATTCACTTACTGAAGTAGAAAAAAAATCAAGTTTTCAAAATAATTGTGTTCTGAAGCAGTACTGTCATCACACCACATGTAGAGAGAACCCCAAAATAACAGCTTTTACTTTTAAAAACACCCTTCAGAAATATTTTCTTATGGTCAATATTGTCTTAGAGAAATAAACTCTCTAAAACAAGTCTGCCAAGTTTCACCCTTTTTTTTTTTTTTTTTTTTTTTTTGGTATGTATGTGCTTTCTGTACACCTTTTTGCCTTAAAAAAAGTAATACGTTTGCTATATGTTTGATTCTGAGGGAAAAACTGATAGGATTTCAAACTGGAGACTACAACCTTCATTCACAGGTGAAAAAGAAAATATAACCTATTTTCTGTAACCTACCTTCACTCACTAAAAACCTGTTACTGTGTGAAAACACACTCATGAAGTAAAATTTTAAAAAAGAAAATTTTTTTGTTTCTACTTTTATATCCATAAAACTTCACAGGAGCTAAGAAAAACCCTGAATACTAGTCAAATTTGGGAAAATAGAAAACAAGCAATTCTTAAGAGCTGGACAGATAAGATAAGAGTGTTGAAACTGAAATATCAACTTGATCTGTTAACTGAGTCCATGGAGGCTGACCCAGGAATATTTGCCAATATTCTTCCCCGTATCCTAAAGTTAACAATATTTTCCTTCCCCGTCTCCTCTGGTGCTTCCTCCCCTTCCTCCTTCTTCTCCTCCTTAAATAGAAGTACTCTCAGAGAATCTCCGGGATTGCTTTGGTGCATTTAGGATCTAGCAGCCATTCGAGCCCCGTAGAGTCTTTCAGTGCAGCATCCTCACAAACAATTTATTTCAGAATTTACAAGGTCACCCACTTTGGAGGCATTTGTCATCACTCTAACTCCACAATATGAGAATTTGCCAAGAGTTCTTCAGCACCTTTCAGAGTCAGTTGTCATGAACAAAATATTATTATAACTAAGTTCCATTTTCCCCAAAGGAATTCTGTTTGATTCTCTAATTGGGAACAGAAAGAGAGAAGAAACAGGGTATCAGGTCTTAGTTACTCCTTGTCTTTTTAATACCCAGTGTGTAGAATTATATAATCATAAAAAAAATACAGATTTAATTGGATATTGCCATCTTTTTAAAGGCACTATTTCAATTTTGGAAAGACTATTGAAATTTTGCTTTAGAATGAAATAGTGAAAAATGCCCTTTCATAGATGCATTATTATCACTGTGATTTGGCAAATAATTTTTAGTTTTCTTACTGTAGACATGGCTGTATGCCTTATACTTTCTAAGCATAGAAACAACAATAGCTCCCCCTCTTTCACCAAGAGATAGGATAAATATCCTCTGTTTTTGAAATTGGGTGGGTTTCTGTGGTCATTTTGACCACCAGATTATTGCAGAAGTAACTTTATGTGACCTCTGAAGCAAAATCATTACAGCTGCAATGTAAGCAGTCCAGCTAACTTGAAGCTTCTATGCTATAAGGAAGCCCAACCTAGTACATGCAAAGAAAACACATGGAGGAGCCCTGAGATTACATAAAATAGGAGAAATGCCAGGACAGTCCTGGGGTACTTCAGCCCTTTGGCTGTTCTAGCTCAGCTGATGTCGGACTGTGACCACATGAAAACTCTTGAGCAGGAACTATTCAGTTGAGAGCCCTGCCTGAATCCCTGAGCCACAAAAGCCGAGAGATAAAAACATGGTTGAAACATAGTAGAGCCCAAAGCTGTTAGGGACATCTCCAAAGCAAGTGTCTTGGGTGCCTATGGCTCCCCAAGTTGTATGTGAAGCTACTTTACTTTGTTAGTTGGGTCATTCATAGCAAGGTTGCCCGGAACTGATCTCAAGAAGCCTAGAAAGACTGAATGCCTCCACCCTGAACTAAACCTGTGGGTACTGCCCCATGCCCTCCACCAAAGCCCATGTAAGGAACTGATCCCTCAAGGACGGGAGAATTGTCTTCTGGGGAAAAGTAAAATGTGAATTACACATTAAAAAGTTGTCTTTAAGCACCAAGTTCTTGTGTGATTGGTTGCATAGAACTAGAGAAATGGAACAATGAGAGTTGCTTTTAGAATCAGATGTTACATTTTAGAGCCCTCATTGCATCATATACAGAAAGAAAATATTTATATCTTTCACTGTAAGTTAGTCTTTATTTAAAAAGAATATTGCTATAGGGTAGAGCATTCCTTAAGTCAATTGATAACCAATAAACAAATATTCATTGTATGCCTGGGATATTTTTCAGTCTCCTGTTGAAGCATCATTCTATCTTTCTGTTTGACAACAGGGACTCACTCAAAGCAGCTATTCTATAAATAATTAAGTTGAATTAGCCTTTTAATAAGATAATTTATTTTAACCGGATATGGTAAAAAGACATTTCTATACTAGGTTGGACTATATGTTATTACATGGTACTTTAAGGACATATTGTGAAGGTTGTGGATACTTTCATGTTAAGTTTCCCCAGAGTGCCACAGTTAATATAAAGTAGCATCAGCTAAGGATGATGTCACCCTCTACCACTTATCACTTCAACCTGAAGACCAAGTCGGGTTTTCACTCATAATCTGTTTATTTTTTCGTATATCCTAAGAAGAAATTAGATATCAAATATCATTAATCAAGGATAGATTTAATTGGCTGTGGGACTTCTCTACTCCAGGAACTTCTGGATATATTTTGTGTATCACTTAGGATTCTAGGTTGGTTGAAACTATTGAAAAAATTACCTGATAAGTGGGCTATACTTTCCTAGGAATCCAAGTTTGACAAGCTTGGACAGAATACTCAGGTTCATCTACTTAAACTGAGATATTATTGAAATTTCTTCTATAAGCTTCTTCAACATGTTTGTCAAGTTTCTAATTGAACAGCTGAAATCTGTGAAGATAATTAATAGAGTATTCTGTTCCCTAGTTTAGTTACTTTAGTACTTCCAAAAGTTCCTCATTAGACATGCAGAGAATTATTTCTCCATATTGTCTTCAGCACTGCATGAAGCCTTTCCAGATTTGTGCCACCCTATGTCCCAAAGTCCCCATCCAATTCCACCAGCTTTTTCAGCCTTCCCCATAACAGCTCCAAGTGTCCCAGTCCAATCCTACTGGAACCATGGAGACTCTTGCTTCCCCAGGCTGTTCAAAGAGTCCTGATAACACAGCCCACAAGTTCTAGTAATTAACATGCTATGGATGGGGCAATCTGACTATTAAGAGGCAACCTCCTTCTCCTAAGATGTCCCATATGACAAGTAACCTGCCCTGTTTATCTTTCGTTTGTTTGTTTCTGGATGCCGTGTTTCAAATAAACATGGTACATGGTAGCTCTGGTAACAAAGTGATAAAAATAGGCAATTACTAGCCCCAGTCACTATTATTCTCAAATAATCACTTATAATATTGGTACATTCCATTCTTGTAGCTAGGAGTCCAGTTCCCAAGAAGGAGATATTACCTTAAAAAGACACAGAAAAGGTTCTACTGATACAGAAGCTGAGACTTCCACCTGGCCCTTTTTCACACTTCATACCAGTGAACCAGTAGACAAAGAGAGGCTGGGATAACCAATGTTGATTATCATAACAAAACAGTACAAAATGGAGGTAGAGAAGATTGTGTCTAGAAACCAGAATATTGAGTAGGAAAACTCTTTTTTTTCCAAGAACAATAATAATTGTGGAAAAGCAAATGAAGACTTCTGAAAAACAAAGGTTTGTGCTACTCCATTTTTTCAAGCAATCCAGACTAGCCAAAATACTGGTCAAAAGTGATGAAATCTAGAAAGATTTCATCACAAGAGGGTGATGACAAATATTAGTCTTTCAGGTCTAGCTAGAGTCGTGATGGACTGTGGCTTGGTTGGATGATTCTCCTTGAGGTTTTTTTAGGGGCTTCCCACTTGTTACTACCCACTTACAATGTTCTCGCACTTTTCATCTCAGGGCAAGAGTGTCTAAGTCTTATACAGGATATGGAAATCATAAAGAGTCCAAGTGCATCTGAGTGGCTCAAGTAGTGAACTCTACTGGATGCATTTTGTGGATATTTTCAGTTTTATTTGGCATAAATGAAAGGCTCAGAACATCAGGCTCAGAACACTTGCTCAATGGAGTATCTTGGTCATTGTCACTACTGCTTTGTGTCCTAAGATTTCAGGCTCTCTCAACATCCCCAAAGGGTATGCACTTCAATAAAGTTTTTATTGAATCCACTGTACCACCTTGGCTGGACTGGTTGTATTTCTTTTATTCATTTCTTTCTTCCTTTCTTCTTAAGTTTATTTATTTATTCACTTCATGCATGAGAGAGACATACACAGGGGGAGAGAGAGAGAGAGAGGAGATAAGACCCCCAACAAGGTCTTGACTCTTGATGCTGTGATCCACCCTAACTTTTAACCAGCCCTGGATCATTGACAAGTGTGTGTCTAGCATACCCAAGGAGGTCTCTGGACCTGAACCAGGATCCTTTCAATCTGGAATTGCCTCACAAATTACTGTGTTTTACCACTGTGCCATCTAGTCTTCTGAATGTTTTTGTTTTGAAGCTCTGGATTGCTTTGTCAGATGCTACCTTGTGTTTGTATTCTATTTTTACCTGCCTCACTTTTCATTTTCCTTGATTTCTGCTGCCCAGAAATTACATAACCTAATATAACATTAATGTGTTTTCTAGGGAGTTATGCTACGGTAATTGCTCGTCTCTGAGTAAATTCTAATCAGCAATGTTCTTGGTAGGAGGAGCATAGGGTGCGTTTGCAGTAACATCTCCCTCGTTTCACAGAATACACATCTAGTAATAAAATCTCATATTTCAGTAACTTTATTATCTCTATCACAATAGTCTCTTATGAAACTTTGGTAAAATAGCATCTATTTTCATATAGGCTAATATATACCTATTCTTCCTCATAATTTGCAGATATATCACAGTTGACTGGCTTCATGTTAAGTTGCATCTATCATCTTAATCTTTATAGTTCCTTTCAAATTTTATCTTCCCAAAGTTAGATTTCTCTCCCAAAATGATGCCAACTAGATACAAACACTATGCAAGCACACAAACCAATAGTCTTAGCCAACTGATTGATAAAACTATTGGAGAAGACAGAATTGAATAGAACCTCCTGAGGCACACGACTGTAGACTGACCACCCTGCAGGTTGATACTGACTATGGTTAAGCAGCACACATGGAATGCAATGGTTCAGTCATTTATTAATCAGGTAAACTGTTATCTATTTTTGTATTTAAGAATAAAGTAAGCTTTATGCTTCCATCTTAGTCTATATCTTTTAAAAACGTTTATATTAACTTTTTTCTATTAAATATAGAGAAGCACTTGAGAATTCAGTTATGACTGACGATGTTATTTTAAAGCCAAATTAATCCCTTTGGAAAACTTGAAGAATGATAAAAATGATCCTGATCAATTTAATGCCTTAAAATGTGCATAATTTTTGATTCGGTAATTACACTTCTAAAATTTACCCTAAGGAAATAACCACGAATGTGTAGAAAATATACCTCTGTAGATTTTTTTTTTTATAGAAGCAAAAATGATAGTAACTTCAGTATCTAGTAGTAGACTTTTAGCTAAAAGAAGTAAGGCAAATATAGAAATTGGAATAAAACTTACTAATTAAAAATGTGCTGGTGCCATGACCTAGTGGTTAAGGGAGTTGGACCCCACATGGATAATTGTGTAACTTGAATCCTGCCCCTGGACTTGGAAAAACAAGCCAGGTACATGTGCATGTGTTTCCCAAATCCTGACAGGATGGAGAGATGGAGAAGGGATTGTGGCATGACCATGCTTCATTGAGGAGTGCTTTTCTCCCTGTTTCTCTCTGTTTCACACATGCCCTCTGAAGGAAATAAAAAGTTTCTATGACTATTTAATGACATGGAAAAATATTTATATTAAGTGAGCAAGCTGCTAGATCTCTATATGTTGCTCTCCTGCTGTTAGAATTGTGTTGGTTGAAGGCAGCAGAGTGTTTCATTATCAAGAGGCTATAAGGCTGAATTTATCATTGGGTGGCTAAGCATAGCATCTTGCTGCTACCAAATGTTCTCTGCCCACCAAAGAGCTGAAGCAGCTACTAAAAGGACAAGTGTTTCATACATAAACACGTAGTGGGAAATAGACACCTAATAAAATAAGAATTAAAATTAGACTGGAACTGGAACCAGCAGTTTGCATTATGGCTATGTCGATGGACTCCCAGGTAGTCAACTGCAGTTCGAGTCCCGGACCCGGTGGCTTAAACTCACACCAAGCGCATGTGCATGTGTGCCCAAGATCCCAAGTGGAGAAGGGATTGCAGTGTGGCCATCCCCCCTGGGGGGTTATTTCTCGCTTTTTGTCTCTCTGTCTCTCTCTGTCTTTCTGGCGAGTGCATGTGCCCTATAGCAAAAACCTCTCCAAAATAATTAATTAATTAATTAAACTGTAACTGTAACTAAAAACTGAAAACCCCTGTGTTTTTTTGCTGTTTTTATTGTGGCTGTTTTTCAGGTGAATATATAAATATTATTTAAGGATACTTTGGGATTTGTATAAAGTTGCTGGAACCATGATGCTATATATATATTCATATATATATATATATATATATATATATATATATATATATATATGTATATGTTATAAAAAAATCTTTGTACTGCAGAGGCCTGTGTTTGGAAAGACAGACGTGCACCATGCACCGAAAGGAGCCGAATGGCCACTCCAATTTGGTCCCTCTAGAATACTGGATGGCCATGCAATGAATCAGAGGCAGAGAAATTTTCACCTGGCCAGAGAGCCATTCTCTCTTTCTTATTCCTTCTCTCTTTCTGTTTCTCACACTCTTCCTCTTTTTCTCCCTCTTGCTCTCTCACACTCTCTTAATCTAGAAAGAAAGAGTGGGAGAAAGGTAGAGGGAGAAGAAAACGTATCAGGATGTTAGCAAGAGTGCCTACTTTGAAAGAAATGGCCTTGCCTTCTCAGAGAGCAAAGCCAAGTTACCTACATGAGAGGAACTCTCAACAAGTCCTGCTTTTGCTCTCCAGCTGTACACCTGTGCAGCCAGCATCCACAGCCTTTCCTTTCTGAGTCCCTTCCCTTTGTGCTTCTGTATCCAGTCATTCTGATTCTGAGACATACTTTAGTAAAAACAAACATAAACATTGAACTCACTGGCATTAAATGATAATAAATGGCAAAACTATGGGGTTTCTTAAATTTTTAGCTTTTGTGTTTTTATTAAAATATAATATACATACACAAAGTGCAAAACCAAAGATGTACAAAGCTTTTTGTCCCAATTTAAACCTGTATTTATGATAGGAAATCACATTAAGAGATTGAATATAATCAACCCCTAGAAGTCCAGGCACCCTTGCATACTTTCAATACCACACAGGGAAATCAGTCTTCTGACTTCTAACATTGAGAGATTACTTTCAACTCTTTTCCAGTTTTGTATTTTTAACCATAAAGTCTGTTCTTTTTGTGCGTCTGGATCCCTACCTTCAGCATTATGTTTGTGAGAGTTGCCTGTATTGTTGCCATAGTTGCAGTTCATTCATTCTTATTGCTGCATTCTCTGTGGTGGAATAAACAGTTTATTTATCAACTATTCTACTGATAGCTATTGTATTTTAGTAGTTTTCATTAGTCCTCCTACAAATGGTGTTGTCAGACCATTATACTTCCATGAATGCATGATATATTTTGATTGCTTATGTCTACCAAGGCTACTGTAGTATTGAAGAGTAGGCCTATGCACAGACTGAGTAGACATTGAAATGGCAAAGTTTAAGATGATATTTTCTTGGGCCAACCCATAGCATAGTGGTTAAGGTGCAAGATTCCATAGGATCTACTCCACGATTCAAGTCCTAAATCCAGTAGCTTGAAAATCATGTCAAATGTCTGCGTGTGTGTGTATATGTGTGGGTGGGTGGGAGAGGCTATGCCCCAAATCCCCAGAATAGAATGGAGAAGGGATTGCAGTGTGGCTATACCCAACTCAGGGAGGTACTTTTTCACTTTCTCCCCACACTATTCTCCAGAAGTGTACGTGTCCCCTACAGTAAACAAACAAACAAAGATAATCTTTTCTCTGGCATATTTATATTTTGATAAAGGCTAAAAACCCCTGAGCCATAAGAGTAAATCGTAAACTATGCAACTAAACTGCCAAGAAGATCATTTGAGTGTCAAGGAAACCTATGCTACATATGAACTGTGTAAAGTTAGCTTAGCTTTGCTTAGATTTGATTTTCCTGTCAGCACAGAAGGAGATCATAAAAATATTTTTGCTAGTTTGTGTAATAAAAATTATATCCATTCTGAAAACAATTATAAGTCCCTAATCAGATTTGTCACAAGTCTAATAAAGCAGACATTTCTGGTTAAATTGTTTCTTTGAAAGCCATAATTTTTTGTTTTCATTTAAGACTTTGTTTTTGTTTAAAATTATAGGAAAATATGTAAGTTAATATTAGTACTAAAGAAACATTAGTGCTTTAGAGCCAACAGTTCCTCTGAAGTGACAAAACATTTAGAAAAAAGATTTGAATCATAGCAAAGTTTACAAACTCTTTTATGAAGGTTTCATTGGAAATCCTTTACTCCTGAGATAGATCGTATAGATATTAGCTAAATCAGGAAACTCATCATTCAGAAAGCATATTTTTTTAGTAGGAGGTTAAAAATTAAAACAAAAGTAGAAGATTAATGTGTGTGTCTCTATTTTTACAAGAAAAGAGTTTCTCAAGATTAGATACTCTGGTATTCATTTGTGAGAGGAACCTGCCTCCTGCAAAAGATTATGAGCTCTTGAAGGGTGAGAAATGTCTTATTTTCTTTTAGAGTGGGAACACAGAAACTCTCTGAGAATATGATTCCTAATGAATGGAACACATAGGTATCATCTGTATGTAGATGGAATGAGTCTGAACTTTGGTGTTAAATCTGAATCTGATTCCACAAACTAATGAAAATAGGATAATAATGGCTATTTCATGCATTTTTCAGATAAAACATGGTCATCTAGCCAAATATCCCAGTAAGGGTATCCTAGTAAGAGTATAGAGAGCAAAAACTCCTTCCATATTCATTTTCTCTTTCTTACATTATTAAAATTTTAGATAATGCTTTTATCTTGGTCAACAAAGAAAAGCCTTTATAACCAGTGAAAAAGAGAATACAGAAGAAATCCCTTCAACTACTTTGGTAAATGTCTCTTCTGAAGCTTCTTCTTTTTGTTTATATTATTTATTTTTTTTAATTTTATTTATCATTATCGTTATTTTTTTTTTCACATGTGCTCATCAGAGAGAGAGAGAGAGAAAGTGAGAAAGCAAACTGCCAGGTCCAGGACTCAAATCATGGTCAGACATGTGGGAGTCCAGCACCTGAATCACCATGCCACTTGCCCTTCCCCATCTCTTCTGAAGCTTCTATCTGAAAAAGGAAACCAAAAAAAGGAAAAGGAGGGGAAAGAAAATTGGTTTACCTAAAGGAAATTGTAGAATTAAATAGCCTCAATTCTGATCGTTGTTTTTCTTACTCAGCCAGATTATAAATGGCAAACAGCTTGGTCTAAAATTTTATAAAATGAGCTTTGGTGTTTGAGTGATTTAGTATTTTTTATGTTAATTAAATGTGGCTAATTGGATTAGTTCATCTAAGCCTCAGTTTCTGTTTGAAAAATGGGGATAAGACGACTCAGGGTTGCCAATATTAAGTAAGATCACATACGTAAAGTGTCTGTCTCATCATAGTTCAAAAATACATTCCTTTTCCACTTTTATTTTTTTCCTTTCTCCTCTTGCCTATACCAGTTAGAGCTCTCCCAACAGATGGGGAAGATAGAAGGAACTAGAGCATATTACAATAATAGAATCTATCCCATCTACCAAATTATGGTGTTTCCTGTATTTTACTACTATTTATCATCAGGAAAAGGCAGAAATCATAAATACTACATTTGTACTCACATGTGTTCTGCTACTCTGTGTTTTCTAATTTTGCAGCAAGACTTATTTATTGGGAAAATAACAATATTTGTTGAAGGTTATCAAGGCCCTTAAGAAGCAATAATTAACTAATCTTTAAATCTGAATGTCAAGAACAGTATGTTTTCATAGTTAATGTCAGCCTTCCCCTCTTCCCAACCAACCCATCTCCACAATATATCTTGTTCTAGGAAAACGAATGGCAGTTTTTCACCAAAAAAATTTCTTAGTATTTAAAAATTTCTGATCATGAGTTTTTAACCCATTAATATTGCAACAATAAATGAAGAAGCTATAAGATATAACTTTTATTACCCTCCCTCTAAACATTATTTTTCTGTAAGGCTGCTGACATGTCATTGACTTGCACATTTTACTTATGAAGATCACAGATCCAAATATAATTTTCTCTGATCCATAACAGCACCTACATTGTGTTTGTGTGTGTGTGTGTGTGTGTGTGTGTGTGTGTAATATTTTTCTAAACCCTTGTGGATGGACTTGGAAATGGCCATCTTCTCAAAGACTTGACACATCTGGCCATGGTGATAGATCAGCGAAGACTCTTCCCCAAAGCTATGCCAGTTAGAAAACTTGGGATTTTGGCCAAAGGATGAAGGTCTCCATTCCTACAGATATCAAACTTAGGAAATGTAAACCTGGAACCTTCCTTTTTTCCCCTCCCTCTCCTTCCCATCCTATTTCTACTTTTATTCTTCCTTCCTTCCTTCTTTTTTTTTAAATAAATGTATTTAGGTATAATTGAAGGAAAATAAATTACACATACTTAAAGTGTAATTTGATCTGTTTGAAATATATATTCAACTATGAAACCATCACCACCATCATGAAACTAAACATTTCCAGGGTAACTTTTTCAAAGAAATAGTCTGAAATTAAAGGGACTTTTTTCCATGTACCCAGTTGTCTCTAAAACCTAGATATGCTTAGCCTGCTTTTGACCAAATGACCTAATAAACTCTTCTGCCTATGGTGGTTGGTGTTGGATTGCCATCATAACTACCAAGAGTTATGAATAAATACTTTGATTAATGACATATTTGGAACTTTTGTTTTGCTTTGGCTGTCATTTTATAAATAAAACTAAAATTAATTAATTTCTAAATTCATGTTCATGCTAGTTAAAATGTACAACAAAATTAATCCAAAATGTGCATCATGGTTTGAGAAATTCAAATTAATCCAGAAGCCACTACTCTTTTTCCTTATAAAAAATTCTTAGAAAGTAACTTAGAAAATTTAACTCATATTTCATTTTCCATAAGTAAACAAACTATGCCATCTATTCAGAACTTACTATGCTGAAAGAAGTGAAAAGACATAGACTGTCCAATCGACCTGCTGTAAGATGCGATACAACAAAGCCTTCTGTGATCTTTGGCCCTCCAACAAGAAGAAACCTTTGATTAGACCACATACACACATAGCTGGAACTACCAACTTCTTCATCTACTAACCTTCATACTGGTAAAATACTGCCATGTTACTTTGGGTAATAACTAATTTTGAAGAAATTAGAGGAGAAAACTTTGTCAGAAAAAATTTTTCCTCAGAAGATGGCCCTCAACATCTCACCTTAGTCTTTAAGTAGTCTAAAGTTGCTAAAACACCCTGGAATTGGGTTTTCACATCTGAACTGTGATAAATTAGATTTTAAAAATAAATTAAATACTAGGGGATGAATGTTTGAAGGATTGCAATATATTATTTTCTTTTTTAAAATGACCTTGGTCATTGTAAGATAGAATAAATTCAATTTATGTATGAAAGTAACAATATTTTCACACTTTATTTTTCAGAATGGTTGTTAATGTTACCTGAGAAAATACATTCTTACTGGTCGAAGTACTAGTGTGAGCTGTAGATAGGTTAATAAATTGAATTCAGAGACAATAATTCCTGTTATGTAAAATTTAAAATGTAAAAACAACTATGGATTTCACAAAAACACTCAATACTTAGTCAACTTTACTCATTTGTTAGTCAACATCTAAGTCTTACTGAGCTTCCAGGAATAGTTTAAAAATCCCTTCTTTAGATCACCTTCCTTAGAGCATACACATTCCTACTAGAAAAATAAACAAGGCCAGCTCAGTGGTGCAGCAATACCATGTTGCTTAGGTGAAGCTGGATCCATAGGAAGATGCCAGGTTCAGTTCCCTGGTTACTATACACATGCTAGGCATGCACATTTATGATGCTAGCTGGCTAGGAAGGCTTAGGGAGATGGAGACATGAGATCCCACTGGTGGTATTTGCCCATCACTTTCATAAAATAAATAAACTGAAAAAAGAAAAGGAACAAAAATAATAGATAGGAATAGAAGATAGTACACTACATCTCTCATCGTAAGTCCACAGGTATCACCAAATGGAAGACTCAGTTCCTGTAGTAGTTACAAAAGAACTGTTGAAACTACTCCTCTTTTATGTTGATCAGAGCTCACATTATGCAAAGAATGATAAGTATAATTTGTAAAATGCTTGGGAAATTTACAAACATTTCTAATGATGTGATTTCCCCTGGGTAAATGTAGAAATCTTTAGCAAGCTGGGAAGTGTTAGCATTTTGGTCAGAGATCACAACATGAATAACACTCCACAACAGGAGTGACACTCCACGTTTCACCCAGAGGAGACTAGGAATTGATTAGAAATGACATTTAGCACAGGAACACACAAATCTAATTATCATGTTGATCTGTGGTCTTCCAAATTTCTCTAATTGTATCTCCATCTTTAGAAAGCTGTGTGTCTCCTTTACTAGTATTGAATCAGGTACTGTTCTTTCCATCCATCCTGCTCTATACAAAGCAAATTTTTGGTCTTTTGAACGAACGACCTTTAGTAAGAGTCCCATGAGCCCAGTGAAAAATTACAATAACTTATACTTGGTAAAGGTGGAAGTGTAGAGATAGAAGTGGGTGGCTGTGAATGTATTTGTCATCAGATTAGTTCATATTACTTAGAACTGGAATGTTTGGAGTCTAGATAATAATACTAACACTAATGCAATCATTCTTATCTAGAGGCTCTTCTGGGTCATACCATTCAAGGAAAAATGGGAGAGATAAGAGGCAACCATGGAGATACAATATCAGATATAAAATGGGTGTAGGAGACAAAACTGGTTGGTCAAGCCAGTTTTCCCTTGGGGGGAAAAAAGGGAGTCTTCAAATGATGTCTATTAGTATGTTGGAATTATGATTAGACATTATGAATAGGATGAAATAATAAAGAAAGAAATGAAAATATGTGACACATAGAGAACTGATCAAGAAGGGATTATCGAGAGACCCAACTACTCATTTTCAAGCAAGCATATTCTCCCCCAACACTGTTTTCAGTTACAATTGAATGGAAGCGTTAATTGAATAGTCTTTTGTGGTGTCCAAAGTCCAAGACAGCAAGGAGTTCTTTTGTATGGGTTCATAAGTTTTCCCAGAATGAATTTTACAACACTCATGCTTTCCCTGAACAGAGGCGAACTGCCTTACCCAGTTTCTGGCAAATTTATTAAGCAATACAGACTCCCCACTTAATATTTTGGTCTAAACAATATGCAGTTAACACAAATTAGAGAAGAAAAAGAGACATAGGTCAGTCATCAGAAAACATATGTAAAAATACAGTAAAATAAAATATATTTAAAGCACACTGAACGGGTCAGGGCTAAAGCCTAGTACAAGCTAGGACAAATAAAAACCATCAATCTGAAAACTTCCTTGGGTTTACAAGAAGTCTCTTCTGATCTCAGATGGTATTTATCTTCTAGATGGAAAAAAAAAAAGAGGAGCAATAAATCTTGCCATATCAAAGGCCTGTTTAGTAGAAATAAATTAGAAGTGTTTGGCCAATTAGACTGAACTAAATCTCCCTTAGGCAAACCTACTATTGATATATATTTAGCTTCTTGACATATTTAAAGGTAACCTGGGAAGGGCTGGCTAGCCAACATAAAAAAAGATAATTCTAAAATTTGAATTCCCTTTTAACTGCATCCTCCATAGCAGTAAAAAGAACTGTTTCTTCTATATTGCATGTTTAAAGCCAAAGAGTTAAATTAAAAGAAAAAATGAACTGGACATATTCTGTACGGATGATATGGTAATGCAGAAAGAGAATGAAGAATTGGGGGCTAAGACTCAGATTCCTGTTTCAGCTCTATTGCCATAGCTCTGTGATTTGGGGCCAGTCCTGAAACTCTAAACTTCATAGGTCACTTGTTTACAAATAAGAGAATAACTAAAATTTATTCTTAAGTTTCTCTGAGATCCAAAAATATTTATGATTAAAGACAGGAAGTTTTATAGATAGATTACTGGTAAAGAATCTCTAGTAATCGCTTTACTTATGCTTAAAAGAGAAGATTCAGCAATAAGAAGTCAGGATACTTGAAAAATACCTTCAATCACCAAAAGTCATGAAAAGGGCAGGTAGTCAAATAGACTTGTTAGAACATTCAGTAAGTAATATTTGCTAATATATAATGAGTATTGACTATTTAAATTACTTTTTATGAAAAACTTATCTAGTCTTCAATACAATCCTTTGTAGATAGATACATTTTTATTTTAGAGACAAGTAAACTGAGACTCAATTACAGAGTTAGAAAGTTCCAAGAAGCAAACTAAGATTTAGCCTCAGACTATTCAGATTCCAAAGTTTATATGATAAATAATCATATAATTATAATTATCTCTATCTAGATTACCAATTGTAAAAATGGTGTGGTAAACTTTTTCTCTAAATCTTTTACTCATTCTTAAAATTGCAGAATATACATTATTATATTAAAATACTCCAATGTCTCTGCAAAGGTGTTGAACATTATTTCACTTCCTTTGGTCTATATGAAAAAAATGTTCTGAATTCCATGAGAATGATTGAGAAAAAGAATGATTAATAAATGAAGCTAGTCTTTCAAGAGTGGTTACTGGATTTTAACACTCCTAGGATCCAAATGCTATGGTATGAACTGGATTAAAAACTGGATGACTTCCGCCCATGACCTTACTTCACCAATTGCTCATTGGACCTTGAGCAAATCATCTCATTATTTTAAGTGTAAGTTTCCCAACTATAAAGCAGACTTTTCCTCACTAATATCACTAGAGATGTTGGGGTAAAAATTATGTTGAGTCATGTGACCTTTCACAAGTTACTCAAATATTTTAGTCTCAGATTCCTCATTTGAAAAGTGGGATGAATAGCCAACTTCACAGGGCCAAAGCACAGATTAAATTATGGAACTTTCTTCACATTCAGTACTTTAGCACACAATAATAAAAAATATCAAGAAGAGTGCCTATACATTGTGGTGACATTCTGTCCTGGATATTCCTGCATCTGTCCATTGGACATGTAAGGGTTTTCTTTGTGCTTGTTTGTCTTCAGTGATGGAGATAAATTCATGCAGAGACATTAATTTTTTTTCTCCTGAACTTTCTTTCTCTCTCTCCACCTTTTTCTGTGTGGTCTAAAGGATACAAATACTTCTGGTAAAGAGTCCCTCCACAGCCTACATGGAGACCAACATCTCTTTGACCTTATTAAACATAACATGGGCTTCAACCACCAATTATTCAAGACAAAAAGTAAATCAAGAAAATTGCACATGATTTTAAAAAATATTTTACAAAGTCAGATTTTAAAAAAATGTCTAACTATATGTGTATTACACATAACCTATGAAACAAACAAATAAAAAAGAATATCCCTCTCAGATATACTAAATGGGATGAACAAATATATAAGTTGCTATTACATGTACCTCATTCTCTTACTTACATGCTGACTATAAAAAGCCTAGAAATGAATGGCAATTTTAACTATAAAGCTATATTTAGCATACTACAAACGAGTCGACTACTGTATATAATATTTCCCTTCTATCCTCCTCTGAATTTATTCTATTCATACTCTGTATAAACATCTACTTCTGTGTTCTCTTTATTCTATCAAGTGAGTAAGAACTGAAAATGAAAGGCCCTTTAATGAGGAAGACAGTACAGAAAATGCAATCGACATCTCAGGCTTATCAGTCAATCCTCAATAGTGCAAGCATATAAGTCTGTAATTTACTGTCCGTATGAGAACATTTTTGAAACTGAAATGGAGCACTAATAATAATTATATCAGGAAAATAAGTGCAAACAAGCCTCTCAGACAAATCCAGATACGCAATCGGCTTGTCCCATAAGTTGTGTCAATTCAACCTCCAAAATATTTTCTAACTTCCAACTATAAGGAAGGGTCTTTAAAAGTTTATGGAAAGAACTTTAAAATGTCAGTACTTTGAAGTGACTTCTTTCCAAGCATGTGATATTAGTGAGGAAAAGTCTGCTATAGAGTTGGGAAACTGACACTTAAATGAAGAACTGCGGGAATTTCTAATTATTTTGTATCCAGATAAACTTGTACTCTAATTCTATTTTCCATAAACTTTCTGAAGTCTTCACATATATCTGAAAAATATCCCATATCCTTCCACTCTCCCAGTCTTTACTATACTGTCATTAAGGTGCTCCCCCCACATACATCTCAGAGCTGCAATAACCACACAACAGACCCTTTCCTTCAGCCTTGCCTTCTTCCCCATCTTTAGAGCTGATTTTCTGCACAGCAAACACAGACAGACTTTCACAGTCTTGTTTTTTAACTAGAAGAGATTTTATACCCTGTCTCAGGACATTTAGCAACGTCTGGAGACAATTTTGATTGTCACAACTTGGGGGCTGCTACTGGCATTACTAAAATACATGTCAAGGATGCAGCAAAATCCTCTAAATTGTCATATGACACCTTTCCAAAAAAAGAAGAATTAGCCCAGAAATGAAGATAGATACTAAACTATTTTTAAAGTACAAATCAGATCACATCATGATTCTAGCTGAAGATCTCCTATATATACAAATTAAATGCATAAATGACCCCTTCTTATCTTCTCACTTCTACTCTTAATCTCTCTGACTCTTAACTTTTTGCTAGAAAGAGGTGGAGGGGAGAGAGAGAGAAAGTACTCCCATGTGAAATGGTCACACCACAATCCCTTCTCCTCTTTCTCTCCTTTCAGGATTGTGGGTATGTACACCCATGTACCTGGCATGATTTTCAGGCTGCTGGGTCCAAACCTTGAACAGCACAGTGAGGCATGTGGAATTCAGCTACCATAAGCCCCACACCACAGGCTGACCAATGCCTTCTGACTGTGTCTTCATGTGGTGGAAAGGGACAAACAAGTTCCCTTTAGCCTCTTTCATAAGGGTGCAAATGCCACTTATAAGAGTTTTGTCTCCATAGTCTAATCACTTCTCAAAAGGTTCCACCTCTTAATGCTATCACCTTGGGTTTGAGATTTTAAGATATGAATTTAGGGGGATATAAACATTAAATATGTTTACATATTACTCTTTGTTTACCTTTATTTCCTTTATAGACTGAAAACTTTTTAAGAGCAGGATGCTTTCATTGCCTGGCTCATATTTTATAGAATTTAGGAATGTCATGGGAATTATTTCCCTGGCTCATTGATGAACAAATCAAAGCATAAAGGGTTCAGATCTCCTGAGGTCAAATAGTATGTGCATAACTGGGGTTCAATTTTAAGCCAATGGGAATACCAAATCTGTGGTTTGATGACTCATCTATATTAGAAACATGGCTTTTAACAAATTATTTCACCTGTTGGAATCTTGTTTTGTTCATCAATGAAATTTTTGTGTGAGTAGGATGGGTAACTGATGGTAGACCAGAAGAAATCTGTAGATCATATTAGTTTTAACACCTATATGAATTTAAGTACTCACAAAGAAGATATGTTACAGGTAAAAAAAGTATTTGACAAGCAGACAAATATATTCATTGTTGAATTCTATGGAAGATACTCAATATAGGACACATAAGCATATGAAACACTTTTCTACATTCAGAACTTACCTTAGTCGATTTTTAAAATGACTCATTCTCTCATTTTTTAGGAACTCTCACTTACATTCTAATAGCAAAAACAGGTAGATCTGCTCTTTCTCTACAAGAAAATTGCAGTTCCTTGATAGGTTAAGCTCTTCGACTTCAACCTCCTTATTTATCCACTCAGGAAACTGGTTTACTGCCTCACATAACAGCACACCCATGCGATTAGCACTTAATTACACCCGAGTCAGTAGCTGGGCTATAGACTCAGGTTGAGTTAATTCACTCAAAATAGGTCTGAGTTTTATTTGTTTCATTTGGATTGCAAAGTGACAACATATTGCGCACAATTCACCATAGATTTCACTTATTCTGAAAGAAAATAAAACTTTTAACCATTTTTCTTTGCATGTAAATGTAAAATACTAGTTGGAATCTAATACTGAATTTCTTTATGCTAAGGGGAAAAAAAGAGACTGAAAGTTGGCTAGTACACTTAGACATATATTTCAGTTAAATTAAAGCATTGTGCTATATTATCAAGTAGAAAATCACTGTTAAAATTTATGAAAATTGCTACCTAAATATGACAATAATTGTAACAAATTTGGGGGAGTTCAACTATTCTAGTTGATTTTTGCCGGTGATTACCAAGATGAAATGAGTATTTCAGATGAAATGTGAAAGGAATTCCCTCTGTAAGGTGCAGTAGCCAGCTTTGAGATGGTCCCCTGGAGTTCATCCCTTGTGTAGTCCTCTTCCACACTGCAGTATAGTTGGTCGTGTGACCAATAGAGTTAGCAGCAAAGATGGCATGTTACTTCTAACACGAGGTCATATATGGTACGTTACTTTCTGTTGCTTTCTCTTTTGCTCTCTTTCTTGGATTACTTGCCCTGGGAGAAGCCAGCTGCCATGTCTTGAAAAAAGACCTCTATCCAACAACTGAAGAACTGAGATCTCTGGCCAATAACCATGTGAACGAGCCTGGACACAAATCTATTAGCTGCAGTCCAGTCTTCAGATGACGGTAACTCAGGCCAGCTCTCTGAGTGCAATGTCACAGGAACCATCCGATGAAGCTACGTCTGAGTTCCTGACCCACAGAAACTATGAGCTAATAAATGAATGCTTATTGTTTTTAGCCACTACATTTTGGAGATATTTATTATGTAGCAGTGAGTAACTAATTTTGCAAGAGATGAAGACATTTAATTTATCATTTACATATTGACCATCGTTTATTATAACTCTCAACAAAAGATGAAAACTTTAGTGGACCATTCTCAACAAAAGATGAAAACTATAGTGGACTGTGAGATAATGTTAATAAGTACACGTGACCATTTTGAAGATAGTTTAAAGTAGAAAGTGTAGTTTTTGTATTTTGTTTGTTTGTAAAATTATTTTGGACCTTAATGGGGCATTCGAGTAGTAAAATTTAACAGGAATGCAGAAAAAAGAGGATATTCAGACAAGTTGAGAAATTAGTCCAAATTAAAACAACTTAAGAAATAAATACAAATGGAAAGACATGGATAAGGGCAAATGGGAGACTTTTTAAAGTTTTTATGTTTTTACTTTTATGTTTTGGATTGCGGAAGGCTCTTGTCCAGTAAAATTTTTATGGAACCCCGAGCTAAAGAATAATAACCACTATTTTCCTGTAGAAGCCTCAGAATAAAACAGAAGAGAAATTGGAAGAGATGGGAAAAAGGGATTTAAATAGGGCTCTCACTTGAAATTCCAACAGACAGTGTCAACTAGAAAAGGTGATAGAACATATCCTTACCCACTTCCTAATCTAGGGAGCAGATTTTAATGATTTACTTTTCAATATGAGTTTGGTGTTTATTTTTTTATAGATATTCTATATCAAATTAAGGAAATTCTTTTTATTCTTGATAAACTATAGATTGTAGAATTCTACTCCCTATAGATTATATTCATAATCGATATGGACAAATAGGACTCCTGTCCTTTATATCATTTAAGTTTATTTATATATGTTCCTTCATTAAAGAGAGGAAGAGAGAGAAAAGTTCCCCAGCAGGGTCTCATCACATCATAATCCCTCCCCTGCTTTCCAGTCAGAACCATAAGCATGATTATAAGAGCACCTGGCAGTTCAAGTTGACCTGAGATTCAAACCCCATATGGCTCCAGTATCACACAGCAGTGCTCTACTGCCAGTACCACCATAACTGTCCCAGGACTACTGTTCTTGCCTCATGATTTACAGGGCTTAACTCTGGTCTTCAGCTGTATCCTAACCTGGGGGGTGAATACATTAGACATTTCCCAACTTAAATAGTATTTTGCCCCTCTGTATTCCCTCCACATTTATATTTTGGCATCAAAACATGGGCATTACAAATATATAAAATGACAATGTGAACATTGCAAATTGTATATTGGTACAAAGCAGCATTATTTTTAAAATTGTTAGTATCAGGTATGAAAACATAAATATTATTAAAAAAACTATAAACCCTAAATGAAAAGAATAAAATAAATATTAATTCAATATTAGGTATTTTTACTTTCCTTTATGTAGATCAACAGAGAAATTTTGTTTATCCATATAGTGATTCTTAAAAATCCAAGCATTAACAACATTTAAAAATCAGGGAAGAAAAGTCAGAAAATTTTACACAAAATGTGCACTTCAGAGTTCTCTTCAAATATTTGGCAACATGGTACAAATAGTCTCAAGTAAAAACAATTTGCTGGAGCCAGAAACTAATCTACAAAAAAATTCTTCCAAGTCTTACTGTTTATATATGAAAAAGTTCAGTGGTTTTTCCAAAATGTAATATATGCTAAAAGGTACATGACATTGGCAATATCAAGTAGTAGAGCTGAAAATAAACACTCTAAACTATCCATTAGAGAAAAAAATTAATCAATCATACTAGAGAAAGACTTCAATATGTTCTATTTACTACAAAAATCATAGAAATTGTCCACTAAAGAGATAATCGAAGAGTATGTGACTCTAAAAATCTTAGCTGTAGATCAAGTAGTTCATTAACAAAAATATTTTGTTAGTTTTCTGTATTTTATAATTTTTGAGATATTTGTCAGATTTTTAAAACTTATAATTTATTATCATATCTCTGTTCATTTTATATAAATATTCCATTTTTAGCCATTTTAAAAATAATCCTGCATCCTTTTTCTTAGTGGGTCCCACAAGCTTGTATCTATCCTCACCAGTTACCAGTTGAGAAAGAGTCATTCAAAAAGATTGTCACATGCTAGATAATTCAAAGTAATATAACTATACAGCAAGAAATTAATAAATGCCTTGGGAAATCTATAGAAGACACACAACAATTTAGCAAAATTAATTCACATTATGATTATTTATAAAAGTCATATATGAAGTAAAGATCACCATTGTGCTATTGGGGAAAATATGACAAAATAAACAATGAAATTCAATATTTACCTGAAACTGAAATCCATTTTCAATAGATTCACATGAATAACCAATGTTCATGGATCTATTATCTTCAGGAATTATGGAGGTAAAAATTTCAAGACAGGTTATATGATAAGATCATCATAAGTTGCAAAGTGAATAATAGCTAAATAGAATTACTTCTAGGGAATTTAGAAATCACTTTTCCTACCTTCCCCCATCTCAAGTCAAAAGGGAGGAAATAAAAGAAGATAGAAGAGAATCTGTAGTTAAATATATTGTGTCCAGTGTACAAAAATAGTTAATAAAGCTAAGTTGAAATGTAAAGTTTAGTATGTTTGTCTAAAGAGTGTAAGGAGGGAAATTAGAGAGAAAAATAGTATCCTTAACTGGACTGGTGTAAAGTGTATTTCATGTTGGGTAAATTCACTTTACAAGCTAAGTGATGTATAGTGATTGAATGTTCAAAATAAACTAAAATAAAAAATAAATACTAAGCAATACGGAAATTAAAAATAAAAGCCTTCAGGACCAGCAGTTAGCGTAATGGCTATGTTGTTGGACTCCCATGTAGTCGACCGCGGTTCATGTCCTGGACCCGGTGGCTTAAAACTCACGCCGGGCGCGTGTGCGTGCGTGCCCAAGATCCGAGAGGAGAATGGAGGAGAAGGGATTGCGGCGTGGTCATTCCTTCTTGGGGGGTGATTTCTCTATTTCTGTCTCTATGCCTCTCTCTGTCTGTCTGGTGAGCACACACCCCCTATAGCGAAAACCTCTCCAAAAAAATAAATTAATTAAATAAATAAAAGCCTTCTAGATCATCATAATGTATTTGTCTGTATATGAAAGGTGACCTCTGACAATGCATGTCAAATATTTTCCTTCTGAAAGAATTTAGAATTAAAAATGCATTACTTATGAACCAGAATATGAATAAGCAAATGCATCATCACTGAAAGCAAACACATGAACCTTACTTTTGAGGGTGATAAACATGATTGTGGGTTAGAAAGGAGATTGTCCACACAATGGATGGAGGACATCTTTAACCTCTTGGTAAGGCCTTTTGCGTTTCAGTCTTCTTACAACTATCCCTTGATGTATTCAGAATCTTTGTCATCTGGATCAACCAATTTTTCATTCATACCAGACGTGACGATCATAAAAATGTTTTCTCTTCTGTAGCATAATGATTAAAAACATGAAGCATAGAGGTCAGACAGACATGGAATCATTCCTGCCTTCTCACATATTAACTGCTTAAATGGGATAAGTGCTTAACCTCTGTAAGTCTCCATCTTCTCATCTCTAAAATGTAGATAATAATATGAATATCTTAGGAGTTTGGTGATGAGTAAATGAGGGCCAGAGTCAAGCACTAACTCAATACCTGACATACAATAGCCACTATTAACTTCTACTGAACTTCCATTAACATGATGATAATGAGAAATAAAACTGACCCGGACAATAGACAATTTGTTTCAAAACAAACAGAGGTCTGAATTTACTCCAAAATAATTTTGAAACTTTGAGGCCATTGCCAAGGAGGTTATGAAGTATGGAATAAAATGTTCAGCTTTTCCCATGTCATCTATTATGGATTCCAAGATCTCTTCAAAGTAGGAAAGAATGACAGGAGTAAACACCTCTTTGGAAAGGTATAGCTACCAAGAAGGAATTGGGGAAGAATACAGTTGTCTGCAATTCAGCATCTCACTCAGAATTCAGACAACGGCCTCTATTAAAACCAAAAACAAAACAAAACAATGAAGAAACCCACAGACTCCACCACAGCTGCCCCAAAGCCCAGCCATTCAAAGTAGCTAGAGCAAATATCAGTTTGTTTTTGATCACTGCCCCGCTTGTTTTCCTACTCACCACTACATCCATAATAAAGAATTATTCTAGGAAAATAGTTCTGTTGTGGGCTTGGCAATGAGAGCTGAAGTTCAGTTCAAGTAAGTTTATTTCTTTTGTTCAAAGAAGAGAAGCTGTTTACGAATAATCCATGTATAATTAGTTACCTGGGTTTAAAACTGTTTTATTTTTATTTCCTTCCTTTCTTCTCAAGCCATCTGGGAAAGCTGATTACTCCTAAGTCATTATAAGCTAATATGTAGTCTAGGTAGGTTCGGTTTTGAATCTCTCCGTTAATGCTGGTTAAATACTTAAAACTAATTAGGCCATTTTAATAGGAGTCATTTATTATATAATGCTTCTTAAGAAAGAACCTTTTAGTTCATGCCGTATATGCTACCAATTACATATTTCTAAAACTTAGTTTATGTGTTCAGGTTCTGTTATGCGGGTGTGTAAGAAAAAAGGTAATTCCCCAATGAAAGAATATTACATTGATGTATATAAAATTGTCACCAATAACAGGAACAACAGGAAAGTTAAAAACTCTGGCTTCAAGACAAACCTTACATTACAGAATACTGAAATGCTTTCTACAAACCTTTTCTGTTTCTACACATAAACACATGAAATCTTGCATTAGTAATTGATTAGTTATAATATAATTCAGACAGCAAACATAGCTGTGCAAAGTTTTCACATGTATCTTAAATTATTAGCCAAATAATCCACCACACCTCTAACCCTCAAAGGGTTACCGGCAGTTCACAATCCCAGAGCCTTTATATACCCCTTTAGCTCTAGATGAGCTGGTTCCAAAATGAACTTTTTTTTTAAAGAATTATTTAACTTTATTTATTTATGTAATTTAATTTGACCTGAGAGGGACAGAATGAGAGAGAAAAAGAGAGAGAGAGGGAAAGTGAGAAAGCAAGCCACCAGGTCCGGTACTCGAACCATGGTCAGCCACGTGGGAGTCCAGCACCCCAACCACCATGCCACCTGCCAGTCCCACAAAATGAACTTTAAATTCTTTCTCTCTCTCTTTTCTTTTTCCTTTGAGATAAATGAGAAAGGAACACCTACTTAAAATGGAGTCAGTGTTTGGGTATGTATGCAGCCTTCTTACTCTCTAGTAGGAGCAAATCCACGCTCGTTTAATATTTTTGTCTTTTTTCTAAGCACCACAGTGTTTAGGTTCATTATATGAAATGCAGATAAGGATCTCAAGCTCCTCCTGAGAGCTTTAGTACATTTTAGAGATCCAAAGGGGAATGAGAAAGGATTACAATTTCTTATTGATTCTAATAAACACTCACATACATACATCAAAAAAGAATATTTTAAAAAGAGTGAAAAAATGTAACTGGCTTTCAGTTAACACATTGGAATTAAGACTTCTTCCTCACCAGATTTGGATGCATCCTCTTGAATTTACACATAGCTCTGTGCAGAGGTGTCTTAAAGCCTTATTAATGCATCTAATTAAAGTAATGACAGAGAACTTCCACTGCATCTAATGAAAGAAAACAAAGATTAAATTTAAGTTAATCAGCTTTGAAATGTAAACAAGCACATTCAATCATTAAATGATTCCATTTATTTTTAACAGGTTCTTAGAAGTGAGCCTAATAAACATCACCACCATGTTTTCTTCATTTATCCTGAGTGTTTATTAGAACCATTAATCCATTAGTAAAAATCCAAAGGGACATTTGCCTACTATAAGCCTATTCCAAGTTTTTGATGAATGAAGGCAAGTAGTTAGCCAACATTTTTCACACAGTAAATTCTAAAGTAGTTCATGGATGTTTCAAAAGTAGAGGTTTCTAAAAAGTTAAAAGAAAACTAGTACTAATACAAAAGGTTGCTTCACGTTGGCTGTCTTAAGATGTTAGTTTCTGCTTTGAGACAATTCATCATGTTTTCCATAGGAGAAGACAGTAGGATCGGTGTTCCTGGTAAACATGTCAGCAGAAGTTTCTAGCAAACAGATTGCTCCGAACAGAGGAAAACGTTTTCACATTTTGCAGAGTTTGGAGATGAAAGAACCAATTTCAAAGCTGATGAAGGAAAAGCTCACTCAGCGGGTGCTGAGTAGTCATGATGTAATAACATTCCTCCTACAGTTTCACCAGTAGCAAAAGTCAGAAGCCCAGAATCACCCTGACATCAGGAAATGTCTATTGGTTTCTAGGTACTCTTTCTCAAATACCAATGATTTGTTTTGTTGGTTTGTTTTGTTTGGTGGTTTGAATGGGTTTGCATTTCTGACTAAATGTAAGAGAACATTGTGCTACGTTAAGAGTATGAGAGTTAGTTCTGAGTCCACCATTTCGCTTGCCGTGATGGATGAAGGATATATTCCCTGCCCTAGAGAGGATTATTCATTACCTTGGCAATCTACATTTCACTTCACCCTTTATCTTCCAGTCGGTAAAACATAGTAGCAAGCAAATGTTCTAGAATCTTTCCTAATTTACAAAAAAAATAAGCTATTTCTAAATTCAAGTATGTTGCCTATTATTATTTATTCACTTATCCAACATCTTTTTTTTTTATTTTTGGAAGGGTAGCAGGGGCAAGAATATTTAACATGAGATCTACGCCTTTAACAAAATTTTAAGTGTGCAATACAACATTATTAACACTGTACAGCAGGTCTTGAGCATGTATCTATCATGCATAACTGAAACTTCATATCCACAGAATAGCAGCTCCCATTCATTCCAACCCTCACCTTCTAGCATCTACATTCTACACTTTGTGTCTATGAGTTTGACTCTGTTATATACTTTATACCAGTGGAATCTTGTGGTATGAAGCTTGGCCATCCTCCCCAGGAGAGGAGAGTGCTTTCTCACTTTGCCTCTATCTCTGTCTCTCTCTCTTCTTCTCTCTCTGGCAAGCACACACTCCTTATAACAAAACATAACAAAAACGAAAAACGCTTGCTGCAACGAACATTGGAGTACTGGTATCTTTTCAAGTTTCTGACTTTAGTTATTTTGGATAAGTACCCAGAAGAGAGTCTAGTAAGTGACAGGCAGTTCTAGAAAATTGGGATATATTAGTCATCAGAGAACAAATTGCAGACAAAACTCATTAAAAATGAACCCCTACTACCAGTTCGTTACAATACTGAGTTTGTTCAATATCCATTTACCATTAAACAACCAGAATAACCATAAAACAACCAGAATAATTATTTTAGAAAACACATAATACAATCACATCTCTCTTTTGCTCCAAATACTTCAATGGCATCTTTTTCCTACAAGATAAAATCCCAAATCCCTACAATGACATGAAGCTCTGTACAACTTGGCCTTGGCTATTGCCCCAGCCATTCCCTGGTTCCCTGCAATATGTTCATCCCCTCATCACCAAAACTATGTTCTGCCTCCCTGGTATCCTTTCAGCAACCTAATGCTTGTCTCTTCCAAGTCTGTTCTTTGAGCAGAACACTCTCTTACTTATTTTCAGTAAGCTTGTCCAAACATTTTGTCCTTCAGATCTCAGCTTAAGTACAGTGTTCATAGGGCAATCCTTTCGGAGTGCCAGACTGAGTTGAACGCCCTTGTTACTCATATGGTGCTTTATAATTTTCTGTAGTAGCACTCATCTCAGTTCTCCTCTGTTTTTTGTTGTCATTGTTTGATAATTTATTTAAAGCCCATATTCCATAAGGACCAAAATGGGGGCTTAAAAGGCATAAACACAGACTATGAGGCCCTTCCTCTCTACTATCTTCTCAGTGGGCAGTGCAGTATTTCGTACATAATAAGATTTCAATAAATATTTATTGAATAATTGCATGAATGAACCATGATGTGTTCTGTAGGTCAATGGTTTTCAACGCATTCGTTGTAAAAAGAAAGTTTAATTTACTCAACAACATTTAGTGCTTTAAGGACAAAGAGTAAAAAGGACAATTTTACAATTTTTACCAATTGTAAAATTGTTTCTTTTTAAGCAATAAAATAAAGCCAGAAATAGCATGGATGATCCTCAAAAATATTACTAAGTAAAAACAATAAGGCACAAGAGACCACATATTGTTTGACTCCATTTATATGACATGTCTAGAAAAAATAAAAAAGCATTTAGCTACAGAAAGTAGCTGAGTGGCTGCCTACAGGTGGACTGGGGAGTAACAGTAAGTGAGCAAGAGGGAGCTCCGTGGGCAGAGAAGAATATGGTTTAATTGATTCATGGTGATGGTTGTACCACTCAGTAAGTTCCTAAAAATCATACACTTGACATAGGTGATTGTTCTGTTACAACTCAGTAAAGCTTTGAAAATTCATGTTGTAAATTGCAGCTGACCCACAATGACTTTTTCCAACACGCTTGCAATGACTAGTCTCTGTGTCATTTCTTATACTTTGGTTTTTAAATACATAGTCAAGCTTGCTTTGCTTCCTACCAGTTCCATGGGACATTCATCTGGTCCAGAGATGGCTAACGTGGGACACTCCTGTTCCTCTAAATGCACTGTGAATACATCTACTAGGTGATTAAACACTGATTGATTGGCGGAGCTGCACTCGCAACATACCAACCGTCTCTGAGATAGGCCCTCTAAAACCCCTTTATGGTGGGAAAATGTGGAATAGATGAGGCATGGAATAGGAAAATGCTGCTTCTGTGGATAAAATGGAAGGAACTTTGAAGAAACAAATGGAAAATATCACACTTTCAGGCAATTACAGACTCTTGGCTGAAATTCAGCTTTAGGCTTATCTTGTGGGGAGGAATTTTTAAACACTTCAAAGTCCTACCCAGTGTTATAACTGTCACCTTAATCTACCCCAAAAACATCCATTTCAGAAAGCTAAAGTTTCAGAGTACACTGCTGAAGAATCCAGTAATTAAAGTAAAATATAACTGTGAATGCCTACAGGGTTTTTTTTTTTTTTCTTTTGATACTGTGAGTAAACTAAAGTCAAAGAAAAATAAAGAAGTAGGATCTCTTAAAGCCATTTAGCAAGGTATAATGGTTCTTTTCTGAGTAAAGTGAAGTAAACCTTAAAATAAAAGTACAATATTATTTATCATATTGAGTTACATCTATTGTCCATGCTAATTGTGAATATTAAAACAAACTTCTAGAAAGAGAGAAATATTAATAGAAGAAACTCTCATCTAAGGATTCAGGAAACAGAGGCTCTCATGTGAAATGAAACAGTTCTAAGATTTGATTCTATGGTTAAAATTTTAAAAATAAAGAATGATAAGTGCTGGTGTGGCTGCGGTGAAAAGAGAACTCTCTTACACTGTTGGAGGAAAAGTAAATTAGTGCAAGCACCATGGAGAGTGATATGGAGATCCCTCAGAAACCTACAAATAAAACTACCACGCAACCCAGTAATTCTACTCCTGGGCATTTACCCAAAAAATAGGAAAACCCTCGATGGAAAAACATTTGCACGACCATGCTTATTACAGCATTTTTTATAATTGCTAGGACATGAAATCAACCCAAATGTCCAAAAACAGAAGAACAGATTGAAAAAAGTGGCATATGTACCCTATATAATGCTACTCAGCCATAAAATACTATGAGATCTTGACATTTGATACAAAGTGGACAAATATGAAAGAATTAATGCTAAGCAAAGCAAGCCAGACTATGAAAGACAGATTTTGTATATATATATACACACACACACACAAATATATACCGAATGTCTGCACTCCATAGCAGAAACTGAAAGATTGGAAGGTATAATAGCTGGGATGGCAACAGTAGATACTAGAGATAGCAAGGGAGGAGTAATAGGGGGTGAGTAAGAGGGGAAGGGAGGAAGGGGAACAAGGAAAAAAATATATACAATTCATTTAATTCTCACAAAAATCAAAAATTATTTGCTGATGATAATGTATATGATAATGTCTTTGCCATGACTGATCAGCACTGTATTTGTGCTGGAAAGAAAAAAACATGTACACTCTAAAGATGTATAATGATTAAATGTAAATAATAAATATTGTGTTGTCTGGAAAGTCATGAAGCATTTTGCATAGAAAAATACATGATGACTTTCCTGACAATCTTACATCTATATATATACATACATTATATACATATAACTATATACACACACAAACACACACACACACACATATATATATATAAAATATTTGATTCTACTGTTATAATTATTTTCTGAAAGGGATATCTACCTAATATTTTGTTGAGAGTTTCTGGATCTCAAACCTATGTTAAAAAAAAAAAAAAAAAAAGGACCAGCCGATGGCATAATGTTTATGTCACCAGACTCCCACATAGTCCACTGCAGTTTGAATCTTGGACTTGGCAGCTTAAACCTCATGCCGGGTACATGTAAATACATGCCCCAAATCCCAAGAGGAGAGTGGAGAAGAAAGGATTGCAGCATGGTCACCCCCTCTGGGTGTTGATTTCTCACTTTCCATCTCTCTGTCCCTCTGTGTGAGCATACATGCCCCTATAGCAAAAAATATCTCTCTCAAAGAAAAGTAAAAAAAAAAAAAAGCTATTTTTTGTAGCAAAATATTATTAATAGTAAAATATCATGTTAAATAGCAAAATTTTATATGGATATATTAACAAAATAATAAAATACATATTTGCCTTATTATTTATTTATTTATTCTCCTGATATGTTTCTTCTTATTCTATGAGCACAATTCAGCAAGGTTTTTTTTCACTTTTAATTTTCCTCTTATGTTGGAATAAATATAAATTAATTTATATGATCATGCTGCATGTGTTTCTCATGTGGCAAAAAAAAAAAAAAAAAAAAAAAAAAAAAAAAAAAAAAACACAGGCAACAATAGCTCTGTGTAAAGCCTTATTTGAATAAGTAAAATAAATGACCTGAACAGGATTTGAAACACAAAAGTGAACTGTTGCATGTGAATTGCTCACCATATATTCTGGTATCTAAGACAAAGGTGGAAATACAGTAATACAAAATAATTTTTCACATTTCATGGGCTGGCTCTGTGGTAGAACAATAAAGTTCAAAAGAAGCAGAATCCCACATGTCCACTTCAGTTCAAATCTGGTCTGGTGAGTCTGAAACACACCAGGGAACACCCATAAGTGCCCAGGATCCTAAGGGTTGGAAGACTGAAGGAGAGGGATTGTGTCCAGACCCTGTGGAGGGTGATTGTCTCTCCCCCACGCCGACCCCTCAGTCTCAAATGGATGCTAACAAAGTCTATTGCGAGTAGAGAATTTATTTTAATTTTAAAAACCCATAACATATTTTAAAAGAACACTCAGAATTACTAAAATGACCTTCTTTTAAATACTATGTACACTAATGCAAATACTAAATAATCAAAGCATATGGAACCTTGACTAGTACAGAGTTTACCAAAAAGTATAATCATATTTATGGCTTTATACATCTACAACTACCCCTTTTGTTGTTGTTATTGATTTTTTTATCATGTTTTCTTATTTGTGATTTGCTGTGTATGTGTGTGATGTGTGTTGAAAGGGTGGTGTAATTACATTATATGTAATTCATGTGGTATAATTACATTATATGTGTACAAGGGTTTCAGGATACATATAGATAAGATATTATCTAAGGCCCACTGGTGTGTTGTGCGTGTGCATGTGTGTGTGTGATGAACATTAGGTTTTGTCTATCTCTGTTTTGGTTTTAATTCCTCCCCAAATTTAGCCATTGATACAACTCTCACATTTTCAGGTTATACGAAGTGATTGGCTTGGCCTCATGTTAGAGTCCAGAGATGAACAAATGATTCAAGACATCCTGGCAAAGCTGTTCATCTCTCCAGTCACACCGTCTTGTTAAGAAATGACCACTTAATGGGCCACCAGTGTGACTTGACTCTCAGGCGTTACTGGAGCTATTAGAAAGACAGAACTCTCTTATTTTACTAGAATTTGTGAGATTGTAATCTGTTAGAGACAATTTGCAGCTACTAGTGGCAGCCCAGCCCCATGAGTAAAAATCAGAAGAGAAGAGGTCAACAAAGTAGGAAAAGAACAAGGTGAGGAGATAGAGAGAGGAAAGCCATATTTGAGTCTCCCGGCTTCACCGTTCCTGAAATTTCTAAGAGACTTTGATTCTGTGAGCCAATTCATTCCTCGTCACACTGCCAATTTATAGCAGACTCAGAGACCCACGATAAGAAAAGAGGATGTTTCGCAGAGACCATCTCTCCATTTCTCTGTTTTCCTTATTGTGCACCATTCAGATTTAACTTGGCATTATGCTACCCGAGAAGATGTTCTGGAACTTCACCTTGATTTAGGTAAACATCCTGTGTACTGTGTAGTGCCAGTCACATCATATTGTTGCTATTTATTAACACACATATTTCTTCCACTGTATTTTGAGCTCTGTGAGATTAGGAACCCTCTTCCTCTAGCTCTGTATCCTCAGAATCTATCAGATTCGATAACTGACTACAAAGCAATGGGTTTGCAGCCTTTACAGTTTTAAAGATGAATGACGTCCTTCATAGACTTTATATATCTAAGCTAATATAGTATAAATTTACTTTCACTTTTATTTTAACCTTTTTTCCTTTACATTTGTCTCCTAGTGGCCTGTCCTTCCCAAACTCTCACTTGGGAGATTTTCATTTATTCACTCTTTCAGCAGTAATCTGTATTTCCTGTGACCTAAGAACTACACCAGCCATAGAGAATACAATATTGAACAAAATTAGTCTCCTGTTCTCAAACACCGGTGTATGGAAATTATAAGAAAAGTTACATCAAAGTGTTATTTGTGCTATAATTGTGTAAAGGACTGGGTGCCATGGCAGAATATAGGAGAAAATATTAACCTAGTTTTGAAAGTTCACTGGAGGCCTGCTGAAGGAAATGACTTTAAGCTAAATGCTGAGGTATGAGAGAGATCAACCTGCTCTAGGAGGATCAGGGAGAGTCCCTGGCAGATTGACCAGTTTTCTCAATCACGTAGTGATGACAACTGCGAGGCAGTAGTAGGAAACACTCAACCAACAGGAAGTTTTGTCCTCCAGCAACAGAAATGCAGATTTTAAAGGTAGGACTGGTTGTCATTCATGGGATCTAATCCCCCTTTCTCCATCCTCTTTCCTATTAAAATTTCTCCACTTATAATTAAGATTGTTCATTTGGCCTTATTATACTGCCTCCTCTCCAACCTAATTAACCAAGAAGGTTTTATTTATGCTTTGAAAAGAGTATTTTTATATCACGAATCTTCCTGAAAAAGATAATAACAACAGTTACTATTTAGTGAAAATCACTGTATTTAGTCATTTTGGTAAGTGCTTTTTCTGTGAATTAAACATTATTATACTCACTTTATGAATAAATAAGCCAAGGCTCAGAGACTGACTGTCATTCACCTAATAACAGGAAATCTGTGATCTGATCCCAGATCCTGAACCACCATGCCATTCTAACTCCTCTTGTCAAATAGTTTCTTTCCAACATCTGGCTCTGAAAGAATAAAAGGTTTCTTAGAAAGTACCCTCCTGGAAGAGGGACAAGAAGAAACAAGAAAGGTGTCGTGATTTAAATACAAGGCTTAGGGGACAGCAGTCATAGGTTATTGCTGTAGTAGGGTTTTGGTTCAACAGATGTGAGCAGTAAGGGAAATGATTGCAATGATAGATTGCCAGGAAAGAAGTAGAGATGAACAGGGGATGAGTTATTATCAACTCAAATTGATTTCACGTACTTTGAGATTGCATTTAAGAATGAGACCTATTGACTTAAATTACAAACGCATGATAGATCTAATATGCATCATCCATTCCAGAAACTTCTATTCCTAAGGAAGGTTATTACAGTGTAGTCATTTTTCAGGATGTACAGTACTTATCTGGTCTAAAACCTGATTCTATTCTCATTGCATTTTTTCTGGAAATAAAACAACATGCTGATGGGAGCACAATTTAGATAACTTTTATAGTATTAATGGTCTGATACTTTGACATCAGTAATACCATAAGCTATAAGTATACAATACTAAATCTTTTCTTTACTGTGTGAGGGGAGGGACAGTTTCACAATTTTATTAAAGGTTTACTAGTGAGAAAGTAAACCAATGAAATATGAAAGTTATAGAAAACAAAAAGGCTAAGACCTCAAAGATAAAGAAGAGATTTAAGTAGGCCCCATGAATAATAGCTTTCTCTGCAATGTAGGCACTGCTATTTGTAAAAATACAAGACATAAACAACATTTTTGACTTCTCAACAGCACCAAACTCCCAACTGTCTTCTTGTGTAGAACATGGAGTATGGTGTTGTATTGTGTTAACTTCAGAGAAATAGAAATGACCACAGCTAGCAAGAAATATCCCTGTTGGAGGAATTCTGGTGGCTAAGTATCCTTTGATGTAAGGTGCAATTTATTTTGAATTTTCACTTTCAACCCAGAATCAAGCAAACTTTGATATTAAGTAAAAGATGTTTTTGGATATTAATGTAGAGCTAGCTACTTATGCAAAGAGATGGATATTGTTGAAGTTAATTTATTTCTTATGTTAAGTCCAAATTCCTGTTCCTAATCAGCAGCTGGCTCCTCTCCAAGCCCTTTCCCACCTTGGGCTCCTACATCTTTCAGAGGTTTCCAAGGTTGTCATAGTTATCTGTGTCAAGCCAGAGGCACAGGAGAGAGCACAGAGATGCTTACTCACTGAAAGTAAGACACATGCAGCGTTCTGCTCTTGTTCACATGACCCACTAATGGAGTTTGGAAATGTAGATCCTGCTAGAAAACTGCTTTCATGGAAAACTTGATATAACATGGCATGGTGGAGAGGTGGGGTACACAATTTGGTGAATAGTTAGCTAGGATAAGAAGAATCAACTTCCTAGTTTCTCCTCTTGGTCCACCCCTTTCTACTCAGTCATTCTTCATTTTTCCTACAACACCACCACCAATAAAATTCCTATTAGTGGGGCAAGGAGGTAGTGCAGTAGTTAAGGTTCTGTACTCACACATGGTAAATTCGCAGTTCCAGTCCCAGATCCAGCAGCTTGAAAATCATGCCAGGCATGTGTGTGTGTGTGCTCAAAATCACAAGAGAAGAAGGAAGAGAAAAAAATTGTAGCATGGCTGCTCCTTTTGGGGGATAGTTTCTCACTTTCCCTCTCTCTGTCTCTCTCTCTCTCTGGAGAGAACATGTGCCCTAGGGCATAAAAACATCCCTATTAGTTCCTCAAGTTTACTATAGGCTTTCAGATCTAAAATTTATATTGGATTATGAGCTAGATACATATATGCATATATACATATATGCATAGACATTCATAAAGTTCAATACATATAAATCACCTATATAAATACAGTTTTTTCATCTTTTTGGTATTATTTTGATATTTCTTAAATTTGGTTGTAAAGTAACCTTACCTTTAAATATTTCTTGTAACAAATTTATCTGTCATAGATACATGAAAAGCAAATTTTCCCTCTTTTTAAAGTTTCTTTCTTTCTTCATGAACAAGAGAGCGGAAAAGAGACAGACACAAAAAGGAAGCACTCCTAACAGGGTCTTCACACTGCAAGCTACCCCAGCCTCAGCCAGTGCCAGATCATAAGCACATATGTGCCCAGTACAGTCAGGGAGGTCTCTGTACAACAACTCAGAACCTTCCCATGTGGGTTAGCCTCACAGCATGGCATGTGTACAATTTCTCTTTAGTATTCCTTCTAGTTCTACTGTTTGAAAGACAGGGTTGTGCTTCTGTAGCACTCAAGCCTCTTCTCCACCAGATCACACCTTTACTAAATGCATGTACTGTTAAGCTGACTAGAGAAATAGAAACTTAAAGGAAGCTCAAGCACAGGGTTAAATGCCATACTGACTTATATTGGGCAGCTGGTTTCAGTTCCACTGGTACTTATACCCCATTAGGAGGCAGACCAGGGTTACGACTTCACTTTCCATTCAGACATGACAAAAGACAGTGATGGGACTTAAATGCTGCCTCAATGACCAATATGAAAAACTTTTATGACCCTAATTGTTCATGTTATGTGTCTAGACACTATAACTAAAAAGTAAACACCAGGTTTATAACATGCTTTCCCTTAGTAATCTGACCCACCACTCCAGAGTCATAGGAAACAGTTTCTTTTAAGAACCTAATGTGATGACCAATGTCTTCTCCCAAAGTGAGACACTTTCATGTTTATAAATTGCTCTTTTCACCTTAGCAGGTCTCTTGTAGAAGTTATTTCACATAACTTTTAAATAAGGTAGCATTTTATTTAATTAAATAACATGGAAAGAATTTTAATAAATGTTCCATCTCAGGGGAAAGCGACATTAAAGAGGGGGTTCCCTCATCACTTTTTCAGTATAGTTATCAGGACAGCAGACTGACTAGACTCTGCTCTTAGACTACCTGTATGATGGAAGTTAACTTAGTCAACTCTTCTACTATATATATATATATATATATATATATATATATGCAATTTCCATGAACTTGGCAAATGCCCTAGTAGGTAACCCTGTAGCATGGCAAAAAAAAAAAAAAAAAACTAGTCTGTATCTAATGTTCCAACCTTGGCATACTCAATCAAAATTTGTTGTTTGTGTACTTTTTTAGACATATATAAGTTTCAGGGGAAAAACATCACCTTTAAAATGTAAATATATAGGGACCAGCAGTTAGCGTAATGGCTATGTCGCTGGACTCCCACGTAGTCGACCGCGGTTCGAGTCCCGGACCCGGTGGCTTAAACTCACGCCGGGCGCGTGTGCGTGCGTGCCCAAGATCCCGAGAGGAGAATGGAGGAGAAGGGATTGCGGCGTGGCCATCCCCCCTGGGGGGTGATTTCCTGCTTTCTATCTCTCTGTCTCTCTCTGTCTGTCTGGCGAGCGCACGCGCCCTATAGCAAAAACCTCTCCAAAAAAAGAAAAAAAAAATGTAAATATATAAAGTTCTGTAAGTGAGCATGGTAGATTTCTGTAACCCAGACAACAATGGTTCTGTTACTTCCTTTGATAATTAAATGCTTTTATATAGTAACACTTTATTATTTTGAACTAAGGAAGGTAAAGCTTAACATGGTCCAGTAACAACCAAATTAGAGAATACGTAAAGATTCTTTTGTTTGTGTTTATTCATGAGGGAGCTATATTTATGCACATGTGAAAGTGAGAGCATTCTCCACAGAGTCTGGTATGCCATGACCCTCTTCCTCCAGCCCTGTGGTCCACAGGATCCTGGGTTCTCATGCGCATGCCTGACACGTTTCAGCCTGACTGGGGATTTTAACTGGGATCACTCTGTGGGATCTGGTTTTTCCTGAGCAACACATTACCACTGTGCCACGGAGACTGCTCCCGAAGTAGAAAATATTTAAATAAAATTTGGCTTCATTAAATTCATCATAAGTAAAAACTAAACAAGATACCTTTACTATGTGCTTGAAAGAATTAATACATTCTGATATTTGTATACCAGCAATTTCTGTTCTTTACACTTGTTCCTTCTGAAGGTTAAACATTAGTTCTCTGATTCTTTCCTTCTTACCTAATCAGAGCTACTATCGTCTGTGTAGAATTCTTCTGCTTTGACGATAATAGATTATTTCAGGTTTCTGATTGAATTATCTCAATTTCTGATTTAGTTCTACCTGAACAGACTGTATTGAGAATAAAGTCAGACTTTAATCTTGTATGTTGTCTCTATTTCCAAGTCTATAATCATCAGCCTTCCCAGTGAAATTTTGGGTCATTTCTTCATAAATGCTTTCTTGTATTTTAATCATGATAATGTTATTATTATACTCCTTATAATAAGAGTAGATATTTCCTTCACTCTGTTATAGGACGTGTGAATAAAACTTCAGATGAAAGATGACTGAGGGGAAAGGACAAGTTCGCATGGTGGGAATACTTCTCTGAAGTGATAAAACAAGAACCGGCACAGAGCAAAACAAAAGTTACTTGAAAATAATTGAAACCCACAGCTCTTAAAACAGGTGAGAAAATATCTTTTTGCATTGAGAAAAACTGTTCTTTGCATCAGGAAGGAACCAGGAAGTTTACAGGGTTACATGTGAAGTCTAAACCTGTTCCTATCCTCTCCTTCCTTCTGGGATCAGTCCTTTTTCTCTGAGCCCATTCGATGCCCGTAGTTAATGAGACAATTCAGTGGTTTGACCAGAACCTGGCTGAAACATGTATCAAAATATTTAGTGGCTTTTACTTGCCATGCTTCAGCAGTTTTCATTTTTAAATGGGTATTTATCTTGTTGAAATATTTACTTTATTGTGGTAAGTTGCAATATTTCAAAATTCTGCCAGTGAGATTCTGTGGTAAGATTGACTTTATCTTTTTAATGAAAATGATTCTAAAATTTTACTTTATGGGTGCTGTCTTTTCAAACACTTTGTTATTCATTCACATGAAAAAATAGATAAATATAACTACAACCAACAATAAGAAAACCTCAAAAAATTCATAACTCATTATCGATACTTAGCTCAAAGATTAACTGTACTAAGAAAAAAAAATCTTTTGAATTTTGAAGTCCTTTAAGCCTCAAATTTTTCAAAGGTCTTCTTCTCCTTCTTAATTAAGTTTTTAAAATTATTTTTAAAGCATGAATCCAATGGGAGCATTTTTACCTCTCCACCTACATATTTCCTTTCTAATGTCCAAAATTTCCCATCAGATATGCTATCATGATCATCTTCGACAACATCTGTTTGGGACATTTACATACAACAAAATAATAAGAAAATAAACAAAAATGAAAGACCAATAGAGGGTTAGCAATCTTTCACTTCGACCACTTTTAATATTATAAAAATCGCTAAAATAATTGTCACTATTTTTCATGAAACAAAAGACAATTTTAGACCAAAACCAAGAAATATACTTTTTATGAAAAACTTGATTGTTCTTACTTTTCACATTCTGATATACAAATTCATGTACTGATCTGTGAGGATCTCTCTTCTGTACCATATGATAAGAAAATATTTCTTAGTTACTTTGTTCACCTCCTATTGTTGCCCATTGAACATACTTTACGATGTATTTGGAGTGTGCCTATGTGCTTAGGGATATTGCCGTCAGTGATGTTAGTCTCCTACTCTCTGTTGTATGTCTAAATTATAGAATTTCCTCCATTTAAATGAGTAAGTAGCACAGGGTGGTGTATCTCCAAGCTCTCTCCTTCTGGAAGGAGCAGAATATCTATTTTCTATTTCTTCAGGAAAAAAATTATTATGACTGTGTAGGACTGTACATAGTTATTAATCTGCTCATGGATAAGCACACATGTCCTTGACAATGTTGGTAAGTAGAACTTCCTGAGATGGCAGTCCTCTGCATCAGCTTCATCTGCTTGGGAGAACTGGACGTTCTCATTCACAATATCTCAATATGGGGAGGGTTTTCTTTAGAAATAGTTTATAGGGAAGATTGAGGAATAGAAGCTTAGCATCATCCTCACATAGGACACATAGAAGGAGGCTTTCTCAGACATATAGGATATAGTTTTTACCTTCAGTAAACACAGGAGCTAGTAACTCACCATTAAACTAACAGCAACTTTTTCCCCTATATATTCATTTATTTTTTTACATTATTTTATTTTATTTCAAGTTCTTTTATACATTCAATCACATTATTATCTTGCAAAGTGAATATTCCAACATGTGTGCATTTCTCTCCAGTCCAGTTGATAATACTATAAAGTTATCTACAACAGGTAACACTCCATTTCTTTGTTCCATTAATGCTATGCCTCTCTATTTTTCTCTTTCATGTCCTTCCACAGACTCTATTTATTCACCCACCCTCTTTTCCATCCTATATCTGGTATGCACAACCATTTACTGTATTTCTATACCCTTATTTGCTTATTTATTTATTTACTTATTGCTTGTTCCTTTATACATTCGATCATGTTATTTAGCTTACAAAGTCCTTTAGTCATTCAGTTTCGGTCATAGAGTGTGGACACTTGGTGTATTTAAGTGGAGATATACAATGTCTCTCCTTCATAGGCTGGCTTGCTTCACTCAGCAGTAAATATTCCATATTCATCCACTTTTTATCAAAAGCCAGGGTCTTGTTTTTTAATGGCTGAGTAGTATTCCACAGAGTATATGTGCCATGTTTTTTCAATCCATTCATCTGTTCATGGGCATGTGGGTTGATTCCATGTCTTAGCTATTGTGAATAATGCTGCAATAAACATCAATGTGTAAGCACTTTTCCAATTAAGAATTCTTCTGTCCTTTGGGTAGATACCAAGGAGTGGATTGCTGGATGATATGGTAGTTCTATTTGTAGATCTTTGAAGAATCTCTACATTGTTCTCCACAGTGACTGGACCAATTTTCATTCCCACCAGCAGTGTAAGAGAGTTCCCATTTCACCGCACCCCTACCAGCAATTTTCATTTTTTTTTTTTAATCTTAGTCATTCTAACTGGGATTAGGTGTTATCTCGTTGTTGTTTTGATCTGCATTTTCATTACAATGAGGGATGTTGAGCATTTTTTTTCATATGCCTTTTGGCTATTATATGTCATCCTTAGTGTTTTTTTTTTTCAACTCATTCTGCCATCTTTTAATAGACTTGACCATCTTTGTTTGGGACATCTTTATTCTGATTATCAGCCTCTTATCAGATGCATAGTTTACAAAAATATTTTCCCATTCTGGGGGATGTTGATTCACACTTATTACTGTGTCTTTTGCCATGCAAAAACTTCTTAGTCTGATGTAATCCCACCTGTCTATTTTGGGGATTATTGACTGTGCTTTGGGGGTCTTATTTAGGAAGTCTCTGCCTACCCCAATGCCTCCCAGAGTTTCCCCAGTGTTTTTTAGGAGCAGTTTTATAGTTTGAGGTCTTAGGTTTAGATCTTTGGTCCACTTTGAGTTGATTTTTGTCAATTGTGAGAGGTAAGGGTTCAGATTCATCTTCCTGCAGGAGGATATCCAGTTTTTCTAGCACCATTTGCTGAAGAGATTTTCCTTGTCCCACTGGATTGATTGGTACCCCTTGTCAAAAATCAGTTCACCGTGGGAACCAGCAGTTAGCGTAATGGCTATGTCGCTGAACTCCCACGTAGTCGACCGCAGTTCGCGTCCCAGACCCAGTGGCTTGAAACTCACGCCGGGTGTGTGTGCGTGCGTGCCCAAGATCCCAAGAGGAGGACGGAGGAGAAGGGATTGCAGTGTGGCCATCCCCCCTGGGGGGTGATTTCTCGCTTTCTGTCTCTCTGTCTCTCTCTGTCAGTCTGGCGAGCGCACGCGCCCTATAGCGAAAACCTCTCCCCCAAAAAAAAAAATCAGTTCACTGTATGTTTGGGATCTTATTTCTGGGGAGTCTATTCTGTTCCATTGGTCCACCCGTCTATTTCTGTGCCAGTATCATGCTGTTTTGATTACCACAGCTTTGTAGTGTATTTTTGGGTCTGAGAGTTAGATGCTGCCCACTATACTTTTCTTGTGCAGGATTTCTTTGTCAATATGATTTTTTTTTATTATTCCAGACAAACTTTATGATTGTCTTTTCTAGATCTGTGAAGAATGTGTCTGGTACTTTGATTGGAATTGCATTAAATATGTAGATTAATTTGGGTAGAATTGCCATTTTGATTATACCAATTCTTCCAATCCAGAAAGATGGGGTGTCCTTCCACTTCTTTGTGCATTTTTAATTTCTTTTTTTTAGCTTCTTGTAGCTTTCTTTGTGGAGGTCTTTAACTTCCTTGGTTAGATTTATTGCTAGGTATGTTATACTTTTTGTGGTTATGGTAAATGGAATTACTTTTTTTAGTTCTATCTCAGTCTGCCTGTTGTTCATATATAGAAATGCTATAGATTTCTGTATGTTGATGTTGTATCCTGCAACTTTACTATATTTATGTATTACTTCCAGGAATTTTTTCATGGAAACCATTGGGTCTTCTATTTATACAATCATGTCATCTGCACATAGAGCTTCACCTCTCCTTTTCCTATTCAAATGCCTTTTATTTTATTCTCTTTTCTGATTGCATTGACAAGGACTTCCAGTTTTATATTGAAATGGAGTGGAGAAAGTGGGCATCTTTTCTCCAGTACCAGTTTTTAGTGGAAAAGCTTTCAGCTTTTCTCCATTCAGGATGATGTTCACTGTGGGTTTTTCATAAATAGCTTTTATTTTGTTAAGAAATTACCCTTCTATGCTGATATTGCTGAAATTCTTGATCACAAAGGGATGTTGTTTCTTATCAAATGCTTTTTCTGCATCAATTGATATAATCATATAGTTTTTATCTTTCTTTCTATTAACATGGTGTATTACATTTATGGTTTTGCATATGTTGAACCAACCTTGCATGCCTGGAATAAAACCTACCTGATTGTGATGTATAATCTTTTTTATATGTGGATGGATACAATTTGCTAGTATCTTGTTGAGAATCTTTGCATCTATATTCATCAGAGATATTGGTCTATAGTTTTCCTTCCTTTTCCTGTCCGTATGTGTTTTAAGGATAAGGGTGATGGAGGCTTCATTGAATGAATTAGGGAGATGTTTACCTTTTTGGATCTTTAGAAATAACTTGAGCAGAAGGGGGGTTAACTCTTCTTTGAAAGTTTTGTAGAATTCAGAGGTGAAGCCATGAGGACCATGGCTTTTCTTTGTTAGGAGGTTATTTATTACTGATTCAATTCCCTGGCTTGTTGTGGGCCTATTCAGGCTTCCTACATGTTCTGGCTCAATCTTGTAGACTACATGTGCTCAGGAATTTGTCTACCTTGTCCAGGATTTTTTGTTTCTTGGCATATAGTTGTTCATAGTATCCTCTAATGATGTTTTGAATTTCTACTATGTCTATTGTTATATTGCCTGCTTCATTGCAGATTTGATTCACCTGGTTCCTTTCTCTCTTCTTAATAAGTCTCACTAGAAATGTATCAATTTTGTTTATCTTTTCAAAGAATCAGCTTTTACTTTCATTTATTCTCTGCATAGTTTATTTTCTATTTAATTCATTTCTGCTCATATCTTTATTATTTCCTGTCTCCTGGAGTTTTTTTGGATATTTTTTTGCCATTGCTTTTCCAATTCTTTTTTTTTTTTATTATCTATTTTTTTATTACATTGAATTACATACAACTTTACAGTGTATTACATTGCTTTTTCAAAAGGGAATGCCATGCATGTCAGTCAGTACAGAGACATTAATCTCCCCGCTTCAACATTCAATATCTTTCCTATGTTTCCCCCAATCATTATTATTATTATTCTAATTATTTTTTATGATAATTCTGAGGCATGATGTTAGGTGATCCATTTGCCTTCTTCCGTCTTCTTCTTATGTGCACTAATTGCTATAAACTTCCCTCTTATGACTGCTTTAGCAGTGTCCCAAAGATTATGGAAACTCGTGTCCTCATTGTCATTGGCTTCCATGATCTCAGTCTTTATTTCTTCAGTAATTGTGAAGTCATTCAGAAGTAGGTTATTTAGTTTCCATGTATTTGTGTATTTTTGAGGGTTTCTCTTGACATTAAAATCAAGTCTAATTCCATCATAGTCAGAAAAGGTATATTGGATATAGTTTCTATGCTTTTGAATCTGTAGAGGCTTGCCTTGTACCCTATCATGTGATCAATCTTCAAAAAAGTTCCATGTGGTGTTGAGAAAAAAAGTGTATCTTGTGGTTTTTGGATGGAAGGTTCTATAGGTGTCTGTTAAGTCCATTTTATTTATGGTATCATTTAGATCCTTCCTCTCTTTAAATATTTTTTGTCTAGATGATCTGTGTAATGGGGATAGTGGGGTGCTGAGGTCTCCAACAATTAGTGTATTGCAGTCTATCTCTCCTTTCAGATCTAACAGATTTTCCTTCATGTATTTGCGTGCTCCTGTGTAGGGTGCATAGATATTTATAAGTGTTATATCCTCTTGATTGATTGACCCTTTTACTACAATATAGTACCCTTCTTTGTCTCTTCAAACAATTTTTATTTTAAAGCCTATTTTGTCAGAAATTAGAATCACAACTCCAGCTCTTTTTTGGTTCTCATTTGCATGGAAAACCTTTTACCAACCTTTCACTTTTAGTCTATGTATGTCTTTATCAATGAGATGGATTTCCTGTAGGCAACAGATAGAGGGTTTCTGCTTTTTTACCCATTCAGCCAGTCTGTGTCTCTTGATCAGAAAATTTAAGCCAATAACATTCAATGTTATTATCAATATTTCTGGACTTGTCGCAACATTTAACTTGGCCATTGTCTTGGTTACAATTTATTCCTTTGTTTCTGGCTGTTCATTCTTTAGTTTTTTTGGAACAGTACTCTCTTTAGAATTTCTTGAAGAGCTGGTCTGGTGTTGGCAAATTCTTTCAGGTTTTGTTTTTCTGAAAAGATTTTAATCTTTTTTCCCACACAAAGGATAATCTTGCAGAATATAATAATCTTGGTTGAAATTGTTTCTCTCTTAAAACTTGCAATATATTTTCCCATTTTTTCCTTGCTTGCATTGTTTCATTGAGAGATCCGGTGTTAGCCTGATGGGATGACTTTTGTAAGGATGACACTTGTCATTCCTCTCCTGCCAGTTTTAGTATCCTGTGGTCTTGGCTAGTCTGGCTAAGATGTGCCTTGGGAAGATCTTCTTGTGTTGATTCTATTTGGGGTCCTTTGTATTTCTTGGGTCTGGATGCTTGAGTGCCTCCTAGACTTGGGAAATTTTCTTCCAGGATTTCATGGAATAGATTTTCCATACGCTTATTAGTTTCTGCAACTTCTGGGATACCAATTATTGAGATGTTTGGGCATCTAATGGACTCTAGTATTTCTAGTAAACTATCCTCTTGGGTTTTTTTTTTTGTTGTTGTTATTTTCTCTATCTTTCAACTTTTAATAGTTTCAAGAGAGTTTTTGATTTCCTATGTTACAGATTTCATCTCTAATAATTCCATATGATTCTTTCTCAGAGTTTCCATTTCTTCTTTCATATTGTGGGAGGACTTCCTAATCTCCTTAGTTCGTTGTCTCTTTTCTGTTCTAACTCAGAATTTTGTCACCATGAATGTTCTAAATTCTTTCTCTGACATTTTGTTAACTTCCTCTGTTATTTCAAAATATGGAGGGGAGTTACTGTGTTCTTTTGATGGAGACGTATTTCCTGGTTTATTCAGTCCTGAGACTCTTCTTCTACTTCTAGCCATTGGGAGATATATTCACTTTTGAAACCTCTTAAGAGGACGTTTCTTCAACTAGGAGCAAGTGTGTTTCCCTTTTTCTGTAGACTGAAGTGTGCTGAAGTCTCTCTTCTGTTGTGTTTAGAAATGTGGTCTCAAGTGTTTAGAAATGTGGTCTCAAGAGGTGTACTTTATTCAGGTATCTGAAGAGCAGTTTCTCCTTTTTCACAGGTGTTTCAGTAAAAGGGAGGATCCCAGGTAACCTTACAATACTAGGGAATTTCAGAACTGTGATTCTAGACATGTCTAATCCCTCTGGCAGGGTGGAGGATGAGGAGGAGAGGATAATATAAGAGGGAAGAAAAAATTACGAAGGAGAATAAAGAAGCAGTCACGTGCCACGTGATTTTGCCAGGGGCCTGGAGATGGAACTAGAGCTCTGCTGCAGAGTGGAGGCCAGTCTGTGAGACAAGGAGGAGTAGGAAATTAACAAAAGAAAGAAGAAGAGCAAGAAGAAAGAAAGAAAGAAAGAAAGAAAGAAAGAAAGAAAGAAAGAAAGAAAGAAGGAAAGAAAGAAAACTGCCTACCTTTCTAGGGGGGAGGGTCCTGCACTTGAGAGAGCTGAAGGTGGGGTGGGGGGCAGTGGTGTCCCTGCCTCAACATCCCTTGCTGACCAGGGGCCTCAGATGGAACTCCCTATATATTCATTTTTGTCTCAATATCAACTGGCATATTCTTTTTCTCTGCTGTATGCCTTTTCTTTACTTAACTTTTGCTTTCTCATTTCTATTTCCTTATATGCCTGGTTTTAATATAGCATAGTGAGAGGAATCATGGGTTAATAAGTGATATAAAGCTGGATTTGAACCCCAAATTTGTAAGTAGTTAACTGCTTTGACACAAGGAATACACTATCTCATTAAATCTTCAGTGTCATGATCTATATAGAATAAAAATAAACAGTAGCTAATTTAATCTTAATAAGATAATGCTAGCAAAGTAACTTCTATATTGGAAGTGGTCAGTATAGTTGGCTAGTGTTTTATTACTATTTCTAAGGACTTCATGATTCTGACTTAATTCAAACTTTTGCTTCCATAGTAACTTCTTTATGATTTCCAATATTACCCAGCTGATGTCCACAAAAAAATAATCTATTGAATATATCATCTTTCACAGCAGGATCCTTCCTAGGTTTATAGGTAAACTATTGATTGACTATGTCTTAAGTCATTCACTTACTTTTTTCCTGGTGACTGTGGGAGGGAATAGAAGTGAGGATGTAATAATGCAAAATACAGTCTTGTAAATATTCCTTTTTGGTAGAAAACACAGGGTAGTCTGTCTTGCTTAGAAGGAGTTGTGGTTATAGCAGACATATTACATTAATATGGAAGAATCCAGAAGATTCTCTTTCTTAAGTTAAATGCATCAGTGACCTTATACTATGATGAACTCTTTGTATAATATTGGGGTTTGAACAATCCTTATATATTACTTGTATATTTGTGTTATATAAATACAACCTGCTAAAACTACAAAGTGGAAACTAACTGAAGAGAACCAAATATACACATAGTTAAGGGTTTGAACCTGTAGACATGTTTAGCCTAGGTTCCTTTTGACAGATGGGCAGAAACATTGGTTAGTTTATTCTTGCTGTATCCAAACCCATGATAATGTCCTCTTTGGAAAGACAGCGATATAGAAACAGTATAATTACTCATGAAAAACTAGTGCAGATAAAATAAGAATAACCTAAGCTTTAATTCAAACCTCAAACCATAAGCCCAACCCAAAACTTATTTTAGATACATATATGTTCAGATAACTTTAGACTCTGTCATGAAGTGACTTCTTGTTTTGTACTCTTAAGAAAGAGTAGGTTAAACGTAAACAAGGACAACTCCTGTTAAGAGGCTGAGTTTCTGGCTGGGCTTTTGCAATAGCTAGCCAGCTGATGAGCTAGAACAAAGAGAGAATACAAGGGATATAGAGGGGTAATCCAATTTAACAGTCATTATTGACTCCCTGGTAGAGCCAAAAATGCTATCAAATGACATGGAATTTAATCTTAAAAAAATAAAACTATGATTATATAATATCTAACCAACAAGGGCAGATGTAGATTAAAATGTCTCATCTGTATACATCTTTTTCTTTCCTGTTATTTTACTTCTTGCCAAATTATACTGGATGTATGTCAATAGGATTTTCTTTCTAACCCTCTGTCATTCTATTTTTTTCTATTCTCTTACTGCCCCTCCCTCTTTGGTTTCCCCTTCCCTTCCTTTTCTTTCCTCCTTTGTGTATTAAGTAAAGGCCCTTGGGTTAAAATACTTTTTATCTTTTTCCTTTTCTTTTTATTAGATGTATCTATAAATGTTTATTACCTGAACATACTTCTTGGTCAGACTCTAAAGAAAATGTATTGTTTAGCTGCTCTCTCTTTTCCATGAAGAACTGTTCTTTTCCTTTGTGCTCCATGTGGCTCTGAGGTAAGTCATAATCTTGGACACAGTTGATCTGTCCAGTTGTAGGTCCATGGAGAAATGGCTAGGTTTGTGCCATTTTATTTTTAGAGAATTTTTTGCTATAGGGCATGTGCACTCACCAGAGACAGAAAGAAAGTGAAAAATCACCTACCCCAAAGGGGATGGCAATGTCACAATCCCCTCTCCTTTGTTCTCCTCTCAGAATCTTGGGAACACACACAAATGAACCCAGCACGAGTTTCAAGTCACCAGGTCTGGGTCTCTAATCACAGTCAACTACATAGGAGTCCAGTGACATTACCATTACATTATCTGCTGTTCCCTGTGCCATGTTTTACCAAAGAACCTAAAGGAAGAAAGGCATCCTTTTTCCAGTGTGAATATAGAGGGAGCCAGTCTCAAGATGAAGTCAATCATCCACACAAATGAGAGATAAAAGTGGAAGAGAGAGTGCTATTTGTATCCCTGCTTTCAGTCATGCCTGAGGCAGACAGTATAAGCCCTAACCCCATATTGAGGGTTATGGGACATGAATGGGGGAGCCAACAATAATTCAAGTTGTGACTGAGCAGAGATTAGGGGTTATTTTAAAGTTCAATATTTTTTCCCAATTGTATTAGTGCAATAAAATTATTCTCATCATAATGTTCTCAGTCCTGAATACAATAAAAATTCATAGACAGTTCAAGGGAGTGTTAGGTATGAGAGAAAAGAAGTGTAACCCAGTCTCTATGGTTCAATACTTGGTGTACTTTACTGTGGAAGTAGAAGCCACATGCCCACCATGGTTTGAGTTCTCAGCCTTGAACACATGGCAGGTGTAATAATCCAGGAATTACAGCCTGAAAACATGCCTGGTGTATAATCTAGGCATTATGTTTGCCTAGAGGATTGGAAGAAAGGAATTACAGCATGATCAAGAACTCTGAAGGGTGCTGATCTCTGTCTTTTTCTCTTTCTCTCTTTCTTATACACACATGTGTACTTTATCATGAATACAAAAAGAAATGACAAATATCTGTTATTTGTTGAAATAAACAAGACTTTAATTATCACTAGAGATGTTCCTGTCCCAAATACTCAAGGAAAAGACATCATTTGAAATACCGAATTGATCTAGGATCAGACAAGTTTGATTCAAATCCTGGCTCAGTCTTTTAACAACTGACCAACTTCAGGTAAATTACTTTTATTAGCATTTTCTCATTTAAAAAATGAGACAAAAATTACAAAATTACTGTGAGGATTATAAATGGCATTTATGTACAACTCTCAGGAGTCTGCGACTCACATAGTACATGCTAAATAAATGGCAGCCCTTATCAATTTCATTCACTGAGAGTTATACAAGAGCAAGCTTCTCTGAGTTTGTTTCGATCTCTTTAGTGAAGTAATATACAGATACGGTTTAAGCCTTTTTGTTTCCCCTCTGGCCAATGGGGGGATTGCTACAAATTAGTGAGTGCTGTAGGGAGAGAGATAGCTGAAGTCAACTAATGCCAGACTGAAAATGGTATCCTGTCTGCTGATGGACCAGGAGGAAGGGAGCGTTAGAAATTGACTGATTACATTGTGACGTGCCATCTTCTCTGGTTGTAAGAGTTGGGGTGATGAGGTTAAAGTGGAGCCTTGGATTTACGTATGTTGAAATGCATGCAAGCACACCAGCTCATGAACATGGAGAGGCTGAGAGTTCACTCCTATCTAATGCTGCTGATTCATTCACCGAATATTCATTGATCCCCTAATATAGAAAAGGCCCTGTGCCAAGGGCCAGAGCAACAAGAATTACGATCCCTTATCTTCATGGCGTTTCCAATCCCATCTTTTTCCTTATTCTTTTATTATGACTGGTGCTTATATTTAAGGTGTTCTCATCCATGATCCCCATAACTATTTTGTGATTTTTTTATCCTTCTAAGGTTAAATACAACAAAATACTAATCATTTCCAATAGGACCCGCTTCTGCTATGCAAGATTCCTTAGCAGACTTCGTAGTAAGTGGGGAAATGCCCTGGCTCTTTGATTTCAACTCTTGCTGCCAATGCTTCCAAATACCATGTGACACTGCTACTTATTTTCAAGGGTTTTTCCTGTCTAGCCCCCTAGTAATTAAAGTATATCACTCCAAACATGCTTGTGTGTGTATGTGTCTGTGTGTGTGTACTTCCTCTATAAGCTCCTGGCTAAATATCAGCCCTGTATTATTAAAAATGTTTTAGAGTTATTTTTTCTTTAACTTTATTTATTTATTTATTTATTTATTTAAATTTGACCAAAGAGGGACAGTGTGAGAGAGAGAGAAAGAGAAAGCAAGCCACCAGGTCCAGGACTAGAATCTCACTTGACCATGTAGGAGTCCAGCACCCTTAACCACCATGCCACCTGCCAGTCCCTGTATTTGTTTTTTATTTTTATTTGTTTTCAAAAAGAGATACACTTAGCATCTTTCTAGAATAACATATTAGAAGTGAGCGCAAAGAGAAAGACAGAGATTGGAAGCTCTTACTGTACATTTGAAATACTAAGAATGTTATTTTGAATTGCTATCAAGGGTCTTCAAATTGCTTACAGATACAGTTTAAGTCTTTTTGTTTTCCCTCTGGCCAATGGGGGGATTGTATAAGGAGAATTTATACATGAAAGATTGCTGTGGGGAAGACAGTAACTACTCTGTGATTTCTATTTTGAAGATAAGAAATTGACACACCCATTATAGTCATATGATAAATTGGCAGTGGTGTCAAGGAAAGAATCTAGTCAAGATTTCTAGTCAAATGTGCCATCTTCTTCATCATAATGAAATTTAAAAATATGAATATAATAATGTCAATTCAATGAATCACTTGCTTCATTATCTTTGAGTTCTACCTCCCATGACCTATGTAGGCTATTTAGCATGATTAAATGAGGAGTCACTTATTGAACTTTGGAACAGCTTATGGATAAAATAGACTCTGCTTCACTCAAAAGTTACCTTACATATGGTCAGCAAGAATAAGTGCAGAAAAAAGTAGCTCTGCATACACATTTATGCATATATATACACACAAGCAAAATCCACAAGTATAGATGAAAGAGGTGATAAAGTTAAAAATGCATATGGCTAATTAAAATTGTCATTAAACAGACCAAAATTGATTGATTTTGAACTCCTCTTCAGAGCATATTCAAAATTCAGAAGGAAATATGACTTGAGGAAGAAAAAAGAGAAAAAAACTAGTATTTATTAAACACTAACTATATATATTCAGTACGTGAGCAAGGCTTGTTACATGGATCTTTATGTTTCATCCTCTCATGCACTTTGTACTAGTTCTTCTGTTCATTAAAAAGAAGCTTACAAGGTTCAGGGAGATTAAGTGGATACTAAAAATTCATGCAGCTAGTGAGTAATAATCCAAAATGCAAACCTCAGGTCAGACTTCAAAACCCATGCTCTCCTTTTTACAGCATTTTATCAGATGATGACTAAGGGATAAAATTGTAGGGTATGTTGTTGTTCAGTAGGCTAGGATTGACTATTCACTTACAAACAAGGACTTCAGAAATATTTTACCTTGTATAGCTCATGGCATCCAACAGAAAATTCTCTGAGAATTTCCTGAGATTGTCCTTCTTTCACTTCTGGCCTTCCTTCTGTGGGATGGAAAATTGAGACTTTTTGTTGCTGTTGTTTATGCTTAAAGACCATGGTGGAAGTTACTTACATTTTTTATTTTCAGTTTATTTTTGGGAAGTTTTATTTATGCCATGAGAGAGAGAGAGAGAGGGAGAGAGAGAGAGAAACACTTCCAGTAAGGTCTTCATGCCATCATCCACCTCCAATTCTGCCAGCCCAGATTCTGAGCACACATGTACTTGCCTGATATGTATGTGCAGGGAGATTCTGGGATGCAAACCCAAGACCATCCTGTGTGGGTTCAGTTGCATGATCACTGTATGACCACCTGACTCACTTCTTATTATTTAGTTAATAATGTTGTATATTCTCTACTGAGACTTCAAAATATAATATAATTCATAGTAATTCTTGAGTATAGAAATAAATAGAACTAATTTGATATTTTAGTTAATTTACTAGTATCATCTCTTCTGATACCTTTGTTAATTTTGCTTTTTTTCTTTTATTAATTAAACATGAGTATCTCGTATTTCATAAGATGTTTGAATGTATGACTTAGGGACATGAGTTTAATTTCCACATGTATATTAATGAGTCAGGTGGGGGGGCTAATGTGTTCAGGATTTGTTTAAAGGAGTTAAAAACATTCTAAGGCACAATTTAATTGCATTTCCTTTCTCAAATGAATATATTCATGGCATTTTGAAATCAGTTAGTGGCTATTGTACGATACGTCTTATTTCAACAGTTGGGCTTACAGAAAATATATCACAGTGTTGGTTGAGGACTAAATGGGGGCTAGAAAGAGATAAGGCCTTGAAGGAATGCAGGCTTCTGGCCATTTCAACTAGGTAAAGTTGAAATCCCCAAAGTTTCAGGAAAGATGCTTCATGAGAAAGGCTGGGCATATATCAGGATTTCCCTTGCATTCTTTTCTACCATGTCTAGTGTACACTATGTTCTTCTATAATTATAAATGTATGTTTCTCATCACCACAAAGACTTCTCATTGCTTGAAGGAAAGGCAGCTTCAAAGAGCGTAAATTGTGAAGGGCAGGCCCCCTTCTGAGAGCTACCATTGCTTGGGGGTGATTCCTTCTTTACTCATACACACTAATACCACTGGCCAGCTTGGCTGGCTGCTTCTCACTGAGTGCTGATTGGCCTGGGGCTTTGGTGGTTTTGGCTTTGGAAAAGAGCATCTTTGAAATTTTGATAATGTAAATCTCAGTATTGTCTTTTAAAAAATATTCTTGCAGCATGCTCCTGTTCTATCTTAAAAGGCAGAAAGGGTTCCAGTCTTTTGTGATGCTAAAATTCACGCACAAAGGATTTTTGAAGAAAATTGGCACTTTGATTACAGGGTAAACTTCACATTGAGACTGGATTTCAGTTTTAAGTTGCTGAGAGTCAAAAGTAAAGTACACACAAAAGAAGAAAGGACACCAAAATATATGTTTAAAATGTGACAATCCAAAAAAAAAAAAAAAAAAAAAAAAAACCCATGTAACTTACTTTATGACAGAGCAGTTTGAGAGAAAACTATATTCTATTTTTAACCATTTTATTTTAAACTCTAACAATCACACTTTTTGAAAGCTTCTTCAGGATAGCAGCTTCCAAGAATGAAGTCGTGTCAGTCAATAATTATAACAAATTACATAATCTTGAGTCAGGCACTGTGCTAAGCTCTTTTCAAAGGTAATCTCATGAAATTACCTTTGGCATGACTAGTGTCATCCCATTTTATGTACGAGGTACACAAAGACTGAGAAACTTGCCCAGAATCATAGCTACAATGCTATAAACTAAGTTTGGATGCAAAACCATGTGGTTTTATCATTTATGCCTGTAACATTTATGCTGTGCTTTTTGTGAACATTTCTTGTTTGAGGATAATCTTTTAAGTGGCTTTGAAAATAAAAAACACATACACAAAGAAAACTGAATCTACCTGTACTAATCCTTGTTGGGATCCAACCTAAAATGCATCCATGCAAGTGTACTCTTACAGTAATGTATCAGTAGAACTGACAGAACCACCTTTCTTAAATGAGGATGATATCAGTTGGGCAGATACCCTTGACGGGCGTGACCCTATGCTAGGTAGTGTGCGAGGTGCTTTACAGAAGTGTTCCCATCTATATAAGAAGTGGCAGCCTAAACTAGTAAAATAAGTGTGACTCTAAGGACTTGAATAGGAGTTTCTGTTGGAAAAATAGTAATAATAATGATAAAGCCCTATTTTACTCGATCCCACTGGACTAGATCCTGAAAAAACATAAAGCTAGAGTTATTCAAGCCATCTTGCTACCAAATAGAGTGAGAGCCACTGGAGACCATCACATAAAACCTGAGAAGAAATTCAATATATAAATTCAAGATGAAGAAAAATTTCATCCTTTTTATGTCATTTCAGTTCTGAATCCAGCTGTACCAAACTAAATACTGGACATTTCAATTATGTGAGTCAAATAAAGTGCCTTTTTTTCTTAAAAAAAAAAAAAAAAAAGAAGTGTTCCCATCTAACTTTCTCCCAACTCTTTTAGTCAGGTGTTATTATTTCCATTTTGAATATGTGGTGATCTGGGCTTAAAAAATTGTATAGCTTGTTCAAAAGTGCAAAATAAGAGATGACAAAAGAAACAGAGCTATCGTTCAATTCCAAAATTCATGCTCTCGAATAGAACATGAAATCACCTTCACACAGACATAAACAAATTCATGTATCCATCATATACATTGTATCAGATATTCTACTGGGAAAATTTTATCACAATAGTCATATTCTTTTTGTTAGTTGTCCATGCATCAGTTTCTCAGATGAAAAAATAGCCCTTGATTAATTTCTCTTTTTTTAACAGGAGGTTTGGAGATGATAAGAGGTTAAATCCCAAAGCCCATAGGAAGACCACAGTTCAATCTGCCTATGGTGCCAGTTCTCCCACTGGTAGGGCAGGAGGGACCTCAGAATCCCAGTCCCACATCCGTGAATGACTAATCTAACCACGATACCATTTTTTTAATTAAAAAAAAAAAAAAAAAAAAAAAAAAAAAAACTTCACTGTCTTCTTTATTTGTGGAAAATTCCACAAATCTTCATTGTCAGAAAGGTCACATTGAAACTTTAATGTAAGTAATGTATGCTTCTCTCTTTAGACCTATTATAATCCCAGCAACATTCTCCCCATAGTCAGTAGTAGTTGTAATAATAATGGAGTTCTATTATCCTTTTACTCTTTAAAATACCATTTTTCGCAGCACTGCTGAAAGAGAATATTAGCTCCTCTGTTTCAGTAATGTGCTTGGTGCTGAACTGGTTTTAGCACAAACTGCTTTTATGATCTTATGCCATCACATTGGTTAAAGATGAGAACATTTTATTTGCCTCACCATTGAATCTGCAATATCCAGATAGGTAAAATCATTTTTATGGCATCAAATATTTATTGATATTCGTTCCGATATGTTCTTACTGATGATTTTGCTCCCCAACACAAATGCAAGAAGAAATGTACAGAGTTATAAAATTATTTTTCCAAATTGGTGTAGCCTGGGGAAGATGGAAGCCATATTGTACTTTAGAGAAAGGGCATCCCTCAGAGTTCCCAGGTGTTTGTCCTTTTCTGGGAGCTAAAATCCACCAATGACTATGGTGAATTAAACTCTAAGAAAGAAAAGGATTAAATGGAGATAGAAAGAATCAATCAGGAAGACCAATAAATCTGAGAAATCAAGCACAGTCCCAACATGACAGCTGCCTCCAGATCAAATGGAAGGGCTAAAGAGCCCAAGCTCCCACATGTGGGTGTGTCGTTTCAACTAGCCATCAATGTCAAATAAGAGTATCCTGAGTCATTTTATCTCAGTGACTCACAAGCAGGTCTGGGCCATCCCAGTGAGACTTTGCTCGATGTGGAAAATGAGATAATGAACCTCAAAGCAGCCTGAGATCTAGTTTTGGCTTTATTCTAACTAATCTTGGCTTAGATTCTGGCTCATCAGAGATAACTTGCCCATTCTGAAGTGCTGAGGCCAGCCAAGCACTGCCAAGCTCACCCTGGATATTAAACACTTTGGCCATCATCTGTAGGCTTAAATAGACCCTCTCACTCTCCCAAGTCTTAAGACTAGTTCTTACCCTTAGTCAGGTTATATTCAAGAATTACCATGGTCAGATTTAGCCTCAAGTCACTCTCGGTGCCAATGCAGCCTTGACCCTTGACTTAGAGGCTTCTCCTTTGTTTCTGAGCTTCAGTTGTCACACCATCACCCGATCCAGGTGATTAGATCCCTGTATTTTCTGAGTCTGAATCTCATATTTAGTAACCTTTGTAATCTCCCAAGATCTATAAAACTGAGAATTTCCTTTTATTTTCTAACAATAGACCTATACTCTTAGATACCATTAGTTTCTATGGTCTTGCTATCGCTTAAATGATCTGTCAACATCTCCCACCTGTCTGACTGGTGCTGTAAAACCACTCACTTCTGGATACTTCTCCCAGTCTCCTAATATTACTTATCTTCTTGCACAGATGTCTGTGAGCAAGAGCATAGGTTCTGAATTTAGGCCTTTTGGGCTTCTAGTGCTACCATTTCCAAGCAAGTGACTGGGACAAGCCAATATCCTTTCTTCAACTCAATGTCTTTGCTGAAAAATGAAGTCAATAGCACATGTGCCTATCTCATAAAACTGTTGTGATTAAATTACTTATTCTTAAAGCACATGTATTATGCAATATATGTATATTCTAGCTCTTTATTTCCCATAGCCATGTTATGAATGAATCTAAAATTTTGCCTGTATTTAAGTATTCAATATTATCAGATGCTATCATGTTGTTATTGTTTCATGTGCTATGTTCTTTCTTCCCAATTTTACTTCCGTCTAGAGCTGACACTTTTGTATTTAGGTCAGGTTTCTGGCCCGCCTCCTCTGTGTCTGTCTCATTCTACTGTAATTAATGTGGTCTTGCTCAGCAAGAGTTTAAGAACTGAAGAGATTAGGTTTAGAATGGAGGAAAGAAAATGTACCAGGGCTGACAGGACTGAAGGTTTACTCTATACCTATAGAGTTCTAAGATGGGGAAATTTTGGTAATGATGAGCTAAAGGTAGTCTTAGCTAAAGTTGCTTAAAAATAATATCTTCTACTATTCATCCCAGCGTACTTCTAGCTTCCATCAGCAAAGAGGAATCACATGCCATTTTTCTACAATTTCCAAGAAACCCTTTTCTCCAGATGTACTTACATCCCTCAAGTTTAGCCAAACACAGCAGAGACAACGCTGGATCATATTCTTGTCAGTTCACCAGAGAAAAGTTAACTGCCTCATTTCTAGGCACTGATTTTTCAAAGTAATCATACACCGATTCTGGTAGGCTCTATGGGTCAGAGACCAATACTTTCTGGATGTTGTTTTTGATTCAGAAGCTGCTGCATTCTTACCTGCTGATGTAGGAATAAATCTGTAGAAACAAAGTCAAGGAAACATATGTGCAATTTCCATTAGTCGGATCTCTGTGGCAGGGAAGAACGGACCAAAGCCAAGAACAGCCATCAATAAATTTTTCAGTGATGCTGAATCAGGAATTGGTAGTCCAAAGGATTTACTTAGCTCAATTTCTGACTGAAGACTATAGTATTGTGGCTCCTTTGGATAAAGCTTAAAGATTTCCTTGTTCACTCATTTTAATTGCTATTTTTTTCATACCCATATACTCTCTCAATTATGTTTTAGTATACAAATAGTCTTCCCTCTAATACAAAACTTTATTATTGATTGGAGCTTGATTCATCAGTCTATGATATTGTGAAGGCAGCCCCTTCTGAACAGAAGAGAGACATGGGTTCAATGTACATATTTACTACTTTCATTATATCGAAATTATAAAACCACTGTAATATATTACTGACAAACTCCAGTAAGTGGTAAGCGAACTATAGGTTGTTGGTGGATAGGAGAGAATTGTTACAATTTTATTCACAGCTAAGTAATAATAATAATGAAACAAATAAGATGCTGCAGCTATACAATCATTTTGAAAAATCAAGTTTGCTTAACCTAGAGGAAATTAAGGAGAGAAAACTATGATATGGTATATCAGATTGAAGATTACTAATTATTTTTCCTCAAGAAGTCAACACTCTCAGGAATGTTTATATTTTAGTAAGAATATTCGTTGACATAGGAGATAATTTTTTAACCTTAAGAGAAGTCACATTCTAACTCATAATCAGAGGCTCTTGGTCTCCAAATGTTCTGAAACAACTTTCTAGGTTCCTATACACATAAGATTGTATGCAAGCATGTGACTGTATTGTGGAGTCTCTTTATTTTTCTCTAATTCCATAATAAAGTAATAGCCATGATGGGGTGAATATCTTTCAAGTGCCAAGGACTTCATATTTAATATTACATTCAATCCTCATAAAATCCTTAGGGAGTCAATATTATTAGTCTTACCTTTCAAGCAAGAAAAGTAGATTTAGAGAGCCCAAATAACTTGCCCAAGATATTGGCTTGAACACAAACCAGTCTGATCTCAACATTAAGCATTTAATCATTAACCATTTACTGACACTGTAACAATAACATTCATATTTAAAAATGTCAGACTAATTTTGAAAGGTCCTTTTGACAAAGTATTTAGTAATCTTTTCTACCCAGTTTCCACTCAGCATCAACTTATAAGTCTAGTTGCATTTTAGAGTGCTTAATGTTTATTTTCTCCTTTACCATTTCAAATCTAAAGTCTAATACATGGTCATTAAATCAACCATTTTGTTCTTCTAATGAAAGGATAGTATGTCATAGATTCTTCAGTTACTAAGACATAGAAATTTAGAAACAAAGTTCAGAGCCTAAGCTTGAGAATAACCAACCCATTCCTTATAGCTACACCCAGGCAATTCTGTCAACTTTTCTTATTTTTTTCTGCGTAACATGCCTAAGCCATAACAACTCAGATTATAAATATGTTCAATGTAAATGCCTGTCAGCTCCATAAGCAGGGCTGGCCTAAGAAAAATCATGAAGTAGGTCAACTTCGTCTTTGATCTCCGCCCAGCTGTTTTCTCAACACAATTGTCCATGGTCCATTGCAGGATTCTATTTCCTTCCTTCCCATCCAATGACCAATGCTTAATGCTGAGACACTCTCTTTCCACCCCAAACTTCAAGTGTGAAGCTTCACTGTCAAGGAATGTTGTTACCTACCCTATCCCAGCATCGGTGTCTTTCTGAGCTATCTTTTCTGAACTATCTTTTTCACACTTGCTTCAATTTTAGGGGAGAGGGTTCCAAATAGGAAATGTCCCACCAGCAGTTTCATACTGACTTATTTACAGCCTCCTGCCACAACAAAAGGAGATCCTCTCTTCAGAAGAGTCTATATATCATCTTAACCCAGTGTCTCTCACATGACCATCTCTGATCCAGTCCTACTGGCCAGGGGATTGGAGAACACTGGTTGGTCAGCCCCAACGACCATTCCTCCTGCAGAACATGCGTAACGTGTTAGATTAGCCCAAAACAAATTAAGTTTTATAATAAAACAGACTTCTATAACTGAAGTAAGAGAAAAATGTTAACATAAAGAGAAAAAAAATTTCCTATATCATAGTCATATACTAAAAATGATTTTTCAGTCAAGAGTAGATCACTTTGGGAACCAGCAGTTAGCGTAATGGCTATGTCGCTGGACTCCCACGTAGTCGACCGCGGTTCGCGTCCTGGACCCGGTGGCTTAAAACTCACGCCAGGCGCGTGTGCGTGCGTGCCCAAGATCCCGAGAGGAGAATGGAGGAGAAGGGATGGAGGCGTGACCATCCCCCCTGGGGGGTGATTTCTCGCTTTCTGTCTCTATGTCTCTCGCTGTCTGTCTGGCGAGCGCACGCGCCCTATAGCGAAAAAAACCTCTCCAAAAAAAAAAAAAAAAGAGTAGATCACTTTTAATAAAAGTGAGAGAACAAACTGTGTTCTGATTACCATATGACTTCTCTCCTAGGATAATGGGCTTTCTTTTAGAAAGATCATGTCTGATTGTGTCTTTGTTTTATTCTGTTGATACATAATTCTATTTTATTCATAAAATTCAAATTTCTCATTTCAAGTATACAACTACATATTTTATAACATTTGAAAAGAGAAACTTATTGTTTCTGTTTAAAATCCATAAATACTAGGTTGAACCAATTGAAGATGCTGATATTTGATGGTTTTGAAGCTATGTAAATGGCAGTTTTAATATAGTTCAGCCTAATACATTTTTACCATATGACTGGAAATATATTTTTTATGTCCCTTAGGTTGTATGTTGTGATATGATCATTAAATTCCTGACACGGTTATCATTTGTATGTGTGTGTGTGTGTGTGTGTGGAAAGAATAAATTAATCAGATTAAAGTGTTGTTCATTTGATGCTGAGTCACTTGTTAATCAATTCAGTGATCAGAGCAGATTAAATGATGAGCAATAGAACATTCTGTGGAATAAGTACTATTGTTATTTGACCATTGCAAAAAATCAAACTAAGACTTAGAACAGTGTGTTTGGGTTTTTTTTCTTTGTTTGTTTGTTTTTTTGCTTCATGAAAGCAATCACTTAATAGTTTAATCTGTTCCTCAGCATTTCATTATTGTAGTAATAAAAATTAAACTCTACAAAATAAATCTCTATCAAACAAAGCAAATGATTTTCTAAAATTTGAAACAGCTGTTTTCTGCAATTCCTATAACATATCACTCTTATTCATATCCAAGGTAGGCTTTCTTAGTACAACTTGGCAGAAACAAATATTCTCATTCCCCAGGGCTCTCATCTATGCTGGATATGACGGTTATAACTGACAAGTGGTATATTGCATCTATATTGCATGATACTGAGGTTATTAAAAAAACAATAACATATTTTAAGTAATGCATTATTTCATTAGGTTTTCTTCAACAACATCAGTAAATTTGAGCCCTCTATCATCATTCAACAGACTTAGAAGCTTCCCGAATGTTCTATGAATTTCCCAGGAGACAGGTTTCATATATTTCTTTGAGTGACATGTACATTGAAGACTAGTGACACATTAATTTATAAAAGTAAGTCTACATTTTAAATTATACAACAACAGATCACTTAATAAACTATAACATTTTCTGAACTAATATAGACTTCTGTTTGACGTGGGGAAGAGAATCGTTTTCATGAAATTTTAGGCAATAATGTTAGTAGTGAAGTAACTAGTCTAAATTCCAGGATTGAAAGTTGGTCAGGTCACATGTTATATAGCATTCACAATATTTTAAAAATATATTTATTCAAACTGTACAATGGTAACTATATATTTTTTAATCTAGATGCTCTATTATATCAAACTATGGTTTTGTTTCACATAAAAATATCTTGATAATCACATATTTTGTTAGCTCATGTCTTGATTAACTGAAAATGACTCACACGTCCCTCCTTCTGAAACTTTTACCATTCTCTGTTACAGGTCTTTGCTCCATGACTTACCCAGAACATGTAAGTCAGTGGGTGTTGCTATGAAAGACGAGAGAAAGAAAAGGTTTCTGCTTATCAGTGCTTGTCAACACACGCAAATGAGATCCATTCTGGAGTTTTTAGAGAAAAGGTTGTATAGGTTAACACATGCTTAGGCAGAGGCTCATGTTGCTCCTGCCAAATGAGACAATTAATTTATCTGAGTGAAAATGCATGAACATTGTTAAAGAAAATACTTGTATGGTGCTATTTTTTTTTGTAAGTACCTATATCACACTTAATTAGGTGCAAGACATTGTTTTAAACAATTTACAGATAATTATTTATTTAATTCTACAATTTCTCTATGGAGTAGGTATAGTTTTTATCTCTGTTTTATAAATGGAAAACCAGAAAACTGAAAAGGAAAGCGACACTGCTAGCAATAATATCTGTTGAGGTATTTTGGAAAATACAGTCTAAGTACTTCCTTGGTCAAACCTAATGGGCCTTTGTTTTAATTCCTGCTTTCTACTGTCTTCATCCTGACCTTGAACCTCAGTTCTAACAGGTTTAGTTTTGAGTCCTCATATATGAATCCCCAGTCCTCTCATTGCTCTGGACTAAAATTCTTTCTTACCTAGTTCATTTTAAAAAAAAACTGAATTTCAGGCCAGCAGGTGGTATGGTGGTTAACGCAGTAGGCTCCCACGTGACTGACTGCAGTTCAAGTCCTGGACCTGGTAGCCTGCTTTTGCTTTCTCACTTTATCTCTCTCTCTCTTTCTCTCTCTCTCTTTCTCTCTCTCTCTCTCTCTTTCTCTCTCTCTTTCTCTCTCTCTAGTGAGTGCGTGTTCCCTATACCAAGTTAAAAAATAATCATAAAATTAAATAAATAATTCTAAAAAAGAGTTGTATTTCTATTGCTGAACTCTAGACTTGTCTGAGGGCCAGGTGTCTGATGGATGTATACCTGCTTTGGTCATTTCAGTTCATTACTTGGACTTTTATTTTTTGAGGTAGATTTATTTCTTCCAGGAGCAAAGGAAACGGAGACAGCAACCAAATATCAACTCAACGTTGTGATCAGCCCCAGCCTCTGTCAGTCATGGGCACATACATATCAGATCTGGGGTTCGCAAATGTGTACCCAGAACCCTCCCATGTGGGTCAGTCTCACAGAATGTTGTGTTTACTGGTCTAGGTTCTACACTCTTAAACTTTTAAGTACTAGCTGTTCCTGATGACTTCTGGCTCTTCCTATTTGTCACTTTCTGTTAGACTCCTACTCTGACAGCCTAACCTCAACTCGCATCTTAGTTACTTTATTTTTAACTATTGAAAACTCTAAGTAGAATAGTGTAACTAATAATATAATATAATATAATATAATATAATATAATATAAAGGATTTTGAACATCTTTGCCACATTCAATTAAGGTTGTTTTAAAATACTCAAAATGTTATAAAGACACTAGAACTCTCAATGTACTCTTCCCTAATTGAACTCTCTTCTCTCCCTACTGAAAATGAGCAACTTAAAGTATATGAACAACACTCTTGTTCATGTATTTTTTTTCTAAGTATGTATGTACTCACAAAAATTTCAGAATTATTTCAAATACATGTTAACTTTAAGATCACACTACACGTATCATTTAACATCTGGCTTCATTTACTCAACACTATTATTTTCTATTTAACTCTGCTGATGATTCAATTCTGGTTCATTCTTTTTAACTGATGTGTAGTACTCATTAGCCAATTATACCATCACTTATTTATCTTTATAATACTAGTAAGCATTTAGGCTATTTCTAAGAGTCTCTATTTAAAGCCACATTCTAATTAAGAAGTCACATTGTATACGCTAAAAATTTTTCATTTGGTCAGTTATCTTCAAATTTTTGCCTCTGTGAACTCCTCCAAGGATTTTTAATCCCTTACACATTTTCTAAAACTAACCTAGACTCTATTTGCACTTTGCTTATCTTCCCATTAATGTCCTCTTCTTGGGTGAAGATCCCAGTCAGGTTTCTACATTGCTGTCATGTGTTCCCTGTCTTCTCTAAGTCTGACATTTTCTCATTCTTTCCTATTTTTCATTATCTTCATAGTATTAAAGAATACTGACCAAGTATCCTTGAGCATAAGATGCTCACATTTATCTGATGTTTTCCTCATTTCCTTGGATTTGTGAGCTTTCAGAAAGAGTATCACAAAGGTGAGATGTCCTTTTCATCATATCAAACAAGGGGGTAGGTGACAACTATATCACCTCACTGGTAATGTTAACCTTCAACATCTGGTTAAGATAGTGTTTGCCAGATTTCTCTACTGGAAAGTTGTTGCTTTTTCCTTACCATACTTTATTCCTTTGAAGCAGATTCTATATTATAGACCACCCTCAATAGGGGGAGGGGAGTTTTAGCTACTCCTACTAGATGGGGGATATCTAATAGCAATCTTATTTGATTTGATGAATCATTCTTAATTACTTCACCCATTAGCTGCTGAGAATTCAAGAGTGTGAGATCAAGGCTTTTGTGTTTCAAGATACATGGGAAAGAAATAAGACAAACGTTTTTATGTGTCAATTAAGAGAAAATTTGATATATTAAAAAAAGAAAAAAATCTCATTTGAAATCTTACTTGGTTTAAAAATGATTTCTTAAATTGTGCATCTTCATTTTAAATCATTACAAAAGTTATAGTTTTAGCATATAATATTGACATCCTTAAATAAAATTACTGCAAAATGTTTTAAAATGTGTCCAATAATATCTAAATACCATATAAATACCTATTGTGCATTTTAAAAAGCCACACTTTTAACAATCAAAATTTTTGCATTTTTATGTTTTGTCTTGGAATCCATATTTTTATTCCAATTTCCTTAGAGAAAAATTTAAGTTATTTAATTCTTCAAGTATTTTGTTGATATACTTTTAATATTAAATGTAGTTTTAATCTTATAAGTATTCTTGTGAATATATGGTTCTAGTCAGTTTTAAAAATGTTATTCTGGATTTATGTTTCATTGCATAGATTTCTAACTCTGGACAATCAATCACAAAAACATAAACAGCATAAATTTAAAAACAATTATTAAACAAAAAGTAATTGCTTCAGGCTATTATTACGTACTCAGGTTAAAAAAAAAACACATAATTTTAATTCAAATACCTCTTGTTTGTTGCTGTTGTTCTGTAATGATCAATCGATAAAGTAAAACTTAAAAAAGGTTTCACTATTTCTATAACTTGCATGCCAAATAAAGTACTGACCTTCAGCATTTCCAGAAAGTAAGGAATTTTTAAAGAAAATACCATACTTGGAATGATTATAGAAATATTAAAATTTATCTTACCTCTACTGAAAAAAAAAGGCACTGGAGAATGTAATAACATGTTCTAGAAAGTAACAAAAAAATTATAAACAAAGGTAAATTTCAAAAATTTATTATTAGGGACCAGCAGTTAGCGTAATGGCTATGTCACTGGGCTCCCATATAGTAGACCGCGGTTCGCGTCCTGGACCCAGTGGCTTAAAACTCACGCCGGGCGCATGTGCATGCGTGCCCAAGATCCCAAGAGGAGAATGGAGGAGAAGGGATTGCGGCATGGCCATCCCCCCGGGGGGTGATTTCTCGCTTTCTATCTCTCTGTCTGTCTCTGTCTGGCAAGCACACACGCCCTATAGCAAAAAACTCTCAAAAAATTTATTATTAATACCTTAAATTTTCTTAATTCTATGACTTATCTTTAAAACTCCTCTGAAATATTCTCAGAGAAGAAAAAATATTTATTTATTGTATTATAATTATATTTTCAGATGCAAAGCAAAAAAGGGGCACTTTCATAAGTTGTTTGTGGAAGTGCTCAGTGTTTGATAGCAAAGCATAGTAATTAAATGCTAAGTCATTACTGTATTTAGCAAAACAAATACCATGTAAAGAAATGGCTTTGTAATTAATGATAATTTCTGGGAATTAAATATTAATTACATGTTTTACAAGTAAGAAAAGTACTTTATAATGTATACATTAAGATATTTATTTTTGGCAAGGAGAATAATTTCAAGTAATTTGATGGCTATAGCTAAGAATTGTCTCACATGTAATGTTAACTCTTTCATGTGTAAATGGCTCAAAACAGTGTGAGGTCAGAAATATTCAAGAAAACAGGGGTTAGCAGGTGGCGTGATAGTTAAGACAATGAACTCCCACTTGACTGACAACAGTTCAAGACCTGATGGCTTGAAAATCATGCTGACCGTACATACCCAATATTCCAGGAAGAGAATGGAGAAGAAGGGATTATTGTGTAGCTATCCCCACAAGGAAGTGATCTCTCACTTTCCCTCTCTGCATCTTTCTCTGCAAAGTACATGTGCCCTATGATAAAAACCTAAATTTAAAAAATAATAATTCAAGAAAACACAAATATCTAATGAGCCACACAACTGACCAGGTTCAAGTCCTGAATCCAGCACGTTGAAAAACAGGCCAGGTGTTTGCATAAGCCCATTTAGAGGTTGTTTGTCTCTGTCTCTTTTTCTCTCTCTCTTCTCTTGCCCTCTGACTTACTGTGTGTGTGTATATATATATATATATATATATATGTGTATATATATATATATATATATATATATATGTGTGTGTGTGTGTGTGTGCGTGTGTGTGTGTATGTGTATAAACCAATTAAACCTTTCCATTTTATTAATGGAACAATGAAATGAAAATGGAATTTTGGGCCAGGTGGCTATGCAGCAGTAAAACACAAGGCTTTGTAAGGTAATACAGGAAGTTTCATGGTTCAAGTCCAGAGACCTCTCTGAGTGTACCAAACACAAATAATCCAGGGCTGGCTGAAGGCTGGAGGTAGATTGCAGACATTTGACCTTTTTAGGGTTGCTATTTCTCTTTCTGTCTCTCTTGCTCATGAAAGACTAAATGAATAAGTAAATGCACACATACATTTAAAAATTAAATGTAACTTTATTTTTAGAATTTGAATTTCATTCTTTATCATTTAAGTTCTATCTGCTAATAACTTCCAATAAATTAAAGATTTTTATCTCACTCAATGCATTTAAAAATGTAGAGGTCAGTTAGTGGCATGGTGGTTAAGGGCACTGGACTCCCACATGGCCGACCACAATTTGAGTTCTGGACCCAGCAGCTTGCCTTCTCACTCTCTCTCTCTCTCTCTGGCCTTCTCTGGTCAAATTTAAATAAATAAATAAATAAAATCATTCTTTCAAAAAAGAATTTAGAAATGTAAAATAAATGTTCATGCCATCATGCATTTGTTCAACATATATTTATGGTTTGTTTAATCATTTATTCATTAATTCAACATATATTTCTGCTTTATTCTCATAGATATTACAGTGTATAAGTTTTAATTAAATGAAAACATTGATTTAATTAACTAATTATTGATAAATGATTAATTGTGATCATTGTTATGGAAAAAAAAGCTGTGCATTGAGTTTCTAATTGATAATAACAGAAGGCATTTCAAGTAAGAGCTTAGATCATCCCCCAGTTCCAGGAAAATTCCAAGCTAGTGCAGGTTGAGAATATTTCACAATTCTTTTAGAATTAATTACCCAAGACACACTTTCATTTTTTTATGTATGTTATCCCTTAAAGTACATGTTTTTAATATTAAAAAACACATCTAATATGACAAAAATGAACTTAAATATAGAAATATTTTTGTTCCTATCAGGAGAGATATTTGCTTATTGCTAGATCACATTGTTTTAGAAAAGATTTTATTCAGCACTACATCATAATTAAGATAAAATATTAAGGATATATTTACATTCAATATTTAACTTTCTTATTTAATTAAAAATGTTGATATTTTATTGATATATTATTATAAATAACTCTTGGCTTAAATTAAAATTAAGACTTGAATCTAAGTTAAGGAAGCAGAAATATAACCATGTTTTAAATTAATTCTCAGTAAGAGTTCCTAAAAATTAGACCTGCCTCTACTGATGAGGATGTCAAATTGATGAAACATGACAAAACTTTGTCCTTTCCAAGATTGAAAGATGGAATTGTTTTCATGGATTTTGCCCTCAAAAGGGTTTTAGTCATTGTAGCAGTCATAAATTCTTAAACAAAGTCTATTATGAAATAGAATAGAATAAGATAGGCTAGGATACTCAACATAGTTCTGTAATTCTGGGTGTAATCCAATCAGCCTACATACTGTAAGGAAATAATAATTCCAACTGTGCAGCCATACTTTCGTAGAAGATAGAAAATATATTGACTTATATTGTATTAAAGACATCTTCGTCTAGATTGTCTATTGAACATGCACTAACACAAACATAAATTAGGAGTTAATTCCTAGAAAAAATCTCAGATACTTTTGAATTTTGTCAATCTGACTTGATTTTATGACCATTTTATGCTGCTCTTTAGTTGGTTTAAATCAGGAAAACAAAATGGCCAAGTTTCTCATAAAGGAAATGTATAGTTTCTAAGGCTACTAAAAACCACATTGTCAGAATGAGATATTTCCTGGAACTCCTTTGAAAGTCCTCTTAAAAAGGGAGCACAAAGGAAGCCAGGTATTTCCAGGTACTGTCATCTTGGTTACGTCCTTATGAGGTTACGTGGTGGATACACAGGCCTATTGTTGTGGGATATTTTGTCCTCCAGACAGAGAAAAACATTCCTGAGGGTTTGCTGACACAGTTCACACATTTTACTTTATAATATATTTTATTTAATTACTTCTGAAACCACCAAAGATTATACGGTATTTAAAATAATCTTAAAATAATACTAAAATATTTAAGGAGTCATGTTCTTGGGGATAAGGGGGTATATATATATATATATATATATATATATATGACACCAAAAAACTGATTTTTTTATCTTACTGTCAAACTGTGATTATTTACCAATTCTGTGAATATATTTAGATACAACCTCTGACTATTGTATTAGCCTCATTAATTTTGATGAGCTTTATATGCTTCTTAAGTAGGAATTCCTTGTGGCCCAAGGGCATTCACTCTGTATCCAACATGACTACAATCTCTTGGATGGTCACTGAAGGGAGAAAACTGTAGATACTCTATTTCAAGTAACTTAAGGATCAGCCGAAGTCACCCCAGTACGTTAGTTTTAGATAACAGTTACTTAATATTCCTATCCTATAGATGTAATGGAAAAATAAAATACTATCCCCAAAACTTAATTTGTAATCCTGGGAACTAATATGATCCAGAGTTCCCATTTCCTGTACTCAGTGAACCCTCTATCTCAGGCTATCTCAGCTCTCATGGACAAACTCGTCAATAAACTCTGCATTCACATAAGAAATTGGTTGTAGGGGATGCATGTTGCCCACTTGTTTTAAAACCGTTAACACATCCCTGTTAAATATATTTTGGCTACTGCTTGTAGAAATTTCTCACTGACCTCTTTTATGTTTGTTTTGTTTTTTTTTTTGTTGTTTTTTTTGTTTTTTTTTTTTTTTTTTTTTTTTTTGAGAGGTTTTCACTATAGGGCGCGTGCGCTCGCCAGACAGACAGAGAAAGACAGAGAGACAGAAAGCAGGAAATCACCCCCCAGGAGATGGCCACGCCTCAATCCCTTCTCCTCCATTCTCCTCTCGGGATCCTGGGCACGCACGCACACGCGCCCGGCGTGAGTTTAAGCCACTGGGTCCGGGACGCGAACCGCGGTCGACTAAGTGGGAGTCCAGTGACATAGCCATGACGCTAACTGCTGGTCCCTGTTTGTTTTGTTTTTATAAGATCTTATCTCTGAATATTTTTGAGCCTCTTCTCTCTTCAACAGTCTCTTTTCAACCTACTCACCTACAAATTAAATTTCTGTTCTCCTTTATGTAGACCTATTTGGCTCTCTCTCTGTTTGTGAAGCTCATGACCTGCAGTCTCACAAGTTCCACTCACATAACCCAATAGCATTTTCTTAAAACAAATTGTTACCTGATTATCTAAAGGGAAACAATTTTCCTAGACCTAGCACATATTTTCTATAATTAATTAGAAAAGATTTTAGCCCTTAATTCTGTGCATATTGTGTAATTTAAATGAAGTATACTTTGAACAAGTTTTCCAACAATGCTTAAGAATTCAGTACCAAAAAACTTTCAAAATATATTGATGGAGAGAAGAAGATTTGATGTAAGCTTTTGACCCATTTTCAACACCTGAATATAAAAGCATACTGTGATTTATGAAATTTCTGCTTGCCACATCTAATTATTTCAGTTTCATTATTAAAGAATCATAGAGTGAACTTAAACTTCTCCACTAAATCTTAACTGTATTATCATTTACTGTTGTACACAAAAACTGATCCATTAAGCCCAAATAGCAAATTTATCAACAGACCCTCAAAAAAATTTAAAAAACAATGTATTCATGATTTCTAAACTTACTTCAACTGCTTGCAGTTATTCTTAAGGAAGTGGAAGTTGTTTTCTCAGATCTTCCTAGACACAAACTTTTGGCATAAAATAGTTGAGAAAACCTTGTTACTTAACTCTTTCCCACTTTATATGCCAGATTCTTTAAGTCAAACTCATAAAAGGACCATGAGGTTTTCTTAAAGACATAGAGTGTGGGTTGGAAGTGTGGTAAGAAATTTTATTTGTTTCTCAACTCTGAATCTCAGTGAGAAAGTCAGTTTTGACAGGTATTTATATTAGCCAATTACCCTGCTTTTGCCCACTTTTCCATTTTTAATTTATATACTTGCCCCCAAGTGTAAAACATATGTTATTTCTGGCTGTCAAAGTTCTTCTCCTATCCCTATGCACTGATTTCTATGCTCCATCTTTAGAGTCTAATGTTGAACTAACACCGACTACAAGGGAAGCAAGGCAACCTCTGAACTTTAGCTGTCAACAAAAGTTGAAACAAGCAGTAATGGGAGCAAGATGTGGTGTGGGGATTCTGTTCTTAAGGATGGGGCCTCAGTAGGGATGGTCGCTCCCTTCTCCTTGGAGAATAAACACCACTCCTCTACCCTTTGCACCTTTCACTTGAGAAGAAAATACTCTAATAACCTGATGAATATTTTTTCTTGTGACTTTGGAATTTTCCAAAGATGGTTATGCCTTTTTTCCCCTAGCCTCATCATGAATAGTGTTGATCTCACAGAGCAAAATCTAATATTCAGAGTGTGAAAAAGTCAAGATCCTAAAGTCATTAGGGGTAAAAGTACAGTTATCCTTTGGTGGACCAGTGGATGGAATAAAGGTTACATTACTGGACTCCCATGTAGTCTACCATGGTTTGAGTCCTGGGCCTGGTGGTTTAAAACTCACACCAGGTGTGTGCTCATGTGAACCCCAAGTCCTTAGAGTAGAATGAAGGAGAAGGGATTTCAGCATGACCATCCCTCCTGGGGGGAGGGGGGCAGTGATCTCTCGCTTTCTGTTTCTCTATCTCTCTCTGTCTCTCTGGAGAGTACATACATCCTATAGCAAAAAAATCTCACTTAAAAAAAAAAGTTATCCTTTGGAATCTTGGCATCCAGAAGAAAGAGCACGGCACAGCCTTGCCACATAATGTATACTGTTTACTTTAGCCTTCATCCAAGTCTTGTCTACCTTTAGGAGAAAGGAAGCTATGTTCCCTTACATCTCAAATAGAACATTCAAAAGAAAGTCTTTTATTGTCCCAAATGAACCCAGAATGAAAAACAAGTGAGGGAGTATATTTTAATGACTCAAAAATTATTTCATTTTATTACACCACTACCTGACTTTGCTCTGCCCCAAAAATAATTTAGTTTGAACATACTTTTTGAGTCTGTTTTATTTTTACATATATTATAACACTAGTTAGATCTGAAAACTTTATATGGTCTTAATGAATAAACTTGTATACAATTTTCCATGAGAAGAATGCATTGTCTGCTAGGAGAAAATGTATAAAAAAGGGTTTATTAACCTCTTACACACTGAGTTCAGGCTAGAACTCATGCTGTGATGACACAGAAATAATTTCATTTCATACAATATCATATTTTTAATGTTTACTACATTTGTGTTGTTAAAAACCTATGTTGAGCTTTGATTTTTGCTCTCTCAGAAATTTCCTACCATCCTTGACTTTTTTGAGTATCAAACACTTGAATTTTAATTGGTAGACATGACATTTTGTAAAATAAAGGATCATTGGAAAATATGGGCCAAAAAAAGTAAAAAAAGGAAAGGAGTATCATTACAAATTCATTTTACACCATTAAAAAGAGTTCTTTCTTTATAGATAGTAGGAATCTATTCATACTATTTTAGAAAGCCAGTATTTTCAAAGACTGAAGTAGATCGACCACTTTTTTTCAGGGAGATTTTGCATATAGCCAAAGTTTTCTTTGACAGAGCTGAAATTTGCCCTTAAACTCTGTTACACAGATACTCTGTCCTCTAGCCCTCTAAATATCTAAGAAGAATATGATCAAATTACAATCAGAAAAAGATCATCTTTGGAGAATCTGGAAAGCCCAATATGGTGTCCAAATCAGTGTCAGATCCAAGCTAACAGAGCCTTGATTCAAGACTATTAATTGAGAACTAACTACGTAAAAGATACTTGCTTTGGGACAACAATTACGTTCTCTGCTCTAATGATGACAAAAATGGGCTGGACTCATGCACTTAACTACTGTGTGTCAAGTAAGTCAGAAGACAGATTCTACATGATTGACCTTGGTTCAAGTATAGCTTGAAAAATATGTTGGGTGCATGCCCCCAAATCCTGACTATATTAAGACATGCAGGAAAAAGAACTGTGAGACTTGACTACAACTACATTGCGGGTTGGGAGGCTCTTTATCTCTCTGTCTCTCTCTGGTGGGTGTACATGTTTTCTGGCACTGAAAGAAAAAATGGCAAAGAGAATTGTGTTAAGAAAGACATATATATAATTACTTATATTAAAAAGTATTTTTATAGAGTTTATTTTATTTTTTGTGTGCGTGAGAGAGAAAGCAAGAGAGAAGGAGGCGCTCTTGACAGAATTTTGTTGTGTTGCTATCTGCCTTCTCAAACAGACTTCCAGCCAACCAAGATCACAGATGTACCCTGCATGTTTCACATTGACCTAGGATCCAGACTGTGGTCCTTCATGTGGCCCCAGCACTACGGAATCGTATCCTAATGCCTACACCACTGTGACTGGGCCAGAAAATTAAGTATTTCAAAGTCCTTAACGTTTACCAAAAATATGCTACGAGCTTCTAGAAAGGAAAAATTATTTCAAGTTAGTATAGGAAGAGCAAGTTTTAAAGAGTGAGTGACATCTGAACTGAGCTTTAAAAGTCCTCAAGGTTTCAACAGATACACACACACATGTACACACACACACACACACGTGGATAGGGAGGTGAAGATTTCTTGAAATGACCAGAGAATTGAGAATTGAGAAATTGCTCAAAGAAATGTTATATAATGGAAAATATCACCATACAGTTTGAAGTTTGGTGTGTTTATGGGCAACTAGTGGCAAAAGATGGTTTATTTTGAACTTGCCAAAGAGAGTTTTCTATTCTGTTATGGTCACAATGAAACAGCCTTGAAAAATGACTTATTGGTATTACAATTTTCTGTGATTTCAGTTTATTAAAATAGCAGAAGCATTGTTCAACACCCACCCTTATGTTCCTATGATTTGAAGCATCTTGAGTAATGACCTGAGACACATTTAAATTGTCAACCTCTTTGGCATTCTTCTGTGAAACAATGGCAGAACGAGTAACAGGTTACTGTTTTTGATTTGTGGTCTATCCATGGTATTTTTCTCCTAACTGATATGATGGAAACTGTAGTCTGTGATTACAATTTTAGCTTGGGCTGCTTACCATGCAGGAAGAGACTAATCCTCTGTGGTCCAATAATTATCTTCCATATTTTGGCACCACTGCCAACACGTGCATTGAGGTCCCCCATGACCATCAGGTTGTCAGATGGTAGAGCAGCTGTGATGAGTTTATGCAGATCTCTGAAGAATTTCCTTCTCACTGGAATATATGACACTCAGAACATTTGCATTGACAAAAGAAATAAATGGTCATTTGATAAGTCCACACATTGACCAATAAAGTCAGAGACAAGGAACCACTTGCACACCCAATGCCTGAAAATCTTTTTTCCCAAAGCTTGATTTCTTCTCTTGATGTGTGTATAATCACTAAGGAGAAATATTCAAAATATTTTGTTTCTAATGTGATTTCTTAACAGGAGTTCCTCCTCATGTTTTTGCAATTAACAAAAAAGACCAACAGAGAGCCATATTTTCATGATCAGCCTCCCAGTGTCTGAAACGACCCCACCCTAACTTCACTGCCATATTGGAGTGGTTTACTATCAGCTCCAAAGGGGAAAATTAGCCCACTTACACTTCACAAACACACTTATAATTGCAAATTGCAACTTACTAGGAAGACTACAGTAATTTAGCGGCAGACCAGACTGAGTACTTCTGCAGACCACACTGTACTGAGAAGTGAAACAGAGTTTTGCTCTCTAGAGAGAATCTTCGTGGTCCATGTTATGTCCATAAGATAGGCATGAAGTCTCAAGAGAATTGGTATTGTGTTCATTAAGGTGTTTATTTTATTTCTGTCTCTTGGACTGAGAAACAGGACAAAAAACATATGTTAGGGAAATGGAAGACATTTCATAGCTTACAATATTAGGATTAAAAATTATAATATTTATGGTAAAAAAGACTCCAATTACTATTTTACTGGGCAGAATCTTTGCAAAATATATGCATACTAGAACTGGAATTTCATCTTTAACTCATTATATGTCCATAAGAAACCACATGGCTGGACTTTAAAGCACAATTCCACTATTCAGTTTGTGTCTTTATTTTTTGTTTTTTCTTTTATTTTTTAATTATAACAGCATCTTCATTCTCTGTATGTTCTGATTTTAAATGTCATGTTTTAATAAATGAAAAATATAGTTCTAATTGAGGAAAATAGAAAAAAAAATGGATGCTAAAATCAGTTTTAAAATGAAAAGAAATAAGCTTTTGATTTTAAACCCTCCTCTGAAGTAACTTCTCTTAATTTGCTCATGGAGAACCTCCCAGATGCTTCCTTATGACATCATGTCTAAAAGGAGATGACTTGGTAAATGAAAAACAAAGTCCAGATTTGCTGATGGCTGCTAATTTCTCAAGATTTTACTGTATAGCTCCTTCCTATGCAGTAAACTTAATGGGGAAGAAGAGAAAAATAAACAAACAACCCCCAGACCCCCCCAAAAAAAACTTCAACTGAAGTTATAATAAATTAAGGTGTTTTGTTTAAAGTAGATGAACTGGGTTTTCTCCACTTTTATGAGTCAAGGAACATTCAGATCTCGAGTGTTCTTAATGGTGTCCAGGGTCTTTGAGTTACCCACTATGATCAGGACACCCTGATGTATTGTCTGTGGAGCCTTTTCCTCGCCACCTTGTTTGTAAAACTGTCATCAGTCTGCAAGACTCTCTCTGTCCCTTTTTTTAAAGATCATTTATTTCTCTCATGAGAGTGGGTGACAGAGAAAGAGAGAGAGGGAAAGACAAGCGACCTCCACAGGATTTCATGCAACCATCCTCCCACCAGTCTTCTCAGTCAGCCAGGATTATGGGTGCATGTGCCTAGCATTTACAGGCTGTCTAATGAACCAAACCTGTACTCTTCCACATAGATTCAGCTTTGCTGGAGAAGTGTCTTACTGCTGCAGCACCAAGTCATCCCACTAAGCTCTCTTTTTTGCCCAAGGTACTGACTAGATTATGAAATCTATAGTCCTGTGGTCAGCAAAAATTTGTTTTGTAAAGAGCCAGATAGTAAATATTTTTGCGTTTTGATCCCTATAGACTCAGTCACAAGTATTTAACTCTTGCCATAGTAGTGAAAAGCAGCAACAGACATTGTGTAAATGAGAAAGCATGGCTGTGTTCCAATAAAACTTTATTTACAAAAACAGACTGTTGGTCGTAACCAGCAGTTAGCGTAATGGCTATGTCGCTGGACTCCCACGTAGTCGACCGCGGTTCGCGTCTCGGACCCGGTGGCTTACAACTCACGCCGGGCGCGTGTGTGTGCGTGCCCAAGATCCCGAGTGGAATGGAGGAGAAGGGATTGCGGCGTGACCATCCCCCCTGGGGGGTGATTTCTCGCTTTCTGTCTCTATGTCTCTCTCTGTCTGTCTGGCGAGCGCACGTGCCCTATAGCAAAAAAACCTCTAAAAAAAAAAAAAAAAAAAGAAAAACAGACTGTTGGTCATATTTTGGAACCATTGTTTACTATCCTATGGTTTAGTCCAAGAAAGTCATGTTTCTCTCATGTCCTGCTGTCCCTATGCCCCCAGGCATAATACACACATCTCTAGGGCAGATGCATGTATTCAACCTCACTCAGCTGTGAGCTGTGCAAAGTCAATGTGGAAGTTCTTTTGCTATCTAAAAGTAGTTTTCCCTCCAAGTTCTACAAGCTGATAAAGCTGCAGGGTCTAGATTTAAGCAGTTTTTGAACTCTTCAGTTCTTTCTGGGCACTAGGTTTGAAAGAAATGAAACAGGCTGAGTGGAAAGAAAAAAGATAATTTTTTTCCTGTACCCAAGAGAATTGGCACCACTATTTGTTTCTCTCTTAAAATGTCAATATGATTTAGAAATGCATGTTTAATCAGGAAATTAAGTTATCTTAGAAAGGAATTGCTAATGGAGATTCTGTCAGAATCCCTACTGCCATTATTAAATAGGATAGAACTGCTCCCTTCAGCATTTTTCATACCCTCATTAGTCTCATCTACTAAATCTTACCAAAAGTCTCATTGTTAAAATCTTCAAAGGAGGTAATCAAAGTGAATATATTACTTTACCATCCTGACATCCTTGTCTTGTGTTATTTCTTTTGGATAAAGGAATTCAAAGGATAGTAATTTTTTAGCTCTTTTTTCCCCCCTCTGACTTTAAAAATAAAAGATACAATGGGTTTCATGATCACCAAATCAGAGATATATTCTGACTCAGAAGATGAAGAGGCCCACAGAAAGGACACAGGTCAGGCAGAAATCCTGAGAGAAGAATGGAAGAGAAGGGATTGCATTATGGTGCTCTCTTCTTGGTGGTGATGTCTCACTCTCTGTCTCTCTGTCTCTCTCTACCTCTCCAGCGAGTGCACATTCCCTATAACAAAAGTCTCTCTTACTTGGTCATGATGTATAATCTTTTTAATATGTTGTTGAATATGATTTGCTAGTATCTTGTTAAGAATTTTTGCATCCGTATTTATCAGGGATATAGGCCTGAAGTTTTCTTTTTCTGTCATGTCCTTGTCTGGTTTTGGAATTAAGATGATGGAGGCTTCACAAAATGAATTTGGGAAGGTTCCTTCTGTTTAAATTTTTAGAAATAGTTTAAGGAGAATTGAGGTTAGTTCTTTAAAAGTTTTGTAAATTCTAAAGTAAAGCCATTAGGACCTGAATTCTTCCTTCTTGGCAGAATATTTATTACTGATTCAATCTCATTTCTTGCTAGGGGTCCATTCAGACTTTCCACTTCTTCCTAGTTCAATCTTGGTAAGGTATACGTGTCCAGAAATTTGTTCATCTCATCTAGGTTTTCTTATTTGCTGGCATAGTCTCTCATAGTATTCTCTGATGAAATATTGTATTTATGTTATATCCATTGTAAAAATGCCTGGTTCATTGCTGATTTGATTTATCTGGTTCCTTTCTCTACTCTCCTTGATTAATCTAGCTAACAGTTTGTCAATTTTGTTTATCTTCTAAAAGAATCACCACTGGTTTCATTTATTTTCTGAATAGTTCTTTTGTTCTCTATTTCATTTATTTCTACTAGACTCTTTATTATTTCTTTTCTCTTGGAATTTTTGGGGGTTTTTGTTGCTGTCACTCCACTTCCCTGAGTTGTGTCATTACATTGTTTATTTTCCACCGTTCTGCTTTTTTCTTTTGGGTACTAGTTGATATGAACTTCCTTCTTAAGACTACTTTTTCTGGAACCAGCAGTTAGCATAATGGCTATGTCACTGGACTCCCATGCAGTTGACCGTGGTTTAAGTCCTGGACCTGGTGGCTTAAAATTCATGCCAGGTGCGTGTGCGAGCGTGACCAGGATCCCAAGAGGAGAATGGAGGAAAAGAGACTGTGGCTTGGCCATGGCCCCTGGGGGGTGATTTCTCGCTTTCTGTCTCTCTGTCCCTCTCTGTCTGTCTGGCGAGGACACGTGTCCTATAACAAAAACCTCTCCAAAAAAAAAAAAAAAAAAAAAAAAAAAGACTACTTTTTCTGTGTCCATAGGTTATAAACATTTGCTTGTTTATTATCATTAGTTTCCAGAAACCTTTTTATTTCAGTCTTAATTTCTTCTACAGTTGTAAAGTCATTTAGGAGTAGATTGTTTAGTTTCCATGTGTTTGTGAATTTTCAGGGGCTCTTTCTGTAGTTGATTTCAAGTCTGATCCCATCGTGGTAAGAAAAGATGCTAGATATAGTTTCTATACCTTTGAATTTGTAAAGGTTTGTTTTGTGTCCTATCACGTGGTCAGTCTGAAAATGTTCCACGTGGGAGTGAGAAAAATATGTATATTGTGGTAGTTGACTGAAATACTCTGTAGATGTCTGTCAAATCCATTTCATGTATGATATGATTTAGATCTTGTATCTCTTTGTCTTTTGTCTAGATGATCTATCCAGAAGAGTCAGTGAGATGTTGAGATACCTGGAGATCTAACAGTCTCTCTTTGATGTATTTAGCTGTTCCAGTGTTGGGTACATAGATATTTACAAGTTTTATATCTTCTTGATGGACAATCTTTTTAGTACTATATAACGTCCTTCTTTGTCTCTTCTTACACTTTTCATCTTAAATTCTATTTTGTATGATACCAGTATCACTACTCCAGCCATTTTTTGGTTTCTATTTGCATGGAATATCTTTTTCCAGCTCTTCACTTTCAGTCTATGTATGTCCTTATCAATGAGGTGTGTTTCTTCTAGGCAGCGTATAGATGGCTTCTGTTTTTGTATCCGTTCAGTCAGTCTGTGTCTTTTGGAAACGTTTTTTGTTTTGTTTTGTTTTTGCTTTTTTGCTATAGGATGCGTGCGCTTGCCAGACAGACAGAGAGAGACAGAGAGACAGAAAGCGAGAAATCACCCCCCAGGGCGGATGGCCATGCTGCAATCCGTTCTCCACCATTCTCCTCTCGGGATCTTGGGCACGCACGCACACATGCCCGGTGTGAGTTTAAGCCACTCCGTCCGGGACTTGAACCGCAGTCGGCTACATGGGAGTCCAGCGACATAGCCATTATGCTAACTGCTGGTCCCAGTCAGTCTGTGTCTTTTAATAGGAGAATTTAATCCATTAATATTCAACATTATTATCAATTTTCATGGATTTATCCCTATCATTTTCTTAGCCATTTTCTCAGTTGTTTTTGTTCTCCTATTTCTGTTTGTCTCTGTTTAGTTATCCTGATACAGCCCTCAGTACTTCCCGTAGAGCTGCTCTAGTACTGGTGAATTCTTTCAGTTTTTGTTTATCTAAGAATCCTTTTTTTGTTCTTCTCACTTGAAGAATTATCTTTCTGGATATAGTATTCTTGGTTGAAATTGTTTTTCTTTTAATGTTTTGAGTATATCTTTCTATTCTTTACTTTCCTGCACTATTTCAGTTGAGAAGTCTGGCATTAGCCTAACGGGATAACTTTTATAAGTAACTTGATGTTTCTCCCTTACCATTTTTAGAATATTGGTTTTGTCTTTAATTTTTACTAATCTGGCTATGATGTGCCAGGGGGAGGATCTTTTCATGTTGATTCTATTGGGGTTCTTTTAACTACTTGGGTCTGAATTTCTCTATGTTTCTCTATATTTGGAAATTTTTCAGATAATATTTTATAAAAGATGTTTTCCTCTGCCTTTAGCAGATTCTTCACTTTCTTGAATACCCTTTATTTGGATATTTGGGTGTTTCCCATGGTGTGTAGATTTTCTCATGTGTTGTCCTTATTTATTATTATTTTTGGTTGTTTTTTCTTTTTTCTGTCTTTTTGGTGATTTAGTCTATGTTGGAGACTTTGTCTTCAAGGTCAGAAATTTTTTCTTCTGCATGGTCCAATCTGTTGTTAATGCTTTCTAGGGACATTTTAATTTCTTGTATTATATTCTTTATTTCCAAAAGTTTTGCTTTATTCTTTTTTAGAGAGTCTATTTCTTTCATATCCTGAAATGATGTTCTCATTTCCCAGAACTTATTGTTTTCTCTTAAATCTCATTGAGTTTTGTCACTATGAATATTCAGAATTATTTTTCTGACATTTCTGAGGAGCTACTACGGTCACCTGAGGGAGAGCAACCACCTTGTTTTCTCATGGTTCTCTAGATCTGTGTCGGTTCCTAGTCATCTGATGTAATAGTTTCTTTTTTCTATTTATTGGAGTTGATTCTATAGTTTTGGTAGAGCAAATTTTACCCTTAGTTCTCAGGTATATTCCTGTTGGAGGGCTCTGTCTCCCAGGTCAGAGCAGTTATGGGGCACTTAGGTACTTGGCTCCTCTACCAAATGTTCAGCTCTTAATGAGGTAGTCACAAGCTGAGAAAATATCAACTTTGTACCAAAAACTTTTGGTGTACCAAAAGTCCCCAAATTGCTCCCAGGTCCCAAGCACAGACTCATCCAAGAAAATCTGCCCAGACTAGACTCAAATGTCCTGGCAGATTGGCATGACAAGTCCAGGCCACTAGAGTGATGTGCAACAGAGTTGTAAGGATTCCAAAGTTGCTCCCGGACCCAAGTGCAGACTCACCCGAGGCCTTCCCAGACTGGACTCCAAGTGTCACAGTCTTAGTTAGGTCTGATTTGCAATTCTGGGTTCTTTGGAATTCTATGGAAATCTGTTTTGTCAAGAGCTTTAAAATGGTCTCTGACTAAATTCAGTTATACTTTTGCTCTCCTTGCTAGACTCTAATTGGAAAATAATTCTAGACCTGGAAAAAAAATTCCATAGCTCATTTAACCCAGTAGTTGTCCATCAACTGATTGTGCATCAATTACTCCCAATGTCTTTGTTAAAAATTAAATAGTTCTCAATCTCTAAAGAGATTGTGAAGAAATTCTAGACAAGCCAAGGGAATCTTAATCTCAAACCTGGTCTCTCTGTGAATCTGATACCTCCTACACATGGACCAGGATTTTGAAATCACTGACTTAGTTTGCCTTTTCATTTTAAAGATGAAAGAGTATATTTTGAGATGTTAAGCAGGTTGCCAAAATTCACACAGCTAATTAATGGCAGAGCTAGGATCTGGGTCAGTCAATATTGGCAGGACCACAGCTACTATTTGCTTGTAGGCCCACCACAAACTTCCATCATCAGGAGTAGCACACTTTCACCGGCACTGGACAGCTTCTCCAGGCATCAGTACTGAGGGAGTGCATTATAGTGTATGATGAAACTTATTTGTTACTCCAAGATACAGTACTAGAGTTTCCAAGTACACATTTTTGAAACAGATGGCCTGTTATTTTACATTTCTATCTAGCAAAAAGAAGAATTAATAAATTTCCATTGTGACCTTTTTATTGTCTTAATTATGGATCATGACCCTTTGAGAATGGACTTTAGTAGTTATGAACCCTTGATGACTGGATAAGCGGACAATAGGGCCGTTCTAAAATTAACACAGTAAATTCCTTTACAAGGGCTATATGGGACAAAAGAGAGACTTCCTTGAGGGTATAGCTTAGTGGTGGAGGGATTATTTCTGAGAACATTCAAGATGATGCACATACAGAGTGAGAACTGTTCACGGCCTTGGGATAGCACCAGACTGGGCAATACTAATCAAATCCAGAATACAGTCCAGACACAAAAGGAATGGGTGTATTTTTAGAGACATTTAATAACTGGTCAGTCTCCACGGAAAACCCTAACAAAGTATCTACAATCTTCATGAAACCATGCCAGAATGATAGTGGGTGGTCAGGAAAGTTATAATGCATTTTTCTATTAAAACAAACAAACAAACAAACAAACAAAAAAACAGAAAAATATGTCATGACTTTCCTGATGACCTAATATATATTCCCAAAGGTCTGCATTAGGTTATGCCAAATGAGTAGAGGTGAATTTCAAGATTACAAAATGCATCTTATAAAATATGGAAGCTTTTAAAAATGACTGAATAGTGAGATGGAAGCTGTTGCAAGGTACACCTGGGCCTCATAGCTATTGCTAGTGGCCATCTTATCTTTAAGGACACAGTGTTGCCATCACTGGAAAATATCCTCACAGCTCCATGTTCTTTTCAGTTAAGGCTAACTGTCTCTTTATATGAACACACACACACACACACACACACACACACGTATGAATGTATAATATGTCTATATTGAAGTCCCCACAAACAAAAATCCTAAAAGCCCTTTTATCATTAATGTGCCTCATACTATATTGACTATATTGACCCTAAGGATAAGCACTGTCCTGGTCATTATTTTCTTCAGCAAGAAAGATATCCCTGTACCTGGTATATAGTGGGAACTTAAACATTATTGAATAAATAAATATTTATTGATTGAATAATTTGATATTCTAATACTGAATTTAAAAATAATAATAATACAGTTATTGTTCTTCTGGCCTACAGCTTCTACTTTTCTTTCCCATATGTCCCCTCTTGCTTTCTAACACATTTATGCAAATAATGACTTATTGATACATGCAGAGCCCAGTGAATGTGAGAGTTCTAGAACTACTGCAGTCATTCCATTAGGCACTCATCATAAAGCAGATTTGTCCTCTAGATAAAATCAGTTCCTTCAGATTGCTCTTTGACTCTTACATATTTATTAATTAATTTTATAGTTAGAGCAAAAGTCCATGATGGGAATTAACTAGTATGCTTTGGGAACTGTGGTCACTTATAAATTCTGAGTCTGATTTGCCATTGACTGGCAATTCCTACCTGACCATAGTAGTCTCCTTGAAGAGCTTTCCTGCTCTGCCCATTTTAATAACCATCTTCCTCTGCCTGTTGCAACTGACTTCTAACTGTTGGTGATCAATTTTGACTACCTGTCAGAACTAGTATGGCTGAATTCACTTTATCAATCATTAGGAAGTCACAGAATCTTGACCATATATTTAGGAGTTTTATTGGATTAAGTTTTAGATAATACACCAGAGCAAATACATGAGTACCTCACATGATATGCAGGAAAAATGCTCACATATACTCAAGAGCAAGAGTCAAAGAAAAATACAGATGTTGGGAGTCTAAAATATGAAGACACCTGGCCCCAGATATAGTGTCTGCTCTTGCTATATTAAATGCAGGAAAAATGTAAGTCGTATAAGTAGAATTATTTTAAAGAGTAAGACTGATCTAAAAAAAAATACAGACGTAGGCACATCTTTATCCCATTTATTTCTCCTTTCTCTTTTCTTCCTACTTTCTTTCTTTTCCTTTCCTTCTGAAAAATAAGAACATATTCATATTTATTTCCCTAAATATGAATACTAATTGCAGTTTAAATATGCCTGTGGTTCAATGAATGTGCTATAGAAGTCATTGTTCCAATCGTGTATTCTTCATTTTAGGTTTAATGTAGTATATAACTCCGTGGATGAAAACATTCAGCCTCTATTGATGACATTCATAGCAGGACTGGAGTTTGTACTTTGTCAATACCTCATTGAAATGTGTAAATTGATCAAGCAGTTATGACTTGACCATACAGTTCAACCAACTTAAACTCTTCATTGGAAAGATTTATCCCCCACATTGTGGATAATGTGGGAAAATGTGTGAATCTTGGGCTTAGAGCGAAAGATAGAACACAAAAAAGGGGTGTGAAATGTCTATAATACAATTCACTGAAATCCTGATATCAACAATGTCCAGTGTCCATAAGTGTGAAATGTCCAGAATACAAGTCATTTGAAATCCTAATATCAAAAATGTTCCAATGTCTATGCCTTTTTCCACATTATTCTATGAGTCATGACTGTAATCCTCATCACATCATGAATTCTGAGAAAAATACAAAGGTTTAAGGTTTAAATGTCTTCTTATCTTAATCTAAGGATTCACGGGTATATCAAAATACAAATAAATGCATCTATTTATTATTTATCAAATATTTACTAAGAGCTGGCTGCTCTCTCTCGCTGTCTGGCAACTACATGTACCCTCTGGCAAAAATAAGTTAATTAAAAAATATTTAAATTGTGTTTAGAGACATTTTCTAAGGAGATCTCTCTGCTTTGTCTTTTGAAATACATGTTTTAAAAAATTTTTGCCAGAGGGCATGTGTGCTCTCTGGAGATAGAGAAAGAGAGAGGGAAAAACAGAAAAAGCAAACTTCGTGGGAAATGGTCATGTCATAATCCCTTTTCCTCCATGTCTCTCTACTTTTTAATTTTTTTCCAGGATTTTAGGCATGTACATGCATGTGCTAGGTGTGTTTTTCAAGCTAGCAGGTCTGGGACTTGGAACATGTAGTCAGCTATGTGAGATCCAGCCACTTTAAACATCACACCACCAGCTGGCACCCGTCTCAATTTTTTTATATTGGTCAGTTCTAATATGTGTTATGCTAACAAGAAAGGTCAATAAGGATCAGTGAGCACATGTGAGCCATCGAGAAGAGATGACAATAATCCTGTTTATTAAGTTTAACCTTAGATCTATACAAAATAGGCTTGAGAAGCATGTGGACACTGCATGTAAATCACACACAGACATTTGCAGCTTTGCTTTATGCGCTACTTGGTCGCTGAGGACATTACACCAGACTCAGCAATCTCATGTAAAAAAACTCTGGACTCTGCAGCTTTGCTACTTTAAGATTTCATTACTGAGAAGTTCATCTGAAAGAATATTTTAAAAAATGAAACCTGATGTGATCAATAGGAATGTATTTTTATTTTTATTTTTATTAAATTGTTTATTTATTTTTGCCCATTTCTAGAAGTGGGAGGCAGTTCTTCAATATTTTTCTGTCTAAACAGTATAGATAAGCTTACAGGTGTATGCAAACAGGCCAAAAGACATTAAAAATTTAAATTAAAAACAAAGAACAAATCACCTTAGTCTCTTTTGTCTTTTAAATTGACTCCTAGCTTGGAGATTAACAGGTTTCAGGGAAAGATGTGAGTGAATGAATGTCATTAAGGATTTCTTTTTGGAGATCGAACTAGAATGTGATTAGGAATCAGGATGTGTCTGTCTCTCCCCCACTCCCATCACCTAGGGCTGTATGTTGTCTTCAGCAATGGTTGCGTCTTTAACCTGTTACCTATTTGTGACTGTTTTATCTTGAACCTTATTCATTTTCTTTGTTCACTTCCACTTCATTGTTTTTGGAGATTAAAAAAGAAAGAACAAAATTAGCTTTGTTTTAAGAATTTCAGTGAGAAAATAGAAATATAATATAGTAATTTCTTCTTTCTTTTGATGGACATCTAGTTTGTATAAGATTTTCTCTACGTTTTTTTCTATCCCTTTCCCACCCTATCCCCACTAGCTACACCACTCATGTCTGTCTGTTTCATGAGAAGAAATAGGTATTTCAAGTTTCTATAGTTTTGTGAAGCCTATTGTGTTTCAAATAACGGGTTTTTCTTATAAACCAGTGATTATGTAAAACTGGCATAAAAGGCAGTCACCTTCCATCTGACAAAACAAATACTCAGAAATTTGCTTGGTGACCACCATATCAAAGACAATTGAATTTAAGACTTTTATAATTCAGACTAAGAAAAAGGCCATTTTTTTCTTTATTGAGTCTTTATTTTCACAACATTTCTAGGTTCTGTATCTCTCATAAGAAGTACTGATTCAGATGTCTTTGGGTCCAAATAACAAAAACCTCAACTCTTGAGCAATAACAGAAGGGGCTTAAATAGGATAGTTCAAAGTGAAATGCAATTAGCAGCTTCTAATAATAAAAAAGAATCCATTCTTTTTTCATTCTATCATCTTTAGTCTGTCCCCTTCAGAATTATCAGTTCTGCACATGATTCATCATTATAATGTCAATTTTGCAGAACAATTGAAGGCTAAATGGCATCAATAGATATGTCTCTAGTATTTCCTACTTGATTGAACCTGAAGCAAACTTATTAATCATTTTTAAACTCAGTTTTTAACATGTGTCAATTAGTAATGCTGTCACTGAGGTGTTATTAAAATAATTAGAAAGATCAGGGTACAATACCTGAGTTATGAAAAATATCCATTGAATAGTAGATTTTTTTTTAAGTTCAAAAAATTAAGTCATGTTAGAAACTAGATGATGAGCTAACTTAATTCCATTGGACAAAACATTAACAACCATGTCTCACAGTAGGTCACTTTTTTAGATTGTTAATCTTACCCATTTTATGGTTTTTGGTTTAGTTTTGCTTCTTGTTTGTTTTGTTTGTTCATGGTTCAGTGGTAAAAATAAAGCTTCTATAAAGGCCAGAAAAGGAGGTATTTTTGTCCATTTTGTACTGCTATAGAAGAGTATCATTGGATAATTAATTTATAATGAACATAAAGTTACTGCTTCACATTTCTGGAGGCTGTTCTTGTTCTGTCATCCCATGGCAAAAGGACAGAGAGGGAGAAAGAAAGAGAAGAGAGACAAGGAGAGAGACACAGTGAGGGAAAGGGAACCAAATTCAACTTTTTTTTTTTATAAGGAATTTACTCCACTCTACTGATAACAATATTAATCCATTAACCAGAGCAGACCCTCATGGCCTAATCACCTTTTATTAAGGTCCCCTCCTGTGTGATGATGACAATTAAATAGACATGAGGTTGGGAGGGGGCAAATATTCAAACCATAGTAGGAGATGTTAGAGAACTAGAGAAAAGAGTTACTAAGTTACTAACCACTTTACCTGCAGCACTGTTTGGAGCTTGCAGGGAAATTCACAAAACCAAACACATCTAGCCACCAAAGTTGACTTATAAAGAAAATGCTGGTGAGAACTATGGAATTGACAACTATTAAAAAATTAATTTTTACTATGTAGCTGTAGTCTTCTGGGATCTGAAACAAATTGCCTAATATCATTATTTGAGGCACTATAGGTCAGCAGAATCACAACCTAGGAAGTTGGGCTAGACCAAGAGAGAAAGTAGAAACTGGAGCCTATAGGATACCTTATATTTGCCTATCACTAGACTGACTGCACAGCCTTCTGAGAGGTATGGTTTCTGCTTCACTTCCATCTTCCAAATCTCCCTTTTGGTCAACACTAGACTAAAAGCATAATACCATCAGTTCTCCACTAGGAAAGATAATAACTCCAATTGCAGAAGAGGGGATGAGGCAGATGTTTCTCTTTCCTTCATATTATCATATTATTTACATCTTTCATCTTGCACTAAGCACATTTTGAAAAGCAATGTCTAAATCACTGCCAAATGAGTCTGCTTTTTGAGAATGTAATTCATTTTTGCCTTAGTTTTCCAATAATTTGAATATAAACATAGTTCACACATATTTTTAGTATATGGTTTTATGATACTAGACTTTTAAAAGATATTATTATTTATTTATTTACATTTAATCATTGTACATCTTTGCTGTGTACAACATGCTTTTTCCAGCATGAATATAGTGCATCTTAGCCAAGCCAAAGACATTACAATATACATTATCACCAGCAGATAACTTTTCATTTTTTGTGTCTATTAAATGTGTTTTTTTTCCTCTGATCTTCTCCCTCACATTCCTATTACCCCCACATACTGTCTCTAATATCTACAGTTACCCTCCCTATAACTGTACCTTCTAATCTTTCAGTTACTGCTATGAAGCACAGACATTTGGTATATATATTTATTGATTTGGGGATGTACAATGCCTGTCTTTCATAGTCTGATTTACTTCACTGAGCATTAAATCTTTCATATTTGCCACTTTCTATCGAATGTCAGGGTATCATGATTTTTATGGTTTGGATTATGGGTTATTGTAAATCTGATTAGCATACTAGACTTTCTTGACAACTGCTAACTTTTAGTAGCTCAGTACTATGCGTCGTGTAAAGAAAACCTTAATATTGTGTGTTAGGAGATTTAGGCACACATCCTACTTATACTATGCCTGCTGGAAAACCTATTGGACTTTTGTTTTCTTTATGTCCATAATTCACAACTCTTTCAAGTGAAGGAAAAAAATACTAAAAAAATTATCGTTCTTTTACCTGATGATAGTAATACTCTACAAATATTGATTGAGAGATTGCATAACCTCTGAAACTTAATATTAGTCTTATATTAAATAAATTTATTTTGTACTGATTTGAAAAACACCACTATGCTTGCAGGAGTTTTAAGAGTATCAAAAATATACAAAATTGAGGATCAGCAGGTGATATGCTAGTTAAGTGTGCTGGACTCCCACATGGCCAATCATGGATCAAGTCTTGAACCTGGCAGCTTGCTTTTTCAATTTCCCTTGTGTGTGAATGTGTGTGTGTGTGTGTGTGTGTGTGTGTGTGTTTTTTCTCTCTCTGCCCAAATTAAAATAATAGTAATAATGAATAAAATTAAATTAAATAATTCTTTAAAAATATACAAAATTTAAGAAATTGTTTCTTTATTTCATTTTTTATTTCTTCTTATTATTATTATTTCATTTGACCAAAGAGACAGAGAGAGAGAGAGCAAGAGAAGGAGAAAGTGAGAAAGCAAGCCACCAGGTCTGGGATTCAAACCGTGGTTGCCCATGTGGAAATCCAACACCTCAACCACCACACCACCTGCCAGCCCCTAAAATATACAAAATATTTTTAATTTACGCTACAGTCTATATGTGAATGCAAAACTGAATTTCTGTTTTTTAAGGTTTATAGACCACTCATGAAGGACCCCTGACTGGAAGTTTTTATTGTTTTTTCCATCTGCTGGAGTTGGAAATGAAAACACCTCTCCTTTTGGGAAAATAGATCTGTCTGAAAATTTTCCATTCCATTGCCACCTCTCACAGTAGCTGTGACTCTCCAAGGTTTTCTATAGCTCACTCCTATCCAAGTTCTTGGATGCAGAGTGTATCCTGGCCAATCCTACTTCTTCCTCCTATGAAATTTATAAAGAAAAACACTTTCTGACTTTTTAATCCATCCAGATAAAAAAAAATATAAGATTTTCAACATGCCCTGAGAGAAAGAGTATAGTGCAAAGGATACAGGGAGACATACTGGGTCAGTATTTGTGACTTGGAACATATACCTTCTGTTTTAGGTCATTTAGAAAGGTTCTTGGATTATAAGAGTTGATGGCGGACAGATGTGTCTCTAAATTCTGGGCCTCTTGAAAGAACCTTGAAATATCTGTTGAAAGTACAGGAAATCTACATCTATCATGATGCAAGCTGATTTGAGGAAAATGGTTTTTCATTTTTCTCATGGGTAAGGGATTAAGTAAATGGGAAAGCACTTATTAAGTGCTTTGGACTAAAGGTGGTGCACACAAATATGCACACTTCATCAGACATTCAAGCGCTACACTGAAACTTTAAAACTTAACCTCTGTGTTTGCCCATTCAGGTCCACACTAGCTTAACTAAGACAATGAGTGATGTATTTCCCCTCATGGGTCTTAAGGCATATGCAAGTAAGCAGGTTCAAATGAAAGACTGGATTTTCTTTTTGTTTTGACTGGTTTTATTAGTTACCTAATAAACAGACAGGAAGGCTTCAATATTTTTTCCATTTATCCAAATCCAGAAATGCATCTTGGGGGACTTTGCACAAAAGCAATATTTTAGAATTGAATTTGCAAAACTCTGGTCCCACAAAACTTGAGGATAGAAAGCAGGTTCTCATTATAGACTTGCCTGTTTTTAGCCACAGAAGCTTGCAATTCATCTCTGAGTCTATGTTGTCCTGTTATCAAATCCCCTATTCTATCTATTTTGAAAGTCCACTATGAAAATCTCATAGGGTGATAAATATGGCAGTGCTCTAAGAGCTGAGAAAAGCTATACAAATTTAAGATACCATATATCATTATTTTTATTGGCTGTCTCTTACTGAGCAGTCCAGGGAACCAGCAATGTTCCAAGAGATTAAGATCTTAACTTTGCATCTCAATGAAAAACAGCACTTGCAGTACGAAAAAGGCCCTCCTTGTAACATCTCTCCTGGGGGGGAAATGCCTTTTGCTTAATCATCAACATCACCATTTCCTCCACTGAGAGCGATATCTGATGATGAATCACCCTAGAAATGATCTAGCCTTACCCCTTGCTAGGCTGAGGAAATTCAAACTAGTCATAGCATTTGTCTTCAGAGAGGACAAAAACAAAAATCAAGGTCCACAGAAAAATTAACTTGACTGGTATATTATTTACATGCTGTATAGTCACTCATTCCTTAGCCAAAGTTGTTCACACTTTTTCTAATCTTATTCTTTCTCATACCTCTTCTTTCTTTCAATGTAGTAATGTGTAACTTTTATCCTCTCATTTGTTTATTCATTCCACAAATTCGTTCCTCCAACTATGTGGTAAGTTCTGAATTAGGCACTAGAAATAAAAAGGTGCACATGATGGTACGAATTCTATCCTCACAAATATTGTGATCTAAAGTTAGGTGTAGGCAAGTATAAGCATATGAAAGGGAGGAGCAGAAGGAACCCCAGCTAATGTTCATATTTAGACCCAGCAAAAATAATATTTTTTTAAAAAAAATTTACCATTCTATACTGGTCTATGTTCAAGTACCACTAAGCAACATCGCTTCATCCAGTTTTAGGGAACTGACATAGACTTCTCAAGTGTAGTAAAATCTAAATTGAGTCATGTAAGGAACACTAGGATTAGCTGAGTGACTGCATTCTTATTTTCCTTATATTATCTATAACCTTATCTCCTTTTGCTCATGCTTACTCTCCTCTTCTCTTTATCCCGATAGGCTACTGCTTTCTCTTAGCCCAATCCACCGTCTTTATCAACTATGAACAATGGCATTCTGAGTCACCATGATAATCATAATTTTTTGAGTTACTTTTCATTGGTATCCATTGGTTATAAGCCTCAGTTGAAATGTTTTAGCCATATCTGAATTATTGGAGGAGAAAATTGATCATGTTGGAAGGAGAAATATTTAAGGAAGCTCTGCAATAAGGAACTGAGATTTCTCCTATTGCTTCTTCCTCTCGGAGTTACATTCCTAAATAACTCTCCATAGGACTCTTGAGACTAGTATATTTCCAAGTGATGTAGGAGACAAGGACACTAAAATATAATCAGGGTTAAGGTCTCCCAAATAGAGTCACAAAATGACTAAGTTTTAAGATAAAGATACCACAGTCTAATAGCACCTCAGCACTCTCACTGAACTGCTTGCTCACAGGAAAACACTTAAAGTGATTCCCAGGGTAGCTAATTAGGGCAGATAGACCTAACAGTTGAGACTTCTTTCATGCCCTGCCACATTTCAGAACAAAGATAACAGTCTTTGTGGCCCAGGAACTCCTTCTGTCCTACCACGTTTCAGAACAGAGATAAGGGCCTTCATGGCTCAGAAAGTCCTACAAAGGCCTTTTGACAATAATTCACTAAGTCATCACTAGTTTCCTTAGTGAGATAAGCTCCTTCTCAAAACAAGCCTGAACAAAGACCTTCCTGACCAAGATAAAAACCCTTCTCCTCAGCTACTCTTCAGCAACCCTGTTTTGGAACCCCTTCAGACTCAGCGACTTTCTTCTCTTTTAATAAACTCCACTTTGCTATCTCCTCTTTGTCCACTTCTCTAATTCTTCAAGAGCATAAGACAAAAGCCAGGTCATCATGCAGTCCTAAATCTGACACTCATATTGGGCCTCCATGCACTTCAATATTTTAACTGTACCATCACCATCAACTCTCAAGAGGTGCTTTGGAGTGTCCAAAAATATTAATTTGAACTTCATTGGGAATATTTAGTTGTCTTAAGACATGCAATAAAACCAATACACATATTTTAATATGTTTGATACTATCAACTGCTACATTAATTTGTGCAGCCAGGTAAACTTATCTTTGGGAAAACCTTAGAGGAATGTTTCTTTTGCTCCACTGTAAGCTGTTTAAAAGTTGTTACATTTGCAACTACTTATTTATGTAAGTTAGGATTTCTCAAATGTGTAGAAACAAAATGTATAGTAAATTAAATGCTGAGGCTAATTTGATTGTCATCTCTGAAATTCATTTTCTGAATTTGTACTTATTAAACCACTTCTTTATTTTAAAGGACTTTGTGATACATAATTGTTATAAATATGAACTCACACAAAAGAAAAAAATAATTTCATATGTTGGAGTTTTATCATGATTTTTGCTTTGGAAAAAAATTCTTTGCTAAATGCGCTTGAAAACTGTCGATCTAAGCTCTTGTCCCGCTTCATTTCTCATGCACAGTTATGATAACTTAGCAGGATTTGAAGCTTCTTCTTATAAATACAATTCAAATAAAGATAAGCTGCTGTTGTGAATCACAAGGAGTGATTTTGCCTCCCAATGCTTCTTACAGAAGCAACTTTTTTTTTAATTTTTAGAATGACTTTGATATCTATTTTCTGTTTGTGTGCTGAACCTGGCAACTTGAAAATCACATGCATGCCCAAAATCCCAAGAGGAGATCAGAGTAGAAAGGATTATGGTCTGGCCAACCCCCTTTGTGGGAAGAAGTGTTGATTCCCTACTTTTCCTCTCTTTCTCTGTCTTTGATGAGCTCATACACCCTATAGGAAAAAAAAAAAAAAAAAAAAAAAAAAAAAAAAAAAAAAAAAAAAAGCACTTATTGTTTCTTAACTCCCACGTAAGTATAAGTGTGGACACTTCTGCTGTATATTGCTACTATAGCTGGGATCTCTCTGATTTTGTTCAATAAGCAGACACAAATTTTGATAATGATGACTTTCAGCATTTATGGAGAAAAATGTACTATTATCAGAAAAGAACAGGAGTCAAACATCACCTATTATCTGAAAAGATTCTTTTCATATTCATCCATCATAAAGTTGCCATTGGAACATTTTGTAAACTGTCAGATTATTGGACTATTTTAATCATATGTATATATTGTTCATTCTGTCCCTAATAGTCTTTTTTTTTTTAATTTCCTATAGGGGATGAGTACTCTCTGAAGGGAGATAAAAAGAAAGAGAGAAAAAAGGTGAGAAACCAAACCCCAGGAGGGATACTATATCACAATCCTCTCTCCTCCATTTTGCTCTTGGGATTTTGGACATGGATGCACTTACATTCAGAGTATATTCCAAGGCACCAGAACCAGGACTCAAACCTTGCAGTCAGCCATGTGAAATCCATCCATCTTAAACATCATACCACAGGCCGGACCTGTCTCTAAATATTCTAAGTATTTCTGAAACCACTATTTAAGTGTGACTGGCAACTGGATAGTCACAAAATACTCTTGTCCTTCAATAAGTCACAGAGTAGAATATTTTTTGTTTGTTATCATGCTGTCTCATCAGAAAAAAATACTTCTTTCTCAGTTCAGCTGCAGTCAATAGACATGCAGATATCTTGATCTGCAATCTGATCATTAACTGCTTCAGATCATAGTGTCATTGACTTTGGAGGAGCCTTCCTATTTTCGTTACGAAACTTTTGCAGCCATCGGAGGTTTTGATCAAAATGGGGTTAATGAAAGACTCAATGTTCCTCTTTACTGAAATTAGTGGAATTTACCTAGGCTTCTACTAAGAGAAGTCCTGCAGTAAATAAAGATATCAATCAAACACAGCATCCAAATTAAAACATTTAATTATGTTTAAGTGTTATTTCTTGAACTTAACTGACAAGGGGCCAATTTTCCTGTTGAATACCTACTAACATTCCAACAACTAATTTTCCAAGAAACACACACACTTTTTGAAACATTGGCATGGTGTTTATAAAGCACACCTAGGTAATAGTCATTAGAAGTGTAATTCAAGGCCCAAAGATCGGGGAGACAGGGGAATGAAGGTTTTCCTCCTGTAGGGTAGTTGAATTCTCCATTTACAATGGAGTAATACAAAATGGTGTAGGTAAAATGGTATTTAAGTGAAAAATGAACACTCTTGGTATTTAAATAACCATAAAAAATTATTTTTTTTCTTTTCTATTTTGAAGTAGCCATATTGAAATAGCTTACCTACATTATAACATTTAACACAAACTTATTCTACTATTTATCCAATAGTTTGACAATGCTTAGAAGTCTCCTTTAAGAATGTTATACTCTTAATGAACAACAAAAACATGGAGAAATATTACATTATTGTGTTCTCTTGATTTATACTGTAGTTTTTGATGACATAAATATAGCTAAATACTAGAAAATTTTAGTATTTACTTTAATTCACTTTGCATGGAAGACATCTTCCAATGTGTTGGAATGTGATGATAACAGCAATAAGCATTCTATAATATTGAAAAATTCCTAAGAATTGGAAAGAAATTGACTTTAAGAGCTGATTAAATAAAATGGAATACTGTGTGCTCTGCAATTCTGAGTTGAGAAGATTTTGCTGAATTATGAGGATACATACATAAGCAAATTAATAAAAAAAGCATTTCAGAATCAAAATAAAATCCACTTTCCTCCAATAATTTGTGGTTTACTCTAGCTACCCATTCATCAATAAATGAAAATAATTTACATGCTCCTAACACAGTAAGTACTCAATAAATATTAAATATTATCTTTATCATCATTACTATCAGATATTTGTTATACTATTTTCACTAATGAATGGGAACTGAATGCCTATTTAAAAATGGAATTTGTAACATTTTGATCAGAGTGTCAAATGGACAAAACTTAAGTGCTCTCCTGTGAGTGCCAAATAACTAAATTAAGTATATTGCACACTAGGGCTGAGATTTGGGGAAGTGGCAGCCATTGGCCATCCGTTGTTCCCTACATCCCTCCGTGTTGCCTGGATCTAATCTCTCTGAATTTGTTCTTGTGTGAAAAAGTTGTTCAAAACACCTGGGAGTGCTCCACCCCAATGACACATGGTGGGAATCTCCTGCTCTCGGCTTCATCTCATCAGTCCACATGGGATTGCTTCATGTCAGTGAACTTTAGTTTACTTTAATTTCCTAGCAATCACTATTGATACAAAACAGTCTACCAATGTAATGACTGTTTGTTATGAAAGTCAATCAAGGGAGCAGGGATGTGGAATGTACTCTCCAAGTGACAAGCTATTCCGACAGGAGAGTATTTCAGTGTTTAACCATCCATCTCTGCTTCATTCAGAAAGCTGATCTCCCTCTTGAAGGCATTGCTGAACTAGCGAGTAAAAAAACTGTGCAAAGGAAAAACGACATCTCCCTATAGCAAAAATTGCCGAAATATCAGATCTGACATCTGTGATGTGGCCAAAATGTGTTTTCTACCACTCTGTCTTATAGAAACATTCCCCTCTGAAACCATTTTATAAATAAGAATGAAATTGCTCATAGAATCTTCCAGAATATCTGAACCTAACTTTTTTGAAACAAATCCCATGAAAGGAAGTGGGAAAACAGTATTCCAATATCAATATATGAGCCCTAAGAGGACAATTCAAATATAAGAAATATGGTGGAGAGTTACATATTCTTTTTTTTTAATTAAAAACTGCTTGAATTCAGAAATGGATACTAAAACAAAGTAGATAAAGTGTTAGCCTTTATATTAAAAAGAAAGTAAAAAAGAAAATCCTAATCAGGATGATTTTACTATGTACAATATTTTTTCCTATGTACTAATCCCTGCAATATAAAAAGTTTAAAAGAAATAGTTTTCTGGGTTTCTATTAAATTCTCCTATAGTATATTTAATACTTACTAGGCTACCTGAAACGGTATAATAATCTCACCAAAATCTCAAATCAGGATAGAAATGAAACTACCTCTGGGAGGATGCAAAAGGCAACTTCCTTTATAAATGTTGGGAAGACTTAAGGTTTGGATGATTTTTTTTCCCTTGAATAAAATAACTTATGGATAGTTTATGAATATTCTTTAAATTTTCATGCAGCTGCTGGGAGCAATATTCTATTGAAGGAAGAATATCCAGCAAAGGGATACTCCTTTATTAAACAAGGTTTCATACAAGTTTTTCCTGCATTTCTCTACTCCATCATGAAATCACAGAAATGTCTTAGCTAGAAGTGTTATCTCTCCCATATGAAAGCTTTATCAAATGAGGAGACAACCATGAACTTAAGCACGGTCAGTGTGCCTAGAGGCTAGAAAATTTCAGGATGAGATTTTATAATATCATAAATAAACTTACAGGTTAAGTTAAAAATCTGGATATGTTAAACTGAATTAAGTGACCCCTTTGGAAATATAGTAACTTTAGCTCCAGTCCCCCTCATTTTGACCTTATCTATTAATCCCCGTAATCTCTTTTCCTCTTTTCTCTGAAACTCAGTTAAAGCTGTTTTCTCTTTATTCGGAGCTTGGACTGAACTAGGAAGCTGAGGAATAAAGAGGAGTCTATGCTGTTTACTACCTTTTTCTAACAAAGTCTTTGAAAACATCCTTCCTATTCGGCTCCCTGGTTAAGTACATACTCGGGGCCAAAGCACCTGCTGACTTCTTCCTCTAATTCACATTATAGCATTCTAAACAATTCTGCCGCCTTCCTGCTTGCCCTTAAAGTCCTGCTCCAGGTTATTTGCTGTGACTCTGTTTTCTCAGCATGCTTAATAGGACACGCACAGATGCTATCAACAGCCTTATTTAATCCTTTGCTGCTGCTATGCAATTCCAAAAAAAAAAAAAGAATAAGTATTGTACACAACTAGAAACCCAATTAAACCTGCCCTTCAGTTTGTAAAGGTCTTAAAGATTCTGAGATGGAAAGTTGGAGCAGAATCGAGTGCTTCCACTTTTATGTCATATATGATGTTATGGGAGGAAGATAAATAAAGGCTCTCCTTGTTTTGGTCTCCACATAACTAATAGTAGAAAATTCCATTTTGCCACCTATGTGTTCTTCACTCTTTTGTCCCTCTGACCTTTCCAAGCACCTCTGGAAAGGAGAAATGAGCAGGAAATGCCGATAGTCTGACCACTTTCGTGTGGAACTGAGATAGTGACTGTTTTAGGTCTGAGATTCTGTTCTCAGTATTGCACATGCCTCCGAGAAATGGCCAGGGAGGTGTAGCAAGACTCCTGGTGCCAGGAAGATAGATTTCATGCACCACCTTCCCTGAGAAAAACAGGTACCTTTAGCTGATTCCAATCATAGAAATGTAGAAAATATATCCATTGTTCATTTTCTGAATCATTTGAATAAGTTACAAATAACATAAACTTCACTCCCAAACACTTTAGCATGTACCACCTAAGAATAAGGACATTTTTCTATATAATCGCATATATGGTACTCTCCCCCCTATATTTTATACAGACATGATTGTATTATTTAACATACATATTCTATGTTTGAATTTTGTAAACTGCCTCTTTTTCTTCTGATTCAAGATCCATTCAAGAGCTATGGATAATAGCTGATTTTCATATCTTCCCTTTTTTCCTATCTTTCATGACACTGGAAATTTTCAAGAACTTTGGAAAGTTGTCACATAAAACAATCTGTCATCTGTATTTGCCCAATGTTTTTCCTAGGATTAGAGCAAATATTTTTCTATGGATACAACATAAATAGTGTTATGTGCATGCAATTATGTCCTTGAGGAAGTCCATATTGCCAGTTAATATATTACTGAAGATGCTGACTTTGGTCATTTGGTTGAGGCCATATCTGCCAGATCTTTCCATTATAAAAGAACCTCTCTTTCTTTGTAATTAGTAAATAATCTATGGAAGGTACTAAAGACCATGTGAATACTATCATATTTCAATGATGTGTTCAGTGGTTTTTATCAATCATTGATGATCTATGTCTCAGGTAATTATTAAGATGGCCATTTCCCAATCTTGCCATTACTGTTATATTCATAGGCTAGTATTCTTCTGTAAAAGTATGCTGGTCCTTCTCTCTTCTCGTTTTTTCATTTTTTGGGTTTTTTATTTTTGAGTTGTACAATGGATACAGGAATCTTTCTTAATTGAATGAACTATAACAGAATATATGTAAATATGAATACATAAAAATAATTTTATACATTAAAATTATTAATTCTAAAACCTACAGTTGGATACATTTTATTTTCTTTTAAATCAGTGTTTACAACTAATACAGAACTTCTGAAATATTCTTTTCATACTTGTATGGTTGCAAGGTTTTCAAAACAGACATGAAGAGAAATGAGATCTTTGTTTCTTGGAACTCAATATACTAATCAGATGGCCAGTTGGTTATGGGAATTTTCACTTATGGAGAAAACAGAACTAAGCATAGAATTTGGCAATTTAGACCATGACAGTCCTCTGCATTTTCAAAAAAATAAAAGTCTTCCATATTGAGAAGTTGAGTTCTCTGGAAAGATAAAAATAAGAAATTGATTAACTGAAATGAAGACAGGAAAAAAATCCTAAAAGCCAGCCAACACACTAATAAAAGAAACCCAGAAGCAATCACAATACATAATTTGACTTGTATAGCTTATAAGAGTGCTGATGGTGAGCAGTGCATTTTTAATAAGAAAACCAGATGTGACATACATTTTATCCAATTCCTCCTATTCTTTCATAGCCTGCTGCAATTGTACAGTTCTAAAAACAAACTTCTCAACAAAGATGGCAGTCTTCCTCTTCATATTTTAGGTAAGTCCTAAAGGAGTGAAAAAGCAAAAATAATTTCTTTTCTTAATTACAGAATTTTGAAAATGTTCATGGAAAACTTTACCTACTTTTACAGTCCAATACGTTTTCAAAAGAATGCCTCTCACTTAAAAAAGATGACAGAAGTTTAAAAGTAGTATCTTCAGTTATTACTTTTTTTGCCTTAACTTTTGTTTTCTAGGAAATGTTCTATCATTTTCTCACTGAAATTATATGTGAACCATAAGTGTGAAAACTTAATTAAAAAAATAGTGCAAAAAGAGAGAAAAAAAATAAGAGTGAAAAAGATTTAGAGAGAGAGAAAGAGGGAAGAAGGAAGGAAAAACAAATCCTTCCACTCAAAGTATCAATAAATAAAGTTGAAATGATAAACACCTTACTGGATGAATTCAAGTCATTGCAAGTAGAAAGTTCTGCAGGTATATTTTCAAAGATAAAAACTGAGTTTCCTGGGATGTGTTATCACTTCCTTACTGGAGTAATGATGCAAATATTCTATGAAATATGCAAAGTAGGAAAGAGACAAAGTAAGCAAGAGAGTTTAAATATATCAAGGACAAGAAGAGATCTAAGTGTCCTAGAGTAGTAAATGGTAGATTCAGGAGAACAAATTAGCAGAAGGAAAATTTTAAGAGACAAAAAAGATAACTTGGTTCTAATCATTAAGTATGGTAAGAAAAACAATTTGAGGCAATAATGACAAAAATTTTAATTTATGGCATCTGTTCATGGGCTAGCACTTTACATAGTTTTTTTTAATTTAACCTCTATGACAATTCTGCAAAATAGGTGCTATTCTCATTTTGTAAAGTAGGATAGAGGATCATAGAGATCCGCTTGTTTCCAATTTTCTAAATGAGAACTATGAAGCTTGTTGAAAATACTTTCCCACTGAGAAACAGCCCCTAGTGAATGATGGAATTGTGTGTCTACCTCCAGGGCCTACACTCACCCAAGCCCAGCTACACCAGACAATTTGACAGTATACATGGATGGTTCATTAGTGGGCTTCAACTTAGAGATAAATCTAAAGAGAGCAGAACTTGGTAGTGTCCACAGACAAGCTACACAGACGAGCATTGCATGGTTACCAGTGTGCTTAGCTAGCTTCCTGAGAGAATGCAGGTTGCGATGCCCAGAAATGAGGTCCCAAAATGGAACCTTCAAAAATTGCTTAACGTCACAGAATCATTTCATAAATAGTTGTAAAACGATGCAGTGAACACAGCTTATGTTTAATGAATAGGAGTTGTGTGTTATCAGGTCCCCTTGGGAAAGTTGCTTTGACCTTGCACATTCTGATGACTAGATCTCTTCCTGGGCTCTAACTGCAGCACCCTTGTTTACAAAGAGCAATGAATGCCACGCATTCAGGGATATGTTTGCAGTGAATTAGGATTTAAGATTGTTCTTTGCATTGGTCCCATTCCAGGAAACAACTGACTCGTTTTATAATGGAACCATCCTAAAAGGATAAATCAGGTTGACCCACTTGGAGTCTTTCAAAACAATGGCTACATCTGCATCTCTAAAAAGAAAAACAACTCAGAACATCCCAAATCAGAACCATGCCCAGAAACAAAAATATCCGCCTCAGAAAAGAGGGTGAGTCCAGGGAAGTATTTTAGCACTCTGTCACATCAAGCTGATGATAGTTGGTTTTAACTGTCACTCCCACAAAAGCCCTATCATTCATTACCTTGTCAGAATAAATCTACCTGCTATGTCATAGGTTCGATTAAGAAGCCCATACTGTTTTGTAATAGCATCTTAATGTAAATGTGTGTACACTCCTTTATACGAAATAGATACTTCCAGATTATATATTGCAGGGCTGGCCATTCTTATTGTAGATAGTAGTTTTAAGGAATTTAGGCTGGCATCAAGACCGGCCTTTTGCAACACAGAGGTATATAGTCAACTTAATCCCTGAGGAGGTTAATGTCATTGCCCGCAGGAGAAATAAGGTACCCATGATAGCTAGCAGAATCATTACTGTTTTAGCTATGTCCAGTCACTCTTATCTCAGATTTTAAAAAACATTAACTTTTTTCTCCTTGATTTTTAAAACTTGCGAATGTGTCATATTAAGACTTTAGTACGCTTTGCTCCACATGGCAATGAAAGTGTTTACCAAGTTTGAGTTGTCTGTGCCCATAAAATGCAATCGAAATCTGAACTCTGCCTCATTTTCAGAGTGTGGCTACCAACTGGCCTCTGCAGGAGCCCATGTGGTTGGAAAGAAACACTAAAGTTCTTTGGACTTGAAAGCTCCTGGAAAGGGTTTTAACTACTCCAGAGGGTGGGCAGTTTGTTTGGCAGATAAGGCTACTGGATAAGAGGCTTTCTGATAAAACTCTGTCTGCACCAAGAGGTGGGAAGAGAAATAGCAGCTACTGAGGGCACAGTCTCTACCAGGCATAGTCCACAATAATTATCAAATACAGCTACCACCTACCAAACACAGGCTCGGTCCCATGTACTTTACAGACTATAACACAGTCCTTGCACCTGAGGTAAGAACAATTATTTCTTTTGTTTTTTTTAATGTTTTTTTTTCTATTTCTTTATTTGTTCTTTCGTTTTTGAATATATTCTGCCAGTGAGGAAACTAAGAATGACAGATAATTTATTAAAGACTATGAATCAAGTAAATTGGAAAAAAAGAGTTTAAATTTGTTTAAATCTGAATGCAAATGTTTTTCCTAATATACTAAGCTGCCACGTGATTTGAGTTTTATTAAAAATGTTTATTTCTTTCTCTATGAAAGAGAGAGCGAGAGAGCCCCTGACAGGGTCTTTATGCTATGATCCATCACCAGCCTCTATCAGCACAGATCATTAGTAAACTAGAGTGGGCAAACCCATGACGTTCTCAGGTGGGTCCAGTCACGATACCTCTGCACCACAGCTCAACCCCTGTTGAGTCATTTTTATCACCTTTCTGTGCTCAGAAGGGAGCTGAGGGGGAAAGGTGAGGTTAGTATAGAGGAAGGGCTTTTGATACAAAAATGGCTTGGAGCAGCAGGACATGGAGAAATCAAAGACCCTTGCATCACAAATGCCACAATGGATATTTTCTTATAGATCATAAAGAATCACTGGCATGTTTTCAACAGGTCTGGCCTGTTACAGAGAGGAGAATGGATATGAATGTCAATGGACTGAAGATTTGGTGACCAGTTAGTCAAGTGGCGGCATAAGAGAGTCTCTGTTGAAGGTAGACTTTTCACCTGATAGAGGCGGGACAGAGAAGAAAAGTGTTTGGGATGAAGCTGGAGGGAATCACAGCACTCAAACCATGCACGCTTTCTTCCGTGTGAGTATATTGGCAAAATGGTCACATCACAAAGGGTCAGTGGAAATCCAAAGTCTTCTAGTCTGACATTTTTATAAGGAGGCTGGTTCCTGTTTTTCAGATAAGAACATCTTTTCTTTTGTAAATAAGATAGATCTGATTTACTTTTCAGATTAGTAGGGACAATTTTGGAATGAAAGCATAATGTGCCCAGCTGGTCAATGAGAATAACACACTTAACAAAGAACGATTGGCCCAGTCTCCTACCTTGAAGTTAGTAAGAAAAATTTGGACAACCAAAGCTTTCTTTCAAAGTTGTGCTTTGATAGTATCTATCATTCTTTAGCCATCTTGTTAATTTTTTTTATCTCATTTAACTAAGTGTTATGACTGAGCAACAACAGAGAACTAAGAAAATGTTTCTGTATTCATTTATTGGTAAATATTATGAACATTTCATGTAAAAATGCTTGAGCATCACTTATAAAAAATATTGAGTTTATTAACTTACAAAGTTACTACTTGAGTTAAAACTGGTGGCACACGTTAATCATGTCAAATTAATAAGTAGAAGCCTAAAAGACTGAATGAACTCCAAACAAGTATATAAGTAATTATTTTCTAAAGCAAAACATTCCTTTATTTAACTCAAAAATACCTATTGAGTACTTACTTTTTGTTAAACCTAGAACAAAGAACTGTACATACAGCTGTGAAATAAGTTAAAAACTCTTAAATGATAGGAAAACAGACCTAAATGTTAGGAAAATAGACCAGAATAACGAGATAGAGGGTGAGGTTAATGCTATTTTAGTTGAAATGATTGAGGAAGACTCTTCAAGGACAGTACCTGAATACAGTAAGAATGCCAGCCGTGCAGACATCAGAGGAAGGGGAATTTCAGAAAGTAAGTACAAAGGTCCTAGGTACCTGTGGGTGTGATATAAGAAATGAAGTAAGGAAGGAAATGAGTGGTAATAAATTAGGGTATAGATTACCCAGATGCTGAGTATGGTGAGAATAAAAGCTTTTGAATTGTGTTCTAGATGTGATTGGCAGCTGTAGAAAGGTTTTGAGTTGGGGGTTGGCGTAATTCAAACTGTATTTCAGAAGTATCAGCCTAGCTTCTGTGAACAGATTTTAGCCACACCAGAGTTGGTACACCTGTGAGGAGACTGTGACAGTGGGATGGTGGAAAGAGTGGTTGGCCATGTTAGAGTGCTAACAAATTATTAGACTATGACATGTTTTGAGAATGGAGTTTAAGGGTTTTCCTTTACCTTCATGGTAAAGGAAAAGAAAATGGAAAAGAGAGAAAAATGACCCATTACTTAGAACTGTCAATTATTTATTTTTAAAGCAATATTTCCTTTCTTTGAGAAGATCTTGCAATTAGAAAAATTATATCACTTTTGAGTCTTTTGTGAGGCTGACAATCCATTGATAATGTCAGGAACTAATGTGATACACTTTTCAATAGCAAAAACGAGCCACTGTAATGGGGTTAATAATGTTAATTACAGGGATCAGCGGATGGTATAATGGTTATATCACTGTACTCTCACATACTCAACCATGGTTCAAGTCCTGGACCCAGAGATTTAAAACTGACTCTGGGCACGTGTGTGTGCAGGCTCAAAATTTTGAGAAGAGAATGAAGGAGCTGGAATTGCAGTGTTGCTATCCCTTCTGGGGGCCGATTTCTTCTTTATGTCTATTTGTCTCTCTCGGTCTCTCTAGCAAGCACTCATGCCCTACAGTTAAATTCTCTCTCTTAAAATAAATAAACCATGTTAATTCCAGATTACCCTAATTGAGCACTTACTATGTGCCAAGTGTCATGCTAATACCAGTCCAGATTTTATTTGCTCTTTCACAACAGCCATAAAAGATAGCTGCTGTTATCCAAACTATATCTGTATTAAATATGAGGAAACAAAAGCCCATTGAAATTAAATAATTGACCAATCCCACACAGCTAGAGAATGACACACCTGGGAATCAAAGCCAGATTAACTGGACACTGCACCAGCTCTCAGAAACTGAGTTACTGTGTATATAAATATGTTCATGACAATACAGAAAATCCTTAGTCATTCAGTATTTCAAGGAGCATTTTTAAAGATGTATTTTATTGGTTTATTTATTATTTTTAAAAACTTGACCAGAGACAAAAAGTGAGAAACCAAGTCACCAGGTCTGGGACTTGAACTATAGTTGATCATGTGAGAGTCCAGTACCTTAACCACTATGCCACTTGTTGGCCCCTCAAAGGGCAGTTTTACTAGCTTACACCATTTTCTTTTGACCATTTGATGGCATGTAAACACAGTCCTCTTTGGCAATATGCATTTGTACTTATTAGGTATCAGTTGGGGATACTGATTTTCCATAGAAAAGAAGTCAACTCATAGGATATGAAGAACGCCGAATTTTTTCATTTGATTATACTCGGCACCCTATGGATATGAGTTTTTTTTTCAATAATAATAATGGTGAAGGGAATGATGAGTTCTGTGAAATGCATAGACTTCCATCCATAAGAGAGAAGCCATCATTGAAAGCTTATCTTACAGTGGTGACAGGGAACAAAACTGACATACTTTACAAAAAGTAATGACAAATAAATAAAGAAGAAACTTACACAGATACAAGAGGAAGATGTTGAATAATGATGACTACAGTCTTCATCTAAACCTTCGTAATGTTGAGTTTTTCTTGTATGTTGATCAAATAATTTCACAGGGGATTAAACTATGTAAAAAAATTTTTTTGTTACATGGTTTATTTGTTATGAAAGGCAATAGACAGTTGGTCTAGTATTCAGTTACAATAATTAAAACAAACAAACAAAAACCTTTGTAATTAGTAAGGTCAAATATACCAAGAGTGACAAATTAACAAAGTGTAAGTTGCTAAGGTAAGACTCTAGGTTAGGAAATCTGAGACAATAGTATTCTTAGGTAAGGTGGCTTAGGTAACTCTGATCCTTCCCCTTGTTCTTTGCCTTGTCATTTCCGTGACTTCATGCACACATGTCTGCTCTTTCTGCTCAGGATTGCTCTTTACATTTTTTTTTTTCTTTTCTAAGGTTATGCACGTATTCACCCAGTAAGAGTTGATCACATGTGACCTTCTTTATAAAATATTTCAGAATATCCCAAGATCAAACTATTTTTTCTTAAGATGTTGCTTATCTTTCTATTAATATTACAGTGGTCTACAAGCTTCAGTCATTTCAAGGCAACTTTCACTATTATTAAATTACCTACCACGTGGTAGTTGGCATAGAGCCCTTTATACAGCAGTAACAAATATGTGAAATCTCGGCAGTTTAGTGAAACTGCACCATAGTTTTGCTTACACAAAGGCCTCTGTGAATCCTAACAATTGTCCAGAAAAGAATACAAGGCAGAGAGAAGAGTAGTCAACCGGCAAGTCAATGACTTACCTAGGACATGCCACATGTCACTTTTGCTTATAACTCATAGACCAGAAATTGTTACTCATTCCTGCCCTACTAAGAGATAGGGTAGAAAAGTCTTCCAGGATGGATGAAGATGGGTATTCATGGGGTATTTTTTACTACTTACTTAAACTAGAAATTGCAAGACCTTCTTTTTTTTTTTTTTTTTTTCCATAAATCAACTCACTATTTTTTCTGTAGTGTGTGTGCAACAGCCTGGCAACCAGAGAAAGAGAGAAAGAGTGAGGGAGACTTAGAAAGCTCCTCTCAGGAGTGATGGTCGTGGCACAATTCCTTCTTTTCCATTATATTCTCAGGTTTTACATACACACACATACATGCCTGTTGTGTTTTGCAAACCACAGAGTCTGAGACTTAAGTTGCAAGTTAGTCATGTGGAATCCAGTCACTCTAACCACTATGCCACAAGCTGTCCTCACACTATTTTTTTTAACTTAAATGTATTTGAAAAGGAAACTGCATCTGTTAATGAAAAGCTTCAATTATATAATATTAAATTTATTTCTTTTTAACTATAGTGAAATGAAGTCACTTTCCCTTTCCCTCTCTCTCTCTCACTCTATCCTACTCTGGTCAAATTAAAATAAATAAATAAATATAATAAAAATGAACTTAAATAATTATTTTATAAAAACCATGTAGGGACCAGCAGATGGCATAATGGCTATGTTGCTGGACTCCCACGTAGTCGACTGCAGTTCAAGTCCTGTACCTGGTGGCTTAAACTCATGCTGGGTACGTGAGCTTGCGTGCGTGCCTGAGATCCCAAGAAAAGAATGGAGGAAAAGGGATTTCAGTGTGGCCCTCCTCCCTGAGGGGCTGATTTCTTGCTTTTTGTCTCTCTGTCTCTCTCTGTCTTTCTGGAAATCACACACACCCTATAGCAAAAACCTCTCCAAAATAAATGAATAAATAAAATGTTTCTGTTTATACTCACATTTCTATTATAAAGTTTAAATTACAAATTAAATAGAGTAAGAGATTAATGACAATAAGAAAATAGAATAATTGTAACAATATAATGATATTTAATAAAATTATGTGGGGACCAAAAGATGGCATAACGGTTATGTTACTGTATTCCCACATAACCGACTGTGATTCCAGTCCCGGACCTGGTGTATTAAAACTTACGCTGGGCATGTGTGCGTGAGTGCCCAAAATCCCAAGAGGAGAATGGAGGAGAAAAGATGGTAGCATGACCATCCCCCCTGGGAAGTGATCTCTCACTTTCTGTTTCTCTGTCTCTATCTCTCCAGCAAGCACACACACCCTATGGTAAAAATCTCTCTTAAAAAAAAGTCATATGAATGTGGTCACTCATTCTCTTTGTACTCTGCTCATATTTTTCAGACTGGAATTGACCACAGGTAACAGAAACCATGAAAAGTAAAACCCTAGATGAGAAGGGACTACTGTATTGGTTTATCTGGTGCTATTCAAAACCCACAGTGCTGGGTACTCTTTCTACCCCCATTGGACAGACAAAGCATGGAGGTCAGGTAGTTTCCCCAAGATCTCATAGGCAGTAGCAGTGGAAAAACATGAATCCTGGCGACTTTCCAGGGGATTTCTTTCCACTTAATTTCTAGTATGTATGTGAGCATCTGGAAGACGAAAAGTTGCCCTTTGGCCATTCTCATCACTGGCTGTGTTGCCTGGCATGTGCTTTTAGCTGACTTCCCTTTTTCTTGCTTGCTAAAGGAATAAATATTTGAATGTCAGTGCAATGGCACAGTAATGACACCATTTTTTTAAAGGGGCAAGGAAAGCAATGCATTTAATGTTCAAAAAAACGTTAAGTTGGGACCAGCAGGTGGCATAGTGGTTAAGGCACTGGACTCCCACATATTGACCATAGTTGGAGTTACAGACTTGGTGGCTTAAAACTCATGCCAGGTCCGTGTGTGTGAATGCCCAAAATTCTGAGAGGAGAATGGAGAAGAAGGAATTGGGGCATGGCCAGCCTCCCTGGGGGGTGATTTCTTGCTTTCTGTAACTCTGTATCTCTCTGTCTCTCCAGTGAGTGCACGTGCCCTATAGCAAAAATCTCAACAACAACAAGAAAAATTTAAGTAAAAAACAAAATTGTAAATTTGCCTTCTAATGACACTATATAATAGATTCTTTTGAACATGACCAGTTGTCTAAGAAGACCATGCTACTAACTGCTTATTTTGTCTTACAGTGTCAAATGGCAAGCTGATTTTTCTTTTTAGTTTGTAAAAATAGAGAAACATAAATAAGTACTTAATCATTTAGCTTTTAATTAGTCTCATAGGGGCATAAATTAAGATATTCAACAATAATTTTGTTTTTCTTTTCTAGAGATGTCACAAAGTAGAACATCTCCCTTTTCAGAGGAGAAGTCAGGTTAGGGAACAAGAAGGAACTTAGCATACTACTGGAAAAACTAAATGTTTTTGCATGTAATTTTTTTTAAAATACTCTAAAGAATAGACCATATTATATCCATTTTAATGGAGAAATTAAACCTCAGAGAGGTTAAGTAACATGTCCAATGTTTCACAGTTAGCCAGTATCAGATCTTATCAAAATTTTTATAAACATTCTTCCATTTAGTTTCTGAAGAAAATGCATTCCTAGTTTGGATTTACTTTTAATAACAAGAAGAAACTAAACAAAAACTAAAACTTAGAGGTAGTACAACAAAGGAAAATTACAAAGTTTTTTGGGTTTCCAAAGTTCTCACCAGAAGTGCTTTCACTACCCATGACATAAAAATATCATCCTCGTTTCCTTGATTTCTTCCAACTCTACCAGAGTATTTATTTAAAAATCATAAAAGACCCCTCTATACTTTTAACACAAAGGCCAACCTCATCTCTTTTCCCTGAAAGTCTTCTTGATTTTTTTTTCATCACTTAGAAATTTTAGAGAGAGGCAATACACATGTGGAAATAATAACAGTAGAAGTAATGGCTAACATTCATTTATTGTTACTATGTGCCATAGATCAGATCATTTAAGTCTCCAGTTGGATCAAATACAATTCATCAGCCCTTCAAATGAAAACACATACCCAAAAGATATTCTGAACCATTTCATTGGAAAAAAATAAGAGAATGCAGAGAAATGAGATGGAAGATAGTTAGGAATATTGTCCACTGCTTGGACTTCCTAGCCATAAGTAAGACAATTAAATGTCCACTGAAGAGGTGGGAGGAACAGATGACCTAGACATGACCCACAGAATGCCGTGAGAAGGTGTGAATGAAGTGTAAAAAGAGATCAAGAGAGTCCAAGACTTTTAAGCAGAGACGGGTAAGGTGGAGGGGATGATGGGAAGGAAATCTCAAGTTCTAAAATATGTAAAGGATTTCCCTGGTTGAGCAATACTGAAGAGTCTTCTGGTAGCCACTAGCACTTGACTGATACTAAATGACTATTTCCTTATCTTAAGTAGTAGGATTTGACTCTCGTATTTTCATGATTTTTTATAAAAACACTTTTGCTTTCGTGTAAGTATGTCATTAAAGATTTAAATGTACAAGTTTTAGTAAGATGCCCTAAAACTGAAAAACAGAATTTTTATAGGTATTTAGCTAGTAATATACTGCAACCCTCTATCAGAAGGCTGGGGATAGTGCACTAATAAAATGAGGTTTATGGATAACTGAAGTGGTGAAGCTCAGAAAGTTTGTCTTCAGAGAAACTAGTCAGTGATTGATAACTGGAACATTTTTCAATTTTAGTAAATTTAAAATGAGAACCTCAAATTACAATATTATATTCATTAAAGTCAAATCCTTTGAGAGCTTAGCTAAATTTGACTCATGTATTACTAAAAAGATGCTTTCCTGAGGGAGTACTGGTGGTCTTGCCAGTGGCTGTTCATTTAAAATATTGATAAAGCTAACCTTCAAGGCTTACATTAAACCTGAGAATGTCCATGGTTGAAGTTGTGTTTAAATCTTAGAATAGTACAATATATATTAGCTGGTGGTGTATTTTTGAGGTTAAAACAATGGCAAAAATAAAAGGTTTATTTTAATTATAAAAATAAAAATAGAAGGAATGAACAAATGTGCAATGACAGACATTCCTTCCCTTCTAAAAAAATGAGTTTTTGTTATTGCTTATATTTTATCACCAAAGTATCTTTAAAGTTTTGGTGACAGAGACTCCATATTGAGACAACTGCAGCATTAATATGTAGATAAAGTCAGAATTCGGGAAAACAGTGCCAGAACTCAAATGGGAACCATAAGATATCTTCAAAAATTTCTTTTACCACTGTCAATGTGGAGGAAACCAATTACTATTCTAATGAAAAAGAGTTGCTGAGGATTAAAGATGACTGGATGAGATTAAAACCATTTATGTTCTCAAGAATTTCTTGGGGTGTTCTATCCCACTATCTTCTGGGTGCTGAAGAGGATGTGTGAAAATGAGACTCTTAATGTGATAAAAACATCATTTTTCAGAAAGCAGAATGAATATATAAAATGTGTTAGGCATGTTTTAAAAACTTGTAAATATTAGCTTGTTGAATATTTACAATAACTTTAGCAAAAAAGCATTTATAGCCTACTTTACAAATAGTAAAACTGTGTTTTAGAGATTTAAGTAATTTCCCCAAAGTCATACATCAGGTAAATGCTAAAGCCAGAACACAAACAAACCAAAGTCTCAAAGACACTTAGCTACAGTGCTAATGTATAGCTAAATGATTGGTAAATATAATTGGATTGAAATGATATTTTCAAAGTTTATGTAGACCCTCTGTATTTTGATCCAGTATGTCAGGAGTTGGAAGTTGCTGCTTTCTTCTACGAAGCTGAATAAATGGAAAAAAACAACAACTCAATCTGTAAGGTAATAGGGCAAATCTCTACCCCCCAAATTGGAGAGACTGACAGTAGATACAGATCAGTGTATCGGAGCAGTAATTCACAAGGACCAATCTCCACAAGAATCAGTGCTGAGAAAGAAAACCTAAACTGTAATGGATGAAATTACTGAAGGTTCAATATGGGCAAGTCTGAAAGTCAAAAATTATAGAGGATTTAGTCACAGAGAGGGGTACATTCAGATGATGGAATACTATTCAGTGCTAAAAAGAAATGAGCTAGCTAGCCATGAAAAGATATAGTAGAATTTTAATTGTATATTTCTAGGTGAAAGGAGTCAATCTGAAAAGGCTCTATATTGTGTAATTCCAACTATGTGACATTCTGGAAAAGGCAATGGCATGGAGACAGTAAAAAGATCAGCTTACCAGGGAGTGGATGAGAGGAAGATATGAATAGGCAACACTCAGTGTAGTTTTAGGGCAGAAGAACTATTCTGTGTGGAATTTTAGTAATTATACATTAGTCTAAACCCACAGAATACACAACACTAAGAGTGGATGCTAATGTAAACCATGGATTTTGGATAACGATGTGTCAAGGTACATTCAACATTTATAACAAATAAAACACTCTGTTGGGAACTGATGATGGGGAAGCTATGTAAGTGCTGGGTAGGGAGGATATGGAAAATCTCTGCTTTCCTCTCAATTTTGTGGTGAACCTAAAATTACTGAAAAAGAAATAACGTTGGGGCCAGTGGTTGGTGTGTTGGTTTAAGGGCTGGACTCCCACATGGCTGACCGCAGTTCGAGTCTCAGACCCAGGGGCTTGAAAAATCAAGCTGGGCACATGTGTGAGTGTGTGCGTGTGTGTCCAAAATCCCAGGAGGAAAGTGGAGAAGAAAGGATTGTAGCATGGCCATACCCCCTAGGGAGTGATTATTCACTTTCTCTCCCACTGTCCTTCCCTTTGATGAATCCACATGCTCTATGGCAAAACAAAACAAAACAAAAACTTTTTTTTTAAAAAGAGAGAAATAAAGCCTTACAAATTTAAACAAAGAAAAGTATATGTCACCTATGTGAGTAGAAGTGTCGTGCTTCTTTTTGATGAATTACAATAACCTCGGTTTACTCATCTTTTCACAAAGATTCTGTCTCTTTCAGTCACAGATGTCGGACTTTATTGGAAGACTTTCAAATTTTATATTTAAGATTATATAGAAAAATCTATTTGTTTTTCCTTAGCAACTAGAGCTATGTTGAAAAGAGCCAACAATCTTCTGGCTTGGATCCATATTGCCCGTTTGAGAGTATGGAAGTGTGAAGCAATGGCAATATTTGAGTACATGAAATTAGATCAAGTCTACAGATTTCATAGCAAAAAATGCTTCCTTATTTAATATTTAAAGAAGGCTAGTTTAGCACTGGCTCCATGGATATAGTAAAAAGAAACTACTTCACTAAAAATCAGGTTGTCTCAAAGGTGGAAAAAATGCAGCATTATTTTCTGTATACATTGTATATAACAATGTTCTCATATACTTCAGGGAAATGAGTGTAAATATCAGACGTCCTAAGAGTAAAACTGCTATTTCCCAATGATAGTCCTTCTTTAAATAGCTCCTTTCTTTTTGATGATTGTCTTCCCTTGAATATATTTCAAAATATTTTAAAATTCCAATGACATCTCTACTAAAAATGATATAAAGGTACCTTCTCATCTTCATTAAAATTTTCTTTAACAATCAGATACTTGAAATGCCTGAAAAACTGTTTCTTCTCTTTGGCTATTCAGTTTGTATTAACATCTTTCTTTTCTTCTTAGTAAGAATCCAATTATATTTTAACATTCTCCACTATGACATATAATAGAAAGTAAATTGGCCTTTCATGTTGTCCTTCCTGCCTTTCTTGCCATTATTTTGTGATCACACAAAAATTTTAACTCTTATTAACTTGTATTTTGAATGTACAAACGGATGTTTGCTTACTTTGTCCCTATGGTTGTTCATCTATATTAAGCATCTAAATACTTTTAAAGCAAGTCTAATAAACCCTAAAAGTAACAAATTGGAACCAATACAGATAAATCACTAGGAAAATTATGTAGGTGTGGTTTATGTCTAACCTGCAGTCATTATGTTAAATCATGATGTCTGAAGCATCTGGTTGAATTTATATACTAAACATAAATTCTCTAAGTGACACTTTTTCTAATACACTATGATTTTACTTTTCTGGACTTCAAGTCTTATTTCATTAGAATGACTCAAATAACTACACTAGAAACTCACAAAAATTTTCATCAAATTTAAGGTTTATAGAACATGTCACCTAAAAAGATGTAAAGGCTGTATTGTTCTCATTTCTTTCTCTTTTTTTTTTTTTTTTTTTTTTTTTTTGTGCCTGCTATTTAAAATCAAAAGACCTATACTTGATGGAAATAGAGAGTAAAGAACTGGATGGGAATGTATTAGAAATCCAAATAGGAACAAAAATTACTTTGTATTCCACTCACATGATTAGATCATTTTGTTATTAAACTGTTGAGAGAGATCAATTTATTTCAGGATGTGAAAAATCTTTCTGTGAGTATAGAATAATTTATATATTTTCTCTTTGAACTAATATTAATTCAGAGGCTTGATTACCTGTATTATCTTCCATACGATGGTTCTACAAGTGATTGAAATTCACTAGGACAGTGCAGTATTGAAATAGCGAAGCAGCACAGTGGAGATGGGAAGGTAACTGTGCAAAGCAGAGAATGGAAATTTGACAGAATGTTTGTTACTATTGTTAGAACTATTTTACTTTCTTAAAAAAAATCAATGAAAGGATGCGTATGCTCACTAGAGAATGAAAGTGAGAAAGCACTCTCCCCTCACCCCCCAACCCGTGGGGAATGGTCACTCTGCAATCCCTTCTCCTCCATCTCTGCCTTTGGGATTTGGTGCACACACACACATATGCCTTGTGTATTTTTCAGCTCATCATGTCCACGACTCAAACCAACTTGACGTGTGCGGTCCCACTGCCTTAAACACTACACAAATGTTATCCCATATTTTATCTTTTCTAATATTTATTTATTCCATGAGTGAGAAAAACAGAGAGAGAAAATGATACGGCATCTCTTAACTGGATCCTGAAACCACGATCCATTCCCGGCTCCAGTCAGCCCCCAGATCATGGACATATACTGGCATACTCAGAGAGGTCTGGCATACTCAGAGAGGTCTCTGGATGTGAACTGGCAACCTTCCCACCTGAGTCAGCCTCATGGAGTGTCACATTTTGCTGCAGTGCCATTGTCCAGCCCCTATTATACTTTCTATCATGATGCTATTTGTTATTCTAGCTACCTCCTAAGGATGATGCTTTAAAATAGAGTCCTTTTTAAGCTAAATATCTTCAATGTGTTTGCTTTGCATACCAGAGAATATAGAGGTGAAGAGAAGAGAATGATCTACTTAGTAAAGAAGAGTTCCTGCTTCTGACCACTCCAAATTTGTTGTAAATCTTCCTAAACTTTGGGAAAACTTCATAGAAGTGAATCTGTGGCAGAGACTGGTGGTGGGCTGAGTTTTATGTCTGAACTGGATGTAGGATACAAAGGCAGAGGGAGCCATGAAAATATAATCCTCTAGAAATGAGAGGAACATGAGAAATGTGCAATACCAAGGGCTGTAGAATTTGGAAGGTTTGGGACCAGCAGTTAGCATAATGGCTATGTCGCTGAACTCCCATGTAGTCGACCGCAGTTCGAGTCTCAGACCTGGTGGCTTAAACTCATGCCGGGTACGTGTGCGTGTGTGCCCAAGATCCTGAGAGGAGAATGGAGGAGAAGGGATTGCAGCATGTCCATCCCCCCTGAAAGGTGATTTCTCACTTTCTGTCTCTCTGTCTCTCTCCGTCTTTCTGGCGAGTGCACGCACCCTATAGCAAAAAATCTCTAAAAAAAAAAAAAAAAAAAGAATTTGGAAGGTTTTTAAAACCCTATTTCACCTCAGTCCTTAAGGAAAGCAACCATAGCCAATATCTCAGTAGTTTCCAGGAGGTCTGGAACTTCGTCTTGTTTCTATAGCTCCCCTTGTGCCGGTTTCAGAGTGAGAAATCAATACTATTTGTTAAATGAAAATTCCTTATTCACTTCACACCGAATAATTAGAATCATACATTTCAGAAGGAACGGGTAACCATTTCTTTCTTATCCTTTCCCTTTTTTCTACATCTGTCAGTTGTTGGTATTTCCTCCCTAGTCTTCAGCATGTAACTACATCTTGACAAGTTATCTGGATAAAAAATAAGAAGTTCAGTCAGCCATAGTTTTACCATATTGTAAATTAAAATAATAGGAATGCAGTGGTTTGAAAAGTATAAAGTATGTACTGTTATTAATCAATCATCAAGAGCATTCTGTGTACAATAAAACCTACTTTTAATAATTTGCTTCTCAATGCTTTTCCAGCCCTTTGTCTCCCCTCTTGACAATATGAGTAGTAAAAAGATCAGTCAGGCTGTTCAAATCAGTCGAGATTTAAAGCAATGTAGAAGAAACCCTGAAGAGGAAACTGAAACCCCCACACCTACCCACCTGTGTTTTAGCTGCAAAGTTTCCAAGAAGAAAATTAACAGAGAAAAGGAGGCTATGAAGGAGTGAAATGGAAAGAGAAGAGAAATCATCTATGGAATTGCCCCTTGAATCTGAAATAGAATACCCCCTCTCCTCATGTGTCAAGTTGGGCTGCAAAATAATATTATTCCCTGGTGCAGTTTTCTTCAGTGAATTAGACTGCATAATCCTAGGTAAAATCACACTGGGAAAAAAAATCAAAGATACAAAAAGTTAGTCATATCACTAAAAAAATCACCGACTATATGGATTAAACCATTGGCAGCTTCTAAGATAAAGATTGTTTTACACATTATCTGTTGAATCGGAGGACTTTCTAGTCCGTTGGACCATGTACCTTTTCAAAATGAATAATAATGAAATAATACCTAGGAGAAGAATATTAACATTTCAGCAATGCAATTTCTTGGTCCAGATGGGAAACCACTTGAGCTTAAAAGGACTGTAATGAACAAGGAAAAAAGAGATGTAAAACTCTGCATTTTATTCAATTCATAACCCAAGTTTCCTGATGTGTGTTTCCTTAAGATGTTTCCAAGTCTCGGGTTTTGCTTAAAAGATACCTTTTAGTAGAAATATGCGGATTTGTATTGCCCTGCATGCAAATAAGTAGAACAGTGTGAAGCTATTCCTTAAAATCCTATGTGGACAAAATAGAACTTGCTTTCTAAGGAATGAGACCTCAGTCCTCCACTACTGCCAGCCATCTAGCCTGGCCTTCAAGTTCATCAAGGATGGTGATTCCACAAGCTCTTTGTTAGCTATACAATGTTCATGTTACTTTGTTGTTGAGAATTCCTTTGTTATACAATTGAAATGATTATACTGTGAATTGAGCTATTCCCCTGAACCTACACCTTAGGTGACTGGCAGCCTAGATGAATCTATTTTGGGATTCATAAATGGTCTGTTCATTTCCATATCTGTTTTTTCCAATGTGAATTTAAAAAAAAATAATAATGAGATTCTTTTAGACTTACAGAGTTCCTAAAATAGTATGGAAAATTCTCATGTACTCTATTTCTTGTGTTAATAGCTTATGTCACCATAGAACACTAATAAAAACTAAATAATTAACCTTAGCACAGATATATTATCTAAACTGCAAGATTTATTTGTATGTCATCAGCTATCTGCTACTATTTTTTTCTGCTCTAAAATCCAATCCAGGATTCCATGTAACAGTTGTTATGTGTTCCTTTATTTTTTTTTACCTTCTTCTCTTTCTTCCTTTATTCCCTCTTATCTTCTTTCCTTTTGGACTTTCATACTGTCAAGCACCACAAGAAACTCTAGGCTTCTTATTTTCCCTACCCCAAATCTAGAATCAACCAGTTCTCCAAAAAGCCCTGGCTTCATTTATTTGAGAATGCTGTTTAAAAAATAAGATTTAAATACTTGGTACAATTCACTACTTCTGGGGTATTACTACTACTAGTCACTTTCAGTGACTAGAACTAGGAAAAATATTATTATTATTATTATTATTAAAGCTTAAACTACTGAAAACAAATTTATGAGTCCATACTGATACTTTTAATTCTAATACAGATTACAAGGTTCATTTTAGTCTTCACCTTTTCCTTATATAATTTCTTTCTTCTTAAGTGAATGATCTAGTTTTTATTATCTATAATATATATATACACTTCTTGGTAAACCTTAGTACATATATTTGGTTATGGCAGCTCTAGCAGACTAATATGTGTAATACCACATTATAGTCCAAATATCATAAATATAACTGCTATACATTCACATACAAATTTTTGTGTTAACATAAATTTACATTTCCATTGATTAGATGACTAGAAGTGAAATTGCTAGGTCATATAGCATATAAATATTGAACTTCACAAGAAGCTGCTAAATTGTTCTCCAATTTGCCTCAACTATGTTTTATTCCCACCAGAAATGTATGTATGACAATGCCACTTACTCCAGGTGTTTGTCAGCACTTAGTAATGGCAAGTTTTTTTTTGTTGTTTTTTTTTTTTTTTGTTAATTTTCTTGTTGCCCCCTATTAGACTTGTTCATAGTACTACTTAACAGTATTTTAATATCTGTGATGCTTTATCCTTTCTGGTCATAATATTGCTACCATGAGTCCTATCCTTTTTTCTTGGTCTTTCTGGCTAGCATTTTCAAGTTTTATTGATATTTTTTAATTTTTTTAAATTTTTTTATTTGTTCATTCCTTTATTTTAATTAGAGAGAGACACAGAGAGAGAAAAAGTTAGAAAACAAGCCACTAGGTCCAGGACTTGAACCATGGTTGGCCATGTGGGAGTGTCCAGTGCCTAACCACCATGCCACCAACTGGCCCCAAGTTTCATTGATCTTTAGACAAATTAACTTCTGCTTTGATTTATCTTTTCATGTTATTTTTCTGTTTTAATTTTAATTGATTTGAGTTCTCTCTTTTAAAAAATAATTATTTATTTATTTAATTCCATTTGTTATAATTTTTTAATTTGACCAGACAGAAATAGAGGAAGAGGGAAAAGGAAAATGAGAAAGCACACTGCCAGGTCTGGGACTTGAGCTGCAGTTGGTCATGTGGGAGTCCAGTGCCTTTATCTATCACACCACCTGCCAGCCCCGATTTGTGTTCTTAACTCTATTCCTTCCTTCTACATGTTTTAGAATTAATTTGCTATTTTTTAAGAGTATTAAAATGAAAACCTAAATAATTTCAGACATCTCTTCCCTAATGTATATATTGATTATTGTAAATTTCTTTTAAATGCTAGTTTAGCTATGATGAGCACATTTTTTATATATTACACTTTGTTTTTTCATTTAGTTTGATTACATCTTCATTTCCTTTGCAGCATCCATCCTCTTTGATGTATGGGCTATTTAAAACTATATTGTTTAAGTCTCAATTATTTGTGAATTTACTATAAATTTTTCAGGTATTGATTTCTAGTTAAATTGTCTTGTGTCCAAAACATACTCTTACGTTTTCTATTCTTTCAACATTATTTTATAGCTCAGAAAATGCCTTATCTTGGAAATGTTCCCTTTGGAGTAAAAAAGAATGTGTATTATGCTTTTCTTGGATAGAATCATCTACAAATGTCCTTTATGTTTAGATTTTACTTATTAGTATAGATATTCCAGCTTTCTTACAACAGCTGTTTATATGGTATTCCTTTCTGCATTCTTTAACCTCTTGTCTATGTCTTTTTAATTAAAATGGGTCATTCGTGGACAAAACTTCATCATGTCTTGTTTTCTCACTCATTCTGATAATCTTAATCTATTAGCTGATATTTTTAGGGTATTTATTTATTTATTTATTTTTTATTTATTTATAATTTTGCCATTGGGCACATACACTTGCCAGAGACAGAGCAAGCAAGAAAGAGAATGCAAGAAAGTACCCCCATGGGAAACTGTCATGCCAGAATCCCTTTTCCTCCATTTTTTCCTCATGATGGGATTTCAGGCACATATGCTTACATGCCCAACATGTTTTTCAAGCCATAGGGTCCAGGATTTGAGCTGCAGTCAGCCATCTTAACTATCATGCTACCAGCTGGCCCTAGCTTTTTAAAATATTTTTATGTGATCACAGATATGCTTGAAATTTATTTCAGCTTTTTCTTTTTTCTTTCCCTGCATTTTTTAGTCAATTGAACATTTCCCCATGATTCCATTTTATTTCTTTTAATAACTTATCACTTAAACCACTTTTTAAAATTTTAGTCATTTCTGTAGGGTTTAAAATAAACATCTTTAATTAATCAGCCTACTTTCAAATACTATACGGCTTTACATGTAGTTCATGACTTATAACAATACATTTCTAATTCTCTCATATTCTTTGTGCTATTGTTTTCACATAGTTTAATTTTATACACGTGTTTTCATAATATATTTTGCTTTATATAGTCGTCATTTACGGTAATTAATTCTTTTAAATCCAAGGTTTAGTCTGATATAATTTTTCTTCACCCTAAGAAAGTTCCTTTCACATTTCTTCAAGGATAGGTCTGCTTTTAATTAATTCACTCAAGATTTCTTCTTCATTTTTGAGGGATACATTGGGTCTTGATGGTGAAGTTCACTCCCAACTTCCATCAACCTCAGATCACTGTAAGTGCATGGTGGTGTATTCAGGGAACTCTCTGGCTGTGAAACCAAACTCTTCTCATGTGGGCTAGTCTCATACAGTGTCACCTTTTACTACCGTGCCGTTGGCTAGCCACACCATTTGATTTTTTTTTTATAATTTCCATCTGTCTGCTGAGGTTATTCACCTTGATATCTACCTTTCACATTATTTACAGTTATTTTAAATTCTTAGTCTGACATGGCTAATGCATACGTCATATCTAAATCTGATTCTGATATCTTGATTCTTATAAATGGGGTGTTTATGCATTTTTTGTATGCCTTACATTTTTTTGTTGAAAATTGGTCATTTTGTAAAGCATGTTAGAAAATGAAATAGATTTTATTCATGAAAATGTCTTCATTTTTCCTTTTGGCAAAACTGTACTTGTGTATGCTTTGGGTTCATCTGAGGGTATAAAAATTGTTGTTCCTAGACAATATCACGTTTTACCTCAGATTTCAAATTCCTGTAGTAATAGTTAGTATTCACAGTGGGAATTAGAATAAAGTACGCTTCCTATACGGCCCTCCAGTCTAGGTCTCTGCATTATGTCTCAGTGCCTGTGTTCTCTGCATGTTTTTCTTACCATCCTTTTTCTCTCCTAGTTGGACTCTGCTGGTACTTATTATTCAAAGCTGGTTACCTTGGTGTTTGTGTGGTAAGCAGAGAACAGGAAACGTTCTCTGTTTTTCTGATTAGACTTCATACTGTCCCTGAGGTCTCAGATGGGTGTCCTTTTCAGTGCTCCTGCTCCCAAGCCCCACACATTTCTAAGCCCAGCATTTATTCTAGTTCCTCCCTGAAGATGAATTTTCTAATATTTCTTTTTCCCTGTTTCATAAGTTTTTACCAGTTCATGAAGGTAAGGTTGTTTGTTGCTCTTCTACTACCTACAGAATAAGCATTTTGTTTCATTAATGATATCCTAGGGGAGAAGAATCTCGTGGTGTCACTTGCCCTTCTGATAGGACTACTATCGTCTTCCCCCTCATTTTATACAATGGTAGAAACTTTCTTAAGGTTTCTTGATATTTTCTGTGAGTTCCTCATGAATTCATGGAGAAGAACCTACAGGAAGGTATGGCTTCTACCCATTTCTGAAGCACCAAAGGGTTTCACACTCTGCAAACTCACATTCGGCCTCTGTTAAATGTCCAGTTGTCTCTATCATGGGTAAATGTATGCAAAAAATTATCTCTCTTCAACTTTTGATCTAGTTGTTTTCTTGCTGCCTGAGCTCTCTGATGGTTTTTAAAAGTTGTGAAAATGTGAAGTTAATTAGACTGTTATTCATTGTAAAATTCGGAGTGATGCTGTTCCAGCTTATTATAACCAGGGCCAAAACTGGTCTTTGTATTAAATAATCACACAGTAATATAATTCTTCTAATTGATTTTTATTTAATTAGAAAATCATTTCCATTGACTTTGAAATCAAAAAGTACATATTGACTTCTGAAAAAAAGGGGTAAAACAGTTTCAGATGCTGAAGCTTACTTACTCTGCACATGGGGGGAAACCTATTTACTTTAACATATTCTGGGCTGAATTGTCATTTTAGTATAATACAGTATTACCGGAACACTTCCAATGATAGAACTGGAGGTGAGAATGAGATAAGAACGACTTCAAAATATAAGAGGATGCTTCTGTCAGATAAAGCTAAGATCAAATTTCTTATAGTTTTTTACTCTCTAGTCTGTTGTCCCTAGTAACATAAAAGGGGTGAGGATAAAAAGAAATTGTTTTATCCCCAAGTAGCTTCTTTTTTCTTCTTAGGGGAGCAAACATCTTCTAGACCATAAATTCATTTTTAAAAAGTTTGTTTTCTATGTCAGGGCATGGACTATGTTTAGTGATGGAAATTGAGAATATGCAGTGAGTGAGATTTCATAAAGCCCCTCAGAGACTAGAATATGAAGGAGCCTACATATAAGTTCTGTGATAAATAATTTTTAAAAAGAGTTGTACAAGAGATTTAATATGAGGGCTGGCAAGTGGTGTGGTGGTTAAGGGCACTGGATCCCATATGGCCGACTACAGTTTCAGTCCCGGACCTGGCGGCTTCCTTTCTCACTTTCCCTCTCTCTCTCTCACTCTGTTCTTCTCTAGTCAAATTTAAATACATAAAGTTAAATTTAAAAAATTATTTAAAAATAAAGGATTCAATATGGCCAAAGAGAAGTGACATATTATAAAGATTAAGAGAGTCGGTGTTGGAGTTAAGCTCAGTAGGTGTAACTTTTGACTCTATTTCTTCATGATTATGTAACCTGAGCAAGTTCATTAACCTTTGTGGTGCCTATCTCTTAAAATTGGAGTACTGATAGAGAGGTCGTCAAAATTTAATGTGCTACTATTGGGTTGAAATGAAATAGTCAATAAGCAGATTTTTTGTGATCTACGAAGATGGCAGTTTCCCATGGCCTATCCTCATGCATTGTAGTCATTCAGTCAGTGTAATGCCAAAAGATGGTTTATTGGATTGAATCTTGCACCTCTTCCCAAAATACATGGATAAACCTTATTTGGAAATAAGGTTTTAAGGCAGACCCTATATGAAATGACTGATGTCTTTATAAGAGAAAGAAGAGGAAGACTTAGAAACAGAGATGCAGAAGAGATACATGGGGCAAAGTCCACACAGAAATGGAAACAGAGATTAGAGGGATGTGTCTGTAAGCCAAGGAATGCCAAGGACTGTTAGAAGGCACCAGAAACTGGGAAGAGAAAGGAAGAATTCTCTAGAATCTTTGGAGGGAGCTCAGTTCTGTGGAGACCTTGATTTTTGACTTTTATCTGTAAACTGTGAGTGAATTAATTTTCATTGTTTTAAGCCACCAAGTTTGTGGTATGTGCACAACAGCCCTAGGAGACTAATACAGGTGGAAAATGCTCAACAAATGCTGTCTATGATTTGTCATCAAAACAGATAGGAAAATACTACATGACAGTGGTGATTATTTACAAAGGGAAAAGGAAGGTCATTCCAGGTGAGAAAATGTCATAAATGAATGTATAAAGAACAAAATATTAAGGCTAGCAGGTGGTATGATGGGTGGTTAAGGCACTGAACTCCCACATGGCCAACTGTGGTTAAAGTCCTGATCTGACAACTTGTTTTCTCACTTCCTCTCTCTCTCTCTCTCTCTCTCTCTGTCTCTCTGTCTCTCTCTCTCTCTCTCTCTCTCTCTGTGTGTGTGTGTGTGTCTCTCATAAGTGCATGTGTCCTTAGCAGATTTTTTAAAATGATAATAATAAATAAGGTAAATAAATCTTTAAATAAAAAAAGAAATATCTACTTGCACAAATTGGTTAGAATATACAAGAGGAATACATAAAGATGATTCTACACATAAATGACCTGTGATAGACGACTTCTGCTATGTTGGAGATGTAGACTCTGTGCTATTGGCATAAGTTTCAGAATAATTTTTAAAATATAGGAGTTAGGTGACACAACCAAAATTTTCTAAATATCATTCCAGAAGCACTATTTGCAGCAAGAAGGAGGAGGCTTCAGAAGATTATGGAAATTGTCATGGTTCAGGATCATAAAGTCCCAAAAGGAGAAGGGAACATAAGAAAAAGATAGAACAATGCTTTCAGGTGTAGATTTTATTATATATAACTTATATGTTTGAAGTGGTCAAGAGGAATACAACTACAATTATTAAGTTGGAAAAGTCATGATGTATTTTTCTCTTTTTCTCCACAAAAAATATGTCAAGACTTTTCTGACCACTCAGTATATACAGATTTCTGATTTAGGATGTAGGTGGAAGTTACACAAAGAATTGAAATAGAAGAGGAAAAGTTCCTTAGGTGAGAATTAGAGAAAAATTGTAGTTGAGAAAAATGCCCAAGTGACAATGTCTATAGAATTGAGACATGTGGATTTAGACATTTGGGGAGAGGTCTTCATCGTCAACTCTTCTATCATGGGCATACCTAATTCCCTCACCGAGTGACCTTCATCTGGCTCAATTACTAGCCTGTATTAATCCAACTTCCTGTATCATTTTGGCATTAGAAACCTTAGAGTTGTTAGGTTTTAGATAGAAGTTGGAAAAATGATGGTAGATGCACTAATGCACAGAAGGAAAAAAAGTTAACAAAGAAAGAGAAATATGTTTCAGGATTGACAAGCAGGAATACAAAATTATAACCTAAGGATGGGAAGATAAGAGAATGATAAAACTAAAGGAGAAATTTCAAAAAAAAAGACTAGTTAAAATTTCACAAAAAGGTTATGTTGGTCAGGATGGACTGAAGTATGCTTTGATGACAAATAAATCCAAATTCTTCACAGCTTAACAAATTTCTTCTTCCCATAAAACATGGATCACTGGGAGGATAGAGATGATCATGGTCATCCAGGGGCCAGGCTTCTGAAGACTGTGTTTCGACGTATATTTCAATAATCTCTGAAGCCAAAGAACGAGAGTATGGTGAATCATGCACTGGCTCTTAAAACACCCACATGTAATGATGCATGTTGTTCTACTCATATTTCATCGACCTATCAAGTCACACCTCAGTGTCTAGTATAAATAATATTTCCAGACTTGTCATGATGTTGATAAAGGACAAATTTATCATGTGTCTAGGAGAAGAAACAGAGTATTTAGAGTATTTGTAAAGAAGTCCCAAGAAAGGGAACCTGAGGAGAAGGGGAAAAAAAAAAAAAAAAAAAAAAAAAAAAAAAAACTTGGGCGAATTCCCTAGAAAATAGGAAGAATTGGAGATACGATTCAAGGAATTAGATCGCTGAATGGATCCACTGAGATGGGAAACATTTAATTTTAATAGGCCAGCGCAACATGTTTACCTGATTTTCTCAGACATTTTCAGTGGTTGTTTCACAGAAAGGAAGTTGGATTGATACAGGTTTGTAATTGATCCAGAAGGTCATTCTGTGAAGAAATTAGGTATGCCTGTGATAGAACAGTTGACAGGAGGAACCAAAAAGTTCTAGATTGACTGAGGAAAGAAACAAAGAAAACATGGGACAGGTATATTTGAAACACTGGCAAAAGTCAAAGACCTAGAGAACATGATGATGTTGATGTGCATGTTAAAAATTTATAAAGGATTAAGAATATTAAAGATTTTTTTATGGTTTCAGTGGTTTTAGAGGTGGGCTGTGGAAGGGTCTGCCAAAGTAAATGAAGTAGAAGATATCTGAATTACAAGGAAAATGTTTAAATTATGTGGCTAGTTTTCTAGTATTTTTACCTTATTTGAGAAGCTTCCCCCTTCTTAGACCTGGGATTTGGTTTTCTTTTAGGGTTTGTGGTCAATTATACTAAGAGATTGTAGTGAAAAATCAATATTTCTCAATTTGCAGAATTCAGGCATTACAAGGGAGATAGAAGTTTAAATCCTGCTCTAGCATTTATTGCTTAATTAGCTCGAGCAAGTTATTTTACCTGTCTGATCTATTTCTTCATGTATAAGTCATAATTTGTTCAACAAATATGTATAAATTATATGCTTTACTATGTGTACTCAGAATGTCTACTGTGTCTAGAATTGTGGTGAGATAGCAAATATATCAGCTTCATTTTTCAATGAAGATCTAGATGAAACATTGAATCTTTTGGATGTTTGATCAAGTCCCATGTGAAAAACACAGAATCTTGGTTACTTTTAGGCAGCAATAATCTCAGACTCAAAAGCTAAATCACGATTGCTTTCAACCAATATTTTCAATTTAGTTTCTCTTTGTCAATGATTGATCTAGAGTTCAGCATGTGACCCAGCTCCAGCCAATTAGACAAAATGGGTGTCATCTAGAGGCCTTCCAGGAAAAAGGTTTTCATTAAGAGGTAGGACCTTTTTTAGGACCTAAGAATTGAGCTGCCTTTTTTTCTTGCATCTTTTTTCTTCTTCACTGTAATTACTGATTAACATATAATTGTACATCTTTGTGGGATATAATATGGATTTTTCAAAGCTTGCCTGCAGTATGCGATAATACACATTATTGAATATATGGGTTTTTAAAAAATTATTTATTTTACATTTATTCACTGAACATCACCACGGCATATAAAATGTGACTTCCTATCCAGAATACACTGTATAGTGGCTTAATCATACATGTTACATCAACAAATAAATCCCCCCCCCCCCATTTCTCACCCTATGCCATTTCCCATCCTCCTCCCACACTCTCTCTGGTATCTATAGTTGCTTTCCTTTTTAAGCCATATAGATAATATAAAATAATTGGATCAAGCCAGCCAATGGTGATTAAGGCAGCTCGATTCCACATGACTGACTGTGTAGTTTGAGTCCCAGACTTTACGGCTTGAATAGCATGCTGGGTACGTGTATGTGCCTAAAATCCTGAAAGCAGGGAAAGATGAAGGAGAAAGGATGTGGCATGACCATTCCTATAGGGGGTGATTTCTCACTTTCCCTCTCTTTCTTTCTCTGTCTCTCTCTGGCAAATGCATGCAACCTCTGTCAATTAAAAAGAAATCAAACTAAGGATATAAACATATTTATTATCTTTAAAATTTAGCATACTTGGTGTCGAATATATTTGATATTTGCTGAAGTAGTTCTTTGTTTTTTGTTTGTTTTGTCTTTCTGGAAGGGACATATATATTTGTCAATGACATTTTTACCCAGCTGTGATAACCAATTCCACTTGTTTACATGCATTCTTGAGTCAATCATTTTTCTCTTGAACCCTCTTATCTACCCTCTCCTCTTCGCACGTGCAGCTTCTAATACCTACCACTATTTTCTGTGCTATGCTATTAAGTCCTTTAGCTTGTACTAAAGAGTGAGGACACTTGGGCCTGTTTTATGGCCTGGTGATTGAGTCAGCCAGATCCCACAAGGCCAGCTGCACAGTTCAAATCCTAAATTTGGCAGTTTGAGGATTATTTCGGGTACATGTATTTGCATGCCCAAAACCTCAACAGGAGGGAAAAGTGGAGGAGAGGGGACTGTGGCATGACTGTTCTTCATGGGATGCCTTCTCCTCTCCTTTTCTCTTTGACTCTCTCTGTCAAGCATATATGTCTGCTAGCAAGAAAAAAAAGAGTGCACACTCAAGTATATGTTAAGTGGAGTAGTGTGGAATTTGTCCTCCATAACCAGAAGTTCATCCACTTTGTATCAAATGACAGAAATTCATTATTCTTTATGTCCAAATAGTATTCCAGTTTGTACATGTACCAAATTTTTTAAATCCATTCATAACTTTTTGGACACTTATGCTGATTCCATGTCTTAGCTATTGTGAATAATGCAATAAGCATGTATGTGTAAGTGTCTTTCTGAATGAGTGAATTGCCAATCCTTTGGGTATTCAAAATATATTACAGAGCCATAATAACTGAAACAGCATGGTATAGCTTCTTTTATTCTCTCATGACTCTTCTTTTTCATTTGTTTGTTTGGTTTTAGAGAATTTTTGCCTTAGGGCATGTGTGCTTGCTGGAAAAAGAGATAGAGACAGTGAGAGGGAAAGTGAGAAATCACCTCCAAAGAGGGGTGGCCACACCATATTCCCTTCTCCACCATTCTCCTCCCATGATCTTTGGCATGCATACACACATATGCAGTGTGACTTTCAAGCCACCAGGTCCAGGACTCAAACCATGGTCAGCCATGTGAGAATCCAGCTATGTAATCCTATACCATCTGGATTCGTTCTCCTCCCATTAAATGCACCTCATCCACCCCTAGCTACACCTCAAAACATGAAAATCATTCTTATTATTCAGTTTTCATCCTATCCACATCCAATCCATTGGCAAGACCTGCCAGTTCTACGTCTAAAATAGGTCCATAATCTATTTCCACTGTTACCTAGTGCAAACCTTCATCATCTCTGATCTTGGCTATGGCAATAGGCTCATAATGGTAATTATATCTCAACTATCTCCCCTCAAAATTTGCCCCCATGAGGCAGTATGAATGATCTCTTGAACTATATTAAATTATATATCCTCAACCTTCCTGAAATCTCTCTTATTGTACTTATATAATAATTATGTAAAATCTTTGCCTCTGAAACAGGTCCCTATATTCTAATCCCAGACTCCTTCTCTCTTTTATCACATTCCATATTCTCTAACAACATGAGCCTCCTTTTTGTTCTTCACACAGAGGTTTTTTGTTTGTTTTTGGGTTTTTTTTTTCCCTGTCATAGAGAATTTGAACTTTCTCTGCTTTCTTTCTGAACCACTTTCTCCATGGTTCCTGAAATAGAATTCTCCTCATTACAGAGGTGTCACCTCAAGTGTCACCTTTTTAGAAAGGTGTTCCTTGATCAGCCCACATATAATAGGAATTCCTGTATTCCTACACCCTCTCACTCTCACTTGACTCTCCTTTATCTAGTTATAGACTATTTGATATGAATGTCTTTCCTTTTCTTTTTCTTTCTTTCTCTCCTTTTTTCTTGTGGGGGAGGGGTTTGTTAGTATATCTCACCCAATAGAATACACATTCTCCATGAAATCAGGGACTTTCCTGTCTGGCTCATAATACTGAATCACGAATCTGAAATACTCCCTAATGGGTAATAACTATTTACTAAGCATCAGTCAAATGAATAAAACTTCATGTTCTCCTTTTCTTCTTTTCCTACCCTAGTGTTTAACATAGAGACTAATGTTTCATGGTTACTTAATAAATATTTATTTGTTCAAGATTTATTGAACACAACTTTAAATACACCCAAAGCTTTATGTAAATCACTGAGGATATACTGTCAAGAAGAAAGAGACATAAAATTCTATTTTCCTTATGGCTGTGGTGCAAAATATTCAGAAAAACCCTTTGCATACCCTCTATGAGCTTAAGGGCCTTGATTTCTGCTGATTTCCAAGGTGTGAAATGTAGATCAAACCCAGAATAGCCTTCATTTTTATGCTTAAAATTTATGTATTTTCTGTTTTTCAATGTCAAATGAATCACTACATTTTCAACACTTGATGATCCTTATTATCGTGAAATATTCTGCAATTAACAAAAATATTTAGACAACATTCATTTGTGGAATCATAATATAAAGTATTCTCTGTTTTAAAATGAAATATTGCCTAAGGCTAGTACTTACCAGGAGTTCTGCGCTTCCACATTACACATGCATTAATAGTTTGTCTGAACTCGACAACAATTTTTAATCCTTGGCAATGCAAGTGTTTTCTCTTACATTCATGAATCTCAATGATCTTTCTTGGTTTCAGATTTCAAGTCCACAGCCTCTCATCTCTTTTTAACACTGTTTTGTTACAATTCCTGTTAACTCTTCTAAGAGAGTTGTTTCTTTGCACTAACTGCTTTCTAAATAAAGATCATTTTCCTTAGAGAAAAGCTGGGACTGGATGTGGAACCAGAGTTAGTTTTTATTTGCCTCCCAATCATTTAGTAGTCATATGTGACTGTAATAATGGGGGGGGGGGGAGGAACATGCTAAGAAGGGAAGCAATTTCATTTTATTCCTCTTACCCCTTAGATTGAGCTTTATCTCCATCTTGGTTGATTACTTTGAATCAAAAATTGTATCTGAAAGAATGGTCACAGGGTTCTTGACAAGTCAAGATAATTTATTTTGCACAGTAAAGAGATATTTGAGTTACCTGTAAATAAATAAATATAATTATTTAATACTATTAAAAGTAAAAAGACAGCAAATTTATTGAGATGGTGATTAGTGATAGAGTGACAGATATAACATGCAAAAAAAAAAAAAAAATCATCACAGCTTTCCAAAATAGATACCAGGTAGTACCAGCAGATATTGCTGGTACTAATTCTTCCAAAGATTTGTAAATAATGAAAGAGTGTTAGAAAGCTACACCTGTAGGAATAAGTCTCAAAGACAAGAGAAGACTCTGTAGGTAGTGATTAAAAGTATCGTGGATAACAGAAGGGGTCTATCTCGACCAATGGCACAGGTAAAGTAAATGGGTTTGGCAAGAACATTGAGAGTAAATAAGGTAGTTCTGGAGTGTACACATTTACAAAGAGTAAACCAATCACACATTTTTGATTTAAGTAACTGAAAATTATGAAAAAAAATAACAAAGCAGGATGTTGGGTTTGGATTCAGTCTGGAGTTTTATTAGTAAACATATGTCAACTCCTCTTTGAAAATTTGTGGTATATTCAACTGTTGCTTTTGAATCTTTAATCACACATTCTTTATAAAACTTCATCCATGACACTTTGAAATACTTCCCAACAGGTTGGGTGGGGTGTTTTTTTTTGTGGCCCATCACTGTTGAGTTTGATCATGAGACATGCTTTGGTCAATGGAATGATAGTGGGTGCATGAGATACGAGCAGAGTCTGTACACATGCTTGTGCAATTTGGCTTGGCCTCTTGTGTAGCTGTGAGTTGTTGTAAGAAGAGCATATCTCACTAAGACTTCCTTTCAACCAGGTCTAAGAATGAAGATGCATGGTGCAGGTGAGATCTTGACAGGAAACTTGGAGTCCGTCCTGGACCCAACACGGCAAGCTTAGATCAGCGAACCACAGCTGGTTTGCAGAACTATAAGCTTGAAAGTTAGTGTTTGTTGTCATAAGCCACTGAAATCTTGAAATTGTTAAATGGAAAAATTGACTACTTCACCTTTTTAACACTCCCACATGTGGAATGTGTAGAATTATCTCTTCCCTGTAATGTATTCACATGATATTCTGAATCCACATTGATTGCAGTATCTTTCAAGTGGTAGACTCTTGTTCAAACATCTGTCTCTCTTAATATAAACAACTTTCCATAAGGACATAACTTGCTGGTATTTTTATTTCACTTGCCCTCAAACTGATGCACTATCTAGCCTAAAGTAAACCATTGTGTATTTGTAATAATGCTGTTTTCTGCATATGAATATCCAAAGGAAAGGCTATTAGACATATTTGTCAAATAAATGTAGACTGACATGTTTTGTAGCATCCATATCCTATCCATTACATTTGGAAAAATTTTAAATCTCCACTTTAAGGTTGGAAAATAAAGTGTTACAGCCTGAATGTGTTCCCCTTAAATACATCTGTTAAAATCCTGACCCCAGTGAGGTGTGGTCATTGGGAGGGAATTAGGTCATGAAGGCAGAGCCAGTATGGGGAAAACTTATACTTCCTGCTCCTAAGAGCACTTACTGATAAACTTTCTTAACACTAATCTCTAGCTCAGTGTCTCTTTTCTGGAAATCTGGCTGACAATACAAATGATGTCTGATAAGTGCATCTTGACAACATTGAGTCTACCTTGATTTAACTTTAAACTAAGAGAAACACAAATATAAAATAGTGAAGTGCTGTCCCTAAGAGTGCATGATTTTAATGAAGAAAAAGACATGTAAACTTACAACTATCCTATAATGAGGTAACATCTAGAAAAGAGATTAACTGGTAACTACTTTATTTCTAACTGTGACTTGTGAAAGCACTATTGACTGCTATCTCTCTCTCTCACTGTTACGGTAAATGGGAAAATTCAAGCATAATGAGATCAAAGTAGTCTGATTACAATAGTCATCATACCTGCTGCACAATGGTCTTTGCATCAGAAGAAAAATTATATCTCTAGGGACCAGCAGTTGGCATAATGGCTACGTCGCTGGACTCCCGCGTTTTGAGTCCCAGACCCAGTGGCTTAAACTCACATAGGTGTGTGTGTGTGTGTGAGTGCCCAAGATCCTGAAAGGACAATGGAGGAGAAGGGATTGTGGCGTGGCCATCCCCTCTGTGGGGTGATTTCTCCCCTTCTCTCTGTCTGTATCTTTCTGGTGAATGCATGTACTTTATAGCAAAAATCTCCAAGAAAAAAGAAAAAATACATCTCTAAACTGTAAGATTCTAAGATTAGGAATTTGATAGTATAACATAACCTAGTCCATTATAATAACACAAGGTTCTTTAACCATCAAGTTTGAGGAAGCTAGAACTTAGAGGAAAATTTGCCAGATCTGTAATATTTAAAGCGAACACTGAAGGGCCGGAGGTGGCATGGTGGTTCAAGTGTTGGACTCCCACAATGCCAACTGTGGTTAGAGTCCTGGACCTGGTGGCTTGAAAATCACACCAGGTGCATGTGCGTACATACCCCAAATCCCAGGAGATTGGAGGAGAAGGGATTGTGTTGTGGCCATCCCCTCTGAACATGATTTCTCACTTTGTCCTTCCCTGTTTTTCTCTGTCTCTCTTCAGCGAGTGCACACACCCTTTGGCAAAAACCTAACAAAAAAGGATAATAAAAATAAAAGTAAACAAATAAAATGAACACTGAGTGATTGGTGGATGATTACTATGTAGAGAAGAGAATAGACCTTTCTTAGTAAGAAACAAAGACCTAATCAGATCTGATATGTCAGGAAATGTTAAGTTCTCATGGGTATTCAAAATTGTAACTTCTAGCCCAGGCTGTATGGCAATCATCTGCAAAAACTGAAAATGTAGGCAGTTTTTGTGTTTGGGCACACTTTGCTGAGAAGAGGTTGCTCAAGACTGTTCACAGCACAATTTAGGTGAGATTGAAGTGTGGGAGATGTGAGAGAAGGGAAAATGGCTTGAAATAAGACCACCAAGTTGGAATTTACAGAATGAGGCAGTTTATTAAGAGGAAGGTAACAATAAGAAATTTATTCCAGCTCAATTCATTTTGTTCATTTGTTATTTAGTATAAAGCTAGAAACTGTTCCCTATGGCTCTCAGGATAAAGTCCAATTTCTTTAACTGGACCTCAAGACTCTGAGGGTTCTAAGTATTACTAACTTCTCTATCTACAGTAGTTTAATGCCTGAACCTGAAAAAGTGACTGTGAATTTGAATCCTTGCTTTGCCAATAGCTGTGTCACTGTCATCATCTATAGACTGAGGATAACACTGCTTACTTGAAACATTTGACAAAAATGTTAAATTAAATAAATAAATAAGCTAAAAGAGATTTATATTTAAAATAGCACTTATGATAAGTTATCTCTCAACCTCCCCATCTCGCCCTAAATAAGGTAATATCTATTCAGCTTTAATTTGTAGAATAGATGCTACTTTTTTTTTTTTTTTTTTTTTTTTTTTTTTTTTTTTTTTTTTTTTTTTTTTTTTTTTTTTTTTTTTTTTTTTTTGAGTAGAATGCAGTGGTACTCCCAAACTCAGATGATTTCTCCCAACTTCCACAGTACTCTGAACTTTTGCTTATACTGCCCTATAAGGTATCATATCTTTACTTACTGATATCTGTATATGGACTTCTGGTTATTCTCTGGGAAAGAGAATGCTGTCGAGGAACTTGTTAGTGGAAGAATGATGTGATCTGTATGTGCCTGAAGAATTGTGCTGGATACTATACTGAAAATAGATTTTATGGGAGTAAGTCCCTAGGTCTGATACAATCTACTAGAAAGCAATTGCAAAGGTCTAAATGAGAGATAATGAAGAGATGGACCAGGGCAGTAGCAGCATGCTGTGGGATATGGTTAGATTCTGGATATATTTTGAAAACAAAGCTACATGATTTTCTATTTGATGAGATATTGCATGTGAGAGAAATACAAGAGTAAAAAAGCACTCCAATTTTTTTTCTGATTATCTGGGAAGATAAAGTTGCCATCTACTAAGAAAGATAAGACTGTAAGTAAACAGCTTTTTGGTAAAAAAAAAAAAAAAAAGAGTAAAGTTTTCAGTCGTTGAATTTGGGACACACTTATTGAAATAGACATCCAATTAGAGATTATGATTAGGCAGCAGAGTACAAGATTTCCACAGAGAAGTAGCTGGGAGTTGTCATGATGTAGATGGTCTTTAAAGCTGGAAACCCAGGTGAGAATACCAGGGCAGCGATATAAGAGAGCGGAGACCATGACAAATGCTCAAGCCTTGTACATCCCTGATATTTAAGTGGTCAGGGAGCCAGGCAGTGACCTAGTAAAAGAGATTACAATACAGCACTGAACCATATCCATGGTTCTGTCAGGGGTAGGAAAGTCAAAAGTGCACACTCAACAAGATTCAAGAGTTGACTCTCTATTCGACACAGTTGATTAGTAGGAGAGAACTTATGAAGCACAAATATTGCTATTATTACAGTCTCAGAAAATGAAACGTGCCCCAGGTTTTATTATGTTTTGCTGAATTGAGGCCCCCACAATGCCTGACACATTCATGATTTCTATAGGAAGAAATGCAGATATTGTCGTGGAGACTGACATAACATAGCCCATCTGTTTTAAAACAGCACATGTTATAAAATGCCCTATCTTTTCCTAACATTCTCTTACAGTGAAGGAGACAACAAGTTGGTATTATTCCAGATTGATCTTTTGAAACACTCACCTATGTAAAACAATCCGCCTTTCTTTAAACAAAATTAGTTCAATGGTAGAAAAGTAGCTCAAATTTTCTCATCTAATATAGGATCATTAGTGCTTTACTAATAGCACATACCTATTTTTCCCTTGAATAATGAGTTGAAAATTAATTTCTAGTAGTAAATTAGAATGAAAAAGTATACAACTTCTGCTACATGAGATATGCTTTGTGTTTCAAAATGTGAGTTTTCCAAAGACTCCAATTAGGGATTGAAACAAATACAGGGGACTTTCAAAAGTTATTATGTATGTACAGCTTCTGAGGGAACAGAAAACGACTGCTTTAAGATACACTGGGTTTTTGCTGTTGTTGTTTGAAGTTTGATATTCAGTGTTTTAATCTTTCAGGTAAAAGAGTCTCACGACTTCTATGCAGATGAACTGCCTGCATTTCAATTTGAAGTAATGGTGTGAGCAATTTCACTCCATTACTTCCAGCTCCAATAGGTTCATCGTGTCCATGTTAATGCCTGCCAACAACACATGAAAAGAACAAAGGCTTGTAATTCGTATAATGGGCTTGAATAAGATGGTGGTTTTTACCTCATGGATGAACACACTAACTGATTTTTAAAAATTGTTAGCACACAGAAACATATGGTATGTCAACATCACATGCCACTCTCAAATAAATATACTGGAAAGAAGCAAAATCCTTTCTATCATCCAAAGTGTCTTGTCAATACGCAGCTACCAGGAAAACTCACTCATGTTGCATATTTTCTATTTCAATCAGGCACAGATTTCTGTCACTGTGTCTGAGTGTCTTTTCATGTGAGTGTGAGAAAATGGTAAAGTTGACATTTCTAATCTTTCAAAACCAACTTGTGGTACCTCTATAAATAATATCAATTGAATCTGCTCAGGTTAAATACAACAATGAGATATATGAAAAAGGCTAAGTAAATCAAATGCTGAGATTAGGAGAGTAATATATACAGATTCATACGATATACGTATTAAAGCATTTTGTAAGTATTGAGCAGTATTTGATTACTTCAAAGCTTAACACTCAAATTTATATTCTGACAGATGAATAAAAAATAGATTATGTGATGATATTATCTACCAGTCTTAGCATGTGAATTATTCCCGTGAAGATCAGTCAGCTATATGAACACATAGTACATTTGTTTTTGTTCCTTTTAATTCAGAAGTATATTTTCGTTCCTGATTTTGATATGGAAGCAACTATTGTGAATTACTTTAGACAGAAAGACCTGAGGTTTGTTGCAGTAATTTCATCTACTACCTAAAAAATACGAGTAGATCTGGATATAACCAAATAAAATTATACTTACTAGAAAGCAGGTTATTATTTTTAAAAAAAATTACCATTGTGTTTTTAAATATTTTCTTGATTTGACACATTTAGTAGACATGGCTTAACTATTTCTCACACCATATTAAATAAATCATACCTTTATGGATGCACACAAAAAACATACAGAAAGTTCCTTTTAAGTTCATAGTTTTAACACCGAGTGCTTCAATTAGATTTCTTTGGGTATGCTTATCTGAAACCAATGCTGTCCCATAATCTCCTTAGGAACAGCATTCACTTTACTTGGAAATAGGCAATCTTGTAAATTGCTGATAATAGGATTTACATATGACAGAACATCTGTTTACAACTGAGAAAAATTCAGTGAATATTTCAAACTATTCCTACATTTTGACTCCTGTAATCACTATTTCATTTTCAGCTCAATTGATTCATTCATTCACTCAATCATTACTTATTGAGTGATTACTATTATAAATGGTTGGGAAAAGAGAGTTAAACAAAACAAATTTTGCTCATGGAGCTTACATAAAGAAAGACTGGAGGGAACCAGCAGTTGGCGTAATGGCTATGTCGCTGGACTCCCACGTAGTCGACCGCGGTTCGTGTCCCGGACCCGGTGGCTTAAAACTCACGCCGGGCATGTGTGCGTGCGTGCCCAAGATCCTGAGAGGAGAATGGAGGAGAAGGGATTGTGGCGTGACCATCCCCCCTGGGGGGTGATTTCTCGCTTTCTGTCTCTATGTCTCTGTCTGTCTGGCGAGCGCACGCGCTCTATAGCGAAAACCTCTCCAAAAAAAAAAAAAAAAAAAAAGAAAGACTGGAGAAAGTCAGCTTGAGGTTTTAATGCCAAAGTTATTTCAGACTGCAAGTGACGTGAACAAAAATACTGATATATAAGTGGTAAGAACAACTACTGTAAACAAATCATCCTTTTGGTATATACTAACACAAACAGCTAATAGTACATTTTAACTTTTCCAGTACACAAGAATATCTGTTGAATCAGGCTTTCTTTTTCACATGTAAGGTATTATTTAATAATAATTATACATGTGTTGGGGAGTACAGTGTGATTTTTTCAGTACAGGAATATAATGTGTAATGATTACAGATGGATGAGTATATCCATCATTACAATTATTTGGCAGAACTTTGGGTTTGGAACGTTCAAAATCCTCTTTCTGCAGATACTCTGGGCTATATAGTAAGTTGTTAACTATTTTCTTCCTACTGTAGTTTTTCCTTTTTTGTTTATTTTATAATTTCTTATTTATGTTTAATTGTTGTATACCTTTGTGAGGTATAATATAGATTTTCAAAACATGCATGCAATGTGAGATAATCGAATCAAGGATAATTATATGTGTCATTTCAACAAAGAACTCCACATTATGATGTGTATCATTAATTTTTCTTTCTTTCGTTTTATGTATATATATATATATATATATGTACATATGTACGTGTATATATATATATATATATATATTTACACATACATACATATATGTAAGATTGGATATCTCTGTTTTTTTCACTCAGTCGTGGTAGTCTATTAAGACTAAAAAGTCTTATGTGATTTGGGGGAACCAGATTAATGGAAAAAATACATTCTGTGAGACTTTTTCATATTTAAAATAGCAGCCAAGTGAATTAGAATGTATCACCATAAAATAATATCAATATTGAAAATTTAAGTAATAGATATTGACCTTCTGATCTGGGCACTAAATATTAAAGTATGAAGAAGTTAGATGTGGTCTAGGTTATGTATGCACATGCTTGTATAGTGAGGCAATGAACAAAATAATAGAACAAACTAGAAAACACATCTCATAATAATTGCCACAAAGAAAATAGGATGATGAGAGACAAAATACATTTCGGAAGCAAATTTTGTTTTTATTTTTCCATATGTGGATTATCTACATTGATGATTAACCCATCCACTGAATTTTTATCCTTGCTTAAATTTTTCTAGTTCAGAGGACTTTCATTTTTAGCTCTCCCATATCCAAAGCTTAGAAGTCATCACTCCCCTCCTTACAACAAGATAAAGCTGGACAAGATAAAAATCAATTTTTGGGACCCCCAAAAAGAACTGAGGTTACAGAGCAAGCTGCCTCCTCAGCATTAGGATTGACAAAGTCATTCTGAGAGTCACAGCTGAAATCTGTTTACATTGAGCAGAAGCTGCCAAACCCCTTAAACTGGTAGTTAACACTTCGATTGTAATTTTGATTAATTGGTAGAGGCTGAGCATAAACTATCATAAGCGTGAGGCTGAGCGTAAACTATCATATACGTGAGAAACTCTGGATTGCAGTTTGAAGGTAGGAACCCACTATCATAAATTCCATCTCTGGAAGGCAGAAGAAAATGTAATCTTTGGGACTTTCCCCAGAGCCTATGTCAAGCCAACAAAGACACCCCCCCACCCCCACCTCCCCTGCCACAGAGCCTATCCCACTTGGATCAGGGAGAATGTCTTCCACTGTATCTAACGTCTTTCATCCTTCCAGTTTCACCTAAGATGGGGGGGGGGGGGGGCATAAGCAGAGTAAAAAAAGAGTGGTTTGAGGAAACAGATTGGAAATGCTACAGCCAAAGGGAAAAAAAAGAGCTGTTATTTTAATTTAATCCTGAACAAAACATGCATGGTATAGGAAGTATTTTTGGGAAAAAAAAAAGATAAAATACACTCTCCAAATACAAATGTTTTTCCTTCAAATGTTTTTTTTTTTAAATTCAAATGTTTTTCCTTCAAATCACATGTCCATATTTCTCTTCTTTAGAGTATGCAAAAAAAGGAGAATTAAAGCAATATTGATAAACTCACACACTTTATTTCTCCAAAACGATTCCAAATCATTAGTAATTTGCTCGTATCCACAGGAACCACAAGATAACAGATTTTTCTTGAGGCCACATTGCCCCTACAAAAATAATTTTAACAGGCTAAACTGTCACTCAATTTAGAAGAGTACAAAATGCATTTCCCTTTTGGCAACAAGCAATTTTTTCATTAATAGTTAAGATTGATCACTGTAAAGTTTCCTTTATCTTTTTATACAGTACTGTGCAGCTCAAGGTAGTACCACAAGGTCAGAATGCATGTAAAACCCATCTTTATTCAAAATACATTAACAAAGACAGTAGGAACATTCTGTGCATAGCCCAACAATGAAACATACCAAAATGTCAGAACTGCTTTAATTATGTGAGAGTACCAATTGTTCTTAACACAAGTCAAATGCATAACAAAAGAAATAAAATTACTTTCAGCTTCTTCACACACCTACTTATCTCACGAAATTTATGTAGTCAGGGGGTTTGAACTCTCCGTTTTAAACCTTTTCCTTGGAACTCTAGGTGTGAACGCTGCTTTTCCCAGACTTTTACAAGGACATTCATTTGGCCGGCCTCATAAATGTTACTTCGTGCTCATGAAAATGGGTCATACAAACACTAAATATTTCCTTAGCTGAATTCCTTCTGGTTTTATCATCTCTTTCTATTTATAACTGAAAAACAATACTCTTTAAAAATAAATATATCCAGGCAGCATCCTTTTCACTGTAGTCACTCAGTCCATCTTTTGGTGATGAAATGGCCCAGGACGGCAGTGTGTCTATTGGCTAATTACTTCCAGGAGTCATCTTCACACACTGAAATTCAAACCTTGAGTCTGATGAAGTTAAAGGCTATTTATAAGCACAGCAATATTATAAGTTCCAGCTCATGGACCTAAGGAAAGTAGAAAATGAGAAGAAGTGATCATGCAGAAATATACATCAACACAAAAATTTGAAATATATATGAGTACGGTTAAAATCTGTAGCAAAATATCAGTAAGAGAATTCACTTTTATTCGGATTTTGTTGCACATGTCAAGAAAGTGATTTACTGGGTACCCAAGTTTACACTGTGTGGCTGTGTCATCTAGAGGCAAGTCTCTAGACAGGGAACACAATTTACAGCCTTTTATGCTCCTGCCAACCAGCTTACCATAGGAATAGTCAAGTCACTAGTTTTTTGCCAGTGGGATGTGAGCAGATGTAGCATGAATCTCTTCTACATCAGGAGCTCTAAGAAGGAGGTGACCCTTGGGGCAACAAGTGGCTTAGATGTTAAGGCACTGGACCACATGGCAGCTGTGCAGTTCAAGTTCTGGGACTGGTGGCTTGAGAAGTCACACCTAGCACATGTGTGTGCATGCCTCAAATCCCGAGAGGTGACAGGAGAAGGGACCACAGTGGGGACATTCCTTCCCACTCACAGAGAGCTGATTTCTTACTTTTTCTCTCTGCTTCTCTCTGGGGACTGCATTGGTCCTATAAAACAAAAGCAAAAACGCAAAAGCAAAGACAAAACATGATGAAAAGGTAAGCCTTTCACTCACTGAATGTATATAAAATACGATAAGGCTTAGAAGATGGTGGGATTATAATATAAATGGCCCTAGAACCCCCTGTGCTGTGGTGATTATTAATTAGAAAGTGATCAATTTCATTCTCATGCTTTTTTAAAAAGAGTTACCATTTTTTAAAGAATTACTTATTTAATTTTATTTATTCATTAATTTATTTTAATTTGACCAAAGAGAGACATGCACATAGAGAAAAGGAAAGTGAGAAATCAAGCCACCAGGTCTAAGACTTGAACCATGGTCAGCCATGTGGGAGGGTCCAGTGCCTTACCACCCCCCCCATGTCACCTTCTAATCCCATTATTCTCATGCTTTTATGTTTCTTTTGTCCTAGTAATTAATATTCTCCTTAAAAACAGCTTCACACAAAATCTTATCCATTAATTTCGGGGAGTCCCTAGAGGTATCTGCCATGTTAATGCACTGTCTGTGTTCCTTGAGATCTTGAGGTACAAGGCACTTCCCAGTGGAAGGAAAAAATCTCCTCTTGAGCACCTGAGTGGCATTATCTTTCATTACAATGTAGTGGAGATTTGCATGGGAACATCTTTTTCTTTTTCCGTAAGTTAAGGCTACTGCTCACATAGGTCAACCCAAAGACTGATGTTTGAAAAATAACTTGTACTTCTCCTTATTTTCCTCCCCACAGGCACTGAAGTTCCTTGTTCTAGATCTTTCTGTCTCAATTATTGAGATCAGACTTGCAAAAAGAATCCTCTCTGGTTGCTTGACAATAGTATGTATAACCTCCAGAAATAGACAAAGAAATACTATTTAAAGCTGTCAGAAAAGAACATAAACAAACAGGCTAAATTTATATTTGGATTTTTAAACATTAGTAACTTAAGTATTTTTGTTGCATTTAAGTTCGTTATTTCATGAAATAATTTATCATTGTGCAAGACATCTTTACTTACATATATGTAAATATGTAGACTTGTTTACTGTGTCTGATGGATATCTGTAATAAAGTGTTGGTCTTTAAGTTTCAAATTATTATGATCTATGTTTGGATATGAATAGAATCCTATTCATAGACATAATCCTTGATTTTTTTTATCATTTCTGTAACCTATATGTGTGTGTGTGTGTGTGTGTGTGTGTGTGTGTGTTCAGCCTTTGGGACAGTTTTTACAAGGTAACACTTATACCTTCAAGTAGACTATGACTTTAAAGTTATCCTTAAAATATTAATCATTTGATATTTTAAAATCAGAGCTTCAGTCTTTTTTTATTTTGTATCCAAATGAGTGTCATTCCAAGCTGAATTTCTCTGGAGTGTTTAAGGCCACTAGGCTTACTTAATTTTTCACCAGATTCCTTCAACTTGAGATTTTCAAAGCTGCCATAACAGAAATTATTTTCCTATATAATTAAGTTAGTTGGTTTATCATTGTCAGTCCCAGGATCCCTCAAATAATTGTAAATTTATCAAATAGGAATAAATCCGTCTCTTGGATCTAAGTTAAAATCCATGTCAGAGGCTTAATTCTTTTCCTCTTATAAATAACTTCACTTTTACAGAAAACAGCCTGTCTTATCATTTTAGTAGGTTATATCACAGAGATATTGACCTCAGCATTACAGCTCATTGCATTTATTCTATTAGAAAATGAATCTTGTTTGAGTCTCTTGTGGCCAGAAACACCAGTTTACTGAATATTTAAAATAATAGCAAGTGCTTCTTCTAATTTGGCCACTTACTGACTATGTAGCATTTGACATGTGACTCAACACTTTCGTTCTCTTATCTCTTATATTTACTATGACTGTTGGAATGAGAAATAATTTTAGTAAAAAGTGCTTTATAGCACCTATCACAGTCACATTTTAAGAGATTCTCAACACATCAGTTACTGTCTCCTGACTTCACATTGTTTTTTTTTGTTGTTTTTTTTTGTTTTTTGGAGAGGTTTTTTCGCTATAGGGCGCGTGCGCTTGCCAGAAAGACAGAGAGAGACTGAGAGACAGAAAGTGAGAAATCACCCCCCAGGGAGGATGGTCACGCCACAACCCCTTTTCCTCCATTCTCCTCTCGGGATCTTGGGCATGCACGCACACGTGCCCGGCGTGAGTTTTAAGCCACTGGGTCCGTGACGCGAACCGCGGTCAACTACGTGGGAGTCCAGCGACATAGCCATTACGCTAACTGCTGGTTCCCTCCTGACTTCACATTGTTTTTTAGAGGTTTTATCTTAGGGCACGTGTACTCGCCAGAGAGATAGAGACAGACACAGTGAGAGGGAAAATGAAAAATCACTCCCCGAAGGGATGGCCATACCACAATTCCTTCTCCATTCTCCTCCCAGGATCTTGAGCATGCATGCATGCACATGCACCTGGTATGAGTTTCATGTCACCAGGTCCAGGACTTGAACCAAGTATGGCCATGTGGGAATCCATTAACATTCCCACGATGCCATCTGCTAGTCCCTGACTTCACATTTTAAGAAAAATAGTTACACAGTTCTATAACAGTTCAGATTTCATAACTAAAGTTCAGATCCATTAAAATAGCTATTACTTATATAACTAGACCTATCAATATAAAATATTTTATTATATTTTTCTATTAGCTTACTTAATTATTATTCAGCAATGTACTATTTTCTCAGTTTCTGACCTGATAATAAAATAAAGAAATTTAATTTTAGGGAGAGATATTTGCTATAGGGTGCCTGCCCTCACTGGAGAGACAGAGAGAGACCGAGAGACAGAAGTGAAAAATCACCCCCCATGGGGGGATGGCCATGCAGTAATCCCTTCTCTGTTCTCACAGGATTTTGGGTATGCACACAGACATACCCAGTGTGAGATTCAAGCCACCGGGTCTAGGCTTTGAACTACGGTTGACTATGTGGGAGTCCAGGGACGTAATCATTAAACCATCTGCTGGTCCCCATCTTTTTTTTAATTAAACCTGAAGGTAACTTTCCTTTGTGGTTTAAGAATAGTCTGACATACTGGCTCTTGTAAAATGCTCCTGTATGTCGGTATCAGCCCTGGAACATACTGAACACTTAGCTCTGCAGAGAAAACAACAGAAGCCAGATCTCTTAACTCTGGTGAAGTGTAGTGGTAGCCACATTTTAGTGAAAGTTTATATTAGTTACAAATCCCCCTCCAAAATGGAGAAACATATTTGTAGCATGCTGCCATAGATGTGCATAAAATTGAAGAATAAATTTTTACTCAGAAACCTTCAGAAACATTTTAAATAGATATTGAACAATATAATGCTATGAATAGATTTCCTAATAAGTTCTGTGTACATCACTGAGTCACCATGAGGACAAAAAATTAGGGAGAGAAATTACATTTCGGCACCTTGTATGCCTTGTTCTGTAAACTTAGTTATTCCATTGGACAGTTGTGACGCTTGCGTGAGCAAGTGTATGTGACAGTTATTGTAAACTATAAAGTGCTTTATACATTATTAATAGTTCATAGACTACAAAAAGTTAAAATAGAGATTAAAAAAATGTTGATGACCTTAAAATCTGTATAATTTGTAATAAATATACAAAACTCTTTGACTAGTTATGCTAAAAATAGAGTTCCAAATTCCACTGAAAAATTTTAAATGTTTTACCCCCCAGAGAGTACTTTCAAATAATCGATTTTTCTTTCCAGTGTGATGCACACACCCACATGCAGATGAACATTCACATGAATTCATTATTTTTTTTAATGCAGTACTTTAGAGAAGGGTCAATAACTGCCTTCCTCTTTTTTGCCCTCTTGTTAAAAACCTACTGGCAGCCAACTCCTGTTACAATCAAAGTAAAGGGACAAAGTAATGGGACAGTTCGAGTGTATGCAACAGCACAGAGTTTTGTTATGCAATTGAAAGATAAATATGTCTTTATCTTTCCAAATATCCAGGTTTATTTCTGCCAAAGAGTGGTGAAAGTGAAAAGGAAAATATTTGTGGGGAAATGGATAAAAAATAATGAGAAATGTAACAGATACAGGTGGTATTGCTCCAGTTAGAGAGTTCCTATTTTAGAAAGTACACTAAAATAGGTTGGCTGGCCACCTAAGCAATACCTTATAGAATGATACTTCCAAAGGCTAAGGATGATCTCAGTTTTGTAACCTCAGAAACGTGGTTTTTGTCACTGCCACTTTAAAGAAATAGGCTTCTGGGAACTGATTCATGTTAAGCACAGATACTCACAAGAATGTCATTGAATTCTTTACAAAGAAAAGTATGAATATTCAGGTCTGCTTAGCAGTTATGTCAACTGCCCAATATATTACTCCCCTCTGGAAGCAAATCTGCAAGAAAAGATAAATTATTCTAGGAAGATGCTTAATGAGCAAAGGGAAGGAACAAGTGAAGTTCAGTTCAGTTTAATTCTGGCTCCTACTATATTCTAGAAATTGCTAAACACAAGATATGCAAGACAAGATTCTGTGGTCAGGAATATCAGTTAAATGAGAAGCCAAAACATAAACATATTATTTTATATCAGCCAGGGTTCTTCACTACAAGTAACTGAAGTCAAATGTGACTTTTCCATGCACAATAGGAATTTACCAAAACTACAATGGATTGCTCAAATAATTGTCAAAAGCAATGTTAGGACCATTTAAGAGGGAATAATCACATAGAAGAACTATTGACAGTTTGGTGAGAATATTATTGACACCATTGCCAACAATAAACACTGTCCTTAGTTTTTCCTAGACCCTCTTGCATAGTGCACTACTGGCTGTCACACTACTTCAATTTTCTGACATTGGGACCCTAGGAGTTTAAGATGTTTTCCCATAACAATGCTGAGAGAATTCCTCATGATTTCTGTAACTCATGGCTGGTACAACAAATTGGTGTGCCTAGAGAGTGTTCTTGTACATTACTTCCAAACTAACCTAGGTAAACTAACATATCACACTGTCAACTTTTAAAGGACAATGAGCCCTGGTTTGCTCATGATTTATATAGTTCTTTTTTTTTTGGGGGGGGGGGAGAGGTTTTTGCTATAGGGTGCGTGTGCTCACCAGAAAGACAGAGACAGAGAAACAGAAAGCGAGAGAAATCACCCCCCAGGGGGGTATGGCCATGCCACAATCCCTTCTCCATTCTCCTCTCCAGGATCTTGGGCACGCATGCACATATGCCCGGCGTGAATTTAAACCACCAGGTCTGGGACTTGAACCGTGGTTGACTACATGGGAGTCCAGCAGCATAGCCATTGCGCCAACTGCTAGTCCCAAAATTATGATAACCTTAAACAATCATCTCTACTAAAGACAAGACAAAAAGGCAAGAAAACTGATATTTATCTATTGTATATGTAGCTCAAGGCGTCTTTACACAGAATAAATAATTACTTTTTTTAAAATTTTATTTAACTTTATTCATGTATTTATTTCATTATTTTAATTTGACCAGAGAGGGACAGAGGGGGTGGGAGGGGGAAGTGAGAAAGTAAGCCACCAGGTCCAGGACTCAAATTGCAGTGGGTTACATGAGAATCCAATGCCTTTAACCACCATGCCACCTCCTGACCCCTATAAATAATTATTTCTATTATGTTGATGTAGATGCTGAAGTTTGGTCAGATTAAGCAGTTGTGCCCGGATTCACAACTGGAATGTAAATAGGAAAGGGTGACAAAGTGAAGTATATTGATTGTAACAAATCTGCTTTGGGCAGCATATTAAATGCAGGATGCCTTTGGTCTTGGTCATTCCATCCAGAATTGACCAGAAGCAGAGGAATTGTCTATTGATAACTAAACACATGAGATTTACTGACAATTTTGTATGTCAAGTATTACAGACCAAATATTTAGTTAATATGCCCTTTTCTCTGGACAGTGCTTAAGGTTCACTGGCAAAAGTTTATAATTCTTCTTTTTTGAATTTCAATATTAATATCAACAGCACATTCACAGCATTGAATAGATCAACAAGATACAAACCCAACAAAGAAACGTTGAATTTAAACTGCACCATGTACCAAATGAACCTAACAAACATGCCCAGAACACTCCTTCCAACAGCTGCAAAACACATTCTTTTCATGAGCACATGGATAGACTACATATTAGGCCACACACACACACATACACACACACCAAAAAAGACTCAAATATTTTTTAACAATAGAAATCACATTAAATATCTTTGCTGACCACAATGGAATAAAACTAGAAGTCATCAACAAAAGAAATATTAGAAATTATAAAAATTTGTGGAAATTAAATAATACTCCTGAAGGACCACTGGGTAAAGAAGAAATCAGGATAAAAAAAAAGTAAAATTTCTGGAAACAGACAAAAATGAAAACACAACATACCAAACCTATGGATACAGCAAAAGCAGTAGTAATAGGGAAGATTATAGGAATAAATGCCTTCATTTTAAAAAAAAAAAAGATTTCAAATAAGCAATCTAAAACCATCAAGGCATTAGAAAAATAACAAACTCTCTTTCCTTTTTTTAATTTTCACCAAAGGGTATGTGCACTCACCAGAGAAAGAGGAAAAGAAAATGAGAAAACACCCACCATGAGGAATAGTCACACTACAATTGCTTCTTCTTCATTTCTCCCCCATTTCAGGATTTTGGACATGCACACACATATGTAAAATGTGTTTTTAAACCACTGGGTCTGGGATTTGAACCGTGGAGTCAGTTGTATGAGATTCAGTAGCCTTAATCACCATGCCACTAGCTGGCCCCAACAGCAAACCAATTCTAAAATCAGCCAATGGAAAAATCTAACAAAGATTAGGAAAGAAATAAAAAACTGAATACAAAAAAATAAATAAAAAAAACAAAAAAATTTTTAAGATAAACAAATTTGATAAATTATTAGCTAGACTAAGAGAAAAAGAGAGAAGATCTCAATAATTAAAATGAAAGATGATAGACAAACAGTAGTAACTTTACATTACTACTAACAAACTTTACATTACTACTAATACCACAGAAATACAAAAGATAATCAGAGACTATTGAAAACAACTACTCACTAACAAATTTCAAAATCTAGATGAAATAGATAAATCCTTGAACTCATACAAACTACCAAGACTGAACCAGAAAGAAATATAATACCTGAATAGACAAATAACAAGTAATGAGATTGAGTCAGTAGTAAAAAAAATCTCAAAAAGAAAAGCACAGGCTTTGAAGTCTTCGCTACTGAATTCCACAAAACCTTTAAAGAAAAACTACTGCCAATTGTCCTCCAACTATTTTCAAAATATTGAAGTAGATGAAACCTTCTGAAACTCATTTTACAGGGCCAGTATTACCCTGATTCTAAAACCAGACAATGATGCAACAAAAAAGAAAACTAAGGACCAAATATATTCCTGATGATCATAGATAAAAAAAATTCTCAATAAAATACTAGAAAATCAACTCCAACAGCACATCAAAAAGGTTATTCACTATGATCAAGTGAGTTTCATCCCAGAAATCTCTATTGAACCATCTGGTTCAACATATGCAAATTTATAAATGTGATACACTATAGCAACAAAATGAAAGACAAAAAACATATGATCATCTCAATAGATGCAGAAAAAGCATTTGACAAAATTCAACATTGTTTTATGGTAAAAATGCTTAACAAATCAAGAATAGGAGTGTGTACCTCAACACAATAAAGGCCATGACAAATCTATAGATAACATCATACTGAATGGGAGGAGCTGAAAGGTTTTTCTCTTAGAACTGAAATAAATCAAGGATATCCACTCTAATTCAACATGAAACTGGAAATCCCAGTTAGTGCAATAAGTTAATAGAAGGGAATAAAGTGTATCCAAATATTAAATGAGAACAATTATAAATTACAGAGAATGAATCACTTAGGTCTTGAAAAGTTCCCACCTATGTAACTGACAGTAATAAACTAAAATTAAGAAAAATTAAAAGAAAAAATGGAAAAAAATCTGTTTGACTAAAAATTAGTACTAATTAAGAGGCGGATCAGAATTTGTGAACATTAAGCCTAAAGATGAGAAAGTACTTCTTATTGAGCTTCCATCATGATTTTTGTTCCATTTTATGGGCTCAAGCCCCATGCAAATAAGAAATCATCAAAATGAGTGATAAAACAGAAAGCTACAACTTTGCAGTTGCTGAAGACCTTCCCAAATACTTCAAGAGGCCATCAAGAAGAGAAGTCTTGGATTGGCTCCATGCAGTGGTAATGTCTGCTCAAGAGAAACCAGATCCCACATAGCAACTGTGGTTCCATTCCTGGCTGGCCAAGCTTCAAATATGCTGTGTGCATGGATGAGTGCACAGGATCTGAACTGAAGGAAGAGAATTGCTTATGACCAGATCTTGTGCAGAGTACTCACCTCTCCTTTTCTCTTTTTCTATCACACTCTCATTTGTGCACACGTTTTCTATCCTAAACAAACAAAAGTAATCTTCTTTTCAATATGTAATATGAAATAATAAGGGTCAAAAATTATGCTCGATAATATACACACCAGCAAAATGGAGAAGGGAGAGGATCCATAGGTTTTATTATCTTTTTCAATTGTTTTATTTTTTGGAGAGTTTTGTTTGTTTGTTTTTTGTTTTGTTTTGTTTTGTTTGTTTTTTTGCTATAGGGTGCGTGTGCTTGCCAGACAGACAGAGAGAGACAGAGAGACAGAAAGCGAGAAATCACCCCCCAGGGGGGATGGTCACGCCGCAATCCCTTCTCCATTTTCCTCTCGGGATCTTGGGGACGCATGCACACGTGCCCGGCGTGAGTTTTAAGCCACTGGGTCCAGGACGCGAACCACGGTCAACTACATAGGAGTCCAGCGACATAGCCATTACGCTAACTGTTGGTCCCGGTCCATAGTTTTTAAAATTTAATGAAACCAAAAGCAAAAAAAACAAACTCCCAAATTTTAATGAAATAATTTATCTTCAAATTTTATCAAAATGGTTCTAGAAATTAACTGTAAGACTGAGTCCCTCTTACTAAGTTTGGACTTCCAAAGAAAAGCACTCATGGAAAAATATTCTTCAGGTACCTCACCCTTCTTTTATAGGAAAGTCACAATGGTCAAAAAAAAAAAAAAAAAAAAAAATTTCACCTTAATAGTTTTAGTCTTATTTTTTTAAAGTAAATTATAGGGGCTCTGTGAACTTAATTTTCCTGCTAATTATTATTTAAGTGCAATTTGGAATCCCTACAACATATACAACTTGAAAAATGTGAATAGCATTAGCCAATAATTACTTGGCATTGACCTTTAGTTTTAGCTGTGTCATTCCTCCCTTATATATATGAACAACTGTATAACCTTGAAGTAATAGCTCAAAAAAATACAAAATGCAGCCATCAAAAGGTAAAATTTTAGTCAAATTTCTATAAGATACAAGTATATGAGAATACACATGGGAAACATGAAGCTTCTCCAGATGTGATGTAGGTGAAAGTCAAGTACCTCTCTAAATAATTATAGATTATGGGGACTAAAGAATGCATCAGGGAGGAAAAACTACAAAACCTGGATTAAGAAACCAGCAGGTGGCATAGCGGTTATAATGCAGGACTCCCACGTGGTATACTACAGTTCAAGTCCCAGACCAGCAACTTGATACTCATGTTGAGCATGTGCGTGTGTGCCCAAAATCTCGAGAGGAGAATGGAGGAGTAGGGATTGTGGTGTGGTCATCCTCCATGGCATGCTCCATGGGGCGTGATTTCTCATTTTCTGTTTCTCTGTCTCTCTCTGTCTGTCCAGTGAGCATACGAACCCTATAGCAAAATTATCTCAAAAAGAAAAACAACTGGATTAAGATGTTCCCTTACTAATATCAGTGGTTTAAAGATATCTCCTCTGTTGCAATCAGGAATAGCAATAGAAATTAATTGGAGACATATAAAATCAACATAGCGAAATTCTTATACTATGCAGAGATGGCCTCTTAATCCCAGGATACTTTATTCATTTGATTCATTGAATTCATTTTCTCTCCTTTAGCCAGCCAGACAAGGACATGTTCTTAATAACTGTATGATAAAAATGATTATTTGGCTTTATTTGGCTCTAACTTAAAACCTACTAAAATATCTTTGATGTAACAGAAATTTGCCATAAGCCAAGAGACAAACCAAAGGCTTTCAAAACAAACAAAAAATGGCCTTTCTCATTTCTTTACTAAAATCTCATTTCCCATCCAACAAAATGTAGTTCTCAAACATACTTTCAGTTCCAATAGTACAGTGTAGTGAAATACACAGTATCATGACTGCTTAAATGTCAGAATATTAAACGTAGTGAGCAAAATGGAAGAGGATAATTACCTTTGGGACTGCAACTATTTTGACGCCACCTACGTCAGGCAAGAACATTGCTGTTACAGTCACATACTGCGGCTATTGTTAGAAAATCTGACTGTCTGCATTTAGGAACTGGGAATATGAAAACAAATATCTTTCCAACTAAAACAATAGTCAAAGTAGCCTCTTCAATAGGATTGTTGCTTGAAATACTGAAATGGTAGTGCATACCACTTAGTGTATTTGCAGTCATTTCAACTTGCCTTTTCTCAGTGAAGCCACTTTACACATTTTTAATAGAAATCTTTAAAAGAAATCAGACTACTTGGCAGTCTTCACAGTTCCCTGGGCTTCTTTTGTTTTTCTTGAAGGCCGTATCTGTAATTCACAAAGCAGGCAGAAGCTAGGTGGATGTTACCAAGAGGACCAGAAAGCAAAGAGAATCCATCTGCCCATGGGAGTCAGGTGTAGGTCTCTCTCCAAGGGGAATGCTCCTTTGGACCACTGACTACACCTGACTGGAACCCACTGGAAGATTGTCAAAATTCACAGTGATATCCCTATGTTTCCCAGCCAACCTTTCACAAAGACCTGGGTGGTGAGCTTAACAGCAAACCAGGCTTAGTTTTGCTGGCACTTACTACTTTGAGAAAATACTCAAAGGTCCTTCCTGTCATAAAACACTGGAGAGAGGAAAGCTAGGAAAAGTCCAACTTTAATTTCATGAATTTGCACTTACAAAAACATATATCTTCACCAAAATTAAGAAGATTTGAGAATTTGGCTCTAAGCAAAATTCCACTCCTGGGACAGTGGGATTGAATGCAGATTTCTGCTGTGGGCAAAACCTCACTATTATTTCTAGACAATGGGGCTTTCTGTAGTGAAAATGGTGGTGCTCTGTGCAGAGAATGGCCGGGAGCCAGTTCCCAGTTTTCTCCAGTGGATTTGCCAGATTGGCTAAAGGAGAGAATATTTTCATACAGACTGGTAACACGTCTGATGAAACTTGGGGAAATTAATCCAGTTAACTTTTTATAAAAAGTGAATGATGGTTGGAAAACTCAGAGAAAATGTGTTAAATTGCCTCCAAGGAGCACAATAAAGACCCAATTTTCTTTAAAATTTGAAAGAGTGCCACCTTCAGGTAAAATTTGCTTTTGTTCAGAGTCCTCAGTGTGATTTAGATCAGTACATCTCTAACTTTAAGGCTCTTTGAATCACCTGAGATTCTCGGTCAAATGCAGATTCCAATTCAGGAAGTTTTGGATGAGAGCTGTGATTTCATGTTTTAACATGATGTAGAAGCCAGTCAAGTCTTTTGTTTTGTTTTGTTTTGTTTTAGAGAGAGACTTATTTTTTGCTATAGGGTACATGTGCTCACTGAAGGGACAGAAAATTAGAAGTGAGAAATCACCCCCTGGGGATATGGCCACACTGCAATCCTTTCTCCTCGATTCTGTTCTCAGGATTTTAGGCACACATGCACACCCACTGGTGTGAGTTTTAAGCCGACAGGTCCAGGACTTGAACTGCGGTCAACTACATGGAAGTCTAGCAACATAACCGCTATGCCATCTACTGGTCCCAGTTAAGTATATTTCAAACAGCAGGAATTTAGATCACTGACAATTCACCTGAGCAATTGGTTCAGAAATACTCAATTTTTAAATTAGAGTATGACTAATTAAACAGTAATGTAACTGAGAAAGGTACCAATCATCATAAAACACTACTCAGCAAAAAAAAAAAAAAAAATTGGAACATACAACAAATTGGATGGATCTCCAGGGAATTAATGGTGAATGGCAAAAAATGCCAATCCCAAGGGTTATATACCATATGATCCCAATTATATAACGTGTTTGAAACAGCGAACTTTAAAAAATTGAAGACAGACATAAAGGTGGGGGGAAGGGAAGAAGGTAGGTGTGATTATATGCAGGTATTGAATTTGAATTTAAAGGTGCATTGGCCAGCCATGGCCAGCTGGTTGGGGTGGCTAGATATCACATGACTGAATGTACAGTTTGAGTCCCCACTCCTGAACTTGACAAACATGTAGGACATGTGTTTTTCAAAATCCCTAAAAGGGAAAGGAATAGACAAGGGACTGCTCTTAATGATGCTTCTTGGGGGGTGCTTTCTCACTTCCCTGTTGTATCAATTTTCTATCTCTCTCCAGCAAGCATATACACCCTATGGCAAAATTCAAAAAAATAAAGAATCTAAAGGTGTACACGTGAGCAAAGAAATCAGAATCTAATACAATGTCCTATCCTTATAGTGACAAAAGTAAGTGTACGCTCTTGTGTCTGTTAAATAACTAAATTTTCTTTGAATTAGTCCTAAAATACAATTAACTTTATTTCCTATTCACTCTTCTTTCTACCATTTAACATAGTCCATATGATTGAAATTTATTTCAGTGCAAAGAATTTTCAAATATATTTTAAATAAAATAAAAATTATTTAAAACATACAAAAATTTATTCATCAAAATGTAAGTCTCAAAATCCATCAACTATTTTAAATTTGCAAGGATATAATCTAATCAAATATAATTACATTTATTGGGTGAGGTAATGATAACACAGCTGAACCCATATGCAAAAGGCCCTGGGTTCGTGTCCTGGGACCTCCCTGAGCATGCTGGGCACACACGCCCATGTATCTGCGATCTCAGCCAGCCAAGACTGGGACATGGCATAAACACCCTATTGGCAAGAAGGTGGGGCTTTGTGTCATTATCTTTCTCTCTCTTTCTCTCATGTAAGAAATAAATGAGTAAACTTGACCAAAAAAAAAAAAAAAAGAATAAACAAATCAGGTTTTAATATAACATAATTTTTTTCTTAGAAAAGTACAGCAAATACTCAGTGTCTTATATCATCTCCTGCAAGTGGTTGCTTTGATACATTTCCCATTTTAAATCCACCAACAAACTGTCAGAAGTGTAAATATAATTGCCTGTACCACAGATATTTTCCTTCTAACAGCACCTCAAGTTGTTCTGGTAGTGATGTGCTAATCCAGAAGGTTAATCCAGGAAAGTTAATCAGTGATGGGTAGTTACTGAGACTGACCTCTATGGATAAATTCAATGAACTCCTTTGTCATCTGTCTTTGGGTTGGATTCAGCCAATGAACTGGTGGTCACAGTGAGGTGAGTGAGGTGGTGGTATATTCTTTTCCCGTTTCTTCCTTGTGGAATCCCTGTGCTATGTTGAATAATGGAAGGTTCTAACTCCTATCGGTTGGGTCTCTCCACACAAATTTCTCTGTCTCTATAGTTTCAAGATCTGCTCCTTTCATTTGTCCCCTCAGAGCAGCATGAAAATGGCAAATACCCTTTCAGTGCTCAGTGAATACTCCGTCCCTTACAGTTTCCTAGACCTCAATGATATCTTTGTAAATAGTCCCTTTATTAAAATCTTTTTAAATTCCTCATATTGAATGTGCCACTCTTTTCCTAATTGGTATGTGGTGTGTTTTTTTTTTTTTTGGTTTTGTTTTTGTTTTATCGCTTGTTGGGTTTTGCCCGATATTCATTTCCTCAGTCTCTTTTTTGGCTAAGAATAGTTAAATGACCAGATTCTTCTCAATGAGACATAAAGGGACATTAGCAAAAGTATCCCACCAACTGCTGGGATACTTAACCTCGTCTGGGCAGATCTCCTAGGGTGAGTCTGTGCTTAAGGCCTGGGAGATACGTTGGGACTTTTGGTGCCCGCCAGGATACTTTGCTCCCTGATAAGACATGCTAGTTTGGGGATAGTACCTTGTCCCTTTCCTCCTTTCACAATTTAAATGTTCATTGTAAAGATGGTGCCTTAAGTCACCTATCTGGAATGAAGCATTGGCCTGAGAATAAAAGCCACTACAAAGAGGAAGGTGAGGGAGAGAAGGATGCCAAGACTCGGGTTTTTATGACATCACTGATCAATAGCACCGCCATCTCCGCCATCTACTGACTGCATTTCGACTTGATAAGGATGTGGTATGTGCTTATAAGGTTTAAACTTCTATTAATCAGGCTTTCCTTGCCTGCCACCAAATCATTTCAATCTGATGGGGCAACCTATCATTATTGCAAATGCGACCTTGTCACTTTTATGCTTAACCTAACCCAGTGGTTCATAATTTGTAGAATAACCTTCTAGCATGACATACAATATCTTCTATGACTCTACTCTGATAGCCGTAGCTTTTCCACTTCAATATATTCTATCTTACATACTACAATGCTAATTCCTATCTCCAGCTCCTGCAGCTCCTCACACCTAGCATGGCATTTCTTGCCTTTGTGTCTGTGTGTTGAGTACTCTCCCTGCTACATCTTATCTATTAGAAACATATGTTCTGTCTTCTTTCTTTAGCTAGAGAAAAGAATAGGTCAGTTTCTTTCTCTCTCTCTCTTTTTCTTTTTCTTCAAAAAAAAAAAAATCTCTTCTGGATTATTCAAGAAGTGGAATTGATGAAACAGGTTTTGGGTAGCTCACAGAAATCTCTGAGGCCAGACTTACAAAATAAGCAGGAAGTAAGAAACCAGTAGCCAGAATCAAAGCAAAACTCAAGTGATAAATGAGTCTAGCAAGACCTGCTGCTGCCTTCTGCGGAATGACCGCCACCGCTTAAAACAATTGCTGTGGTGGTAAGCCCAGGCATAAGGCTTGGGAGCTATGTTAGGACTTTCTGCACACAGTCACCCACCACTCCAATGGCCTGGGCTTGCCCACCTGTGGGATACATAAGAACTGGTCTGAGCAGGCCTCTTCCAGTGAGCCTGCACTGGGGACAAGGGAGAAACTTTGGGACTTTAGGCACACAACGGCTCACTGTCCCAGCAGCCTGGGCTTGCCCTGCCTACTGCCCGCTAGGATACCTAAGCCTGGTCTAGGCAGGCCTACTTGGGTGAGCGCTCACTCTGGGCTTGGGAGCAACTTTGAACTTTTGGCACACAGTTGTCCACCACTCCAGCAGCCTGGGCTTGCCCCACACCAACTGCTGGGATACTTAACCTTGTCTGGGCAGACCTCCTAGGGTGAGTCTGTGCTTAGAGCCTGGGAGATATGTTGGGACTTTTGGTGCACCAACCTGTACACTGCACTTTATATAACATGCTGTTTGACTCTCTTCACTAAGTTATACCTCCTTAGCTTGCTACCACCTCATTGAGAGCTGAACATTTGGCAGAAGAGCTGAGCACCTGAAGTTGCTCCTAAATGCTCTGACCTGAGAGACACAGCCCTCCAGAGTGAACACACCTGGGAACAAAGGCTACAATGTCCTCTATCAGTACTACATAATCTACTTTAATACAGAAAAAAAAGTGCATACTGCATCAGATGACTAGAAACCAGGACAAATCTCAAAGAAACATGAGAAAACGATGTGGTAACTCTCGCCCAGGTGAGCATAATAGCTCCTAACCAACAGTGGATAGCACAGAGAAATATACAGAAATGTCAGAAAAAGAATTTCAAGTGCTCATAGTGACCAAACTCAATGAGATGCAAGAGAAAATGAATAATTAGTTCCAGGAAATAAAAAAAATAATTTCAGGACATGAAAGAGGAATTCTGTAAAGAAATAGATACCATAAGGAAGAATCAAACAAATCTTCAGGAAATGAAGAATACAATACAAGAAATTAAAGTCATCCTAGAAAGTATTAATAGCAGATTGGACCATGCAGAAGAGAAAACTTCTGACCTGGAAGACAAAGTCTCCACAGACCAAATCACCAAAAAGAAATTAAAAAGAAATTAAAAAATGAGAACAACATACAGGAAATTCTAGATACCATGAAACATCCAAATATCTATATAAAGGGTATGCCAGAAGGCAAAGAATCTGATAAAGGCATGGAAAACCTCTTTCATAAAATATTACCTGAAAATTTTCTGAATATAGAAAAACACAGAGAAATTCGGACCCAAGAAATGAAAAGGACCCAAATAAAGTCAACATAAAGAGATCCTCCACATCGAACATCATAGCCAAATTGGTAAAGATTAAAGAAAAAAACATTATTCTAAAGTTGGCAAGGGAGAAAGGTCAAATTACTTATAAAGCTAATCCCATTAGGCTAATTTCAGACCACTCATCGGAAGCAATGCAGACAAGGAAAGAATAGAATGATATTCAAAATATTAAAGAAAAACAATTTCAACAAAGAATACTATCTTCAGCAAAATTATCTTTCCAATGGGAAGAACAAATAAAAGTACTCTAAGGTAAACAAAAACTGAAAGAATTCACCAATACTAGGCCAGCTCTACAGGAAGTACTCAGGGGAGTGTTGTATCAGGATAACTAAACAGAGACAAACAGAAATAGGAGACAAAGACAACTGAGAAAATGGCTAACAAAAGGACAGGGATAAATTTACAAATATCAAAATAATGTTGAATGTTAATGGACCAAATTCTCCCATTAAAATACACAGATTCACTGAATGGATACCAAAACAGAAGCTCTCTATATTGTTTAGAAGAAACACACCTCACTGATAAGGACATACATAGACTGAAAGTGAAGGGCTGGAAAAAGATATTCCATGAAAATGGAAACCATAAATAGTTGAGGTAGTTATATTGGTATCAGACAAAATAGACTTTAAGATGAAAGATGTAAGAAGAGACAAAGAAGGACATTATAAAGTACTAAAAAAAACTTGTTCACCAAGAAGATATAACTCTTGAAAATATCTATGCACCCAACACTGAATCACCTAAATACATCAAAGAGAGAGTGTTATAGACTTGAACACAACAATTGTTGCATACCCTACTACTCCTCTGGACAGATCATCTAGACAAAAAATAAACAAAGAGATACAAATCTAAATGATGCAATACATTAAATGGATTTGTCAGACATCTACAGAGTATTTCACCCAACTACCACAAAAATATATATTTTTCTCACACCCACAGGAACATTTGTGAAGACTGACCACATGATAGGACACAAAACAAGGTATAGTAACTATATCTAGCTTCTTTTTCTGACCACTATGGACTCAAACTTGAAGTCAACTACAGAAAGAGCCCTTGAAAATTCACAAACACATGGAAACTAAACAACCTACATCTGAATGACTTTACAACTATAGAAGAAATTAAGACTAAAATCAAAAGGTTCATGGAAACCAATAAAAATGAACAAACAAGTCTTTATAATCTATGGGACACAGCAAAAGCAGCTATAAAAGGGAAGTTAATAGAAATTAGTGCCCATGAGAGAAAAGCAGAAAGGTGGAAAATAAACAACCTAATGACACAACTCAGGTAAGTGGAAAGATAGCAACAACTACAAAAATTTCAAGAAAAAGACATAATAAAGATTTGAACAGAAATAAATGAAATAGAGAAAAAAGAATTATACAGAAAATAAATAAAACAAAAGCTGGTTCTTTGGGAAGCTAAAGACAATATTGGCAAACTGTTAACTAGATTAATCAAGAAGAGCAGAGAAAGGAAGCAAATCAAATCAGCAAGGAAATAGGTGTTATTACAATGTATATACAAAATATCAGAAATCCAAAATGTCACCAGAAAATACTATGAGTGACTATATATAAGCAAACAAAAAAAACCTAGATGAGTTGCACAAATTTCTAGACATGGATACCTTACCAAGACTGAACCAGGAAGAAATAGAGAGTCTGCATGGACCCATAACAAACAATGAGATTGAATCTGTAATAGTCTTCCAACAGGGAAGAGCCCAGGTCCCAATGACTTGACTTCTGAATTCTACAAAACCTTTAAAGAAGAACTAACCCCAATTATCCTTAAACTAAAAGTTCAAAAGGAGTAAACCCACCAAAATTTATTCTATGAAGACTCTATCATCTTAATTCCAAAACCAGAACAGGACATGACAAAAAAAGAAATCTTCAGGCTTATATCCCTGATGAATACAGATGCAAAAATTCTCAACAAGATACTAGAAAATCATGTTCAATAACATATTAAAATAGTTACACATCATAACCAAGTAGGCTTTATCCCAGGGAAACAAGGTTGATTCAACATACACAAAACAATAAATGCAATACATCACATTAACAAGACTAAAGATAAAAAAAAACATTTTATCATATCTATCAAAGCTGAAAAATCATTGAATAAAATATAACATTCCTTCAGCAAAATCAGCATAGAAGAAGCATTCCTCAACACAATTAAAGCCATCTTAAAAAGCCGATAGCTAACGTCATACTGAATGGGGGAAAGCTGGAAGCTTTGCCACTAAAATCTGGAAGAAGATACGGCTGCCCTCTTTCTCCACTCTTTTTTAACCTAGTACTAGAAGTTTTAGCCAAGGCAATTAGACAAGAGAGTCAAATAAAAGGCAACCACAAGAGGAAGTGAAGTTATCTCTATTTGCAGATGACATAATGCTATACATAGAAACCCCAAAACAATCCCCCAAAATCTCTTGGAAGTGATAAGTGAATATAGTAAAGAGGCAGGATACAAAATCAACATACAAAAATCTATACCATTTTTATGCTCCATCAATGAACAAACTGAGACAGTATTGAAGAAAGAAATCCCATTTACAATAGGCACAAAACCAGTAAGATATCTAGGAATAAACCTTACCAAACACATCAAAGATCTCTATAAGGAAAACTATGAAACACTAGATAAAGAAATTTAAAATGATACAAAAGAGTGGAAAAGCATCACATGTTCCTGGATTGGAAGAATTAATATAATCGAGATGTCAGTCCTACCCAAGTTAATACATAAATTCAATGCAATACTAATCAAACTACAATTAATATTCCTCACAGAAATAGAAAAACAATCACAAAATTTGTTTGGAAGCATAAAAGGCCCCATATTGTCAAAGCAATACTGTGCAAGGGGAATAAAGTAGGAGGGGTCTGATTGCCCTACCTCAAAATATATTAAAAATCTGTAATAATTAAAACAGCAAGGTATTGGCACAAAAACAGACAGCTAGACCAATGGAACATAATTTAGAACCCCCAAATGAACCCCAAAATATTCAGCCAACTGATGTTTGACAATGGACACAAGACAATTCAGTGGAAAAAAGATTATCTCTTTAGCAAATAATGCTGGGTGAACTGGATAGCCACCTGCAGAAGAATGAAACTGGATCCTTCTCTCTCACTGCTAACAAAAATTAACTCAAAATGGATTGAGGATCTAAACATAAAACCAAAAAATATAAAAATACTGGTCCAGACATGCAGACAGCATAGTGGTTATGTCACTGGACTCCAATGTACTCATGTAATTGACCGCGGTTTGAGTCCCAGACCTGGTGTCTCAAAACTCACACCAGGTGTTAGTGCTCATGTGTCCAAGATCCTGAGAGGAGAATGGAGAAGGGACTACAGCATGGCTATCCCTCCTGAGGGGTGATTTTTCACTTTCTGTCTTTTGTCTGTCTCTGTCTCTCCATGAGTGCATGCACCCTATGGGGAGGGGGAGAAAAAAAAAAAAAAAAAACTAGTAGAAAACACAGGAAAAACTCTTGGAGACCTTGGAGTAGGCAAAGACTTCTTAAAGAAGGCCTTCAAAGCACAAATTATAGTCCTGCAAATAGGGAAATGGGACTATATTAGACTGAGAAGCTTATGCACAGCAAAATAAGCATTATGTAGAGTGAAAAGACAACATATTTGCAAACTATACCTCAGTTAAGGGATTGAAAATCAGAATGCAGAGCAATCTCAAGCAGCTTACACACACACACACATGCACACACACACACACACGCAAAAAAAAACCAATCCAATTAAAATATCGGAAAATGAACTGAACAGACAGTTCTTCAAAGAAGATATACAAATGGCCCAAAACTATATGAAAAACATACTAGACATCTCTTATCATAAGAGAAATTCAAATCAAAACCACAATGAGATACCACTTAACCCTAGTCACAATGGCTAAAATTAAAAAAAAATAAATATTGATAAGTGCTGTCATGGCTGTGGTCCAAAGGGAACACTCCTACATGGATGGTGAGAATGCAAATTAGTAAAACAGCTTTGGAGAATGATTTGTTAATTCCTCAGAAATCTACAAATAGAACCACCATACAACCCTGTAATTCTATTCTTAGCTATTTACCCAAAGGACAGAAAAGCTGCAAGTAAGAAAATGCTTGCACATCCATGTTTATTGCAGCATTATTTGCAAGTGCTAGGACATGGAATCAACCCAAATGTCCAAAAATAGATGATTGAATTGAACAAATGTGGCATATGTACTCTACGGAATACTACTCAGTCATAAAAAACAATGAGACCCTGACCTTCGATACAAAGTGGACAAATATGGAAGATTTAATGCTAAGTAAAGCAAGCCAGACTATGAAAGATAGACTTTGTATGTCCCCACTCAATATATACCAGTCGTCTGTACTCTATAGCAGAAACTAAAAGTTTAAAAGGTATAGAAGCACAGAGGCCAATGGTAGATACCAGAGAAAGTAAGGATAGGGTTGGGTAATAGAGGGAGGGAGGGGAACAGGGGAAGAAAGAAAAAGGTACATTTAATTGACAAAAGAACTAAAAGCTATTTGCTGATGTTAATGTATATAATAATGTCTTTATTTGAATGAAATACATGGTATTCATGGAATGCACAAAAAAAGAAATATACCCTATAAAGATAAATGTAGTTAGGGACCAGCAGTTGGCGTAATGGCTATGTCGTTGTACTCCCATGTAGTCGACCGCAGTTTGAGTCCTGTACTCGGTCACTTAAACTCACATCGGGCGTGTGTGTGTGCATGTCCAAGATCCTGAGAGGAGAATGGAGGAGAAGGGATTGCGGTGTGGCCATCACCCCTGGGTGGTGATTTCTCGCTTTCTGTCTCTCTGACTCTCTCTGTCTTTCTGGAGAGTGTACGTGCCCTATAGCAAAAACTTCTCAAAAAAAAAAAAAAAAAAAGATAAATGTGGTTAAATGTAAATTAAAATAAAATAATTTTTAAAACCAATAGTTTTGGATAGTGCAAACGAATGTTGTTTTTGCTGCACTCTCCTATTAGGTTGAAAGCCTCCTGCTCTTTGCCTCACTGACTCTCAGTTCCATACTCTAAAGTATATCCAAATGACTGATCCTATATCCAATGCTGACTTTCTAAACAGAGGAAGCTGAGAAAGTGAGTATCTGGTATTTAAATTTACTTTGGAGAAAGCCTTCAAATTAAGAACTGTGTACCAAGAAACTCACCTACTATAGAAAGAAGGTTCAGATGATGGATTACCAAAGAGCATTATACACATCCAGTATAATTTCAATAAATACCCTAAATACAATAGAGGATGTATAAATGCAGTCAATTAGAATACAGAATAAGAAGCTACATCTAGATCAGCATAATACAATAGAAATCCATAGTGAGCAATACATGTATTTTCTATTTCCTGGTAGCTACATTAAAAAAGACAAAAAATGAGGTCAAATTAATTTTAATAATATATTTGCCCAATGCATTGAAAATACTCTAATTTCAACATTCATCAGCTATAAAGTATTTTATGTGATGTTTTTGTTATTTTCCAATATCAAGTTTTTGGAATTTGTTGGGCATTTTATACTTACATTTCAGTGTTCGTTAGCCACACTTCAAGTACACAATAAACACATGGGTTTAGTCACTATCATACTGGGTTGATATGCTTACCTGCCCAATATGTAACTGTGAATCATTTATTTGATTTTCCTTGGCCTGTGGTCCTTGCTATTTATTCATTTATTTATTCTTGACTTAAAAAGTCATCTAAATATGAAGTACTTACCATCTCTGCTCTGAGCTATGAAGGATAGAGAAGAGATATAAGGTCAGTAAAACTGAGTTGGAGAAGAAGAGCTTTGGTAGCTTTGTCATTTAAACTGTTGAGTTTTAGGGGTTTATGTGGCTATTGTCTAGAGTGGTAGGTTCAATTTTGGATGCTTCTTTTATTTTTTTTATATTACATTTAATCACATATATCTTTACAGAATATAGGGATGCTGTTTTAATATAGGAAGAAGCTATGAGAGTGGGCAAGATCTACTAATAAAAAATTACAGAGGTAAAAATAAGGTCAGTGATGAGTCTTAAGGGAGCATTTTTATTTAAAATGAGAGGACAAGAGGGATAAGGATGAGTATTCATAATAGAAGAAGAAAAAACTAGCTTTAAGAAAACAAGAGTCTCAATTGCAAAATTATTTTATTCTAGGAAAGGTGACTGAATTTGGCATTGTTTTCCAATTTATGTACATTGGTTCCACTAAAAATCCACAGTTTTCTATTTATTTGTTTATTTATTTATTTACTGAAACTTCAGTTAGGCATGCCATGACAACCAGCACTTCTGTTTGTTCTTGGGACAAATAGTTCTCATTCCCATTTCACATAGAATCGCTTCTGACTCTTTATCACTGTCCTGTAACCTCCTTCTCACTTCTCTCTGCCTTCTCAGTAGTTTATCTTGCCTCCCACTTGAAGGAAAAGATCAAAGAAAACTTCAAATTTTAACCCCTCTCTTTCTTCAACTGCTTCCCACATACACTATTCCAATCCTTATTCATCTTTCCTCTATTGGGGTTTGGAAATGCCTCGTAAATAACACAATTTCTCTTCCCATTGTCCCATTCTATCCTCACCAGTTTGAAACTAATTGAAAGAGAGATACAGAAGTCAGGCAGAGTGCAAAAATCATCTGAATGAATGACTAAGCCATTAGATAATGTGTTTTAGGGCTGCAGTCAATTGGGTTTAAAATCCCCATCTTTATTGCCTCTTCTTTTTCATTTGTAGTCAGGTTTCTAGAAACCAGCTCTTCTTCCTCAACTCCTACATACTTCTCGATATAAGATAATGTAGCTTCTTATCCAATTATTCTGGTGACATTATTCTTACAGATGTTCCTAATTCCCTCCATGGTTGCTCAACCCCAGGGAGAATTGCCAGTCCTTATCTCACTTGACCATTGAAGTTTCCCACTATTGGCCATTTCCTCTTTTATGGAATTCCATTCTGTTTTTTCCTGAAAACTCTCTTGACTGCTTTTCTCCGCTTTCTCAAACTCCTCTTTCTCTAGCTACCATGTAAATATTTGCATTTCCTGGGGATTCATCTTCGGCTCTTTTCTATTTTATTCACTCTTTCCTCCACATAGTTTCCCTGAGTCATTAATCACATCTAGTCCTTAGTCCCCAGATATTTTTTTTTTTTTTTTTTTGAGAGGTTTTTGCTATAGGGCATGTGCACTCGCCAGAAAGACAGAGAGAGACAGAAAGTGAGAAATCACCTCCCAGGGATAATGGCCACGCCACAATCCCTTCTCCTCCATTCTCCTCTCGGGACCTTGGGCACGCACACACACACGCCCAACATGAGTTTAAGCCACTGGGTCCGGCACTCGAACCGCGGTCGACTATATGTGAGTCCAGTGACATAGCCATTACACTAACTGCTGGTCCCAGTTCCAAGATTTTAATTACTATTTATGTGATAGATTATCTCCAACTCTTCAATATTGCCTGTTTTGGTTACATTCTTCAAGGTGATCTTTCTTCAAGCCAGACATTATAATAAAGCTTCTCTATGGCTCTAACTGTAAACTGTGTTTTCTTGTGGTAGTATATGACCTAGTGTAATACTTCTGGTTAATTTCCATCCCTCCTTACACTTATTGCTGAGAAAGGAGGAATGATTCATTTATCTCTGCTGACTTTTTACTCTTGAAAGAGCACCTTCTTTATCCTCATCTGAATTTAGAAAGAGTGCATTCTGGTGTCCTCTACTGCTGGACAGTATGACACTGCCTCTGTGGAAAAGTTTGCGATTTTGGAAGAAAAGTTTGGTTCAAGATGTTAATAGACCACAGATCTGAGTCATGTTCTGCAGGTTAGCTATAGTCAATAATAAAAGTGCAACTTCATTGTCATTTTTCTGACACTTCATTTCTAATTGGTTGAGTATTTTAAAAGAGAACCACACCCTGCTTTACAGGAAATTTTAAAAATAGTTGAAGAACATTGAAGGAAAATTGTATCTTCCATTACTCAGGGTTCTAAGTTGAGAAACTTGTTTTACATATTATTTCTAGTCTGCTATCCTCTGTAGGTAGAGGTTGTTTCTGTAGAAGAATACAATTTAGGACCAGTAGTTAGCGTAATGGCTACGTCGCTGGACTCCCACGTAGTCGACCACGGTTCGAGTCCCGGACCCGGTGGCTTAAATTCATGCCAGGCACGTGTGCGTGTGTGCCCAAGATCCCGAGAGAAGAATGGAGGAGAAGGGATTGTGGCATGGCCATCCCCCCCTGGGGGGTGATTTCTCGCTTTCTGTCTCTGTCTGGCGAGCGCACACGCCCTATAGCAAAAATCTCTCCAAAAAAAAAAAAAAAAATACAATTTAAAGTTCACCATAGGAGTGTGTTAGCAAATCCATTTGCCTCACTGATAATCCGTTTTTTTTTTGTTTTTTTTTTAGATTTTGTTATAGGGCACCAGAGAAACAGAAAGCAAGAAACCACCCCTCAGGGGAATTGTCATACCATCATGCCACAATTTCTTCTCTTCCATTCTCTTCTTGGAATATTGGGCATGCACACGCACACACTTGGTCCAGGACTTGAACCATGATCAATTATATGGGAGTCGAGCTATGTAATCATTATGCCATCTGCTGATCCCAAAAGGTAACCTTTTTAAGTAGTGCTTCTTTTTTTTATTTTTTTTTTATCTTTTTTTTTTTTTTTTTTTTTTTTTTTTGGAGAGGTTTTTTGCTATAGGGCGCGTGCGCTCGCCAGACAGACAGAGAGAGACATAGAGACAGAAAGCGAGAAATCACCCCCCAGGGGGGATGGTCACGCCGCAAACCCTTCTCCTCCATTCTCCTCTCGGGATCTTGGGCACGCACGCACACGCGCCCGGCGTGAGTTGTAAGCCACCGGGTCCGAGACGCGAACCGCGGTCGACTACGTGGGAGTCCAGCGACATAGCCATTACGCTAACTGCTGGTTCCCAGTAGTGCTTCTTTATAATAAAGCTGATACTAAAATTTACAATAAAACTGAAACTATAAACTAGAATTTAACAAAAGCAGTGCTTATTAATTCTAGCCAGTATTATTAATTATGAGCATAGGAAGCTAAGTTCATAAAGATAAAGGGACAAACATTGGAGTAAGCTGTAGAGCCATACAACCAAGAGAAAGGGAGATAAATGGAGACAGAGAACATGAGAATAGGAGGTCACTAGTAGAGCATTTTAAAATCTACTTAACACCAGAAATAAGATGATAAAAATGCATGGCAACTTGTGAGTACCAGTGAGATGTGCATAGACATTCATATTCAATAGAGGCTCATAATATAATTAACAAAACCATAATGATCTGTGCTCAACTTACAGATTGACAAAATGTGACCATATTGATTATTTCAGCCATGGTTCAGGCCAATTTGTAGGACACAGAATGGTATATGTCCTCAATTAAACATTGAAAAACTGGAGACATTATTGTTCAAAACAAGTAAGCTCTAGTAACTTAACCTAAAATTTCATTCTTACGGTTAAATTATGGTCTCGAATGAAATGGTGCTTTTAAGACGTAAGAGATTTGTACCTTCAAGTTCAGTTAAAACAATATGAAATAGTTGGTATAACATGTGTGAAACCAATCTTTGGGCTTCAAAATCTAACATTGTAAAGAAAGTTCTTAGGATTCTGGGAAGTATGCACAAGGACTGCTACATCATTTGGCTAGAGTTAATTCTTTAATTCTTTTTGTACCTTATTTTTAAAAACTCTAATTTCACTCATGTAAAAAAAGAAAATAACCACAACAGGTGATACGATTTTTTTCTATGTTTTAAATTTTAAAAGTCCCATCTGTCACTAATTACACATTTATTTCATTATGCAGTGCTATGAAAATAATTACTTGAGGTTTTTTTTGTTGACAATTTAGAGTTTAAAGTAAATACTAATTATTTTTGTTATAACTGTGTATTAAATTAAATAATTCGCTGTTAGACATTTTTTAGGCATCAAATAATTTTATTAAGACCACATAAGAGAGCAGTTACATAATTAGTGACACATCTGCCAATCTTATGAGTCCATCTTATAAAATTTGAAGACTTTTTTGGCTTTTTGTTCTTCTTTAGAAGCAGAGATTGCTACTTCATGTGTACATTCCATCATTTAATGATGTATGTGGCCTGTCCAGCCAACTTGTCTACTCAGTTACTCTATCAAAGTAGCAGTGACTCTAAGCAATTATCTAACTCTCACAATTATCATGGCCTTGAGTTGAAGAAATTGTATCTAGATAACTGCAGTAATTTCTACTTTAAGTAAATTCCCTTAGAAGTTAAAGTATCTTTCTCAAACTCCAACCAGAAGTTGCTGTGAGTTCCATTTGGAACTTGTGCTAATAATAATATTTTCTGGAATAATAACAACAGGTTTGGATTTAATTAAATATGTTGCTCACTGAAGCATCTGTTTTAAACATTAATGAATGGCAGTTCCTATGGGATATCCAAATGGAAGTGTTTTCACTCCGTAACACTATCCGAAAGTGTGTTTTGGAATTTTCAAATAATTAGTTGGTCTTTGTTTTGAGAGACTTATCCAGGATAAAAAAGCAATCATTTCTGCAAATCGTATTGATAGAAGGAAGCCAGTAAGAGAGAAACGATCAATCATAAAAGTAGTCTCTGAAAAGCTGTTTTGCAATCCACAGTATTAAGAGTCAAGTTTTTCTTCATGTTCGCACATTCATTATCATTATTATTCATGAGAGTTACTCACTTATCAAGAAAAAGACACATCCCTTCCCAATTAGGCTAAACTGGTTTTGGCAGAAAGCCATTAAAAATAGCGGAGATGGAGCTCCAAAATCTATAACTAACCTTTCAATATTTGGAATATTGAAAAAACTACCTTTGAAATAACTATTATTAACTTCATTTGTTTGGAAATATTACATGAACAAAATATTTCTAAATTCATGGCTTGTTTTCCATGCAAACACCTGAAAAGAAAAACAATATTTTTACTTCTTTAAAATTATTTTTAAGAAATTATTTTATTTAATTGTATTCATCACCATTATTATTTTTATTTTACTGGAACAGAGAGAAACAGAGAGAGGGAAAGTAAGAAAGTAAGCCAAGTCAGAGACTTGAACTGTGGTCGGCCATGTGGGAGTTCAGGGCACCTTAACCACCATGCCCCCTGCCAACCCCTAAACCAATAGTTTTAAAAGTCCTCATTAAAAATAAGTCGCTAGACCAAAGTTTGTAAAGACAGTGATTATTTCTTAACGATCAATATATCCTCAAGACACAGAACAGTATCAGGTGTAACAAGTACATAATACACACTTTTGTTTAATAAAAGAGTGAATAAAACTAACAATTGAACATTATTCAATTCAACAAGCATTTGATGTGATCATACTTTTAAGTATTAGAGTCTATTAGGGATGGGGGTATAAAGCTTAAATATCAGTTTGCATTTATATTCACATATATACATAAGAGAAAGAGAGAGATTCTGCTGACAAAGGTTTTTCAATATGTGAGAGGATATTGACAAGTAAATGTTTTGTTGTACTGTTGTCAGTACAATGATAAAGGAATACACAGGGTGCTATGAGGATATGGAACTTATGTGAGGCTATGGCAGGTAAGGTGCATGACATCTTAAACAATTTGGTCTGCAAAGAAATACTAAGATTTTAATAGAATGTATAGCAATTCAAATCAATAGACAATATAAAATAGTTCTAAATATTATCATTACAGCTGGCACCCTGATTGTGAAAAATATATTTTCCAAAGAATAAATGAAGCCTCTAGGTACACAACTGACCAAAAGTCTATTCGACTATTACAGACTCTTAGGAGTAAGTTTTAGTAAGTCTTAGTAAGTTTTTTAGGAATAAAGAGTGAATGTGTGACAATGCACATGTGCTAGACTGAGGAAATCCACTATGGTTATGTGTGAATTTCTTTAGTAAGACTCAGGTAATACTTATCATTTACAGCATCTGCTAACATAGGAGATTCAAACTAGATTTCAGAACTTTTGAAATATGAAATGTCAACCTGGTGTTTGCAATTCTAGCCAATGTAAGATGATCCTTGTGGAGCAAATACTCTGGTAAATAGATATTTACCAGTGTACCATGTATTGGGCTCTGACAGTTTCACACAGAAAGAACTCATCTGTTTCTTAAACTAATCCAAAAGCCTCATACGCTGCTGCATTCACTGTGTAAATAGCCCACAGTGCTCCTTGAAGAAAAGATTCATAGTTACAGAAGCTCATTTATTTCATCTATAATGTGAGAGAGTTGGATACAATGATCGGAAAGGTCCCTAGATCTTAATAGCTTCCTTTTTCCTCTCCCACGTTCAAGAGGTCATCAAGTTGGGTGGATTGAGTCTACACCCCACATGTCTCCACAATTCACTCTTTTTTTTTCTTCATATCACTCTGTATACTAAGGAGTCCCTTGAGGCCAAATATAACATTCCATTAATCTTTGTACTCCTGCATCTATTGACCAATTCTGGTACATAACAGATGCCAGGTGAGCATTGACTGAGTGAGGTGATAAATGGGTAACATCTACATAACACACAAAACAAAAAACTACATAAATTTCTTTGATTCCAAAGCAATAATACGATCTCTCTCATTTCCAAAAATTGTGTGCTTTACTCAGGAGATGAGGCCTTTTGCATGTAGTAGTAAAAAATAAAAAGGCTTTTATTTAGTCTCCACAAGAACTATGATGGCACAAAAATAACCACAATAGCATCAGGCACTTATGGACGGCTTCTTAGATTCCCAGCATTTTAGTTGAATTATTTTATTTACTTCCTATAATTATGATATAGATGCTAAAGTTATCTCCATTCTATAAATGAGGAAACATAGACATTGAGTAGCTAGGTAACTTGCCTTAAGTCTCATAGAGAATAGGTAGCTGAGCTAAGATTTGAATCCAGGGTGTTTATTTCCAGAATCCATATATTTAACTACTGTAACAAAAAAGGTGTTTATCTCACCCTGTGTCAAGTATGATCACACATACGCGTGTGTATGCGCGCACGCGCACACACACACACACACACACACACACACCTTCCTTGCTGGCTAAGCTCCCTCAGTGGCCGTGTTTTATAATTTGTAACACTTCTTCATTCACCAAGATAATTGCAGTGCTTGGTCCAAGAGCAGCTAGTAGAGAGTCTGGTCAATATCTGCTGAGGTGGTCTGATACCAGAGTTCTACCCTCTATGACTAGTATTGAGTAACTAGTATTTAGTATTGATTAACTAAAGCAGTAAGAGTTTCTCACTTAGTGATAGCCATAAGGCATAAAAATGTTGATATTAAAAGACACAGAGGAAAGCAGGCAGCAAAGGCTGGTAGACAGCATAATCACTGGGTAAGCAGAAGAGACAGTGAGGTAGCAGGTTGGCACTGGGATTAGAATTGGAAAGACGTGAAGAGAAAAACAGAAACACGGAAAAGCAGACTCATTGGTAAACTACAAAAATAAATATCAACAAAGTCCTCCTACAGCAAAGATTATATAAAAAATGAAATCTAGAGCCACACTGGATCTCAAAGGACCTTCTAGTCATTGAAGAAATTGTTCTACACTCAAGTCTCAGGGACACTGATCTTCCTGTGAGACTGGGCCCTACTCCTGTTCTGTGGTTTCTATAATGCTTGGGTGTATGTCTTCGATGACAGTGGTCTTATTATTATCTGTATTGATTTCTTAATGCTACTGTAACATCACTCCCATAAACTTAGTGGCCTGAAAAAACACAAATTTATCTTACAATTCTGGAGGTTGGAAGTAAAAAATGGGTCTGGGAGGGGGTACTAAAATCAAGGTTTTGGCAGGTGTGCATTCCTTCTGCAGACTCTAGGAAAGAATGTGTTTTCTTAACTTTTACAGATTCTAGAGACAGCTCACATTCTTTGGCTTCTTATTTCTTTAAAGCCAGTGGTGTAGCATCTTTGGATATCTCTCTGACTGACACAAATACTTCTCTGTCTTTCATTTACAAGGATCCTTCATTACAGTAAGCCCATGAGATAATCAGAACTATCTACCCATCTCAAAGTGAGCTATCATCCTGAATTCTTAATCCCCTTTAATAAAGGGGGTAACTTGGGGTCAGCACGTGGCATGGTGATTAAGATGCTGGACTACATAGGGCTGACTACAGTTTGAGTTCTGGACCTGGTGGCTTTAAACACACCAGGTGCGTGTCCATGTGTGCCCAAAATCCTATGAGGAGAGTGGAGGACAAGGAATTATGGCATGGCCATCTCCTCTGGGGGTGGTTTCTCATTTTCCCTCTCACTGTCTCTCTGATTATCCGGCAAGCACATGCACCTTATAGCAAAAACTTAAAAAAAAAAAAAAAAAAAAAAAAGAATTGTTTTAAATAAATAGAGGGGTCAACATTAATTTTCCCTTGCCATGTAATATCACATATTCAGGCAGTTTGTATTTAGAAAGTAGACATTGGGGGTCGGTATTTTGCCCACACTACCAATTACGTTCTTAAAATAAACTTCACATTACCTGAGAAACCCTGAGTAACTCTCTGCTTTTGCAACCACCTACTGGAAGTTAACTAACACAAAATGATATAGATCATACTTCACTAGCTTAAGTTTCCATTGTAACTAAAAAATGTCTTGATTTACAGAGTTCCAATTTTCTGTAAGCACTCACAGTATTCTCTTTCCTAGTTTCCCTTTTCTCCCTCTTGCCTATTCTCCTCTCTCCTCTAATCTTCCTGTTGTGAAACTCTGGACTCACTAAGGGCAGGTAGTTCTATGCAAGGCAGAATGAAACGGGTGTAAATGAGACAGGAGAGAGAAGCAATGCATCTAATTGAAGCACAGAGATGTTTATATGGGATGTTCTTGGAAGGTTTTACAAAGGAAAAGGTGGTATTTAGGCTAGATCCCGTTTAAGATGCTGCTTGACCATCCATATGGGGAAGACCCAGATCAGGCAGATGGTGAATGGTAGAGCAAGAAATTGTACCAGGTCTTTTGATTTATGTTCCATTGTTCTTAACAAGTATTTCTGTATCTGTGATGGTTTGGATATACAAGTGACTTTGGCATACATTTGTTGAATGAATAGCGGGAATAAATAGTTAGAAGAATTAAATAAATGCATGAATGGATCAGTGAATGCATAGAATATGATGGAAGACTAAATATAGATGTAAAATGGAAATGAAAACAGTTTCACTCTAATGAAAAGTGTCTTAGAGATCTGGATCAGCAAGTAACATTCTCCATTAATCACGTTCTCTAAACTTGGACATTTTAATTAATCTCATATTTTATTTGTAAAATAGAATAAATATTGCCTGTGCATTTTTTAAAATTATTTAATTTAATTTTATTTATTCATTCATTTATTTTAACTTGACCAGAGAGAGACACACAGAGAGAGAAATTGAGAGAGAGAGAGAGAGAAAGTGAGAAGCAAGCCACCAGGTTCAGGACTCGAAACATGGTCAGCCATGTGGGAGTGTCCGGCGCCTTAACCACCATGCCACCTGCTGGCCCCCAATATTGCCTATTTATTTTACAGCATTATTTCAAATAAAATATTGTATACCACATAAAAGTCCTTCTAAAAATTAAAAAGAAACATATATAGATAGGTAGGTATATAGACTGCTTTATCATAATGAATAATACCACTTTTTATTTATATTTATTTTGTCCCTTATGGCATTGAAGGCACTTCAAAATAAATGTGTTTCTTTTCATAATTTAATTAAAGATAAATAAAAGCAAATGTAAGAACTGAGAAACATGAATATAATATTAGTTACCATCATGGAAACAAGTGGGTTCACCAAGCCTAATAACATATATTGAAGTGGTATTCTACGATCTTTCTTCAAGAAATTTACCATGTATAATTAATAGGTGTTTTTCTAGAACTTGCTATCTTTAATTAAGGTTGATTATTGTTTACATTATTACACCTACTTTTAGTATCACAATAAATACCAATAGTAACATTTACAAATGCACTATCTAAATGTCAGGCTCAATTCGAATCACTTAATTGTCAATTAATTCACATGATCTTACAATAATACCATGAAGTATGGTCCATTGTTACCATTTTATAGATGAACTAGTGACCAAAAGAGTTATGGATGAAAAATTCTCTGACCCCAGAGTTGATGCTCTTAACCATGTTTCTCCTGAGATGTAACAATAACTACTTACTGATTGTTGTCATTGTGCTTATCCTCATCATTATAGTAACTATTAATTATAATTACATTTCCATTCACTATACTCACTATTCTTCTCAGGTACTGCAAAAGAGGATTTCCAGTGCCAATTTATAAAGGATTTAGTAAAGACTCATAAAGGATAAGTCAATTGTCAGAAGTTTCAGAACCAGTAATTAAGAGGTGCAGGGACAAAGTCAAGATTTATCATTTCACCAGATCAAGATACTTCTCAATGTTCAATGTTGCTTTATTAGTTTCAGCAAATTTGTTTATTAGTTTTAGCAAAGAGCTAAATGTCAGATCTGTTGGCCAGATATTTGTCAATCTGGCTACATGATTCTATTCCAGTGATTTCCAAAATGATTATTTTCTGAAGTATTCTTCATATTGCACTCAAATAATTATTCAAGTATTAAGTGACATAGTCTTCTAAGTGACATATTAAAAGCAATTGCTGGTGAATAATCTCTCTTTAAAGTTTATTTCATTTAATTTAAGGAAGAGAGATACTCTTAATGGGATCTCCCATGCTGCAATCATCCCCCAGCCTCCCAGCCAGCCAGCACTACAGGATGCGCACGTATGTTCAGCTCAACCTGGGATCTGGACCAGGGTCACCCATATAGCTCTAGGATCATGCAGAAGCACCTACTGTGTGTACCACCACAGCTGGACTGATGGCTGGTAAATAATCTTTTTTTTATTAGAGAGGTTTTTGCTACAAGGCACGTGTGCACGCCAGAGAGACAGAAAGTGTGAATCACTCCCTGGGAGGATGGCCATACTGCAATCCCTTCTCCTCTGGTCTCTTCTCAGGATGTTGGACACACGCGCACACACACTTGACATGTTTTAAGCCACTGGGTCCAGGACTCAAACCACAGTCGACTACCTGGAAGTCCAGCAACAAAACCATTACACCACCTGCTGGCCCCAATAATCTTAAATTATAACCATAAGTGATCCAATCAAGGGAAGCCAAAGTAATCCTTTAACTTTCTGTTCTATTTTTTCACTAGTTATTAGCAAGATCTGTAACAAACACCAATCACATTTTCTTTAAGTATTGAAATCGTCATCAGTGATATCTTCCTATTCACGATTACCATGAAAATCCTCCTTTATCATGAAATATTTTTCCTTCCTCATAAACTAGTAACCCTATTTATCTTCATGATCTCTAAGCTAAAATAAAATAGGTAAGAACTTTTTAACTCTGTTTTAGTGTGTTATTTGTAATAGCTTAATCATGAGGAGGGTAAAGGTGATGCCAGCCAAATTTGATTTTGAATTCCGCTCCACCATTTACTAGTCAACTCAGGTAAGTTATTGTTACCGTCACTAAGCTCATGAGATTGTTGACATACTTGAAAAACGCAATGGATGTAAAATGCTTAGAATAGTACATGACAAGGGGCCAATAGCATGAACAATAAAATCATTATGTGTAAGTTAACATCTTAATTTTTTCCTTAGTTTTATTAATCTTCTCTATATTCTCAAGTATTAAATTGTTCTTTCTTGTTTCTCCCCATATAACTAGATTGCACACCATCCAGTCAAATATTCATGCATAGACTAAGGAGTTGTTCTTTATATCCACTTTCCACCAGCACCCTCCTCAAATGAAATACATCACAAACACTGTGATTCCATCTCTAAAGTATAATTCATTCTGTTCACATGTCTCCATTATCAACAATATACAAAATATCTTCATTTTAATCATTTTTTATGAAATACTAAAAATAACTAATGCAAAGGCCCAGTCTTGTTACAGAGTCGAGAGTAAACTGATAGGATCTTTATAAGATGGAAGGATATGGAAAGAGGAGGGATAGTGGCATGAGGAGATCTGAGAGGGTATTTCTATCTTTCTCTATTCCTAGTGGGTTGCATGTGCTCTTTGCTATAGATAGAGACAGATAAGCTTTTAAAAAACTTAATGTAAAAATTACACAGTGTTCCTAACATAATTGCTATTTTAAAAAATATTCAAATAGAAGCCTATATAATAGTCTCTAATGTATAGTTACAAGTTAATAAGTGCTTATATATACACACACACACACACACATGCATACACATATCTTATATATATATAGCTTTTATGTGTATATAGCTTTTACACATATATTGGGCCATCAGAAAAGTCACGATGCATTTTTGCACAGAAAAAAATAGAAAAATATATTATGACTTTTCCAATGACCCAATAGTTTTATATATATTATGTGTGTGTGTGTGTGTGTGTGTATATATATATATACACACACATAGTATATTTATAGCTATATATATGTAAAATTAAGTGTCTGATTCAAACATATTAGGCATCAAACACTAGACATGCAAAATTTAGATTATAATCTAATTTATTTCATTTTATTTAAATGAAAATATATAGTACATTAACTTTTTTCAGCACTTAATAGTAAGAAAACCAAATGCATTAGACTAGATTGTTTTCAGTAGCCATGCTTTTGTTTTTGAGTATCCATCTAAACTGCATTCAATTACTATAACATGTACTATAAGAGGAACCTCAAAAAGTTCATGAAAAAACGAAATGAAAAGGTCGGCCCTATAACCTAGTGGTTAAGGGAACCAGATCCCACATGGCCTACGGCAGTTCAAATTGAAACCCTCAAGGCTTGAAAACATGCCATATGTGTGTGCTGGCACGTGCCAGATCCTGATGGGGTACAGAAATGGAAGGGAAGGAATTGCAGCATAACCACAACCCAGTGGGAAATGTTTTGTTTTTCTCTTTCTCTCTGCCTATTTCTCTCTGTCTTTCTCTGTTGACTGCATGTGCCCTCTGGTAATTAAAAACATTTTTAAACAAGGAAGTGGAATAAATGTGTGAATTTAATCAAAACAAATTTTGAAATCAAACAAATTTTTCATGATGTACATTTTCCATGAAGTTTTGAAGACCCTGTGCATCTGTTAATACATGAAATTTTTTAAAAAGAATTATTTATTTAATTTTGTTTATTATCATTATTATCATTTTTAAGTTTACTATAGGGCACATGCACTTACCAGAGAGAGACAGAGCAAGAAGGAAAGAGAGAAAGCAGGCCACCAGATCCAGGATTCAGGCAGTGGTTGGCCATGTGGGAGTCTAGAGCCTTAACCACCACACCATCTAATGACCTTCTATATGCAATTTTAAAATCACCTACAGATTTTAGAATGGAAGACTTCACAATTCTACAATCACAAGGAATTCCAAAATGATGACTCATCTCCCATCCCAACCCCCATTTCCACAAACTTTATTTTCAATAAAAATAGAAGTGTCAACTAAGATTTCCGTAGTAATTTTACTGTTTTTCCTTGTTCTTGAATTTTCATAGTTATAGAATGACTCGAATTCATTTATAGATGTGAAAATGCAAATTCAAATGCCTTTAAACAATTACCTAGGACTCTTAATGAACACAGATCTTATAAACACAGCACTTTGGCACTTCTCACATTGTTTTTTCAGGAAATTATCAGCCTAGGAGGACAAAGTGGTAAGGAAATGAAAAATTCTCTTCAACTAGAACAAAGTTATAATAGAATGTTAAAGAAGCTTTATTTTATAGAACTCTTCCTAGTAATGAAAGAATTATGGTTTCTCATCAAATTCCCTCACAGACTTCAAAGAAGCCTTTGTTAATTTCGTGACAATACCCTCTTTGTATTGGATAATCTAGTACAACAAAAGCCTTAAACTAACCCAGCCACTGGGTTGTTCAAGCTTCTGGAGGGGACATAATTATACCTAATTTGGATCCTAAAACTTGTTTCCTAAAACACACATGGATAGCCTAAGTATTAAGACTGAATTTGTGTTGATAGGATAAGTAAGTATAGGAAACCGATGGGAAATGGTGGTAGGACAAAGAGTGGAATGAGGATTCTGGAGGAAGGTTTCTTAAGAGGAGGTGTGAAAATCATAACAGAAAGGACAGGAGGTGGCATCTCTCTTTTTCTATCCTCTTTGCCTTCAAGATCTTTCCCTTGTTTTATCCATATCATTCCCTCTTGATTTCAATACCTCCTCTTAGTCATTAGAATTCCTTTTCTCCAATCTTATTGGTTTCAGATACTTTGTTGACTTACCTTTATTCTCTTAGTTGTTTCATCCCTTTGTCTTTCTAAACAGCACATAATTTGTATTTGTTGAAAAGAAAGTTGTATAATCCTTGTTCTGAGGTAGAAAATTAGGTTAGCTTTTGAATTTTTTTCCTGTCCCTCAAGATTAAAATTAAATGATGCTTCTTCATATAATCCTCCCTATTTTTATGTTCCTTAGTGTTTCTCCATAAAAATATATATTACATTACCCAGGACCAGCACATGGTTTAATAGTTACGTCACTGGACTCCCCTATAGTTGACCATCCTCTGAGTCCAGGACCCATCAGCTTAAAACTTATGCTGTGCACATCCCCAAGATCCCAAGAGGAGGATGGAGGAGGAGGGATTGCTCTGTGGCCATCCCCCTGAGGGATGATTTCTCACTTTCTGTCAATCTCTGTTGCTGTCTCTCTGATGGGTACACATGACTCATAGCAAAAAATCTCTCTTACAAATAATTTTTTAAAAATACCTGATACTGTTCTGAATCTCTTATTTTCTCTTAAATTATTTTTCAAGTTAAATAGGTTACTTTAGCTCACCACCACCACCACAACAGGGCCTACATGAATGAAAAAGAAAAAGGTAGCCAATTTAATATTTGAGGCAATGACATTGTACAATAGATAATGTGCCCTTGGAAAAACAACATAACTAGAGATGTTATATGTATAACTTTAATCTTCCTTCATTTCTAATTTTGATACCATTTGTTTAAGACCTTAATGAAGGTACTGTCCAATCACATAGTTTTGAATAATCAAATAAATATATAAATGAAGGCAGAAAAAATTTTCAGTGTAAACTTATCCCCTTATGGAGACAGAGAAATAATTTTTAAAAAGTATGAAGCAACATTTTTCCCCTACAAAAAAGTGTCATTGTCATGTATAATGGTTCATATAATTTCCTAGTATTTGCAGTCTGTCTACCTATGATTAATTTAAAAAATGTTTTCTCCTGTAGATTCTATAACTTACTATGAAAAAGATTATTTTAGGACCAGCCATTCTGGCACAAGTGATGGAACCCTGCAATGCCATGCGGGAGCCACACAGGGGGCCTGGGTTTGGCTCCTGGGTCAGCCTGTAATGTGGACAGGATGATGCTAGTGACCTTGGCTAGGGCTAGCTGAGAGGCTGAGGTGGGAGGATAGCACTGTGGTGAGATTCTCTCAAGGATCCTTTTTCTTTCTCCCCTCCCTGTCTCCCAGTTCATAATATAAAAAATAAATAAAATTTAAGAAAAAAGATAATTATATATATATATATATATATATATATATATATATATATATATGTATTTTTTAAGAGAGTTATTTTTGTTTTTGTTTTTGTTTTTCCCTATAGGATATGAGTGCTCACCAGGAACAGAGAGAAACAGAGAGACCGAAAGTGAAAAATCACCCCCCAGGGGAAATGGACATGTCACAATCCCTTCTCTATTCTCCTCTCTGGATTTTGGGCACTCACACACTTGTACCAGGCATGAGTTTTAAGCCAGGTCCAAGACTCAAACCACAGCAACCACATGGTAGTCCAGTGATGTAATTATCTATTATGCCAACTGCTGATCAGTTTACATATATATGCCGTAAAAATCATTTTACATATATATGCTATTCACAAAGGCCATTAACAGAATCAGCATCGTCACCAGGGACATTCATATTGGTTAGGCTAAGGAAAGGATTTCACAGTTATATAAATTATTTTGGTGGGGGTCAGGTGGTAGTGCAGTGGTAACACATTGGTCCTGGTTTGGCATCCCAGGACCTTCCTGAGGACAGTGGATGTGTGTATGTGTGTGACTATGACCCAGATTGGCTGAAACCAGGGTGAATCACAGAATAAGGAATTACTGAGGTTCCTATATCTGTCTCTGTCTCTATCTCTCTCATGGAAGAAATAAATAAACTTTTAAAAGGAATTATTTGGTAAAGTTTCTTTAACGTTTCCATCTCTCAGAGATTGCAAGCCTCCCTCAGGGGGACATACTGAAATGCAGATATGGGTGGAGAGGGAGAAAGTGGGTAAGTGAGCATGTGAAAGTTCAGAAAACTATCTAAGTGATTCTTGTTTTGTTCTGTTTTGTTTAGATTTTTACTACGGGGCACATGCACTCACCAGAGAGAGAAAGAAAGAAATCACCTCCCAGGGGGGATGGCCATGCTGTAATCCCTTTTCCTCCATTCTTCTCTCGGGATATTGGGCATGCATGCACATGCACCCAGCATAAGCTTTAAGTCACCAGGTCCAGTACTCTAACTGCAGTTGACTACACGGGACTCCAGTGGCATAATCATTACCCTATCTGCTGGTCCCTGTAAGTGATTGATACTCCCAGTATATATTCACATGAAGAGTCACTAATAAATGTACTAGTCAATCAAACAGCCCAAAGCCTCTCAAATACCATTCAAATGGAAAGGATTTGATCATGAGTCCTATTACATGCTCTCTCATTCGGGGTTAGCACACACTCCCAGTTAAGGGTGTGGCCCAGTGCTAAGTAAACGAAATATGTGATGATATCTTTACAAAAAATTTTTTTTAATTCAGGAATATCATTTAGGTTTCCTTAGGACAGAGTCCCACCCATTTTAGTAAGACTAGTGGCAACTTGCTTTCTCAATTTCTCTCTCCTTCTCTCTGTCTCTCTATCTCTGGTAAGCTCATGGTCTCTGTAATGGATTGAAAAATAATAATAATGATAAAATAAAAATAAAAAAGAGAAAAGGATTTCTTTTAAAAAATATTTTCTAGGACCAGTAGTTGGCATAATGGCTGTGTCGCTAGCTAGGCTCCCATGTAGTTGACTGTGGTTCGAGTCCTGGACCCAGTGGCTTAAACTCATGCCATGTGAGTGTGTGCCTGCCTAAGATCCTGAGAGGAGAATGCAGGAGGAGGGATTGCAGTGTGGTCATCCCTCCCTGGAGGGGGGGAGGGGCAGTGATTTCTCACTTTCTGTCTCTCTCTGTCCTTCTGGGAGCTCACGCACCCTAGAGCAAAAACTTCTCCAAAAAAATACAAAAATTTCTCGTTAATGTAGAAAATGAAGCTGACGAAATTTCACACCTGTTTATAAACAAACTCAATGCAAACCAGAAAGAGTAAGGAACGATCTCAAGTTAATTATAAAGAAGCTACAAAGTAATTACAGTAGTGTTTTAGATGATGGTAAAATATGGAATCATTTACTTCCTGATATTAAAAACAAAGCATGAATGCTTTACCACTTCAAGTCAATGCCTACTAGAGGCTTAGTCATTGAGAGAAAACAAGAAAAAGAAATTTAAATAATAAAGATCAGAAGTTAAGGAATAAAACTTTTCTTATCTGAAGATATTTTGATTGTTTTCTTAGAAAAGCCTAGGAAATTCTCAAGACAAAAACTACAACTAGTAGACTAATAGAAAGTTCAGAAAATAGTAAATTAATAAGCAAAAATAAATTACATTTTTATGCATTAACACCATGCATTTGGAAAACAGACTATAAAAAAAAATACAATGGGGAACCAGCAGTTAGCGTAATGGCTATGTCGCTGGACTCCCACGTAGTCGACCGCGGTTCGCGTCCCGGACCCGGTGACTTAAAACTCAAGCCGGGCACGTGTGCATGCGAGCCCAAGATCCCGAGAGGAGAATGGAGGAGAAGGGATTGCGGCGTGACCATCCCCCCTGGGGGGTGATTTCTCGCTTTCTGTCTCTCTGTCTCTCTCTGTCTGTCTGGCGAACGCACACGCCCTATAGCGAAAACCTCTCCAAAAAACAAACAAAAAAAATACAATGTACGATGCCCTCCAAAAAACACTCATGCTACCTACTTATGAATGAATCTTGGTCTCACCCATGATTATTTTATTGATAAAAAGATTTTTCAAGTTGCTGGCTGTAGTTAAAAATGACCTAAATAAATGGAAATATATATACAATGTTCCTGGGATGAAAGATTCAAAATTGTGTAGATAGCAATTGTCTTAGAATTTGTATTTAAATCTAACATAATACCAATGAGAACTCCATTGTGGGTCTGTTTGTTTGTTTGTTTGACATTTGCAAAAAAAAAAAATTATAAAATATTCTTAAACATATAGACAAATCCAAAGGATATAAAATAGTGAAAATAATTTTAGAAAAGAGGAACCTTACCTGATTTCAAAGCCTATTATAAAGTTACCAAAATCAGCACAATTCAATAATGGCAAAAGATAGAAATGTACATCAACAGAGTAGATAAGACCTTGAAAAAGACCCACATATGTATAATCAATTAAGTTTGACAAAATTACGAAGTTAATTCATGTGGAAAAAGGAAAGTCTTTTCGAGAAATCTTGCTGAATCAACTGGATATCCATATGGAAAAGCATACATTAACCTTTACCTTACATTCCACACAAAAATTTACCTCAAATAAACACTAGGCCTAAAGTAAATCCCAACTCCTAAAGCAACCAGAGATATAGCTATTGTAACTTTTACATGATCAACAGTTTCTTAGGGAGAAATTTTTAAAAAAGCATTAACATAAAATATAAAGTTGATAAATTATACTTCTTGAAGATTAAAAGCTTTCATCTTAAGAAAAATGTCACTAAGAAAATCAAAGAATGAGATATCAGCCAGGAGAACATATTCACGTTACATTTATCGGACAAGGACTCATTTCAAGAGTATATAACTAACTCTTATAATTTAATGGGAAATGCTTTAAAAACTAAGCAAACAAACCAAAAATGCAAGTGTATAAAATATTTGAACAGAGATTTCACAAAAGAAGGTAAGTGAATAATAAGCACAAGGTAAGATGTCCAAACTCATTAGTCATTTCAAAAATTCCAGTTAAAACTACAATTAGATACTACTATACCCCATTAGAATATTTAAAATAAAAAATTTAAAAGATCACGTAAAGCAAGACTTGGTAACCCTCTGTGTGTGTGTAGAAGGCCCAGATAGCAAATGGTTTAGACTTTGTCGGCTATGTGGTCTTTGTGAAAAGTATTCAACTCTGCAATTCCAGCATGAATGCAACCACCATAGACAATAAGTAAATGAATGAGTCTGGTTGTGTTATTTAGAAAACAAGTGGCAAGCCAGTTTAGATGTCAGACCTTCATTCGCTTTAATTTAAAGTCTTGGCAAGAACATGAGAACTGAAATTCTCATACACTGCTGAGGAGAATATAAAATAGTACTATCATTTTGAAAACATTTTCAGTTTTCAGTCATTTCACTTTTAGGTATTTATCTGAGAGAAATTAAAACATATGCTCAAAGACTTCTATGCAAATGTTTGCAGCAGCATTATCTGAAATAACTCAAACCCAGAAACAACCTAAGGTCCAGACACAATTATAAAGATAAATTATAGCATTCCATACTATAGACTATTACTCATCAACAAACGGTGGTAAATGAGGACATATAACAACATGGGTAAATTTCACCATTATTATATTAAATGAAAAAAAGACAAGCCAGAAAATATACTAGACAACTCTCAATATATGAAGTTTTAGAAAATACAAATCAATCTCTAGTGCCAGAAATCAGGTCAATAAGTCCCTGTAGTTTGAGTGAAGGGAAGTAAGGATTCTAAGGAAATATAGGAAACTTTTGAGGGAGACAGAAGGGTTTATTAAGTGGTGGTAATACATATATATGTCCATGGTGTATACATATGTCAAAACTGATCGAATTGTGCACCTCAAATATGTGCAGATTCTTCTACTTATACTGAACTCCAGTAAAGGAAGGAAGGAAGGAAGGAATAAATAAATAAATAAATAAATAAATAAATAAATAAATAAATAGCTGAATGAGATCACCAAGAGAATGAAAGTAGGTAAAAAAAAAAAAGAACAAAACTGAAGTCCAAGACAGAGCTCTGGTAAATTCCAAAATTTAAAGATGGAGAGAGGAGGAAGAACATGTAAAAAGGATTGAAAAGAAGCAGTCAATAAGTTCAGAAGAATCTAGGAATGAGTATGGGTTGGTAACCCAAGGATAGTAAGTACATCAAGGCAAAAAGTGTAGTCAACTAAATTAAACATTAATGTAAAGTCAAGTAAGATAAGGACTAAAAGTTGATTATAGGGTTTTAGGAACATGGAAATAACCGGAGACAATGAAAAGAATAATTGTCTTGTAGGGATGCAAGGAAGTTTTGTGGGAAATGAAAGCAGAGAAATAAGGTAATAGCTGGGGAATGTGTGGGTGCCAAGAGGATTAGTAAGGTAATTCTTTTTCCAAATAGGAAAAACCATAGACTATCCTTAGGTTGCTAAGAATGGAGAGAGAATTGATAGATACTGGAGTGATAGATATTGAGAAGATGTGAACGGACAGGATCTTTTATTGGCTCACGTTTCTCTATGCAAAAATGTGTCATGACTTTTCTGACAACCCAAAATATAGACAGAAAGTATAACCTCAACTGTGAACACAGAATTCCTCCTAAAGAAGACAAGTTATATGAGAATACATACAGGTCAGTAGATAAACAGGGTAATGGGAAGTTGTAGAATAGTGGTCCCATGTTGTACATTAAAATCAACTGGACTATATTTTAACAGATAATCCAGCCTTTCATTCACCCACCCGACAGCTGAGTTTCTTATTTCACTTGATTGGGTTATGGACTTGGTATTGAGTTTTTTGTTTTCATTTTTGTTTGTGTCGAAGAGATTCTTGAGTGCATTCCAGATTGAGAACCACTGTAAGACAGAAGTCCTCTTAAAACTGTGATAATGTTTTTCAATAAAAATAGGAAGTAAAATTTTTAGCTAAGAAGGTTCAGGAAATACACATTGTGGATTGAGGTGACAGGAAAACAATATGAATCCAGTGGAAACATGAGGTGCCTGATGTCATGAGAAAGAGAAAGATTAAGGCAGAATTGAATCAGAACGAGAATTCAGAAAAGGTATGGGAGTAAGGGAAGAGAATAAGAATGCTTTTTTTTTTTTCTAAATTTTCCCATAGGGTTCCTTCACTTGTCTGAGAAAGACATAGAGACAAAGGGAAATTGAGAAATGTCCCATCCCCATGGGCATATTTACACTGCAATGCCTTCTCCTCCATCGCTCCCTCCTCTTGAGATTTTTGGGTACAAACACAAACACGCTCAGTGTTTCTCAAGCCACTACTCTGGGACTTGAACCACAGGTTGGCCATATGGTATCCAGTTGCCCCAGCCACCAGGCCACAGGTTGACTCGAGAATGCATTGATTATTTATTCATTTATTTATATTTAATTTTATGTGCTCACTGGAGATAAGAGAAACACCCCCACAGGGGGATGTTTGTGCCACAATCCTTTTTCCTCAATTTTTCACTCTTTTGGGGACTTTGTGCACACACACACACACACATGGGATCTAGCCACCTTAACCACCACTGACTGGCCCCCAAGAAAGCATTATTTATAAGAGAAAATCAATGTGGACCAGAAACCAAAGAGTATATTTGGCAAAGCTAGGCCTGAATTTTCTATGGGGAGTTTGGCATAAAAGTGGAAAAAGTGGTAAAGAAATTAAAAAACTGGATTTTTATTCCAGCTATATCACTAGAGCACTTTTCTACTGAAGTCAAATATATTATATAAAAGATAATTAAATTCTGTAATATCCAATATAATATCTGCCACAAAAGACTAGAGAAGTTTAAAACAGTTTTGGGGAATCATATAACTTTTTCATGGCAGTCTGAGACATTTTTTTTTTTTTTTTCTTTACAGGAAGTGATCCATTGCATAAAAACTCAACATGATCAAAATGATATTTCAAGAGCATCCATTTGGAGGTGGCATAAAGGGTAGGAAAATTGGGAGAAAAGGCAAAGGAAAGTTTGAAGGAAATTATTGTTGATCTAAAAGTGAGGCAATGAGTCTGCAGTGAGGTGGTAGCAGTGGGAATGGAAAGGAAATGATGGATGTACGATAAATTCTAGAGTAAAATTCAACTAATTGGATGACTAATTGGATAGAGGAAGCAAAAAGTCAAGAATGACTCAGTTTCATGTTTAGTTGACTGACCAAATGGTGGCAGAATTAATAAAAATCAAGATCAGGATAGAAGTTGAGAGAAAGCTCAGTTTAGGCAGAAAGATGACACAGTTGTGCTTTGATTAGTTACAGAGATGTCACTGAAACACTCACCAGGCAGCCAGGTATTTGAAATAAATCTCAAAAAAAAAAAAAAAAAAAGACTAGAAGATGGAATTTCTTATTAACTACCACATAGTTGATCGTTACACACACAAGAACAAAACGTCCTGAAAAAGACCGACTGAGAAAAGCTCAGAGTTAAAGGGAACTTCTGTGCCTGGTATCCAACCTTTAGTTGGTGGACTGTAGAGAAGGAGACCTGAGGGACTCCGACAGGGAGGCTAGTGTGCACAAAAGGTATTAGAGTGCTTGGGGATGTGGCTTATTAGCAACTAGGTTATCGCATTTCAATATATAAACAACTCGGTTAGCTGTACCTGTGCAAATAGACTGAATGTCAGTCTGGAGTAAAAAACTAGATCCAGGAATGAGCAGTTAGTGTAATGGCTGTCGTTGGACTCCCATGTAGTCGACTGTGGTTCAAGTCCTGGATCTGGTGGCTCAAACTCACCCCGGGTGCGTGTGAGTGCGTGCCCAAGATCTGGAGAGGAGAATGTAGGAGAAGGGATTGCGGCGTGGCCATCTCCCATGGGAGATGATTTCTCGTTTTCTGCCTCTCTGTCTGTCTTTCTGGCCAGCTCACGTGCCCTACAGCGAAAACCTCTCAAAAAACAACAACAACTGATTGACCAACAGTTGAACAAACACAAGAGATGGGTGTGAATGTCAGATGAGGTGTATGTGGAGGAGTGGGGCCCAACGAAAGACATTTGGAGAAGGGATACAGAGGTAGAGCATTGACGGGATGGGGAGGTGTGATGTTATCTGTTGAAGATATTTCGATCAACGGGTCTGGGGAGAAATGTTCACATATCGAAATGGTCTCATTGTAAGCCAAACAATATGATTGAAAGTATATACAAAAATAAATAAAGTAATTAATAAAAAAAAAAAAATAAAAAAAATAAAAAAAAAAAAAAAAAAACAAGGAGACGGGCGGTGGGAGGGGGAGGGGAGCAAAAAAAGAAAAAAAAAAAAAAAAAAAAAAAACAACAGCAACAAAAATTAGATCCAGCATTGGTTTACATCAGGGAAAATCATAGTGGGGCGTCCTCTCTGGGCTTTCTATCACTAAGAACCAAGGTAGCAATGCTGAAGGCAGCAGTTTGTACCTACTAGGCAGCACCTGGGTATGGTGCAAATCAAGAATCTCCATTCTCAACAAGCACCCCAGATAGTTCTGAAACACAGCAAAACATTAACAGTGACTGGGGAAGTTAGTAGGGTGCTGCTTTTACTCACAGGGCAGAGCACAATGAGGATCTGTTACCTCTTCTAATGCTAATAAAATAACTCCTGGGAAGCAGGATGGGCCTGCAATAGTGAAACATGACACACTGTGAGGCTCCCCCTCCAGGTAAGCTTCCAGATTTGCATCCAGAGAACTCCTTGAGTATGCCAGACATAGCACGCCCATGATCTGGGGCCCAGCTTAGACTGGTGTGGATCATGGCACTGGGACTCTGTTAGAGTGGAATCTTTTGGTCTTTGTCTTTCTCTCTCTCTCAATCATGGAATAAATAAATAAATAAATAAATAAATAAACAAACATTAAGCAAATAACAACACCAAAAATAAAACAGCACTTGAATTCAGATTGACCCAAGAGAGTATTTACTTATGCCGCAAGCCTCGGGGTCTGAGGCTGCCTTATTAGGTTAGTAAATAGCATGAACTTCACAGTCAATGTAACTGATTGGTTTGAATCTGGCAAACCCATTTTTGTGAGATAAATAGTATAAGCAGTTGCAAATAAAAGCCAATGAAATAGCAGTAGATCAGGTTGCCTTCGCTTCCAGGTTAATCTTTTCACCAGTTGGTAAGATTTCTCTCAGGCCATTTTTGTTCTTGTGAATGGTGAAGGAAAAGAGACCATTCTGGGGACTGAAGCCATCTTTATCCATGGTAAAATTAAAAGACAAATTAAATACAGGTCCTAAAAGGAGAGAATAAAAAATACTCTTCATATCAAGAATGTGCAGATGTACTGTAGCTTTATGTAGTCTGAGTCAATTTCAGTGGAAATAAAAACACTTAGAGTGTCATAGAAATAACATTTGCTAAGGGAAAGTTGAGCTGGCAGGACTGATCTAATTCTGATAAAAAAAAATATTGGTTTGAATTTACAAGCTAAGATGGTTATAAACCACTCTGTGATCTGCCATATTTTGCCTAAGTGGTAGTTTTTTAACTTAAAGGAGACCCCATCCTGTGACTAAATAAATAGTCTGATTCACTTAGCAGGTCAAAGCTAAGACTTGTTGGCAGAAGAAGCCGTACAGTGGAATACAAGGGCTGCATCTGTGTTGCACACTCACAAACATGACCTGGGAATTTAACAACAGCACATCCCACGATTCATCTGGAAATGCCAGAAACCCTGTTAGAATCCCTTGATACCACGTGAAAAGGAGGCTACTCTTCTAAAGGATTTGGAACTTTAAGGCTGCTGTTCCCAAGATGCCAATAGCTTGCTGCTCCATCTGAATTAAGCAAAATTGCCAAACTTCCTGTTGGCTCTAGTTCCAATCTGCTTAGATATGAGTGTGTTCAGCAACATTGGAAACATTAACCTCTCCTGGAGCCGACAACCAGCGGCCTACTCATTTGTTTTTGTTGTTAGAGTTGAAAGTATGGAAAAGCTTTTTTCAAATTATTTTCCCCTAACATCTTGCTCCATTTGATAGCTGACAAAAATCACTTTTGTCCATTCTGGAAAATACAAGAGAAATAGAAAAAAAAAATGCATTAAAAGAAAGCAAGTTTCAACAGACTTGGACAACTACACTGCAGCCTTGGAATCGTATTGAAATGAAGTTGTAGGCCTGGAATTGTGTGATAGGTGAAGGAGTGCAGTGTTAATATTCTCCTGGATCTGGTAGTATAGAACAGAATCTTTCAGCCCCTTGCACATTCTTCTAGAGCATGGATTTCTATAGCAGATAGGTTTTCTTGAGGAAGAAATAGATTTTTTAATTCTTGTGATGCAACCATAAGCCAAAAACTTACATAGAAGGAAGAAATTGAGTTGGTATGTGTCTAAATCTTAGGATCGATATATATTTATGAGTGATATTTATTCAATAAGATGATAAACTACCCTAAGAATGGCAAAATTGGAATAGTAAATACCCAGTAAGGTGAACTATTAGCCGAGGGGACCAGCAGTTGGTGTAATGGCTATGTTGCTGGATTCCCATGTAGTCGACTGCAGTTCAAGTCCCAGACCTGGTGGCTTAAACTCATGCCAGGCGCATGTGCGTGCATGCCCAAGATCCCGAGAGAAGGATGGAGGAGAAGGGATTGTGGCGTGGCCATCCCCCCGGGGGGTGATTTCTCACTTTCTGTCTCTCTGTTTCTCTCTGTCTTTCTGGCGAGTGCATGCGCCCTATAGCAAAAAGCCTCTCCAAACCCCCCCCCCCCAAAAAAAAAAATTAGTCCAGGAAGAACAAATATTTGTGTGAATCACAATTGCTCCCACAAGAGGCATCATCAATAGATCAAGGCGCTCTTTCCCAATATACTTGGATGACCTTCAAAATTCCTCTCAACATACCATGCAAGAAAATCACTACTAATCAGTCAGAATTGACAAATGAAATAGAACTAATGTTTTATTTCCAATCGAGAATATGTTATATGAATGAGCTTAAGGAAATTACGTTCACAGCATCTTCTCACAATTATTTTTCTTATGAATTTTTCTATAATACAATGCAATCATTCTCATAGTTAGCTTATTGATTGATTCATTCATTCAACCTGTATCTATGGAGCACTTACTCTGTACCATGTACCATTTAATTAATTAATTTTTTTGCCTTTTCTTTAAAAAATTTTTTTTTTCATTTCATTATCTTCCATACATTCAATCACATTATTATTTGTCTTACAAAATGGATATTTCAACAGGTGAACATTTCTCCCTTGTACTGTTGATAATACTACAAAATATCTTCAACAGATAACACCACACCTCTTTGTGCCATTCATGTTTGAGCGTGGTGGCAGCCGCACTATGGCAGAAACCTATGGAGGCTGGAGGATTGCGGCATCGAGTCCATCTCACTCTCTCTCTCTCTCTCTCTCTCTCTCTCTAAACCATTTAATTTTGAGAGCATGGCATTAATAAAATAGTAAAAGAATTCCTTTCATGTAGTAATTTACATTCTAATGCATATGAAATTAGGAACATTGAGCCTGTTAAAATCAAGTTTGTATTGGCCTCTTCTAACTTTCTAAAGTTACCACACATCTACAGAGCTAGCAAATGAAGAATTAACAAGTCAGAGCATAGAACAGTTTTCACTTTATATCTATAAATAACCTACAACGAAGTTAACCCGACACCTGGTTAGTACACCGTCAGTATTGCACAGTATGACAACAAAGGACAACCAGTAAGTAGTTGGTTACATATTTGTCTATATTGGGCACATATTTAGCTATGATTAGTGTTATATTTATAGTAAATCTGAGTCTCTTCTGTGGTTAGTTTGCTGGGAGGGCATGCTGGGTTTTGTGAAGAGAGAGGAATACAAAATGAAGCCAGAATATATTAAATAATTTTTTAGATAATCTAGCACTTGAATTTTATGTCTGGAAATCAGTGGAGAAAACTAACGAATATATGTACCTTCTAATATAGTAGTTTTTATAACTCTCCAGTTAGAACAGGCTATGGTTAACTGGACTCACACAGTTCCTCTGACCGTACAATATTCTTACACCTCTGTGAATCAGCACCTCCTTGCAATGAAGTCAGCCTGCCAGGGCTTCACTCTATGCAAATGTACAGTCCCGCACAGGAGGCCAAAAGGAACGGTCCTAACATACAGAACTGCATGTCATGTAGACAGATTACATGATAAAATGTGGCTGAATATTTACATTTCTGCCTAGCGAGGTTGCTCTTGATCTGTCTTTCCTCTTTCTTATAGGTTACATTGTGATTTTAAGGTAAAAACATATTATACTTGGCAGCTTTATCAAACAAGGATGATAACCATAAATTAAGACTTAAACTTTAATGTAATTCAAAATTCCCTTTATTGAAAGGGTAGATAATTTTTTTTTTTTCCAGCATGAAGAAATCGTCACACAGACAAAATGCTACTGATCAGTTTATATGGTTAAAATTGTTTCTTTGAAGCCCTGAATGCAATTGCAAAAGAGATCCCATAGAAGGAAGAGTGGTTTCCTTTAGAAAATGAATGAACTTGTGAGCGGAATGCTTTGCATTTGGCTAACGTGGAGAAACTTCCTTTGGTTGAAATAATTTAAATCTGGATATTTTTCCCAAGAAGGAAAATATCTCCCTCTGAATTTTCTTTATGAGTAAGTTATTGTCTAAGACGGGATATTTGTGTATTCCAGGGTAACCACATCCTTACAGATTGAAAATATTTTTATTTTATAGCAAAAACATGCTGCTTCATATTTGTTAGAATTGTTCTAACATTCAGTTTGAAATGTATAATCAAAGGATTTGTTTTCTTTTAGAGTCCTACATAACTTGTAGAACTTTGCATGCAACCAGTTCAGCATTACTCCAGTTCAAAATAGATTTGTTTTAAGATATATATTCTACACTCATTTGAAGGCAAAATACAAAATTTCAAAAAGTGAAGAACAATAAAAATCTTTGTGCTCTAATGTAAAATATGGCCTCAAATTCATAGATTGCCTTCAATAAACTTCTTTAGATGGAAATTTTAAATGTTAATAAATTCTTCCTGTTATTTTGTTATATATATATATATATATATATATATATATATATATATATATCCTACATGAAGGCACACATGACTTGAGTTTCCTGGGAAATGGGTAAGAAAAAACAGGGTAAGATCTGAAGACAGTCTAACAGAAACTAGAACAAGAACCCTGATGGTGGAAATAGTCACTAACCATTCCTGAGGAGAAGGCTCCAGGTCCAGGGCAAGGATCAATACTCTCTTGTCTACACATGAATTCCTCTCAGGGCACAGATCCCCTTTCCACCACCTTGAACTACAATATGCGTCCCATAGTCCTAGCATCACACTGGGGGCTGAGTAAGCATTTGACAAATCGGAGCTGCTTTTATTGCATGATTTCCACATATTTCTAGAACCCCTCAAAAATGAAAAAATTTTTAAGACAGGCAACTTAAAGGTACAAGTCATTTGTCTCCATCAGCATAACGTGCCCCTTACACTCTGTTTGCTTAAGCCTTCATTAGACAACTTGTGGTGGTCCATACAGCAGGAACCCAGGGTATCTAAATAACCAAATGAACTCAGGGTGACTCTCCCAGATAAGAAAGCAGAGGAGACAGACATCTGAATCCAGGAAGCCGTATGAGCTTTGTAATCATAAATGTCAATAAATCTAATTGTTATTTACTCTTAGTTGAGTTTTTTTCCTTAGCCACCCAAAGAGTCCTAATACTACTGTAATTGTTAATTATTTTCACTTGTTTTAATAAATAGTCAGAAATTTTTAAATAGGTAAATCTGACATATTTATCTAATAGGTATGATCTATTAATAAATGTCAGTTCCATGATTTTTTTTCCTATTTTGTCCTGTTGTTATTTTTTGTTGTTTCATCAAGACAGAAGTCAGAGCAATACAAATAAATAAACCAAAACAAACAAACAAACAAACAAACAAACAAAAAACAAAATAAAACAAAACCCCACACAAACAAATAAAAATTGTGGGCCAAGCTTTGCTCAAGCCAGTGTAGGATAAGTTCTTAATGAAAACATGGATCAGGTAATACATCATTAACATTATAAAAAATGATAGATTCGGTTACTTCAAAAAGTTCATGAAAATGGAATTCAAGTACAAGTTTGCTTAGGTTCAGAAAACGTTGAAATCCGTGCCGAGTTTTTTGATACACTTTTTCCTATGAATATTTTGAAGACCCAGTTCCCCCCATCTAGCGAAACATCCTGAAGGGGCATAGTAACTAATTTCAGTATAATCTTATCAAAAAAGCCATGAGTTTGATTAACTTGGTAATTGCTGTGTGAATGTGTGTATGTGTGTAAGTCCTTTTATTTAAAATTTTTTTGAGAGGTTTTTGCAATAGGGCACGTAAGCTTGCCCAGAGAGAGAGAGACAGACAGAGACAGAAAGTGAGAAATCATCCTTCAGGGGGGATGGCCACGCCGCAATTCTTTCTCCTCAGTTCTGCTCTGGGGATCTTGGGCACGCACGCGCATGCGCCCGGCATGAGTTTAAGCCACCGGGTCCAGGACTCTAACCACAGTCGACTACATGGGAGTCCAGCAACATAGCCATTACACCAACTGCTGGTCCCTGTAAGTCCTTTTTTTATCTGATATTTTTCAGCATAAGTTATATCTTCTTACGCCTTTTTAAGGCATTCATATTTGAATTGCTCTGAGAGTTTTAGGTATTTCCTTTTCTAAGTAATATAATGTTGCTATGTAATTGCAGCATATGGAAACCTCTAGTGTCAAATGATATATAGAATATGGTTGCCAATTTTATAAGTATTTATAATTTATATATATGTATACACACACATACATGTGCACACACACACACACGTGTGTGTGTATATATCAGGTTTCCATTACACAGGTTATCTGAACCCATCTGTCATTTTTGTTGTTGTTTGTTTTTTCTTTCCCTTCTGTGCCACAAAGTTCACAGAGTTAACAAAATTTTATTAATTTGCATATCCAACCAAACTGTGAAAAGAGTTCAATTAAAATTTTCTTTTTATTTCCTTAAAATGACCTCAAGGAATAACAATAATACTGATAGCCAGAGGAAAATAAAGAAGAGGAAGGAAAACTCAAGTTATACTCCACTACTTCATTAGATCTAGTTTTTTATAGTTTGAGGTTACAAAAAATTAAAACAGAATAACTTAAGCAAAAAAAAAAAAATTATTATTGCTCTTCATGGAGGATATAGAGAGGCCCAAAAAGGAGTTGATAATTTACCAGCCCTTGATGAAAGTGGGGCCCAAGCTTGCTCCAGGGTCCCATTAGCAATGTTCAAGAGATATCTATTAAATAACAATGACATCATCATTTGAAGAGTGAACATTTATTAAATATATGGTAGGTCACACTTTAAATGAATTTTCTATCTATACTTCATTGCAACTGTATGAGAACATTTACATTCATTTTCCCTGATTTCCAATTAAAAAAAAAAAAAAAAAAAAAACTATAGACAAAGAGGGTAAGTACATTTCCTAAGACTACATTGCTAGTAAGGATCGGAGCAAGACACTGAACATAAGCTGGTATGAAAGTACTTAACCTTGTAGAGACCAGCAGTTGGTGTAATGGCTATGTCGCAGGACTCCCATGTAGTCAACCGCAGTTCGAGTCCCGGACCCGGTGGCTTAAACTCACACTGGACATGTATGCATGTGTTCCCAAAGCCCCGAGAGGAGAATGGAGGAGAACAGATTGCGGCATGGCCATCCCCCCTGGGTGGTGATTTCTTGCTTTCTCTCTATCTCTCTCTGTTTTTCTGGGGGGGTGCATGCACCCTATAACAAAAACCTCTCAAAAGAAAAAAAAAAAAAAAGAAAGAAAAAGAAAAGAAAAGCTCTTATAATGCAAGGAATTTTCTATATAACCCCTGCTGAGTCTACTAGTTACTGGCCCCAGTAGACTAGTCATTGAATTATGATTGATAAGTGAATGTAAAGAAAAAAGAATGCTATACCCTCTCAATAGCATACAAAACCCAGAAAACTACATAGACAAACTGAGAAGAAATATATACATGTATATATATGTATATATATATAGAGAGAGAGTAAAATATGATCTATGCATCCATTTAAAAATCAACGCATGAAAATAACATTATTTTTAGCTTCAGTTTCATGATTCAGCCTTTCCAGTGTAAATAATTTATAAGAGAAGTAAGACAAATACTGGGTTTGTGGGAAATGTAAATGGATTGAATCTAAAATTAGACAAACCCTTCCCATGGGCAGATGACAAGGGGAACAAATAGGACAGGAAGAAATCGATGAAAACGCAGTGAAGAAACCACAGAACCACAGAACCGACCAAGCTGATGATGGCCTATTGATAAAGCAAATGGAAGAGTCAAAAGTCCAGGGTGACCAGCAGTTTACACAGAAAGACAAATAACATGGGGAAGGAAAACAGATATAAAAGGATATAAAATTTACAACGTATTTGCTTTGTAAACCTGCTTGAGGCAAAAGTGGGAATTAGGTATAGACTGTATTCAGGAGTCCAAATCTTCCATGTGGTTCCCTTTGAGCACTCTGGTACTTCTAAATTTCTTCTACTTGAAAACTGGTCCCCATTTTCCTCTGTTCTCAATGGGGGGGGTCTCTCAGGAATTGCTCACGTATATGCTAATGATGTGGGTCACTCTGAATGTTAGTGTTTCTTTCACTGTGAAAGTACACATTTCACCTCTGTTGAAGGGATAGAAACAGCAACAGATCAACTGGGCAGATTTAGAAGAGTCGGAATTCCTAGCTCAGATATCACACAAGGCTGACCCTCCTTAAAGGAAATTTAATGTAGAGAAAGACACATTCTCTGTTACTTCTTTTTTTTTTTCTCAAAAAGAATATGGTCTCATGGAGTGTAGGATGTTTGGGCCTCCTTTACCACTAAGTATTGTGTGAACATGGGTAAATTACTAAACTACTTTGGGCCTAATTTTTATCTTTCTACACCTCAGTTTATTCCTCCGTAAAGTGTGGTAATAAAACCAATGCTCGGGATATTGTAAAATTCAATTTACATGTAATTGCCTAGATCAGTGCTTAGCACTTAGTAGTGGTCATTAGATACCAGTTAGTACTATTATTTGAAGATGATTTACTTATTTCTTCTGTAAGACAGAGAGAGAGACAGATGGAGAGACAGGCAACCTTCCCAGGATCTTCAAGCCACAACCTAGCCCAGTCTCAACCAGCCCAGATCACAGGCTTGCAGTTGGTGCCTGTAGGTTCAGGAAGATCCTGGGACAAGAACCCAGGACCTTTCTCAGGTGGGTCCAGTTGCATACCACTGCACCATCATCTGCTCTGACAGTGGTTACTACCTTTCTATGCAGTTCCCAGATAGCACTGTTGCTACATTTGCTGAGATCTCCTACCTGAGATGTCTCCAACCCAAAGTGGGTGTACATTTTGTTAAACATTGAGATGTGGGACGGAAATATAGGGACTTGCATTAATACATGTGTGTATGAAGTCTAAAAATAAAAAAGAAATTCAGCTTTACTCATATTTACAGTGTGGGTTGACATCCGTGTTCTTACTGGATCTCTGTAGCCACTGCTCACTCCCCAGGTAGGAAAAGGCATCCTGCGCCTCCTGGGACAGAATGGGGAGTCCACAGTGTGGCAAGGTTGCTACAGCACTTCCTGTGTATGCCCACCATACAGTGATTTATAAATTATGTTACTCTGTTTTCAAAAATGACTCATGAAAGAAAGAAGTGTCTGGAAAGAATACCTACAAAAAAAAAAACTACGAATTGAATTTGGTATTAGCAATATACAAGTTCAAAAAGATCTTTTTTCAGGAATAGCAGTTAGTATAATGGCTATGTCGCTGGATTCCCGCTGACTGCGGTTCGAGTCCTGGACCTGGTGGCTTAAACTCATTCCAGGCACGTGTGCATGTGTGCCCAAGATCCCGATAGGAGAAAGGAGGAGAAGGGATTGCAGCATGGCCATCCCCCCGGGGGTTGATTTATTTCTTGCTTTCTGTCTCTGTCTCTCTCTGTCTTTCTGGTGAGCGCACATGCCCTGTAGCAAAAACCTCTCCAAAAAAAGGGAAAGAAAAAAAATCTTTTTTCAAGAAAAAAACCGGTGGGGTTATTCTTCCTCCTACTTCTTCTATGAGCTCCTTGCCTGCCACCTTGCACCATTAAGATAATTAAAGCAGAAAAGAAGGCAGTGGCAAAAGAAATCCTTTATTGAAAATAGGCATCCACTATCCTCAACAATGCACCACCGATAAGTGAAATAAAATATCTGAAAATGTCTGTCATCTCTTCCTTAATTTTTGTATTAGCCTAACTCCATATTACTTACTTATTCATGAATAAATATTCAAATTTAAGGAGTGTGATCTTAGGGTTTTTCAAAATGCAGCACTTATTTTAAAATGTTTGGCAACCACCTCATGAAGGGCGTTGAGTCTCTTGCATTTCCGGGAACTCTAACTTAATGATAGGAACAGGAAAATAATTTCAATTGAACTTGGAAGCAAAATATAAAAATATGGATATTTTGCTTCCAGCAAAAGAAATGAATCTTCTTTCTTTCTTTCTTTCTTTCTTTCTTTCTTTCTTTCTTTCTTTCTTTCTTTCTTTCTTTCTTTCTCTTTCTTTCTTCCTTCCTTCCTTCCTTCCTTCCTTCCTTCCTTCCTTCCTTCCTTCCTTCCTTTCTTTCTTTCTTTCTTTCTTTCTTTCTTTCTTTTCTCTTCCTTCCTTTCTTTTTCCCTTTCTTTCTTTCTTTCTTTCTTTCTTTCTTTCTTTCTTTCTTTCTTTCTTAAACACAACAAGGACTCACAAAGCATAGTATTTATAACCTCTCACCATCTTTTGGAACTTAGTCCCACAAATCAAGTTCCCAAAAGTATCACAAAATCACTTCATCTTTCTGACTACCTGTTGGCTGGCCACTGTGTAGCTTTCCAGAGCCAAAAAGAATCTGAGATCTCAAAGACTAAGCTTATCCTTAGAAAATAAAGGAACTAACACTTAAAAATAAAATTATCATTATAAACTTGAGCCAAGACAATGGGTCTTTTAATCTTTCAAAACTCCTTGTTTATCCTTAGAAATACATCTCTATTTATCTACCTATCCATTGATCTATTGAACAAGTGGTATCAATCTAAAGAGAAGAATCCAGGGACCAGCAGTTAGCGTAATGGCTATGTCGCTGGACTCCCATGTAGTCGACCGCGGTTTGAGTCCCGGACCCGGTGGCTTAAACTCATGCCGGGCGCGTGTGTATGCGTGCCCAAGATCCCGAGAGGAGAATGGAGGAGAAGGGATTGCGGCGTGACCATCCCCCATCCCCCTGGGGGATGATTTCTTGCTCTCTGTCTCTCTCTGTCTGTCTGGCGAGCGCACGCACCCTATAGCAAAAACCTCTCCAAAAAAAAAAAGAGAGAAGAATCCAATCTCTCTTCAATTCTACCTCCATAATTACGTAGTTATTTATTTTCTCTTTAAGAAAGCTGATAAGGTTTTACAAAGAAGTGTATGTTCTGTGCCATGTGTCCTCAGGCTAAGGGGAATGGTATTGTTCAATAAAATAAGACACACTGGTATTTTTTTTTTTATTTTGAGATGTCACTTTTCCCCATTAAATAAGTATCCAAATGGTTATAATATTCTAAACAGGCTTTCGTATTTCCTTTTTCTTTTTGTTGAAGCTGTAAAATTATGTCATGCCAACATTAGATTCTTGAAAGCATAAAATGCTCTCTTTAACTGGGTAGATTTTTGAAACGAGGATGCCCTTCTAATTCTGCTCTGTAGTTGATTGACCCTGAAATAGGACTTCGTGCATGTTAACCTCTCTCTGTGAGCTTGGGAGTTTCCATCAGTCAAACAAGCATTGTTACACTGAAATCCCTCCCGTGTCTCTGAGAGAGGGCCCACAAGATTAATCTGCCTGGTGCCGTAGAATCCTTGGACTTTCTAAAGGGAGGCAGGACATGCTGCTAATGTTGCTATCGGTGCCAATTTCCAGATGGAACTCTGGAGCTCTTCTGAGTTCATTCCTTTTCAAAATCTGTTCGGCAAGTGCTCCTGAGGCTGGTCTGGGCTCTGGGACTCGTTTGTTTTTCCTGGTCACCATGGAGCTGCTAGTTTCAATCACAGCCACAAGAGCATCAGAGGGACGAGGAAAGAAGAGCCGGGGCCAGAACTCACGGGCTGTCTTTGGAGAAGCTGAAGGGTGAGTAGCAGGAAGCAGTAAACCAAAAACCAGAGCTGCCAATAAATGACCGGGACACTGCTTTCTTGGCAGTACCATCGGAGTTCTTCATGGCAAAGCAAATCAAGACAAATGGGAGGAGAAGGCAAAAAATTCTATTTAGCATCCACTGAGGTGAATTCCTTAGTTATAAAATGGGTGAAACCGGTTTTTGTAAAAAAAAAAAAAAAAAAAAAAAAGTTCACTTCTGGCAGAAACGCAAACTCGATCCGAGTTTAGGCTCTGATCCATTGGCAGCGCAAGTTACTCAAACTTTGCAGAACTCACTTTCTTGTCTGTAAAGAGGCCGCAATACTGTCTACCTAGTAGAATTGTTTAATAAGGGGCAAAGCACAGTGCCTGGCATATAGGAAGCCCCACTGAGTGGTTGCCGTGTTTGTTATTCTAACCCTGTGAATAAGGGTATTCACCATGTAAACCAAAGTAAATCATTTAGTACTCAATTTTAAGACTTTCCCTCGATTTCGCTCAACAGTTGAGAGAATATAACATATTTAAATGTATTTAAAAGCATTTGAATTCCCAAGCCTCTGAAAGTCCAGTATTACGTCATTTTTGTAGCTGCTAAGTTATACTCCTTGCTGTGGTTAGAAATCGAACACTTTCCTTGACAATCATTATTTTTACAAACCCACTGCACGGAAGATGATACACGTGCATTTTCAGGGAATCATTCTCACGGCATGATTGGTTTAAGCTCCCCTTGTTCCTTAGTAGACGCTGCCCCACCTTGAACTGCCTGGTTAGGCTAGGATTAATGATAGAAAAATCTCTTGGACAATATACCAAACTTCATAAAGCTTCAGGACAGAAAAGGCTCCACACTAATTTAACCTTTGGAAGCTCTGAGTCTAGACGCTTTCGAGCTAGTCTGTACTTTTGCACAATAGGCAGCCCTTCTTCATTGACTTTCACTTCTGTGGTTAGGTTTCTCTCTGTCCAGCTTCCCGGTGCAGCTGCTATCGGCAGTGGTTGTCACCCCATCCTCTCCTTTGGAAATGTTTCAGTAGGACTAGAAGATGATTTTTCCTGCTATTTGAAGTTTCTGCGTGTCACTGAGGTATGCTGGCCCAGGGACTTACAAGCCAATCCTTTATTTATCATGGTTAAATACTTGATAAGCAGAGAAAGGTTTTGACATTCAAACTGGCCCATTCTGGAACCTTTTAAAGGAAATGCTCACCGCAGTCTTTTAATAAAACTCAAGTGAAAAGATTCTGGATTTAATAAAATAAAGCAGAAAAATTATTCCTTTCACCCTGAAACGTTCAGCTGCCTTGGTCAGATATGGGTTGGATGGTAGAGGCTGGGAGCCAGCCAGGAGGGTTGACACTGGGGAGAGGGTTGTTCTCTTAGATCTCTGGATATTCAGAACCCTCGTTTGGCATTGATCCTTTCACAGAACAATGGGAGGGAGGGAGCTTTGGCAACAACCCTTGGATCTGTCTGCAGTATATGTAGTATAAATGAAAGTGTCCTTCAATATAGAACACTGTTTCCAGGAACACTGTGAAGTTGATATCTTTAAAGCAACTTCTCTCCTGAGGGACTTTATTCTTTTTTTATTCTTTTTATTTTTAATTGTCAGAGGGCATGTGCACTAGCCAGAGAAAGGCAGAGAAAGAGAGAGGGAGAGAGAGAGAGAGAGAGAGAGAGCGAGAGCGCCAATGGGGCGTGGTCATGCTGCAATCCCTTCTTCCCCTTTGGGATCTGGGGCATGCACAACATATGCCCAGCATGTTATTCAAGCTGTTGGGCCTAGATTCAAACCGAATTGGGCCATGTGGAACCTGGCTCCTTTAACCGCTAACCCACAGAGCCAGCCTGATCTTGTTTTTAAAATTTCTTTCTCTTTGAGTTTCTACCCACCCCACCCTCATATTCCCCGTATTCCCAAAGGTGGGGACAAGAGGAAAATTCCCAGACTGACTACTGGGAAGTCATGGGTAAAAAGGACAATGAGTGGCTGATGTTTGCTACATCGTTTCGATTCATCATTTTCTCACCCAGAACAGAATTTCAAAATTTTTCAGCATGCTTCCCATTTATTCTCTTTTTTTTAATAAAAGAAATATAAAAAGCCTCTTCTAGGAAAACCAAACACTTCTGTGTTTCCACACACTGAAAATTTACCTAAATGAATGGTAAGAGAAAAAACACGAATATACCAGAACTACCCAAATTTCACATTTAAAAACCCCTCCTTGAAAACACTAGTGCTGTGTAACACAGTAGAATGTCAGCGTAGCTGCCAGACTGAAAATGGAATAGGAACAAAGGTAACGTTTCCAAGCTCCAAAATCTTATTGCTAGGAGACTTAAAAATAATAATAGATCTAATAAAAGGAGTGAGTAATCAAGTCACTGGATGTTTCATAATTCTGATGCTGCCGTCCACATATGTGACACTGCAGTCATTTATTTCTTGCTGATTCGGACTGCCGTGATGTTTCAAAGACCCATTTATTCATTTTTTGTATCTCCCTCTGTGGCCAAAGTACTACCATTTGCAGATCTCGCCTTGGTTTTGTTCCTAGCACTTCCATCGTGCTAAGGATGTCCAATATATAAACAGAAGAGTGTTTGGATCAATGTAGCTTAATTATAATCCTGTTTTCTGAGTCTTGCTCATTTTCTTTTTCATTTGAAGAGAGAGAGAGAGAGGAGGTTGGGCACTGAGCGTTGTCTGTGTCTTCTACACGCTAATATTTTTGAGTTTTAGATACATGACTTGATGGCCCACTTTAAAGACAAAGGAGAATGTCCTGATTTCATTTTAAATTGCATGACTGAAATGAGTTTGTGAGCATCTTTTTCTCCCTACACCAATCTTCTTGCTGTCATTGTAAAGACTACACTCAAATAAAAACACAAATGTAAAGAATTATTGGTTTAGATGTTTTCAGTCTGTCTTTCAAGCTGTCTTTTGATGTTTGCCTCTAGAACGCCAATGTTGTAGCCACCCTGGCTTGAAGGATTTCCCCCACTGTTTGTGCCATTTCAAACATTCTCTTAGTATTAAAACAAATCAAAATCAGGAGGTATCTAATTGTGCTGGTTTTGATTTTGTTAATACAAAGTGAAAGATTAAAATGGAGCAGTAACAGCAAAAACATTTCTTAAAGTGACAGTCACAGAAAACCATTCAGCTCAGAAACCAAAGCCTTGAAAACTTAAAGACAAAACAAAAAGCAAACCAAAGGAAAATCGCAGAAGGTGCAATCACGACAGAGGCGCCTTCGTAACCCCTTCATAAAAATGTTACTGTTCGGCAAAAGGCACGACTGTGAAGGCTTTCAAATAAATCATAATTGTTTCCCCCTGTGACATTTACAAGATCACATATTATACTTGTCACTTTGGGTGGCAGTTGGCGAGTTCTGTCGTGGTCTGGGTGCTTCCTCCCATGCTGCTGCTTCTGTCTGGTTTCTCCACCTTTCTCATGCCCCTCTGATTCTCAGTTACCCCAGAGCAGTTATCCAGGCCTCCATTTCTGCAGCTCCATTTTCATCCCGCCTGCAAGACCACCCCCCCATAGCCTTAACCGTCTCATACTGACCATCACTTGAATGAAACGACCTCCAGAGTTATTCTGACTTTGCTACTTGAAACTACATAGCACTTTCATTTTTTCTTTAAATTTTTATCTCTTTTAAAAAGTTTAATTAATATACGATAGTTGTACATATTTTATTGGCATATGATGTGATTTTTTTTAGTACATAAATATGATGGGTAAGGATTAAATCAGGGTAATTGGTAAACCCATTATCTCAACTGTTGGTCATTATTTTTGTGTTAGAAAATTCAGAATTTTCTGGGGTACCAATGGGTGGCGTGGTGGTTAAGGCACTGGATGCTCCCACATGGCCGACCACGATTCAAGTCCCAGACCTGGTGACTTACTTTTTCACTTTCTCTCTCTCTCTTTGTGTCTCTCTCTCATCAAATTAAAAATAAATGAATGAATAAATAAAGGTAAATAAATAATTCCTTAAAAAAAAAGAAAATTCAGAATCTTCTCTTTTAGGTAGTAAGAGATACATAGTAAGTTGTATTTATTCCACCGTATCAGATAGATAAGGGGGACAATGTCTAGTGTTATAGAATTACTAACCTTTTATCATGGTAATTACTCTTCTGGGTATGTTCACATTTTACAGTACACATTTGCTAGGGTATCAGTATGAATAACAATACCTTTTCCTGTTCATTGCTTCCCATATAAGTGAATAGTAGAAATTATAGAAAAATCTTCACCTTCCCTCATCATGCTCAATTCCAAATATTTTGGGGGCACTTTGCAATCCTTATGCTCTGAAGACCTGTGCATTCTTCTTCTAAGAAAGTAGGTTGCAGACAGACTTGTAAAAGTAAAAGAAGTCTCTCCAAGTCTTCCCAAGCCCATAGTTTTAACCCAGTGCCAGAAACTTCAAAAGAAATGAGCACTCCTCAATTCAGTTTAGTGCTCATTTCCAAACTTCTTTGAGAAAAATGCAAATGATCCCTGGTAAGGTGAAGGAAGTCTGATTCACACCTTGGTGTAAACTAGTCAGCGACCATTTCCTGGAGCAAATTTTTTCAAACCCATAATTGAAAAATGGGGTCTGACCATGAAAAATTGAGCATCTGGATGGGCTGCTATCAACACCTGTTATGCATCCGATCCAAATTTCACTCCTGAAGAAACAGGAAGAGTAATCCTTGGCAGCTGAGGTATAAAGAGAAAACGGGAAGTAGCAGACAAGCAAGTGGAAGTAGAGGAAAAAAACAAAAATGTGAAGACAGAGGAGTATGATGTGTGACGTGTTTAGAGGAACTCCACGAGACCCCTAGTTACATGATTACAAAGGGTGGAGGATGAGGGGCAGAAGACACTGTTAATCCAAAAGCAGGAAGCAGGCCAGGAAAAGTTGTGTGTTGTGCCAATTAAAACGTCATTCAGGAAAGCGAGGTGCTCAGACTTGCACCTTACAAGATATCTGGTGGCATGGAAAATGGGGAAATCATTGAGGAGGAGGACAACTGAAGGTAAGACTGTGTAGAAAGCTATGACCAAAATCTAGGTGAGAAGTTAGCATGCCTGGACCTAGGCTATGACGGTGGAGATGTGGAGAAAGGGCAGGCAGTTTGGGAAATTGTGAAGAGGAGAGAACTGGAAGAACTTAGCGACTAATAAGAAAGAAACAAAACACTTACAGGTCACAAAAAAAACTATCTGTTGATGATAACATGTATGAAAATATCTTTAACTGGAATAATATACAGCATATTCATGCTGGGAAAATTTATTTTGCATGTTATAATGATATATAGTGATTAAATACATAAAAATTAAATGAAAGAAAAAGAACATAGGGACTAATATAATGAGATAGACAAGAGAGAAGAAAGTCTGGGATTCTTTTGATGTGTTTCAGAATTAATGGATGAAACACTGATCCTTCTACATCAAGCTGCCTCACCACCTGGGTGTCGACTCCGTTTCCCTCTCATGAGCTCTGGGACTTTCCGGCTCTGAGTATGCATTCTCTGTCTACCCTTACTTTATTTCTCTTTATTGAGTCGTTTCTGTCAGCATACAAACATGCTACGATACCTTTTATCTTTAAAAACATAGAGCTCTTTTGACTCCATTTTTCTAAGCACTGCTTGATTTCTCTGTTCCCTTTCAGAGCCAGATGTCTTCTGTGAGTTGCCTGTAATGGCTTCTCATTTTCTCACCATCCAACCTCTCTCAAACTCACTCCAGACAACGTTTTGTCCTCAACATTCCACCAACTTTCTCTTGCCAAGTGTCCAGTAAAAATAACTTTGACTGTCTCTCAGAGAACAGCTGGAGACAATGAGGGCACACTGTTATGTAGTCTTGCTCAGGGATCTGGAGTATTTCTACCCCAGGACCTGCGTTCATTGGGTAAGAGCTCTCTAGGGTAAGGTGGGGAGCTATAAATGCCCTGGCATCCTTGATTCTGTATCAGAAGGTAAAGCAGGGTGCTATAACCTGAGGCTAGTCCTTCAACAAGGAGCTGCAGGCACTGGTTGTTGGATAAAAAAATATATCAAAAGCCTGGGTGCACAAAAAGGTACAGAGAGAAAGCACCCCCAGTGTGGTCTCCAGACCAGCAGAATCAGCATTGCTTGTAACTTAGAAAAGGAAATTTTCTCCTCCAAAATTACTATACTTCCAAGTAACTATATAGACATTATATTTTGAAAACCATTTCATAAAATCTCTTACAAATACAGAGCCTCCAGGAGATCTTGATCTTAATAGTTTGACCTCTCAATAGTCTTACCTCCTCATTTATGAATACCAATTCTTAAATCAAAGTTATAGGACCATGAATGAAATTTTACCAACAATATTTGTTCTGAAACAAACTAAACCAATTTGCTTTCTCCACAATTTTAAAATATGTTATACTTAAGACTTTCATAGTTGATTTAACTGAAATTGACATCACTGGTCTGAATGTAATTTATCATTACTTTCATAAAGAAGTTTCAATTTTTAAATAATTGTATTTTATATGAATTGAATTTCTCTGATCACAGATTTAGCTATTTTGAAAATTGTTTCATGGTATTTATTTCTAGGAAATTAATTATTTCCAGGATCAAATTTTCTGGACCTATATTTTGTCAATAGATCAATTTAGAAAACAGCAATTTTTACAGTGGGAAATTTTAATTAATATCAGTTTTATTTCATGTCTATTATTTCTACATGCCATGTTGATTATAAATTGAATGAAAACTAAATGTTTCTCCTTATTTCTTAACCAACCCATGAGAAAAATTATGAGAAATTATTATCAAGTATTACTAATTTCCTTATTGTCAGAATTCCTGGAATATTATACATTAATTTTTTTAGTGCACGCAGTTTTCTATAACCTCTTGCCCTTGAGATTACCTTAGCTGTGTGTTCCTAATCCTAACCAGACTGGATTTAGAGGACTTTTTGACAATGTAAAATGTGGGAAGCTTTGCTCTCAGCCTAACAGTATGGTTCTTCAATAAAGTGATTTGTTCTTTTGTTTATTGACTTCCAAAAACAGGCAGATTTTGTACATAAAAAACAAGATTACTGAATTTTTCAGCAATGTATGCACCCAATCTCATGTCTCCTTTCTCTTTATTTTTGTGTTTGTTTCTTTTTTTTTTTCCTGGTTAGATGCTAGCTACTGATGGTGGAGCAAATATTACTAGTGGGCAGATATGTATGAAGGATCTTGGTGCCTGGCATAGTTTAGCATTCCTTACTGTATTGCCTGGACATTTGTCTATCAAATCCATCTCTTCTTCCTCCTCAACATATATCTTTATTATATTACCACCTCTCACACTTTTCTATGCATATGTTAATGGTAAACTTAATGAAATATGGAGAGATATAAGGTACACCACTCTTAGATTCAACACCATCACATGAACTTCTGTGCTCTCTTTTTCTGAATAGAACTGTCTAAACTGTCTTCTAGGATGAAGACGCTCCTAGGATGATGCCGAAAGCCATGTGCTTCAAATATCAGAACAAGAAGAAAGAATCCTGGGCCATTGAATCATTGCCTAAGGAAAGTTGCTCCATCAAGATCACACGTTGGAACATTTGTGTGAGTGAGAAGTGTGCTTTACGGCGTTAAATCATTGAGCTTTGGATGATTATTTGTTAGAGCATCCAGCTTTATCCTATCTAACCTGAGATAAAGTCTACAGAGTCAAATGGCAGACAGAAAGCATAACTGGGAGTACAGTGGTGGGATCAAAACAGCCAGCATGGAAAGGAAAATGGAGTTACAGAAGTTAACCACTAGCCAAGTCAATCCAGACATTCTAGATAGAAGCCAAACTCCTGTCAACCCTCCATGTCCAAACTAAACTATTACACAGAAAAAAAATGCATAGATTAGCATTTTGCAAAAAGTTGAATGCACACTCAAATTTTACAGCAGTGGGTAAAAGGACAAACTGCAAAAAGCCCACAGTGCTGGATCACTTTCACACAACACACATCCCTGCTCAGTACATGCGCTATTACTTACTTCCATTTTAGTGCCTCTTCACTACACCCAATAAAATGACAGTGATCATTTAATTATTCAGCTAGACTGGCTCTGTTCTGTAACAAGTACTACAGACGTGAAATTATCACCAAGTTCTACTACAAGCTACCTGCTGTACTTTTAAATGCATAGACATTTCTGTCCAGCAAGCCAAAGAAAGAAGATTTATTGGAATTAGATTGTGGGGAACATAAAGTTAAATATTTCTGGGAAAACAAGTTATTTAACTTTGAGGTTGATAAAGTCAATAGTGAAGAATTTGATTCTTATCATAAATAGAAATCAACCTATGACAGTGACAGCCACTTACTCCCAAATATGAGTTAAACTTCAAGTCCATCCTAAGATAAGGCATAGTTCATGGGCTCTTGTAAATGAAATGGTCAATGCTTAAAAGTAAATTTTAGATGGATAAAAAGTGTCCTATATTTGGGATGAACAAAATGTTATTCTTTTTATTGTTTCCATTTATCACAACATAATATCCAAATAATTGCAAATGTAGAACAATCCCCTCCAGCTCTAACCATTCACCTTCCCACACAGTATCAAGCATTTGAGTTTACTATAGAGGCATGGGTTAGCTCGAAAATAAGGATAAACATTTAGTGTTTTGTCCATTTCAGAAAAAATACTTGTCATAAACCTGGTCTTTAGAAATAATGTGATGTAGAGGGAACCAGCAGTTAGCGTAATGGCTATGTCACTGGACTCCCACGTAGTCGACCGCGGTTTGCGTCCCGGACCTGGTGGCTTAAAACTCACGCCGGGCGCGTGTGCGTGCGTGGCCAAGATCCCAAGAGGAGAATGGAGGAGAAGGGATTGCGCCGTGGCCATCCCCCCTGGGGGGTGATTTCTCACTTTCTGTCTCTATGTCTCTCTCTGTCTGTCTGGCGAGTGCATGCGCCCTATAGCGAAAACCTCTCCAAAAAAAAAAAAAAAGAAAAGAAAAGAAAAGAAAAAGAAAAAGAAATAATGTGATGTAGAGAACAGCTGACGGTGCAATGGTTACATTGCTGAAAACCCACGTAGTTGACCACAGTTCGAGTCCTGGACCCAGTGGCTTGAAACTCACGCCAGGTGCTTGTACATGTGTGCCCAAGATCCCTACAGGAGAATGGGAGGAAAGGGATTGTGGCATGGTCATCCCTCTGGAAGGGTAATTTCTCACTTTCTGTCTCTCTGTCTCTCTGGCAAGTGCACCACGTGCTCTATAGCAAAAATCTCTCCTAAAAAAAAAAAGAAAGAAAAGAAGAAAGAAAAGAAAGAAAGGAAGAAAGGAATAAAGAATGTGATGAGACAGTTTTTGAGTGCCTGAACTCTGGATCAGACTGAGCGAATCCAAATACCAGTTCTACCTTTGTTAGCTGTGCGATTTTATCCAAGATATTTAGTCTCCTCTTGCTATATGTGTGACTTAGAAGCATAATAACTCTAGCAAGGCTTTTGTAGACATTCACAAATTAACTCTAAAATTTATACGGAAAGATGAATGACCTAGAATAACTCAAACAAGTTTGAGAAACAAGAATGAAGTGAGAGGAATCCTTCTCTCTGCTGTCAATGCTTCTTATATATAGTTGCAATAATGAAGACAAAGTGGTAGAGGGACAGACACATCAAACAATGAAAAGACCAGAGAACCCAGAAAGAGAGTTATATAACCATGGCTAACTTATTTCTGACAGTTATTCAATAAAAGGACAGCCTCTTCAACAATATTGCTGGAGAAATTAAACATCTGTATGCAGGGAAGACAAAACAAAAGTGGAATTTAGTCTAAATCTCAAACCTTATACTAAAATTAAATCGGAATGACCCATCCTCTGTGGTGCAGTTGGTAGCCTGCCAGGCTAGGAAGCTGTAAGCCACATGTCAACTACAGTTCGAATCCCTGACTGGTGGGCCTGAAACATGCCTGCTGGGCAGATCTACATATGCCCAGGATCTTTGCATGCTGGACTACTAAAGGAAGCAAACTGTGGTGTGACCAGGTCTGGTGGAGGGAGTGTCTCTCTCTCTCTCTCTCTCTCTCTCTCTCTCTCTCTCTCTCTCTTTCTCTCTGTCTCATACATTTGCACATGCTCTGTCAAGAACAGCAACATCAATAGAATTAACTCAAAATGGACTACAGACTTAAATAAAAAGTGTAAAATTATAAAACTCTCAGAAAAAAAAAAAAAAGAAGAAAATTTAGGAGACCAAACTTAGGCAAAGGAATTTTAGACTATACACCAAAAGTATAATCCATAAAAGAGAAAGTAGATAATTTAGACTTCAGAAAAGAATTAAGATTTATTATTCTACAAAAGACCTGTGATGTAAACAAAAAGAAAGCTACAAATTGGCAGAAGTTATTTACAAAATAGGTATTTGACAAAAGAATAGTGTGTAGAATGTGCACAAAGAACTCTTAAAACTCAACAGTGATTGGGGGAAGGTTCAAGGATAGTCAGTGTCATTAGCCACTAGGGAAATGCCAGTCCCAGACCTGGCAACTTGGGACTCACACCACAGCTCAGTCCTTTCTCTTCTATTCTCCTCTTGGGATCTTGGCATGCATGCCCCAATTCATTACATATTATATTCAAATACAAAACGTACACAAAAAGCATTATCGAAGGTGCTGCAGCAACCAGCAGATGTCATAATGGTTAAGTCACTGGACTCCCATAAGACTGACCAAGGACTCAAACTCCCATATGGTTTGAGTCCTGGACCTGGAGGCTTGAAACTCATGCCAGGTGCATGTGAATGTGTGCCCAAGATCTCAAAAGGAGAATAGAGAAGGTATTGTGGCATGGCAGTGTGATTTCTCACTTTCTGTGTCTCTGTCTCTCCATGAGAACAAGTGCCCTATAGCAAAAATATTTCCAAAAAAAAAAAAAAAAAAAGGAAGAAAGAAATAGAAAATGTTATAGTACTTTGGGAAAATTATGACAATTTCTTACAAAACTTGCAACAATTTGAATAGATCTTTAGATCTTCAGAGAATTATGCTGAATTTTCATAAAAGTCATTCTCAAAAGGTTATATAATATGTGCTTGTATTTATGAAACATAGTTGAAAATAAACAGTTATAGAGACAGAGAACAGATTAGTGGGTACCAAGGGTTAGGGGTTAGAAGGTAAAAAGAGTGGATATGGCCACAGTTTTATATCTTAATTGTGGCAGTGATACAGGGATTCCCATGACAGAGTTGCATAGAACTACGGACACGCACACACACAGGCACATGAAAAACATGAATCTGAATAAGCTCTGTGTCAGTGCCAATGTCAGTTTCCTGGTTTTCATATCATTCTGTTATGCATAATGTAACCTAGGAAAGAACTGAATGGAGGGGCACAGAATTTTTTTATACCTTTTTTGGGGGTAACTTTCTGTGAGTCTATAATCATTTCAAAATGAAAAGTTAAAAATACTGATTGAAGGGCCAGCAGGTGGCATAGTTATTAAGTCCCTGGACTACCATGTGGTTTGAATCCCAGACCCAGTGGCTTAACACTCACACCAAGCATTTGTGAGTGCGTCAAAAATCCAGAGAGGAGAATGGAGGAGACTGGATTATGGCATGGTCATCCCTCTTGGGGTGGGGGATGATTTCTGTTTTTCTGCTCTCTGTCTCTTTAGCAAGTGCAGTTGCCCTATAGCAAAAATTTCTCTCTCAAAAGAAAAAAAAATTCGATCATATTTTTTATGATGTAGAATAATTGGACTTCAAACTAAAGACAAATTCAATGGTATTGTTTAATTAAAGGAGTTAAGCAGGTGACCTCTGAGGACAAAAATGAGACTTCATTAAAGAATGTATATTCTTGTTTTGTTTATTTTTTAAATTTATCTATCTGTTCCTTCTGAGAAAGAAAGTACATGTGAGAGTCACCCCCGATAGTGTCTCCATGCCATGATCCACCCCCAGCCCCGCTGGCCTAGATTTTGGGCACACATGTGCCTGAGATGCCCAGGAGGGTGCTAGGATGCAAACCCAGGAGCTTTCCCATGTGGGTCCAGTTATGTTACCACTGTGCCACCAACTGGCCCAGGACAAGTCGTACTTGGGCTTACAGTATTGGTCCTAGTTGCTTGCTAATCCACTGAAAATATTTAGTTGCTAATATCTCAATATGAATTTATCAGATTTCTTTCTCTTTTTTTCTTTTTTAGTTTTTTATTTTTTATTTTATTTATTTATTTATTTTTTTGCCACAGGGCAAATGAACATGACAGAGAGGCAGACAGAGGGAAAGCGAGAAATCAGCCCCCAGGGGGGATGGCCACGCCTCAATCCCTTCTCTTCTCAGGATCTTGGGCACATACGCACACACGCCCTGCGTGAGTTTTAAGCTACCGGGTCCAGGACGTGAACCACGGTCGACTACATAGGAGTCCAGCAACATAGCCATTACACTAACTGCTGGTTCCAAAGTCCATGTTATGTCTTGGCCCCAATCAGATCCTTTCTAAGAACAAATTTTTATTTGTTTGTTTGTTAATCTCTCTTGGTTTGGCAGAGGGAAAATAATAAATATAAAATAATAATCTTAATTAGGACTAATACTTGAGTAGTTTTTTTTTCACTTTTTTTTGAGAGGTTTTTGCTATAGGGCGTGTGCGCTCTCCAGACAGAGAGAGACAGAGAGACAGAAAGCAAGAAATCATCCCCCAGGGGGGATGGCCACACCGCAATCCCTTCTCCTCCGTTCTCCTCTCGGGATATTAGGCACACACGCACATGCGCCTGGCATGAGTTATAAGCCACCGGGTCCAGGATGCGAACCGCGGTCGATTACACGGGAGTCCAGTGACATAGCTGGTCCCAAACTTGAGTAGTGTTCATACATCAATCATTGTTCAAATATTTTATACCTATTAACTCAACATTTCTAAATAACTATATGAGTTAGGTACAATTATTAAACAGCATTTTTCTGATGTAAAAATTGAACTTTAGGGAAGTTAAATAAAACCTGGATTTTCAAGCTAGGTGACCTCTAAGTAGAGCTGTATGCTACTGGCTACGTTATGTTTCTGAGATACAGAAAGAAGAGAATGAAAACTGATCAATTGAGCAACTCTCAATGACAGCTCTCATCTTCACTGTCCGTTTCTGTCTGCTCTCAGACACCTCTGGTCAAGATCTTCCCTTTCCCCACTCTGGACAACTTCCTCTAGTCCCTGTTCTCCTCATGTCTTTCCAGACAGCTTCCGGGATGCTCTATCATTTCATTAAACAGGAAGATTTATTTTCTCTTTTGGTATTTCTTTAATATGTATCTTCAAATCTCTATTAATATGGTAGGGAACCCCCCCCCCCACACACACACACACGTCTTTATCTCTTTCAACTCGGCCTCCTGAACCAAAGAAAAGGAATTGTCCTCTTTATTATTTTTTCTCCTATTACATCACATTTCTACCCTACATTGAGCTCATTCTCTATAAGAAAACAAATTAAATGTTTGTTTATTAATTTTATACTTAAGCACTTCAAAACATGAGATTCCTGCTTTGGAGTTTCTGTTTGAGAAGACATAAAACAGGTGGAACCTAGTTGCTAACATCACTAATCTCAGGCCTTGTTATGTCATCAACTGTTGACGCTTTCTGAAGAGCAGGATTTTTATTGTCAACAGTCTGTTCAAGACTGTCTAACCTAGTGGTTACAAGTAAGCTGGAACATTTAGCAAGATAGTTATGGGCAAAGTCAGCAAATTTGCTACTGTCACCATCAATATCTATTTTAAGCAATGTTCATTTCATTTTACTTTTGCCTATTATTATTTTTTTAACTTCCTACATGGTGTGTGCACTCTGGTGAGAGAGATGGGAGGGGGAGGATGCGGGGAGTGAGAAAGCAACTGCCACGTATGGAACACAAATTGCCGTCGGCCATGTGGGAGTCTAGTGCCTCAACCACCGTGCCACCTACTGACCCCCATATCTATCATTTTATCACATATATTTTAGGGGAGTGAGAAAGCAACCTGCCAGGTATGGAATGCAAATTAACATTGGCTATGTGGGAGTCTAGTGCCTCAATCACCGTGACACCTGCTGACCCCCATATTTATCATTTTATCACATATATTTTATAAAAGGTGTTCCTCATCCAGAGAAACAAATGCCAGCTAAACTTCATGTACTTAAATCTAGACTGACTGTTTAAACCCTTTAATTAAAACTACTTCTTCCTAACACTTCACCTATTGTCAGGTCATGATAAGCACCCTCCCAAAATCTGTCCCAGAAAACAAAGGTCAAATTTATTGAAAGCCAAGGTAAACAGGTGTGTCTACCATGTTGTATTTGGGGGAAAAAAAACATCCATCCTATCTACTTATGAGATTTCTATGTCCCTGTTTAATCCTTCTATCCACACTGATTTATAATGCTCTGGTTTCCTCTTCCATCAAGAGGGAGGGTGCCCAAGATGAATGATTTCCCTTTGCTTTAAACAAACATTCCCACTCACCCATCTCCTCTTAGAGATTCTCAAATGGCACCATGAGAGACATTCCTGTTTAACAGGTCTGCAGCACCCTTCTCTGGTTCATTCTGAGGCTTGAGTCCTCTGGGCTTTGGTTCTTCATTTTCCCTCTCTGTTGGAGTTCAAAGAAAAACTATTTGTCTCTCAAGTTCAGTCCCCATCAATAAAGAACACTTGCTTTGTCTCCTCTGAGCATTAAAAATTACAAAACAAAACAAAATCGGAAAAGCTCAATGTGACATTAACAGCAATTTCTCACTTAGAAAAGGTGCAATTGAAAAGAAGAGAACTTAGAGTAAGAAAGAGACCCCTGTTTAGGACTAACTCTCCCTTAGCTACAGAAGGGCTGGAAGAGACCCAGAAGCTGCTGCATACCCTGTGGAGAACTCATATATGAGCTGTGAATGCAGGCTAGGTGCTCCGCAGGGCACTGGAGGCCAAGTCACTCCGTAGCCGAAGGAGTGGAAAACTCAGAATGAGATGGAAGGAAGTGGCAAATGGACCACACAGGATCTGCAGCCGGTGCAGTCAGTGGGAAGAGAGGCTTGGCTCTCGGGAGCAATTCCCCTGGGTTGCTCATGCCAAGAGAACAGACCCGTGCCATGAGCGGCGCGTGCAGCAAGGACAATGTAAGGCTCTCAAAGACCAAGCCAGAGCTAAATACAGAGGATGTGAGGACACTGGCCACCCCAGGTGCCATGTGGGATGTTTTCCTTCCAGAACTTCATGATATTTGCAAAAAGGGAAAGAGAAGGAGAACTGGACTCTGCAAGCTATTTGCCTTGAAAAGACCAGCCTGCCATTAAAGCAATGGAATAAAACCGGAAGTGATTCAATGATCTAAAATTAAAATGAGAGGTTTATGAACAAGACGTTATATTTTTAGCTACTGGAGTTGTACCTATAATTTTAAAGCTTTACAAACTTCTTGGTGGGAGTTTTTTGATCGTAAGAACCAGGAAATAATTTTTGCTAAAAATGTGGGATTTAGATTTTGAAGAGGTGGCTTCAGGGCCTATACCTTACCTCATTCGTATGTCTGCTCAGAGATCATCTCCACAAACAGGCCTACCTGGGCTACTCTGTCTAAAATAGCCCCTTCTCTCATCGCTTTCTTCTTCCACATTACCCTTCCCCTGGGCATGTACTGCTCGACAGTATTTTATCCTGTAGGTGTTTGTTTATTCTCTTTCTCTACTTGGATGTAAACTCCATGAGGAAAGAAATTTGATTATTTTGTTTACAATCGGTCCAATGCCACATAATAGGTGTTTATTAAATATATGTCAATCGAATATCCAACACAGTGAATCCTGGATAAGTCCTTCGATTGCTTTCTTACTTTGGTCATTTATAAATTGGTGATAATAGCAATTCGTTTACATTGGAGAACGTACCTACGAATGTACTGCAAGAATTGTAAGTCCACAAATAACTAGCAGTTACTTTTTAAATTATTATCATGGAAATATTTGGCTCATGGGATCTCAAATAATAACAGCAGAATCCAAAAGGTGTTTGTCCAGGGTACTGGCAAAGGCCAGCCCTCCCAAATGCAGTGCCTGCTCCCTCTTTATCTTGGGCTAAGCATAAACGTGTAGCCATGTTCTACTGCCATGATTTTCAGAATAAGATCCAAATTCCTGATCCTTGCTTGTAAGAACCTGGATGAATTGTGCCAGTTTTTATGGAGCTCTGTAATATCACTCCTGGTAATCACGAGGATTTAGGCACCAGGATCTAGACTCTTTCTTGACCACTTTGGCCAGGATAACAGTCCCCAGGCATCAGCACACACACACCTCTCTGCTGTAGTCACTCTCTATTCCAGGTCCCTGTATTTTTGACACAGCAACCAAAGTTTATCATTTTTTTTCATAGCATTTCATTTTTTGGTCATTTCCATTTGGAGGAGTTTTTTTTATGTAAGAAGAGTTCTTTATCAAAGGTTTAGTAACTGCATTGAGTTTCAGCTTTTTTTTAATGTTACTGAATTCTGGTTTCTATGAATCATAATTAATTAAATTTCTAATCGTCTTCTGCCCTTCAATGGTTTCAGTGACACATCTACAAAGTAAACAAAGATTTCTTTTGCTCTTCACAGGTCTAATTCTGTCCTTTATATCTCTCCAAAAGACACAAAGAAAGAAACTATTTCAATATATCGTAAAAGTGAAAATTAATACATTGAGGCCTCAAAGTATTCTGCAAAATAAATTCATAAATCCTGACTTTTATCTTCAACTCATCATTAAAGGGTGCTGGGAATGTGATCTTAGCTCTCATCTTTGGCACAGATGTAGTATGATAGGTCAGAAAGGCTATTGAACTAATGATTCACTCAGTAAATATTTATTGAGCACATAATTTATGCCAGTTACTGAGTTGGGCACAGGAAGAATAAAACAGTTGTTAGTGTTCTCTTGCTCTTACGATCTCAAATGAGAGACAAAGATAAAGCCAATGTAGATGGGGAAAATCACCCGCATTATAATAGAGATGCAAATAAAAAGGAACTAGGACCTGGAGAAAGAATATATTCTAGACATAATTTAGATTATAAGATGATATTTAAGTGAAATTTGAAAGGTCATTAGAATAAAATTGGTAACAAGTAGAGATAACAGATGCAAGGAGGGCTGGCCGAGTGAAATCCTTGGGACAGAACTTGATCAGACTTAATTTTTAAAATTCTGTTTCCAAATACTCTTCCACCCTTGTTTGCTGAATTCAGGAAAGTCACATTACATCTCAAATCTAAGCCTTATCTTCTATAAAATGGAGAAAATAAAGTGGAAATAAATGTGAGGAAGCAAATGAATCATTGCATGTTTAAATGTAATGAAAAAGTATACAAAACTAAATAAATAGACTTGAGGAGTTTTTATTAGACTAACTTTTGCACAGATAACAATTATCTTTTCTTTTTTTGGGGGGAGTTTTTTTGTTTGTTTATTGTTGTTTGTTTGTTTGTTTTGGCTATAGGGCGCATGCACTCGCCAGACAGGCAGAGAGAGACAGAGACAGAAAGAGAGAAATCACCCCCCGGGGGGATGGCCACGCCACAATCCCTTCTCTTCCATTCTCCTCTCGGGATCTTGGGCACGCATGCACACACACCTGCACATTTAACAATTATGAACACAGAAATAACAATAAAGTTGGTTTGTGGGTACCAAAGAGTGGTCATCACAGAGAATAGGTGGTGGTTGCTGGGGGCTGGAGGTAACAAAATGGGTTTAAAGTTTCAGTTAAGTAAGGTGACTAAGTTCTATATTTGTAGTACAACATTGAACCTATGGCCAACAACACTGTATTGTACACTTACATTTCGCTGAGAGGTGAGGCCAGGCAGTGGTACAACAATAAAGCACAATGCTTTGTATGGCTGACCCACATGGAAAAGTTCCAAGTTCACATCCAGGGACTCCCTGAGTATCCAGGCATACATGTGCCCATAATTCAAAACTGGCTGAGACTGGGGGTGAATCATGGCATCAAGATCCTGTTCAGGGGACCAGAAGATGGCATAATGGCTATGTCACTGGACTCCCATGTAGTCGACTGCAGTTTGAGTCCCTGACCCGGTGACTTAAACTCACACCAGGCACATGTGTGCATGCCCAAGATCCTGAGAGGAGAATGGAGGAGAAGGGGTTGTGGTGTGGCCATCCCCCCTGGGGGATGATTTCTCACTTTCTGCCTCTGTCTCTCTCTGTCTTTCTGGCAAGCGCATGCACCCTATAGCAAAAACATCTCAAAAAAAAAAAAAAAAAAAAAAAAAAGATCCTGTCCAGGATGCTATGCTATGTCTCTGTCTCTCTGCCTCTCTTGCTCATGAAAGAAACACATAAATGAATTTTGAAAAATCTGTTAAGAGAGTACATCTCCTCGTAAGTGCTTTTACCACAATAAAATAAAATCTAGGTAGACACCCCCAATTTGACAAAAGATAGTTACACATAATTTAGACTTAATAGTGCACTTAATGATGACACACTGGATATGCTCCACCTAAAACTGTAAACAAGGCACATATCTCCACTCTTCATGCTTGTATTCAGCATTATGCGAGAAGCCCTGATTAGTGTGCTCAGGCATACAAAAGGAAAAGTCATCCAGATGTAAAACAGAGCTCATTTTCTGTACTTCTTAAAAATTGGTAGAACACAGTTTCTTATGTAGAAAACCCTTTAAAAAACACTAGTAGAAATTATAAAAACTTGTCAAGTTGAAAGAGGCAAAGTCTGATCTTTAAAATTGTTATAAAATAACTGTAATCAAGACAGTAGCAAACGAAAAGACAATTGCATCAATAGAACAAATTAGAAAACAGAAATAGACTCATTATCTATTGATATTTGACGAAGGCACCAAGGTAATTCAATGAGGGAAGAATCAAGTGTTCAAGAAATGGTGTAAGAAAGATTACATTCCTATTAAAAATTATTTTTAAAGTGACTTTAACATATATCTAATTAGTAAGAAATGAGAAGTCTAAACAGAAATGCTTAAATACATATGACATCAAATTTCTAATCTCTAGGAGTCAGCAAAAAAATCTTTTCAAAGCATAAAAACAGCAAAGACTAAACACTACAAAATTTTAAAAATGTATTAATTGGATGTCTATGTAAACTTAAGTTGCTATTATTATCAGAAAATGAGTAATCAAGTTTTTCTATACTGCTTAATTGATACAAACTTGTATAAACAGATGTTGACTGGAACTCTTCATGTTGTTCAGAAATTACAGTTAAGTAACAAAATTAAGAAAAACATAAGGCCCTACATACCCTAAATTCTAGGATCAGAGAGATCTTAGGACTACTGACTTCTGAGGGGAACTCACCCTTCCCTTCCTGCCCAAGTGAATATAAGGAACACTGGGAGGAGTGAAAAATTGGTGAGCTTCCTGGAGGCCAAGGAAGAGAGAGTCCAGAAGAGTGTCTCATATAGAATAGAAGCTCCTCCAAGGGAAGGCACCTGTATTCTCTTTCCTGCCTCAACAACATGGCTCATTTTGTGGAGCCCCAAAGAGGACTATACATGAATGTTCTTGGAAGAGCCCTCCAAGAGACTAAGAGTATGTACATGATCATATTATTCACAAACCTTCCAATGCCACAATAGAGAGCAGAGGATACTTCCTCACACGTGGCCACTGAAATTGGAGGGGACACCTGAATATAAAGGCTCCCGCCTACTCCTTGCCTAGGCATGTTGGCCGTAGCCCAGTGCAGCTGTTCAAGAGCACTGCCACATAGCCTGAGATAAAGATAGAGGGAGTTGACACTGTATCAGCATTCTGTGCACCTCAGGAGGAACATGAAAATACCACATTGATTCTCATGGAACTACTTGAGGAGAGACTTGAAAGAGGAGGACAGTGTGGCTATCCAGGCCCAGCCACTTATTGAGATGGCCAATGTGAAGAAAATATTTAGGATATGTACCTGTGGAACAGCTAAAAGCTCCCATAGAAAAGGGAGCCCTCTGTCCCTCTGAAGAAGTTGACAGAGACTAGGTTAAGTGAGTTAAACAAGAAAACTAAAAACACTATCTACATGCAGACTTTACATGGATCTCCTCGATGTAGTGACCACCAAAAACAGACAAAAGGTACACTCTGCTTTCACCAATATAAAGACATTCACATTCAAAGACTTGTGTTATCCATATCTTCTGTTCCTGCCACCATATGGGAAAAGCTAACACTTCTTCTAAGAGGGAGAAGGACAAGGTGTGAGACTACATTTCCTCCCTTCTCCCAAGTAGTCACAGAAGAAGGAGAGGAGAGGAGTTTTGAGTTGGGTTTAGAATTTGAAAATAAATGTTTTAAACAAAAATAATTTGATATTCATTTCAGATAAGTTTGACCCATAGTCAAAGAGCTGAGAAAAGTTTGAGTTGTACTAAACTTTTTATACTGCCCATTATTGAGGAGATAAATTTTTTTTAATTTCATACTTCAACTCATATAAGTATAGTCCTTAATAAACCTGTCATATACTTCAGTGTAATTTTACAGTAAATTTGGTGAGCTTTAAACTCAAATCATAGTAAACTGTATATGACATTACTTAAATTAGGCATTAAAAGCCATAAGCTCAGTTAGACTCTTTGTATGTATTAAAGGAGAGTTGCCTCAAACTGTCACTCGACTAACAATCTGAATTATACAAATAATTATTTTTGCAGGGAGACATTGTGACATAGTGGATTATAGGAGTTAGCCGAAAAATTTAGAGATAGTGACTTCGGAGTTTCTCTGAGTAAAACTCTATGAAAGTAACTCCATGAAACTAACTTTTAAAAGATACTCCATTTGCAATCATTATACTTGAGTTCCCCATAAGGAATAATTTAGTTCCATGATGGCTAGCTTTTTTGATCACTTTCAAATGGAGTCTTTTATTTAAACTAAAATCAATCAAACTCATCATAAATATTGAGATTGATTTTTGAGGCCACAAGTCTAAATTAGCAAGCCTGCTTCAGTTCTTGAAGGGTTTAAATGCACTTTGCATTTCAATATGTAAACTTACTGCACTAAAATTATAATCATCAAAGGGAAAATTGAAATTTTTCATCTATTCTATGATGAATCATACAATTAAGTCAAAAGTTAGAAAAGCTCCCATATCTTCTGTTATGGAAACACATCAGAAAGTGAGATTGACCAGATATTGAGAAATGAGTAAGTGAACTTTTCAGTTGAGAATAAAAGTTGATATGCCCAGCTACATTGTCAAATGTGAAATAATCAGTTGCCGTAAATTAGAAGATGAGCCTATGTTTTGTATACAGGGATATTATTAGTAGATCTAGCTTGTGTCTGTTTCTATATGTTCAGCAAAATATGTTTAAGAAGTCATATTAACAAAAATCTTCCAACTCAGTCCACTGCCAAGAGCTTGTCTCTTTAGCGTGCCATGATCCCAATGCATCCTCTCGGAAGGTGCTCTCTTTGGTATTTGTGGAGAAAGTCTGGTCAGAAGTGATCTTTCACTAATTGGTTCTATAATTGCTTTTCTGTAGCATGTGTTAACACAATTTACTAAGGCTGAATGAAAACTAGAGAAAATCAAGTCCATCATCTGGGTGGTTTGTGTCATGAGACTATAAACCGAGGCTTGCTGTGGTGAGGGATCTAAGTCCAGTCCACCTCTAGAGTAAACAAATGTGTAATGTATTTATTTTTGAAGAATGTATATTTTCATAAACATACTTAGGTTGCAAATGTTTTTTCTCCTACAGTTGCCATTTCATTTGTCCCCCCTCTCCCTTGTCAGTTGTGGTACGTTAGGAGTTTCCGAGCCACAATCCATCCTGTAATTGCAGTCTGGGTGCACACATGTCTACTCAGCCAATAGCAAAGAAGAGTACACAGTATTGACTCTGAGTCAGTAAGACACCTAGTTCAGTCCAACTATTGTATGCGTTTTGAAATAATGATAAGGGGAAGAAAGAGCTCCCATCATCTGGAGGGATGGTCTATCTGAAATTACTGTTTTATTTGGTCCCTTAGCCTTGGCTTATTGTCTACATAAAAAAAAAAATTTAAAAAAAAACAGACAAAAGAAAGGAGCCTGTATATATTTTTTCCCATATCCAAATTTTTCTAAGCGAACAATGGAATCAACCTTTTAAAATCCTATACTCTGTTAGGAAAAGATACTTCTTTGGTTCTCTTGACTAAAAATAGGTTTTCTTTCCCAGGCAAGGTTAACAAAGAAGCCGTCTCAGGAGGAGCAGACCTAGAACTGTTAAAGGAGAAAACGTGTAGGAGCCTTGTCTTGCAAGTCAGCTACAGGGATGTCGGCGATCAAAGGGTTCAAAGGTGTCCTGAAATCTAACCTAGGCCATCTACAGAACAGCACAACCAGGCTACTGACCCACATTCAGCAGTCATTCAAGAGGCTGGAAATATAGGAAGCATGAACTGAATTTTAGTCGTATTTATTGTTTATATCCTTGTGTAACTTAATGTTTAATCTCCACATGACTGGAGATTTTTCACATTCTTTTTTTTTTTTTTTTGGTGCCTTTATGTTTTGTTTTCATGAATGACACTGGTGTTTTTCCTTTTCTATCCTTCAGCACAGTTACAAGAAAATCGTAGGTCCCTGTTAGTTGCTTTTTAAGTCCAGTTTCCAAGTTTGAAACAGGCTCAAGTAAACAGTGAGGTATTGGATTACAAAATGTCAATAGGTCAGTCGTTAATTACGGGGCAGCAACTGGTAAAAAGTAGAAGATAAACAACAAACTATAAAGTGTCATTTTTTTTCTTCTTTCTTTAGCATCTTGCTGTAGTAATTAGCTTATGAGGGTCATTTTTAAGTACCGCAATGTAATACCACCCAGACCAACAGGGTTTGGGATTCCTGAGTCACCATATCACTTGCCGTGTGGCTGTAACGAAGGCTGTAAGTAGGAACTTAGATTTCTGCAAACAATTTTTATAGATTGTATTGACTTAAAAATCTATCAGTTAGAGAGAAACGACTAACAGGAAAGTTTTATTCTGTGGCTCAGAAAAGTTAGCTAAATCATGCTGTATCAGAATAGTACTTATATAAGTGAGAATCTACCAGACTACACATACCTCGTAATTTCTATATTTTTTCTATAAACTCTTCCATGAAGAAGAGGATGCCTTTCACTTTCCTAAATTACACTGGGGGGAAAAAAAGAGAAAGATTAAGGGGAAACCAAAGTCTATTCATTTATTAATGTGGCTTTATTATACTTCCTTTGTTTTGAATAAACTTGCTAATCCCTATCGTAATGGATGTTACCAAACCTGGTGAGTCACTGTAACTAAATGACCTCGGCTTAGGAATCAGAACAGACATGGTTTAGAGGGCAGACCACATTCTGCAAATAATTTTTTTTTAAAAGTGGTTCCATAAGAAAAGCAACACTGATATATTTTTCTTATTGCAAAATGGAAAAAGAGAATCCATTTCAATGAGTATCTATTTCAAATATAAAAATCATGCACTGAGGTCTAGTTTAAAAGACAAATGAAAATATTGACAAGCTACTCATAGCAAACCTATTTTATTTGTAGACCAGCAGTTAAGAAGGAAACAGACATCATACTCCTGCTACCATCTTATTTTAAAATTTGTGTGAGTGCTTTTTCCTTCCCATGAAATAATGTGTCATAATTATAGCCAACAAGTCACTGATTAGTATGAAAATGTTACTCTGTTATTAAATCAAGAGCAATAATGTCTTCTGTGCCTGTAGCTGCTTAAAACTGGAAGGATCCTTTCTGTGTGTGTAGAATGAGGGTGTCATTAGTACGAGAACCAGGAAAGGGGTGCTAAGCATAGTGGACCTTTTTAAATGGCAAAGATAATTTGCTTACCTGTCAAATTGGCAGAGTACAGTCACTCAGAAAACTTGTCCAGGTTGTAAAGATCTGGCAGTAATTTCCATGAGATTCAGAATCTGCCTAGCAAAGAAGTTAATCGACCCCATTCTTTAATCATTTGAATGTAATAAGGAAACTAAATACAACTGACCAATGGCTGGCCCAAAGTCCCCCGCCATTCTTTTGGTGTCTTTCATTCATATATAAATTTGTTCCTGCTGACCTGAAACCACTTAAGAATGAATATACCTTGTGGTTGTGTGTATTCACTGAGAGTTTGTTGAATTAGATGATCTGTTTGTTCATGACCTTATTATTTTTTTTCATGTGCTGATAACCCTTTAAGATATCTATAAAGGGAAAACTTAAGAGTAAGCTATTAGGTTAGAAAGAAACTGTGAACATTTCCCTCTGAAACAATTAAGTCATTTCTCCTGTTTGCACTATCACAGCATCATAAACCTCTCCTTTTAGCTATAATTTTTATATGTTTTTTATATATCTCTTTGATAAAGCCATCAGCAAGGCACAGCACATGGGCAGAAGGTACACAATTCAGTTATGTGCCACATAGGGACATATTCTGGTTAATGATAAACTGCAGAGATGCCAGTGGTCCCTTAAGATTATAATGAACCTGAGGCCAGCAGGACTCCCCCAAGGCTGACTGTGGTTTGACTCCTGGCTTCGGCAGCTTGAAATTCACTCTGGGCTCTTGTGCATGTGTGCCTAAAATCCCAAGAAGAAAAGGGAGGAGAAGGGATTCTGATGTGACCATCTCCTCTGGGGGCGATTTCTCACTTGCCTGCTCTCTCTCTCTCCAAAGAGCAGAGAGCATATGTGCCCTATGGCAAAAAGAAAAGAAAAGAAAAGAAAAAGAAAAGAAAAGAAAAGAAAGGAAAAGAAAAGAAAAGAAAAGAAAAGAAAAGAAAAGAAAAGAAAAGAAAAGAAAAGAGAAAAGAAAGAAAGAAAAGAAAGAAAGAGAAAGAAAGAAAGAAAGAAAGAAAGAAAGAAAGAAAGAAAGGAAGGAAGGAAGGAAGGAAGGAAGGAAGGAAGGAAGGAAGGAAGGAAGGAAGGAAGGGAGAGAGAAAGAAAGGGAGAGAGAGAGAGAAGGAAGGAAGGAAGGAAGGAAATATAATGGACCTGAAAAATTCCAATTGTCCAGTGATATTGCAGTCCTCCTAACATCAGAGTGCAACACATTATTCACACGTTTGTGGTGATGCTGGGGTAAACAAACCTGCTACACTGCCAGTCATACGAAAGCACGGCACTTATTTCTGCTAGAGAGTGAGGATGTTCAGTATTTATTAAGTCGAGACGTACAGCATTTGTCTGGTAAAATTCTTACATGTAAATCAGAAATTATATATTTTTTAAAAAAGATAGTACATGTAATTATGTACAGTACATAACACTGGATAATCACAGTCTTTTTTTTTAAGTAAAGATAATTATATATAGTACACAATATTGATCATGAAAATAAATGACTATGTTGCTGGTTTATGTATTTACCATACTGTTTATCATTATTTTAGTGTACTTCTTCTTATTCAAAAGTTTACTGCAAAACAGCATGAGGATTTGTGCCAACAGCCACCTGACATATCTCGTGTTTATCGAGTCTCTTATTTGCATTATTTTCTGCTGTGTTTGACTGAATCTCACGTTGTATGGTTCATGGTGACCCTGACCAGTAGAACAAAATGAAAAGTCAGAAGACAGTGCTAGGATGATCCTGACACCATGTAGGCCTAGGCTAATGAGTGTGTTTGTGTCTTAGATTCTTTTCAAGCTTATTTATTTCTTCCATGAAGGAGAGAGCTAGCACCCCCACAGGATCCTGACACTGAGGTTTACTCCAGACTTCAGCCAGCTCCAGATCATGAGGAGGTATTTGCCCAGTGTACTCAGAGAAGTCTCTGGGTTTGAACTGAGATACTTCCTGAATGGGATTGCCTTGAAAAACATCATGTTTTGGGACCAGGAGTTGGCATAATGGCTATGTTACTGGACTCCCATGTAGCCTATTCCTTTTTGAGTCCCGGACCCGGTGGCTTAAACTCATGCTGGGTGCGTGTGCATACGTGCCCAAGATCCCGAGAGGAGATTGGAGGAGAAGGGATAGCAACATGGCCATCCCCGGGGGGGGTGATTTCTCACTTTCTGTCTCTCTGTCTCTCTCTGTCTTTCTGGTGAGCACACATACCCTATAGCAAAAATCTCTCAAAAAGTAAAAAGAAAAACATCATGTTTTATCTCTGTGCTAGCATCAGATCCCTATGTGTTTTAGCTTTACACAAAAAAGGATTTTATTTTGAAGTTTATTTATTTCATCCAGAGAGAAGGAAAGAGGGATAAAAAGAGAGAGACAGGCTTTCCCCAACAGCATTACTATGCCACAATCCTACCCCAGCCCTGGCCAGCCAGGGTCACTAGCACACGCATGCCTGGCGTCTATGATAGACCACAGGATGCAAACATGAAACCTTCCCATAAGGCCTTGGCATTGAGGAGCATTGTGTTATGTCCGTGCCACTGTCGCTGGCCTTAATAATAATAATAAAAAAAGCCAAAAACATTAAAAACTTATAGAATAATATGTAAAGAAAGAATTGTTATTTTCATACAACTTCACAATGTGTGTTTTAGACTTAAGTGTTCACTTACGAAAGAGTCAAACATTCAAAAAATTAAAAGTTGATTAAATAAAAGTTACAGAAAGCTAAGACTGATTTATTATTATACGAAGAATTCTTCCATGAATTTAGTGTAACCTAGGTGTGCGGTGTTTGCAAGGTCTGCAGTAGTGTACAGTAATATCCTAAACCTTTGCTGTCAGTCCCTGGCTCACACAGAGCCACTTTCTGTCCTGCAGCTCCAAGCATGCTAAGTGTCCTACACAGGTGTACCATTTTTAATCTTTTATACCATACTTTTACTGGACCTTTCCTGTGTATACATACACAAATACTGACTGCCATGTAATCATTGCCTACAGTCTTAATACAGAAACATGTTACGTAGATTTATAGCTTAGGATCAATAGGCTATACCATACAGCCCAGGTATACAATAAGATAAACCATTAAAGTTTGTGTAGTATTCTCCATGCTATTTATATAGTGACAAAGCCATCTAACCTGTTCCTCATTACACACTTTTGCTTTTACTTAATAAAATATCCTTTGCATGCACTATTAACAAAGAAAAAAAAAAACGATAAAATTCCACTTGCCCAGGATACATTTGGAATCTTGGCACACCTGTGGGGCTTCAATTTTTCTTTGTATTGTCCTTGACCTTAAGAGTTTGCTAAGCAAATCAATTGTGTGAGCAAGTTTCCAGGAAATGTAAACAGTATCTCAGAGAAGGTTCAACGTACAAAGGTCAAAATCTTTTCAAAATATTTGTGAGGCAGGAGATGGAACTTAAAGACTACCCAAGTCATTACACTTCAGTCTAATTCACAAATCTATAGGCATCTTAGATAGCATTTCCACAACAGCGGCCTACAGTTACTTCATGCCACAAAGAGTGGTAAAAGTTCCATTTCAGGAAGCATTTGATCTGGATTTGGGGGGCCTTTTCTTTAGTTGGTCTGAGTTAAGGAAGTTTCAATGCATATTTATTTAGGTATATGAAAATAATTCTCAAAGGAGGAAGGAAAAGAACAAACAATCATAATCAGTTGATGTATACAATCTGGGTCAAATGGATTCCAGTTTTGTATGTTGGGCCTCTGAAAAAGGGAACATTAAAAATGAGCCTGGAGGGGTCTGCAGGTGGCGTGGTGGTTAAGTGCGCTGGACTCCCACATAGCCAGCTGCAGTTCGAGTACCAGACCTGGTGGTTTGCTTTCTCACTTTCTCTCTTTTCTCTCTCTCTCTCTCTCTCTCTCTCTCTCTCTCTCTCTCTCTCTCTCTTCTTTCTGGTCAAATTTAAATAAATGAATAAATTTAAATAAAATAATTCTTGCCAAAAATAAAAATGAACCTAGAGCCCAGCTGTGATGACCCACAGGTAGCACAATCACTTGGGAGGCTGGAAACCACATGGGAAGAACAGGTCCAGTTCCTGGGTCGGCCTGATGGTACATATGCCTGTAATTACAGCTAACTGAGAGACTGGGTCAGGAGACTTGAAACAGGGAGATCCTGTAGTAAATACTACCTTTGTCTCTCTCCTTTTCTCTTGCTTTCTTCCTCCACCCCCATAAGAGAAGAAAAGCATAATTAGTCCTATGATCTAGTGGCTAAGAGAGCTGAATTCCACATGACCAAAGACATGGATTTGATCCCAGCCCTGTGGCTTGTCAAACAGGCCTGGCCCATGGACATGTGTGCCCAAATCTCAAAAGGGTGGAGAAGTGGAGAAGAGAACCATGAGACCACACCCTGTCTCTCTGCCTTTCGCTGGTAAGCACACGCGCCATCCGGCAAACACATAAACAAGAAAGAACCTAGATTTAGAATGATCCTGTCAAAAAATATTTTGAGAGTGGAGCCACCCCAGTTCTGTAGATTCACACCTCTCCGGTAGCCTCACAAGTGTGCTTGGCGATGCCACAAAGTGCGGGAGTTTGAAAACAGCTGCATGAGAGCACTGACTTCCAGGGCAGCGTGTCTTCACACGAGGGCTATGTACACACACAAATGAAAGAAGGATCTTGTACACAAATGAGCGTCGGTGCCTTCCTAACATAAATACCTGAGACTGGGGGGAGTTAAGAAAATAGGAGTTTATCTTTGACTCCCAATTCTGATGGCTGGGAAGCCGAGATAACACAAGAGGGCAGAAAGCAGAGCAGAGCGCAGTCCATGTCTGCCTGGCTTTCTCTCTGTTGTTCTGGTCTCAGTTCTTCTGTGAATAAACCTGCCATAACTCAATTCCGGAGGCCACTTCCTGGTAACTGTCACACCCAAAGGTGCCATCTTGGGACACTAGGAAGGAATTAAGTGGTCACTTAACCCCTTACAATACAATCAAGTCTGAACCAAGAAATATTTGGGGACATCCAAATTTATAAACATGAACCTTTAGGAGACTATTATTCAAACCATACAGCAAGTAAGCTAAGAATTTAGAATAGATGATAGATAGATAGATAGATAGATAGATGATAGATAGATAGATACAGATAGATACACACACACACACACACACACACACACACACAAACAATTTAACCAACAAAAAAGCCTATATATTTATGAGTTAGACTGAAGTATAATGAATAGCATAGTATTTAAATTCAATTCCATGCTTTCCAAATATTTTTAAAAGATTTGACCTTTGCTCAGTTTCCACTTTCTATTTTGTAAATGCTTAATGGCATGTTATGCAGAAGTAAATAGACATAAGAGAAAAATAAATATATGTTATAAGATGTTAAAAGGTTTATTCCTTGAGTAGGCACTCAAAAGTAGACCCAGAGCATAGTAAGTACCCATCCAATATTTGGAATACAATCCATTGTGTCTGGGTACACATACTTACAAATGGATAGTGTTCTCAGCAAAAGAGAACATAGAAAATATGTCAAGAACTTGAGTGAATCATTAGAACTTTATAACCTTGCTTTAAAAAGAACATTAAAACTATTGGGACCAGCAGTTAGTGTAATGGCCATGTCACTGGACTCCCACATAGTCAACCGCGGTTCGAGGCCCAGACCCGGTGACTTAAAACTAACGCCAGGCGCATGTGCATGCGTGCCCAAGATTCCAAGAGGAGAATGGAGAAGGGATTGCGGCATGGTCATCCGCTCTGGAGGGTGATTTCCTGCTTTCTATCTCTCTGTCTCTCTCTGTCTTTCTGGCAAGCACACCCGCCCTATAGCAAATACCTCTCAAAAAAAAAAAAAAAAAAAATTAAAGCTATTCAACCTATGTCCACCATAAGCATGCTCTGCTGTGAAAGATGTCAGAAAGGTTTAAAGGGCTTGTTACTAAGGAAAGTACCTATTCTCAACCCACATAGAGACAAGCAATGAAGATCAAATAAAAAGAGTAGGTACTCGAGGGGGAAGAAATCAAACAACGGAAGTCAACAAGGATTTAGGCTCGGCCTGTCTAACGTGGAGGAACCATCCGTGCGGGTTGCTTCAGGGACATTTGGAAATTTACAGTTGGTGGAGCAGGCTTGTAAGCATCACCTCACTTAGCAACTCGACATGCAGTCCCCAGTCACAAAGAGTCCTATTCCGCATAACTGGGTGAAATTGACTTCAGCTGTCAGGGGTAGCAGGCCTTGATTGGAAGCCTAGGGAAAATGTCCTGGGAGCCGACAGAGTAAGATCTTCCCTTTGTTATTCCCCCCAACCCCCGTCTGTGTGTGTTGTACTCTGCCTTCGATTTAAGACAAAAATAAATAAAAAGGGGACTCTAATTGAATTAAGAACAGCAAGTCCCAAACTGTGCAGTTCTTCACGTGAGACCAAAAGAAGATTTGGTTTTGATCTTGGAGTAACCAGATGCCTCACTTTTAGCAGATCACTCAGTCAAAAACAAAAACAAAAATACTGTGTAACAAAATTAAGGGGGAAGGAGTAGGTAAAAACAACAAATGTTTCTCCTTTTCCAAGTATGGGTACAGAAAGATTCCCTTCTCTGATCTGAATGTAAGTTTATTTGCATTGTTTATGGAGGGGGGAAGGAAGTCCGGATGCAGGAAGAAAAGACAAAGAGAAAGTTCAGGTAGGTTTTGGCATATATCATTTGCTATTATTTTGTAAAGCTGAGGAAAAGAAAGCAAATTCTACCCATCATTTGAGTGTTGTGAGATAGCATTTTATATGAAATGAATATTTGACTTACTTTTGTCACCTCTTAAGATACATATTACTATTTAACATGGCTTTGCATGCTTTATACTGTAGGATTCTTAGAATTATTTACCTCAGAGACCCTAGTCATTAGGATGCTTACCCAAATGCAGTGCTACCATATGTATTCTTTTTTTTACAGGCCACTGTGTTCATTTCAAGATTACATAATAGTCAAAGAGGGGGAAAAATTTCTTTTTGAGAACCAAAGTGTCCCTGACTTTATGTTGTTTACTTGACCTTCTTACCACTGATCACAGTTCATCTTAAAAGTTCCAAACAAGAAGTCTCTATCAAAAGAATTCTTAAAAGAAGAAGAAGGAGGAGGAGGAGGGAGAGGAAGAGGAGGAGAAGAAGAAGAAGAAAAGAAGAAGAATCTTGCAGCAGTGAAATGTGATGCTCTGACCCACAAGAGAAGGTTCTGGATTCCTACTCAGGAGGACAAAGCTGGACTGCTGCATCAAGACCCCACTGGGGGAGCTCTCTTTTAGTCTCTGTCACTCATAGACGAATTAAATAAAAGGACAGTGAAATGTATTCCAAGTTCTATTTTTTTAAAAAGTGGACAGCCCATAAAGTACTTCCGCCCTTTATGTACTCTCAAAGTTCCTCCAGTACCCATGCTGCAAGCCAAAGGATCCCAGGTTCCTTTATGAGCAACTGTCAAAAACTTATCTGGAAGGCACAGCTGATGCCTGGCTCTTGTGCTTGGTTTCTGAACCAATGTTTTATGGATGTGAAATCAGATAAAATATGTACATGAGGTTTTCACCCAGATAGTCCCTTCTAAGTATTGCCAAGACATTATATGCTTGCGCCTTTTACCATATTGCTTAAATAAATAAACTGAGGTTCAGAGCAAACTTGACACTAAAGCATGCTATATTCGTACTTGGTCAAAATCTCACACAGGGCACTTAGCTCTGTGTGTGTGTGTGTGTGTGTGTGTGTGTGTGTGTGTGTGTATTCCTGTCTATTTAGAGTTTCCTTTCCTAGTTTTCTGAAATCTAGTCTCTTCACTTGGAAGCAGAATAGGGTACTTGCTGTCCATTAAATTTTGTCTGATAGTCCAAATTTTATGGCCAAAATTAATTTGTAAACACTGACAATCCAAACTACTATCAATGATTAGCCACTGTAAGAGGCTGTTCTTATTTTCAATTTCTTTGACAGGGGCCTGCAGATGGCATGGTGGTTAGAGTGCTGTATTTCCACAGGGTTGACTGCAGTTTGAGTCCCAGACCTGGCAGCTGAGACTCACGCTGGGCATATACATCATGGTCAGAGTCCCAGAAGGAGAATGGAGAAGAGATTGTGGCATGGCCATCCCCCTAAAGGGTGATTATTCACTTTCTGTCTGTCTCTGTCTCTCCAGCAAGGGCATGTGCCTTACAGCAAAGCATCTCTTAAATTTTTTCTTCTTTGACAAAAGCTATCATGAATAGACCTGAAAGCACCCCCAATAGTCTTGATGTAGTGATGCACCCCACAAACCCTAGTTTTTTTTTTTGTTTTTTATTTTTTTTAAGGAAATGGCTTCTAACACAGTGTTAACTTAAAACAGTTGCTAAAAATAGATCCAGTTGTAGCTTCAGTCATGTTCCCTTTATATTTTTGGCCACCATTATCTGTGCCATGGCATCTGTCAGGTTTATCTTATAGGACGTCCACCGTCTATTTTTTCAGTGAAATTATGTGGGTTTTTTGTTCTGTTTATTTATTTATTTTGCAGCCTTTCAAGCATTTTTATGTGAAAGACAATAGTAACTTTACAGATGGTAGTCAACTGTTTAGTTTGTAATATATCACGTTTATATGTTATAATGAAGTGCTTAGAATGGAATTTAAACTCAACATTCACTCACCGATGTTTATACAAACCCTAGACCTTAGGTATTATGAGTCTTTTTATACTGATATAATGTATGAGCAAATTGTTTAATGTACATCTCTCTCTCTTTTATATTTTTTTCCGGAGAGAGAGAGGTGCCCCTGGCAAGGACTTACTGCAGTGTAGTCCCCTTGGCCTTCCAGCCTGCCAGGATTGTGGATGTGCCAGGAGTGTTCGTGTGACCTGGACCCTGAACCTGAGACTTTGTCATATGGTCCAGCCCCAGTACCCTGACACAGTACCCTGCTCCCTGAGCCACTGCAAGTGGGCCTGGCATACATCTTAAACAGAACAGAGCAAAATGTCTTCAAGCCCTGGGTAGGCAAAAGATTGCCAATCCTAAATTTGGTGACTTAAATAAAAATAAACTTTACTTCATGAAAGATAGAAAGTTGAGCAAAGACTCACAGATTAGCACACTGCTCATGAAGACTGTCAGTAGCTTTGGGTAAACCACTTCCTCTCTTCTCTGTCTTTACAGAACAGATTAATTAGTTACTTACTTTTCACTTCACGTTGTGTTGTGTAAATCTGGGCTAATGGTGTCATGTCTAGTGAATATGAATGCAGCTGGAAAAGTTAACAGGGAAACAAAACTCAGTGATTCTTTCTGTTCCAAGGTCTGCTTTGAACTGGCTGGAGCTCCGATAGTCCTGTGAATTTTATTTCCTCTAGACCTCTCAGAAAAGTTTTAAAGATATTCTTAGATAGTTAACACAGGGAAAAAAATTTTAAACACATACACACATATAGGTAACTAAGTAACTAACTAAAAATAATAAATAGAACATGAACCTCATCACAAGCAATAAAAAATCAGTATTTTCACAGGCATATGTATATATATATTTTTTTTTTTGGAGAATTTTTTTTTCTTGCTATAGGGAGTGTGCACTTACCAAAGAGACAGAGAGAGATGGAGAGAGAGAGAGAGGGAGAAATCACCCTCAGGGGGAGAATGGCCACACCACAGTCCCTTCTCCTCCATTCTCCTGTCAGAATTTCAAGCACACACGCACATGCACCCAGCGTGAGTTTCACGGGACTCAAACTGTGGTTGGCCATGTGAGAATCCAGTGCCGTAACTACTACAACACCTTCTGGCCCCCAGGCATATATAATATTGATCTTTTTTTAATTTAACATTATTATTTAATTTTTTATTTAACATTTATTATTTAAAAATAACTTTTCTGGCAAGCTAGGTGGCATGGTGGTTAAGGTGGCTGGATCCCACCTAGCCAACTTCCTGGTTCGAGTCCTGGACTGAACAACCTAAAAGACACACTAGGCATGTGTGCATGGGTGCCCAAAATCCTAAGAGGAGAATGAAGGGGAAAGGACTGTGGCATGGCCATTTCCCTGGGGGGTGCTTTCTCACTTCCCCTCTTCCTCTCTGTCTCTGTCTGGTGAGCACACGGAACCTATAACAAAAATTAAAAAGCAATAATACATAAATAAATAAAAGTTCCATAGGGTAAGTGTACCAATATTTTTTGAGCTAGACAAGCCAGGGTGCCACACGCTGGATGCTGCTACTCCTTACGCTGAGGCCACGTGAGCGGTCTGGGTTTGATCATCAGCCTGCTCTGGAAACGTTCGGCACAATGGCATACTCCTGTCGTCTTGGCTATTCTATTCGGGAGGTGCAATGGAAGGTCGCGAGCTCGAGGCCGGCATAGGCAACATGGCAAGACTCTGAGGGCTGGCTTTAGAGGTGCCTGGGATTGCAGTCGCTTGGGAGACAGAAGATCCTAACGGAATGAAATTAGGTCTGAAAAGTGAAAACAAAATCATAAAGCACAACCCCCAATGCACCGTTTATGGAACCAATCCCTACTTTATTTATTTTGTTAACTTTATTTAATTATTTAAATTTGATCAGAGGGGAGAGAGAGAGAGAGAGAGTGTAAAATCAAGCTGCCACATCTGGGATTCAAATTGCGGCCAATCACTACTTTAAATTTAGCGTTTTGATGGTTTTCACTATTAAAACCAACATGCAAAGAATAACCTTATGAAAACAGCTATTATGACACACTTAATTAGTAATTGAGGTTAAGTATGCTCTGGCATATGTAAATTTGTTCTGAAACATTTGTACAAATGCTTCTCCCAACAGCTATGTCTGAGGATGTTCAGTCCTCTGCTCGCTAGCTAACACTTATTAGTACCGTTAAAAATCAAAACAGCAATGACCCTTGTCTGAAGGCATTTCTTTCACTCACAAGAAAAGTACATGGGACGTTCAGGTTGCTCTGGTTCTGGAGAAAGGAGAACATTTTGGAAGCAGACCTCTTTGAGCTGGGAGCATGCAGGGGTGGAGCTGAGGGCAGGGGAGAGTACAGATCTCTATTTGAATCAAAACAGGAAAACATCACAGGATGCTGACATTCCCAAAGACTATGGCCTGGACACTGAGGCAGACTGCTCTTCCAACAGCTACTTACTAACAGGCGTGATAAAAACTAAACCTTCCGCAAGTCCCTGCAACGTAATGTCAAATAATGGCAATGACAGCAAATGAGTGGTTAGACAAATCGGTATGGAAGTCAAATGTCTACACCCTGTGTACTCTCAATCCTGTTCATCCGAGGATTGAGCATTCCTTTACTCCTCAAATAGCCAGGTTTGTGTTCCCATTCCATTCACTGCAGTAATTCTCAAGGCAATGCCCATTTCTCTATCTCTTCTTAAGGGATTGCAGTTGTCCTAGTTACCTCTTTTTTAATTTTGCCCTTTCATCGTAGTGTCTACAACGAATGTCACGATTCAGCTTCTATTTCATCCGGTTTATTGGCCAATATCACATGAAAGTTAGGCTTTCCCAGTAAACACTGTAAATGGAAAATGAAAGAATGGCACAATACAAGAAAGAGGCCGATGCTAATATTATCAATACCCTAAATATTCATCGATTAATCTTCATCATGGAACTTTTCATTGATTGTAACCAGGTGATGTTGAGATGGGTCTGGAGGGGTGTATTAGAGTTACACTTACAAACATGGCAAAATAGCATTTTAGTCCTAAGTATTTCGAGGACACAGCATAATGGAAGAGCCAATGGTATTCATTACGTTGATAGTCATGGCGATGGAGACAAAGCTAGAAAATTGGCAAGGGAAGCATGTAAAACACTGTATGTATCATGTCAGATATTCAGAATGTATCTTGAGGGTGATGTGGATTTGCTGGGAAGTGTTGAGTAGGAGTTTGATATGATTAGATTCTTAGGTAAATAATGGACCCCAGAAGTAGCATGGAAGATACTGACACTATTATCTAGCCAGAAATCATAGAACTAATAAGGAAGCTAAGGTTATAGTGCTAGAAAATAAATAAATTAAGAAAAAACAACTCTAAACAAGAACCATACACCCAAGGATGTGACGAGCAGCTTCAGAGGTATTTAAGTGGATGAATTCATGAGCCTTGATCTTGTCATAAAGAAATATGAAGCATTATAAATAATTGTTGTTTAAAGTTCAGGCTCGATGCCTTCAGAAATAGCTAGCAGTTTGCAGGTTCCTTATGTAAGGTAAATTTCTGCATTTTAAAAAATGTATTTAGAAAAATGATCAGGACAGTAGTCTCTTCATTAGAGGTCTGTTGATATTTATGATGAAGTCTAAGAGGAAGAAAAATTTCCTTATGGCCTTTTTTTCCCTTCTGTTTATGCCCTTTAAACTGAATCCAGATCTAACAATTTCAGGCTATTATGTAAGAGGGAAAGCATAAAAGCATTTTGCCAAAGCCACCCAAATGATACATCTTTGGGGAGATCTACCCTTAAGTGGCCAAGAGAAAGAAAATCAGAGAGCAATGCTTTTAAGTAGATGAGACACAAGAAGCAGATCAAACGTTTTGGATTGAAGTTAGTGCTGTCAGCTCCTTCAAATACTTGACTTGCATTATAAAGATCTGTAGTACAGACTTGAAGGCGGAACCGGGTTCTAAATTTGGAACCCTAGCAGGAAATTATTGTAGTGCTGTGATTAATTTATGCAAAAGTAGAATCGTACCAAATCATGGGATGGACTCAAAGCTGAGCTTGCTTGTAAGCCTTTGCAGTTTCCAAGGTTAGTTTTCAGGTCATCAGACCCTCTTCTTTGAAGAGTGAGTTTGTGGGTCATCCTCTAAAGTAGACCTCTGTAGGCTTTGGTTCTTTTCTTCAGCTGGTGTGTAGTTTCTTGGCTTTTATTTAATGTTTCCAAGGTGATGTTTCCAAATGAATGAGACACAATTTCCTGAGCCTGAATGTGAACAAAGTTGAAACTGTATCAACTAGTCCTAAGGGCTCTAGCTCCTGGACCTTAAACACTTACAAACTTGATCTTGTCTCTCATTGTATTAAATTAGCTTCTGTGATTAGCAACATGAGAACATTGTTGCATTTTGGCTGTCCTTGGAATCCCAGAGCCAATCTATCACTAGTGCTTGCAGATTTCAGGCTTTTGATGCAGGGAGGAAGAGAATACACAAAAGTTGCTAACAACTACTGGAAAAGTGAAACAATGGTTCCCAGCCTGGTACTTGTGCATTTCTGCCGCAGGAAAGTGTTCACATGGATCTTTCAGTTCTTAAGCTCCGAGGACTGTTTGCAGTACTCCAGAAAGAACATCTTCCTACTTTATTCTTAGTTGTCAGAGTTTTTTTGGGTTTTTTTGTTTTGTTTTGTTTTGTTTTGTTTTTGCTATAGGGCGCGTGCGCTCGCCAGACAGACAGAGAGAGACAGAGAGATAGAAAGTGAGAAATCACCCCCCAGAGGGGATGGCCACGGCACAATCCCTTCTCCTCCAATCTCCTCTCGGGATCTTGGGCACGCACACACATGCGCCCGGTGTGAGTTTAAGTCACCTGGTCCAGGACTCGAACCACGGTCGACTACGTGGGAGTCCAGCGACATAGCCATTACGCTAACTGCTGGCCCCCCAGTTGTCAGAGTTTTATACTGTATCCATGTATTCCAAGGATAATGGATGATCTATATGCATGTAACCTAAATAAATAAATAAGTAAATAAATAAATAAAAGCAAAAAACCTAAAGAGTTCATATATGTATACATCTTTGATTATGTGAACATCTGTCTGAATTTGTCTAAGTGTGAAGAGTATATATCTAAAGTATTGCAACATGTTTTGCTATAATAAATTCAATACATTTTTCATTGTTAAAGAAAGAAAATAAAGAGTGCTCCAGAATTTTTTCTTTCACCGAAGTTTAATATTGTATGTTCACTTCATGTTTTTCCACTTCCCATCATAAGAATTTTTTTTAACTTGTTAGATAAACTTTAGTATTTAGTCCCTTAAAAAAAATGATTAGTAGAGTTTTACTAAAAAGAAGCACCATAATTAGATTGACAGTTTCCAAGATTTGTTTTCAGATCATCAGATCCCCTTCTCTGGAGAGTGCATTTGTGGGTCAGAGTGGATCATTCTCACAAACCAGTAGCTGGTTTGTTAGCCAAACCACTCAATGGTTGTTTAAAATAAGGTGATATTATTATTATTATTATAGTATTTTGTTTCCTATGGAGGTACAAATAAAGGTTAAGAGGCCATGGCAGTGCATGCTACCACACATCAGTATTTACCCAGACAGTCTGGAATCCAGTGACCTGGCCTGGTCTCTGAAACATGTGGGAAGCCTGGAATAGTGGTGGTAGTAGCCACAGTCGAACCCCCTTCTTTCCTCCTTCTTTTTTTCACTTTCATCCTTCTCCTTCTTCTGCCAGATTCTTGAATATTCCATTCAGGCTAAGAAACAAAATAATCAGAGTACTACTAGAGGCACTCCACTCTTTGCTACTGTTCCCCATCACTAATTTAGAAAGCTTTTAGCAATGCCTTAGCACGGCTGTACCACTACCAAATACATTTTACCGACTAGCTTGTACTCGATGAAGAGACACTGATTCCTGAACACCTCAACTTCTTCTGTTTCTCAATAATTCAATTAGAAAAGTTAAACGAATAAATACTAACTCTGTGCCATACCCTGTGTGAAGTAGATGCTGAAGAGACATGATGAATAAGATAGAATTCCTCAGCTTGATCTTCCTCAGAAAGCATATACACCACCTACCTGATGTCTGTAGGATTCGTAGGGTAGGAAGCCTCAAAGACACCAATATGCACTGTTGAGCATGCCCACCCTGACTTCTAAGAAGGTCCATTGCCTGTTCACTAGAATAAATGGTTTAAAAATAATGGTAACAGCAAAAAAGCAGAACTGAAAGAGCCAGGAGGCTCTGAAATACATCCATTAGAAGAGGTTGTGAATACTTTGAAGAGAAACAAATAGATCTGGAAATGAGGGATGACAGAGAGAGTGTACAACATAATCTGGATTTTAGGGAAAGTGTTTGGGGAAAAGCTGGGACACAGAGAGAAGCGTCCTGGGGGAGACAGATAATAAGGACCTTTAAGATATGTTACTATGCATCATGTGATACAATCCACCATCTGCTGTATTTGAGGAGCGTCTTAAGTATGTAAATTGTTGGGACCAGCAGATGACTTATTGGTTACATTGCTGGGCTCCCAAGTAGTTGATCATCGTTCAAGTACTGGACCCACTGGCTTAAAACTCATGCAGGGCATGTGTGTGCATGCCCCAAACCCCAAGAGAATACAGGAGAAAGGATTGCAGCATGGCCATTTCCCCAAGGGGAGGATGATTTCTCACTTTCTATCTCTCTGTCTCTCCAGCAAGCATATGCATCCTATAGCAAAAATCTCTCTCTCAAAAAAAAAAAAAAAAAAGATGTAAATTGTCTTCTATTGCACTTTTGAGGCAGGATTTCAATTCCTCTGAATGCAACGCTATACTGAGGATTGTTCATGGGATGTTACAATTTTATGGGATTTGTATTTGCTTCGGCATTGCCTTTGAATAGTTTGTTGTCAATGGATTGGTTTGTTTCTTCTATGTAAGTTTTAAATTATTTAACTGTTACACTTCTTTTCTATCTTCTGACACATCCCCAATTATGTGTGTGTGTGTGCACACATATATATATATACTGAGAAAGCAAGCCACCAGGTCTGGGACTTGAACTGTGGTCAGCTATGTGAGAGTCCAGCACCCTTAACTATCATGCCACCTGTTGACCCCACCCCAGTTATAGTCTAGTTATCCATAATGTTCTGCCTACGTTTTCTTTTATTTTCTCTCTCTTTCCTTCTTTTCTTCGCACACCCCCTCCTCCTCCCCCCCCCCCCCGCCAGCCCTCCTCCTTCTCCCTCTTTTTCTTCTGTTTCTCTATTTCACTTTCTATTCTGATAATGACTCTTTTCTTCCACTCTGACTGGCTTTGCTGGGATATAAGTCAGTATGCCTGGCCAGATTTGCTCTTCCACCACTATAACCTTGGTTTTCACCTTTGGTGAAAAAGCCTTAACTGGTCCCTTTTCTTAAAGCATTTTCCTTAGATAGTTTGTAATTGTAAGCTCTTTTTTTACCCCTTTGATATGGAAATATCTTTAAAAGCTTCCTGCTAGTTTTACAACTCCAGGCTGTCTTTCTCAAGGAGCTGGAGGCCATCCCTTTGAAATGCAATCATCCAGGGAGCAAGTGTCCTAACGCTCTGTTTCCAGGAACACCAGGAGCCTAACTTAGGTGAGTACCGTGCTCCAAGCTGTGAAATTACTGCCCATCAGAGGATAGGGGAAAGTTGATTTTTTCTTTTGAGTAAAACCAATTAGTAAATATAGATGGCCCGCAGTCTTCCCCTCACCCCAGCCCTGAAAACCTTCCTGCCCTTGTTTCTTCTGAGTTGAGCTCACATTGAGTTCAGGTCTCTCTCCCCAACTGCAATATCCTTGAAGAGTCTTTCTTGCCTGTTTCATTTTGTCCAATGCAATCGCTACTTTAACATTGGACTCTTCAGATACTTTGTTTCCCCTGGGAATTTAAATCCTGAGCAGAGTGAAGTGAGAGCAGAACTCCCAGGAATGAGATTCTGTGTAACTATTTGAAGGCTTGAAAGACATACCTGCTGCTCTTTCTCCCTAGATCTTTGGGCTTGTCCCCTTTCACTTTCCTTTTGAGTATATGAGTGGCTCCATATCCTTCCAATAAGTTTCTTTCTTAGGCTACCCAGGAACTGTTTGGAAACTAAATTCATCAACGAGGGTGGGCTATCTATAGTTAAGTTTTCACAAAATCCCCACTAGGTAGGGAGTATGACTCCAATATGAAAGATGAAGCAATAGGGCCCAGCTGCAGTGATGCAGTGGTGCAATGGCGCTCTGCAAAGCTGGAAGCCATTGGGAAGGTGGAGATTCAGTTCTGGGGTTGGCTTGGGCGTGCTTGGCACGTGTGTGCACCTATGACTCCTGCAGTCTGAAAAGCTGGAGATGGGGAGAAATCATCATGTGAAATCCTGTGGAGGGTACCTGATTTCTCTTTCAGTCTACCTCTTTCATGAAAGAAACTTACATTTCTAAAAAATGAAGTAACTTGAGGTTCTCGGAAATGTGTTATTTTTATAAAGATCACCAGTTAGTAAACAGTAGAATTCTAAAAGCATATTCTTTCCAGAAACGATTATTAACTTAAAATTCACAAATATTAGGTTTTTAGAAAAGACATGACTGTTTTTATTTGTTTTTCTATGCAAAAATGCATCCTGACTTCTCTGACAACCCACTACATTGTGTGGGATTGGGAAGAGCAAACTCATTTCAAGTGCAGGATTTTGCTTTGTTTTGTGTAATGAATCTCCTCCTTCTCCCACGCCTCATAATAACTTTTTAAGACAAAATGTTAGTATCTCTCAGGACCCTTTTTAGTCTACCAGGAGATTCAAGTGTCTTCCCCTGAAAGTTCTAACATAAGCAGAAATGCTTGAACAAGGGAAAGAAAAAAGAGAGCTCTACCTCTGATGATTCACATATTAATATTTTTTGTTTGTTTTATTGAGGAGGGAGGGGATTGACTCAATGTTTATACTTATCTCTGGTGTCTACAAGCTTTTCTCTTCCCAAACTCACCTTTCCTCTCCGTTGTTATGTCCTAGCCCATGTCCTTCAGTTTTCCTTTTCCTCCTCAACTTTCTTACCTCCTTTTTAGTCTCTGAACAACACAGCTTTGTATTCCACATCAAACACCATTTATAATTGCAATAAACCTGGCCTCTACACTGTCAGATAACCCTCTTCCTTTCACCACACCTGCCTTCCCACCACATACCACATTCAGCGTCTCACCCATGACTTTTAATTTTGGCTAATTTTGTTCCTTTCATACTTTCACTGGAGTATCTTTCCGTACTCTATGCTGTATTAAAGCATTCACCAATTAGACCATTCTTCACAGATCTCTTTCTTGAATTTTTTTTTTTTTTTTTTTTTTTTTTTTTTTTTTTTTTGAGAGGTCATAGGGCGCCCCACCAGACGGGGAGATGAGAGACAGAAAGCAAGAAATCACCCCCCGCCACAATCCCTTATCCTCCATTCTCCTCTCGGGATCTTGGGCACGCATGCACACACGCCCAGTGTGAGTTTAAGCCGCCGGGTCCGGGACTCGAACCACGGTCGACTACGTGGGAGTCCAGTGACATAGCCATTACGCTAACTGCTGGTCCCTCTTTCTTGAATTTTAATGGTCATCCTGGTCAGCACAATTTAACCTTCAATTTTTCTCTAATTGTTGCAAGTTCATTAATCTTGTCTCTTCAAGGACTATGCAGTATCTTCATGCTGAACTGATAAAAAAAGATAATAGGCATTTAATTAATTATTATTATTTTTTTTAAGACAGGACTAGGAAATGAGCTACAGGAAGGTCTTAAATGAGTGGATTTTGCCCTCTTCAATTTGAAAAAAAAAAATGACATCTGAGAAATTTATAATAAACAAAATGGCTCTGGAATGTTTGTTATTGCTTTTGTTTTATTTTGCTTTTCATATTTAATAGAATGAGAGACTAAATAAGAGAATTCTTCATGGGTTAAAAAGTGTTCCCAATTTTTTTTCTTTGAGAGAGATTTCTGGTATAGGGCATGTGCACTTCCCAGAGACAGAGAGGCAGAGAGACAGAAAATGAGAAATCACCCCCACGGGGTATGATCACATCATAATCCCTTCTCCTCCATTCTTCTCTTGGGGTTTTGGGAATGCACACACACATGCCCAGCATGAGTTTTAAGCTGCTAGGCTGCGACTCAAACCATGGTTGACTACATGGGAGTCCAGCGACGTAATCATTACACCATCTGCTGGTCCCCAGGAGTCCCAATTTTTTTTGATATTTACATCATCTTCATGAAAACTCACAATAGTAATAATTATTAACTCAGTTTTGTCATGCGGTTAAATCAAGGACATTAAGTCACTTACCCAAGATCAAGCAGCTGATATGAAGTCAAGATCAGCATGTCAGTCTGTTACCTAGCATCTCCATACTGCTCTTCCGTCTACCTAAAGCAGGCAGAATATTGGCCTTTCAAAAGTGCCCATGTCTCAATTCCCAGAACCTGTGAATATGCTGCATCACATGGCAGAGGAAAATTAAGGTAGCACATAGAACGAACTTTGCTAATTTGCTCACCTTAAACTACATACATGATTCCGGGGTATCCAAGCAGAACCAATATAATTGCAAGACTCCTAAAGCGTATGTGGAGAAAGAAGAGTCAGTATCAGAGTGTGCAGTGTGAGGAAGACTTGACCCGCCAACGTTGACTTTGAGGATGGACGGGGCCAAGGGACAATGAAGGATAAGCCTCTAAAAACTGAAAAAGCAGCAGAGTAGACTCTCCATTGGACTTCCAGAAACTAGAAAAGTCATAGCACCTCTCAATTTTAGCCCAGTCAGACCCATTTTGGATGCCGATATCCATAGCTATAAAATAATAATTCGATATTGTTTCAAGGCGCTAAGTTTGTGGCAATTTGTTAAAGTAGCAATAGGAAATCAAAACACTACTCAAACTAAGATAAAATATGTTACTGCCTTAAGAGTTGTTGAATAATCGTGGAGATAGACAATTCTGATCCAAAAGATTCTGTCGGGTAGAAGTAATATTCAGAGTATGATTGTTCTATTGAAAAGCAATCCGCCTTTTGTCAGAGAATACTTTTCAATATTAGAAGATTGAGGCATGGTAAAAACAAACAAATTAAAAAAAGTATCTTGAGGCAATGAGGACATTTTTAGTATCTACTATAGGCTCATACCAATGTATTGTTTGATTAAAAAAATCAGTTTCTAAATTTAGTAGTTTCTCCTAATTAAAGAAAAGATTGTCTTTTACTGCAATACTCACTGTTTTACAGATTTTCTTTTTAATTTAATTTTTTTTAATTTAATTTTATTTTTTGGGGGGAGAGATTTTTGCTATAGGGCGCGTGTGCTCGCCAGACAGACAGAGAGAGACAGAGAGATGGAAAGCGAGAAATCACCCCCCAGAGGGGATGGCCACACCGCAATCCCTTATCCTCTATTCTCCTCTTGGGATCTTGGGCATGCATGCACACGCGCCCGGCGTGAGTTTAAGCCACTGGGTCCAGGACTCAAACCGCAGTCGACTACGTGGGAGTCTACCAACACAGCCATTACGCTAACTGCTGGTCCCTATTTTTTTTTTTATTTGACCAGAGAGGTACAGAATGAGAGAGAGTGAGAGAGATGGAACATGAGAAAGCAAGCCACCAGGTCCAGGACTTGAACCGTGGTTGGCCATGTGGGAGTCCAGCGCCCTTAGTCACCACACCAACTGCTGGCCCCTACTGAAAACATTTTAAGTCATCAATTTAGATCTAATATGGAGGAAGTTATACAAATGATCAGGAGAAGATTCTCTGAGTAGTTAATTCCATAGACCAGGCAATACATCTCATGAAAGTAGAAATACGCATAGCTCACAAATAAAGATCTCATAACATACTCCCAAGTTACAGCAGTTACATAGTGACCTTACGTCCTTTTACCCACTGATTCTATGTGTCATACAACTATTAAGGTGGTTGGGGTACACTGGGGTGTCACTGTATTTCCAAGAAATTTGGTATTTCTTGAGAAGTTTTAATGGCCTTGTTTAAGCTGATTTATCCTCTTTTTCACACAGTATTTCAAATCTCCATAGTCCTGCCACTAGTCATATTAAACACCTGTCACCATGGTTATGAGACCAATTTGTAGAGTCAGACAAATTTGGATCTTAGAGACCATCACTTACCAGCTTGGACATTGGCCAAGATGCTAAAAAGACGCTTTGATGTGCTCTGGGAAATGGTGCTATGTGTGGAACGTGTGTCCCTTCAAATTCATGTGTTAAAATTGGATGATGCCCTGCAATGGTGTTGAGAGAGTGGAAACCTAATCCACATATGGTGTTAAGAAGTGGGACAGGGACCAGCAGTTAGCGTAATGGCTATGTCGCTGGACTCCCACGTAGTCGACCGTGATTCGAGTCCTGGACCCGGTGGCTTAAACTCATGCTGGGCGCGTGTGCGTGCGTGCCCAAGATCCCGAGAGGAGAATGGAGGACAAGGGATTGTGGCGTGGCTATCCCCCCTGGGGGGTGATTTTTCACTTTCTATCTCTCTGTCTCTCTCTGTCCATCTGGCAGCACACACGCCCTATAAGCAAAAACCTCAAAAAAAAAAAAAAAAAAGTGGGACATGGGGAGATTTTTAGAATTAGATAAGGTGGGATTTGTCTCTAAAACTGTGAGCTAAATAAACCTCGATTCTTTATAAATCACCCAAACTCAGGTAGTTTCACGATTAGTAATACAGAATGGACAAACACGGATGGGAATAACTATCTTTGTCCAACAGAGTCACTGAAAGTTGTAAAAGCAAGGAGATTACGAATATAACATTTGACCCTCTGTCTAGTAATTATCAAGTATTCAGCAGTTATCCTTACTATTACTATGCTTCTTTTGCCGTTATTATTTGCCTATTAATATAGACCTTAGAAACAGAAGACAGATGCAATTATACTAAGACATGGAAGTGATTCTGTGATGGTATTACCTTGTTAATTTGTACCTTACACCATCATTGTAAAATTCCAATCAATTCTGAATAAGTCTTACTGAATTGTTCGCTTTTCCCTAAATTTCAGCAGCCTGATCATGCCATGAACTGAACAGTCTGTCTACAAATGAGGGCAGGGGGACAGTAAACCTTTTTAGAGATGTCAAACAGGAAACTGTTTCAAGGACTCATACGAGTATCAAGAATTTAGCCTTAGGTTAAGACTAGGCACTCAAAAATTTGGGTAGACATCAGCAGTTCTGCAGCAAACTCAATATTATGGCACAAAATTTGGGCAGCCAAGCTGTTTTATATAGTGAAAAAATAAATAACTGCAGTTATTTTAGGGAGAAAGTTCTGGGATTGTCTTTGTAAGCAACTCAGAAGAGAACATTTATGTATCTGAAACCTAAGTGTCTTTGATTAATAAACGTTAGAAAATAATCAAAGTAATTAAGTATACAACACCTCCATCAACACCTCTGCCTACTTTCTGTCTATCATTTTCTATGATTTTTCCCCCTATTGGTTTCCAAAGAGTGTTTTTTATGATACTGAATTAAGGCAGTTGTGTTTTTATGTTCACATTTTTTTTATTTAATTTTTTTAAGAGAGAGATTTCCCCTTCTGCCTTCTAGGAGGCCATGATCATGGGTGCATACACACAGGTGTCCCTGGCATGCTCAGATCACTCCAGAAACCACACCCAGGCCGCCCTGCAGCTACAGTATCTTGTAGATTTGTTCCACTGCCTGCACCACCATGTCTGGACCATGTGCCTGATTCTTATAAGCACAATAATTACTAGAAATGCTTCATTTCTATTGGCACCTTTAAGTAGACTTTTTCTTTTAAAAACTAGCCACAGGAATACAAGCATATGTATCATCCTTTTGGTTGGAGTAATCACTCCCCCTTGGGACCCAATACATTGTTTCTAATGTTTATTTGATCAATAGACAATTAAATAGGGATGCGAAGGTCAATAAACACAGCCAGAATCCATGAGTGTTTCTCCCTGTCCTGGAACCAGTCACTTATCCCTGCGGCACACTTCCCAGCTCTGAAAGCAGCTAGTTTGCATATAAGCCACACAGTGTGCTGATCTGAGAAACTCTGAGCTGGAGTCCCAGTTGACAAAGCACACCTGCAATGGCTCAGCTTTTTAGCATGTCTCCTCCTGATGAGAAGCAGAGAGGGAAATGCGTGGTGTGGGCTGCAGCGGGAGGGGAGTCTCTAGTCCCACGAGCCTTCCTCCACCTTAACAGCACACAAGTGATTGAACACAAATCCATCCGGCATTTTGGAATAAATCATTTCCATCTCCCTCCTGACCACTATCAACCTAAAAATGTGTTTGACCATTTGGGACATATATTGAAGACACTGACATTTTCAAATGAAGGTTCTTAACTACAACGTACAAGATTGACAAAAGAGTATTTTCGTTCCAAGTCAAAGTCATTCTTTCTTTTCCTTTTTCTATTTTCTCACCTGCACAGGAGATGTTATATTTATATTTTCCAATAAAACGTTCTGCGATGATGGAAAGGATGTACACCTGAGCTGTTCATTACGGTAGCCACTAGCTCTCTGTGACCAACAGAAAGGAGGCCAGTGTGCAGGAAGAACCAGACTTTAATTTGAAGTTCTTGACCTTTAAATAGGCCTACCTGACTAATGGCAGCTACGCTAGCTGTTGAAGGAAATATAAAATGCGAATACATTTTTAGCCTAAGTATCTCCTGTTAAATTTGGGGGACATACTTATACTAAGATATACTTATAGCTTCCCTGAAAATTAAATTCATCTAAGCATTCTGCATTTTATCGGTAATTCTACAGTAAGCCCAGGTTATGGGTTCACAATAAAACAGAAATAGTAATAATGTACCATGAGAGCTACTAAGAAAAAAAAAAAAATACCAAAAGTAGGGAGTTTTGCTCATTTTTGTTTGCTATAAAATTGGCTGCATGTAGATTAGAATTTGGGTAATAGAGCCTAAGAACAGTTGTCTAAATCTGAAAATTATTTTAAAGGCTAAATTTGCTGCAAAGCAACAAACCTACCAGGTTATCAGTCTTTCCAGCTTTTCTCAATCCCTGATTGTCTTCTCAGGCCTGTCTACTTTCTTCTATAGCTTCAAACAGCCCATTTGAATTGTCAGACGCAGTTCTTCATGTAAGAAATAAATAATTGCAATTATTTATTTTCCTGATTCATGAAATTGGGCCAATACACTAAGTGGGGGCGGGGGGGGAGGGAAGGCAAATAAAAGTGTGTTAGAAATGTGACCGGATGGACTTGAAATCCAACATAGCCAGATTCTCCCTCTTGTAATCAGAAATACTCCAGACTCAGGAAACTGCCTTTATGTTTCTGCATAAATGGAAGCAGTGAAAATTTTCAGCAAGTAGTAATTTTCTGGATTTACTACATGACAAAAACATCAGGTGGCTGTCTAAACAATGCAAGGCACAGAAAATGAATAAAATCTTCCTTGTAGGCCTGCTCATCACAGAAATATGAGGGGCTCCAGCCCCATCATAATTTCTTGAATTCTTCCCAGCTGGGAAAACTCAAAGTCTTATCACAGTCATTGACAATATGATGACCATCTGAGATGCATGCCATGAGTCATCCCTCTAGAGGGAAAAGGAAATGGAAACATCCTTTGGTTCTGATGGCAGACATTAACTTTTTTTTTATTGCCTTTGGAATGAACAAAAACACTTAATTTCTAAAGCGAGCATTCATGAATGTGGTGGTGTTGCTAGGCCCAGCTGTGGTGGGCCAGACAGGAGGGTGCCACTGTGAGATACTGGAGCCATACGAGAATGGCCCGGGTTTTGGCTTCTAGGTCAACCTGAATAGCCTTCTTTCATGGCTAGGAGGCTATGGGGAGAATTATAGTGTGGCAAGACCCTGGCAGGGGTCTCTCTCTATCATAAAATAAATATATTAATTACTTAACAAAACTAATCTGTGGGTCCTAAATGATTTTGTCTATATCAAGGCTTCAGTGAAGAGCAAAATAATAAAAACACGTGGTTCCTGGGTTGACCTTTCAACTCATGGTCATGTAAAGTTCAACATCTCTGCCTAATTCAAAGGCAGAGGTCTCAACAGCCAAGACCTACTTGACAGAAAAAGAATGGTGGGCTGTAAATACGTCAATAGTTTACCCAAATTGAATAGAAATACATCAGAAAAAGAGAGAGACTTGCAGACAGAGAAAAACAGTTATTAAAAGCTTTTGAGTGTTCTTCATCCCCTTCACTATTTTTTCTTGGGCTCTAGATAATTAATGGAGAGAAGAACAGAAAGAACCGAGAACGATGAGGTATTTCTACTTTACAAATCCTGCAGCACTACTGGCTCAGAAAGCAGTAGATTGAAAAGGATTAGAAGGCGGGGGAGAGGAAGTAAAACAGAGTTGCTCTGAGATTTAGGGGGGGGAGATGTTGGGGAGAATGAGATCAGAAACTAAGAACAAGTGCTAGGATATCAGGAAGGAGCGATCATTAGACACAATGGAAGAGAATCTGTGAGGTGCTTTCTTGATATCATATAATGTGTTACTCATTTGCTATTTTTCAGTAAAGATGTACACTGTTTAATAAATTAAGTAAACAGATTCCATACAGAAATTTTGAAGAGGTCAAGGAGAAAGTAGCACAGATAACAAAGTTGTTATGGTTTGAATGTGTCCCCTAAAAATTCATGTTAAGTTTGGTGGTGACAGAATTAAGAGGGTGAAAACTTAATCCAACTTTGAGATAAAGAGGTAGGGTCTGTGAGGGTGACTGGGTGATTAGGGTGGAGAGCCTGTGATTGAATCCTGGTGGGTCTATAAGGAGAGGGAGTAAGGTACAGATACAAGCTCTCCCCGTGCAGTATTCTCAGCCATGTTACCCACCAGGAAGAAGACTCTCACCAGACATGGTATTTCTGTTATTAGCGACTCAAGGGAATAAAATGAAGTCAAAAAAGAAAGTGTCAGAATATCAACTTAGTAAAATATAGGTGGGAAAGAGCCAATAAGGAATATACGTATATTTAAACTTGTTGATGTATCCTTATTCTTTTACACATGCTGAACTATTTGTGATTTTTCTCTCCTCTTTTTGGAGTAATTTTACTAAGACACAGGTATTGTCATTCACCTTTCCTGTTAAATCTCCAGGTGCTCCCTCTGGGTTATAAAACAAAGCCCCATTTCTTAGCACAGTATTCTAAGTCTCTCATAATCTGGTCCCAATTTCTCTTTCTAGGCCCTTCTCCTAGTATATTCACTCAATCCCATGTTGGTAAAATTACTTTATAATTCTTTATTTGTGTTCATCCATGTTCTTGCAACATCTTTCCCTAAGAAAATGGGCTTATATTTGGGCTCCATTACTTCTTAGCTTGAGACATTAAGTAATATTACTTAATTACTTAAATTATTTAATGTCCCAAGCTCTCTTTTATAAAATAGAGCTACTAATAATCTCTATAAATATTCTATAAATATCAACTAAAATAATGCATGTAAAGAATTTAACACAGGGTCCAATACAGAGTAGCCATTCAATAGCTAAAATGATATTATTTTGTCTTTTCTATTAAAATCACATGCATCTTTTTCTCAGCTTCACTAAACCTTTCCTATGTATTTTACCCCCAATTGAAATTATACTTTTGATCATCAGTGTCTATGCAGCACATTCTATATTTTTTTATGTAGTTTTTGCATTTGAATGTAATTTTTAATAAATTGGGGCATGTTTGTTTTCTCCACTAAAATTGCAAACTTAATTTCTATTGAAACTACATCATGTTCATCTCAGTGCCTCCATAACAGAATACTGTTCAATAAATACATGTGGAGCTTGGCACTGTGCTAGCCACTAGAGAAAAGGGTTAATTAGACCTCATCTCTGGCCTCAAGAAGCTTCTCATCGAATGAAGTAATTCAGCCTTGTAGCTCATCCTCAGTAAATGCTGAATTCAATGGAAGGTATTTTTACAGTGTTTAATTTTTAAACAAGTGCTATGATGCCAAAGCAGTTCCTTGTCTTACTTTGTTTTCCCAAGAAGCAGAGCTTGAAATGGGGATGTAGGCACGAATGATTTAAAGTGGAAGTTTACTCAGGAGGAACCTGTGAGGCAGTGAGAAAAGCGGGAGAGGCAAGTGATGAAACTGGGCAGAGATGGCTACAACAGTCTAGCCTCAGCCCAACCCCATGGGGAATGCTGCAGCAGAAACTGTACTACAGATGTTATCTTACCCAGAGACAAGGGAGCTTAGATGGTACACTCCATTCAACCTCCCTTCTCCTGTCCATCTGACAAAATTGACTATGGTAAGGTTGAGAGAAGGACTTCTCAACTGTGCTGGCATTTTTAGGCAACACAGCTCTCATCAACCTAATGTGTTCTCTGGGGAAGGTTATGGAAGTGCTTAGTAGGGGATGCTTGCAGAAGTCGGGAGATGGTGCCTAAGTCCAGAGAAGTGAATCAAGATGGGAGTATTGTTATGGGCTAAATTATGTCCCTACAAAATGTTGTATGGTGAGTTCCTAACCCCCTAGGATCCAAGAAAATGACCGTATTTGGGGATATGGTCTTTAAAGGTGGTCACTAAGGTAAAATAAGGTCATTAGGGTGAATCCTAATCCATTTGACTGATGTCCCTGTAAGAAGAAGATTAGGACATAGACACACACACAGAGGGTTGACCATGTGAGGACAAGGGAGAAGACAGCCATGTATAAACCAAGGACAGAAACCTCAGAAGAAATTAATCCTGTCGAGACCTTGACTTGGATTTAGCCTCCAAAACTGTGAGAAAATAAATTACTGTTGTTTCAGCCACCTGGCCTATGGCATTTGTCAATAGAAACCCTAGCAAACTCATGTAGATACCACCAGCATCTGCTGTGGCCCCAAAGAAAAGCAAACCAAAAAATTATAAATAGAAGAAAGGGAAGTAAATTGTAGGAAAACATAAAGGACTGTGGATATGTTGATTCACATGATGGCTAGGGAAATGACTTCTTTTATCAATGACTTGGTCATTGGAAGAGAGATGTGTATTCCTCCCATTCTCTAATAGGGAGAGAATTAATTCTAGAAGACTGCAAGGACTTTGAGAGTATAAGTAGTTGGGCGTCCTCAAAGTTCCAGAGTGTTTGAAGGCAAAAAGCACTCTATGTGCTAAGGCAGGAAAGGGAAAACCATTGCACATGTGCTAATTGGCCCAGGGAAAAGAAACCCAGAAAATTCTGCATATTTTAAACATGTGCTCATCTACAAAGTCTTCTACTAACTGCAATTAAGGCAAGACGTTTCAGAGACTGAAAAAGTGTCCTTATCAGAAGCTTCAACTACAAAGGATTTAGATATTTTCCCTCCTCATCTTCTCATTGGAATTTTACTTAAGGTAAAATGCAGCTCCCACCCACAAGTGGTTTTCAGAGGATTTGTTTTCAGTTTGCTTGTTTGTATGTTTTTAATACCAATAGGACTTGGAGTTTATTGAGTGGAACTCCTAATGTAATTCATCAGAGCCATTCCAGATTCTTAATATCCAGAGCGGCCAAGAATCTCATGGTTTTCTCTCAATTATCCCATCTTGCTCTTCTTGTGTCCAATATGATAAAAGGCATAAAAACACAAAGGAAAACCCTTGCACATAGTTTCAAAGAAAAATTAATTAACTAAGGACAGGATGAAAAATACATGGCTTGACTGGACATCCTAGGGAAAAAAAAAACAACAAAGGCTTGGGGCTTTAGACCAAGTTTTCAGTAGAAGCCATGAATATCACACTATTGTTTCAAGGGCTAATGCAAATTTAGGCTTCAATGACAGAAATAATTTCTAAAGCAAGAGAAGTTATGGTTTCAGGATTTCTGTGCCCTTTGCAGGCCACATCTGGCTTACTGTATTCTCAGAGTGAAGGAGAATATTCAAGGAGAAAGTCTAGGACGGTGAGACATCTGGGAAACTAAGTCAAATGACTATTGGCTCAAAGACACAGAGATTTTTTTTTTCCTGGGGTTGGGGGTTGGATTGTAGATTAGAAAGGAGACAGAGTGGCTTTTTTATAAATAAATGAGTTTCAGTGGGAAAAAGCAAAGTTTGTTTTATTTTATCTAACCATAATATAGAAACTTATTATTCACAATGTGGGAAAATGGGCTGGTGTTACAGAAAGGATGATTGAAGTTCAGTATTGAAAGAACTGTTTGACGGGACCAGCAGTTGGCATAATGGCTATGTCACTGAACTCCCATGTAGTAAACCACAGTTTGAGTCCCAGATCTGGCAGGTTAAATTCATTCTGGGCATGTGTGCGTGCCCAAGATCCTGAGAGGAGAATGGTCGAAAAGGAATTGTGGCATGGCCATCCCCCCCAGGGGGTGATTTCTCGCTTTATGTCTCTCTGTCTCTCTGTATCTCTGGCAAGCATGCACACCCTATTGCAAAAACCTCTCAAAACAAGAAAGAAGGAGAAGGAGAAGGAGAAGGAGGAGGAGGAGGAGGAGGAGGAGGAGGAGGAGGAGGAGGAGGAGAAGGAGAAGAAGAAAACTGGCAATTTGACAATTACAAAAGTGCTGTTTCTTGTTCCTGGAAGTGTTCAAATAGAACCCAAATGACAGAATCACAACATGGCAGAATGTTTTCTCCAGTGGTCAAGACTCTGAACTCAGAATCTTCCAACAATAACTTTCCATGATTTTAATTGAGATCTAGATAGAAATTTAATATTATAGTTGAGCGTGTTCAAGGTGAGTTGGGGAAGATCTCTATTTCTCTCTTCCAATTAGGACTTCATATAAATTACATATTAAAGCAATCTAAGAGCAACACTGAGAAAAATCAGTTTTTGATCTGCCAACTTATTTAATATTTGTCGATTCCTTCACAGAAGATTTTTTGAAAACCTGTTCTAAATACATTTTTATTTTTATTGACTTGTAATGAACCTGATGTTACATAAAACTGTGAGTTTTGAAATTAATCTTTATGCCCTAAATTTTATTACCTAGTTTATTTTTTCTGTTGGACAAATGTTTCCATTATAGCTAAAATCACAGTGTATCAAGGCCACAGCATCATTTGCACAAACAACTGACTTTACCACTATGACTAAGTTGATCAGTACAGCCAGATCAAGAAATTTGGACTACTGATCCAACTAAATTTCTTTTCTTTTCTTTTCTTTTCTTTTCTTTTCTTTTCTTTTCCTTTCCTTTCTTTTTCTTTCCTTTTTTTTTTTAAGAGAAATTTTTGCTGTAGGGTGAGTGCATTTATCAGAGAAACAGACAGAGACAAAGAGACAAAAACCGAGAAATCACCCCCTTCCCTGGGAGTGGGGAGGATGGCCACACTGCAATCCCTTCTCCTCCAGTCTTCTCTTGGGATTTTGGGCACACACACACACACACACACACACACACACACACACAGTGCCTGGCATGAGTTTCAAGTCACCAGGTCCGTGACTCAAATTGCAGTCAGCCAGGTAGAAGTCTAGTACCTTAACCACTATGCCTAATGCTGGTCCCCTGGCTGGATTTTCTTAAACAATCAAGACATCAAATTATCTGTTGAAGATAATATATATAGTAACATCTTTGATTGAGCCAATATTCAGTGTATTCTGGATGGGAAAATTCATTTAGTATGCTCTAATAATATAAAGTGAATGAATGAAAAAAAATAAAATCAGTACTACCATAGGACAACAGTAAACTTACCAAAAGGTAGTAGAAATATGAATTTGAATGGGATAGTATATCTAGGAATTTTGAAGAGATATAACCATCTTTATGATAGAGTGGTTAAATTCTATTTTACTTTACTTTTGAATTCTGCTTGGACTATCAGTGGTAGTCAGCAGTCACATTTGAAGATTTTTCTTTTTAGGTCTTTGCCATAGGAAACATATGTTCACCAGAGAGACAGAGACAGAGAGAGAGATTAATAGGGAAAGTGAGCAATTCCCTAGGGGAGATGGCCACACTGCAATCTCTTCTCTTCCATTCTCCTCCTGGGATTTTGGGCATACATGCACTTGCGCCTGGAGTGATTTTCAAGCCACCATGTCTGGGACTCAAACCATGGTTGACCATATGGGAATCCGGAACCTTAACCACCATGCCACTTGCTGGCACCAGATTAGATTTTTTTAAAGAAGGTGAATTTGTAATGGGCCTTGAAAAATAGATGACAACTCACTGAGCAGTAGATTTGGCATTCCAGGTCCAATATTGTAAAAAATAAATTGGCAAAGAACTTTTGCCTACTTAAATACATATAATGGAATTTTCTATTTGAAGACAAAGGTCTATGGGAGGCCTTGGTTAAGAACACAAGATTAAGATTAATTTCTAGGGTAGAAATTCTGTCTTTATGACTATTAACCTTGAGTGAACTACTCAAAAATCTCAAACTGAGTTTCAGTTTCCACCTGTGAAAAATAGACATAGTAGCATCTACTACCTGGTTGTATGTAAGGATTAAATTATATTTTGTAGTTAAAACACTTAGCTCATTACCTGGAAAGGAAAGCAGATAGAAGGATATTGACATGGTCTGTATTTGATGAGATAAGAACCTGGATAGCAGTGGGTGCTCGGAGTTAGAAAAGCAAGAAAATGATCAAAAGGTAAAGAGAGACTTTAGACACTAGGAAAAAGTGAGACCTCTGAGTCAAAGTTGATTGCCCAGTTTACAGTGTGGAAATAGAGAATGTTGATCCTAGCAACAAAAACGGTGAGATTCAGATGACAGCAAGATTGGGAAGGAAAAAGAGATTTCAGCTTTATGTTACAAAAGTTAGAGTTGACATCAAAATGAATGTATAAAAATAACCCTTAGAAACCATAGATTTTTTTTCCCCCAAAATATGTCTTGGCATTCAGTGAAATTGGGAAAACTGGTATGTTGTAGATTAAAAGTGAAACTACCTTAGTGACAGATGCATAAGCATGTGTGTTTCTTTGCATCATTCCTGATCGTGAGATGTAAAAAATTACATGAAAAAAAGCAATTTTATCTATTTGGTGACTAACAGAAACTCAAACGTTTCTGTGGGACACTCAGTACAGATCATGTTGAAAATGGGGGCCTTTAGATTGTTCAATTTAAAACAAAGGAGGCAAAGGAAAGTTTTCTCTGTGCTGGAAGATTAAAAAAATAATAATATTAAAAGGAAAAGAGTTTTCAAAGGAAGGCTCCAGTGTATATGCTTCTAATTATAATATTATGAACAAATGTTTTATAAATAAAAGCAGAAGTTTTTGAAAATGCCCCCAATACTGAGAATGTATGCAGTGCATGGTAAATGTGGAATTTTTAAAAATAGAGAACAATTTAACAAGGACATCAATATCTAAGAAAAATTATTTAGTTCAAATAATTACTTTGGGAATTTATGTATAGTACACAATAGGAACTATTCAAAGTATTTATTTAGGAATATATTAAACTGTGATCTACTATTGAAATCTTAAAAATATCTCTTTTTGCTTTGATTAATATAAGTCTAACATGTACAAATCAAGAAAAATATATAGATATCACCTTTGGTAAAATATGCACTTTAAAATATGCCATATAGAAAAGATTATACCGTAATATTTTATTTTTATGCTTGGTTTGATTGACAATATACAAAGGTCTTGCAAGAAGAAAAAAGAAAATTCTTTAAATAGTACCTCATAGCCTGTCCTTTAAGCAAGCAGATGAACTGTGAAGCTTTGTTTGAAGATTTCACTAGAGATGTTTAAAAAATGCATGAAAGATTATTATCTATGTAGACAAAACTGGAAAGTTACAGCTCGTTCAACAATTATTACTTTTTAATACTCGAAGTTTGGTCTTTGTCGGCAGATGGGAAATGATGAATCTATGCAAAGTAAAACTACTGGAGAGACAGTAATTTATATTACCTGAGCGGGAAAACACTGCTCCTGGATTTCAATTAGCCTGTAATAGGCAATCTGAATCTTTCTTGCTCTCCTGCCTTTGCTTCTTGGATAGCACTTTATTAATGCAAGGTTCCTGGTGATACCCGTAGGAAGCCCGGTATCACCTTGATGATCCATAAAGTTTCCAAAGAAGGCAGAAAGTAGAATGAGAGACAGGAAGCTAAATAAGACAGCACGTGTCTTTCAAAACGAAACAAGTCCCTTCTTCACTTATGTCATTGTTAGAAGAAAAGGTAAAGGATGTCTTTTTAAGCATGTCCTAGCATAAAAATATAGTTTGCAGGAACATTTTTAAAATTAAAACCAATCAAAGTAAATCAGTAAATTAAATTCAAAACCAGGAGTGTGTCCTCTCACAAAACAATGGCTTTATGTCATTAATGTCTTCCAAATGAGACAGCACAACGTGACTTTAACAGCTTTCGAGACAGAAACTATGAAATCATGGTGGGTTAGACGAGCTCTTCGAATCTGGTGAATCAATTTTGAAATGCTAAGTAAGTCTCAGTGTAAATTTAAGTGCATAGATTTTCTCCTTTTCTCTGTACTCTTTCTCCCAGCTCACCCTGAGACTGAAAAATCATAGAGAACACCGAATTTGTTCAGGATTTTATACATCAGGCAGAAGGAAAACTTCTCTAACAGACTGCCAATGTTAAGATAGACACACTATCACACACCTGGAAAGCTACATGGAAGGTAGAATAAAAACTGGGAGTTTCTCATGGCACGTAACTCATTCTGCCTTAATCAGCCAACTGCTTTGCTGTTAAAGTAACTTGAAGTGCTTCCTCAGGGAAATCCATAGGTCTTGCTGGGCAAAGAAAGAAAGGAAAGAGACTAGAAAACTTTTAATATGTACAAATGATATGTAAACCAGAAATTTTTTATATATATATATATATATATATATATATATACGCACACACACACACATATTTATACACACACACATATATACACACACATATATATATATTAGGTCATTGGAAAGTCATATAGTATTTTCCTATCCTTGTCTATGCAAAAATGTGTCATGGTTTCCTGATGACCCAGTATACACTCACACATACATACACACACACACACACACGCACATGCACACACACACAATACATATGAAAAGAAAAAGAAAAAGAAAAAGAAAACCTCTAGGAAGCTATGAAATTTAGTTCATTCTTAGGAGTAGTGAAAAGCGTTTTCTGTTTCACATCTAACACTAAATAGATACACTGGTGTTTCAAGATCCTGTTGCAAAATTTAAAAATCTGCAGATCTAATGACAAGCACCAGTCTTAGTGTAATTCAAAACCTGCCTATTTAGAATATTTGCCACTATCTATGTCACTACTGAGGTAGAATGAGGAGCTAATTACTACATAGGATACTTTGGAAGATTGCTTATTAACTAAACAACCAGAGGGCAAAATAATAAACATGGCAAAATAACTCTCTTTTAAATAAATAAACCGAATACATGCCCCATATTTACTTCAGGTAGAAGTACCCTCAAGAAGGAGACTGAATCGCAGGACCAGCAGTTGGCATGATGACTATGTCACTGCACTCCCATGTAGTCGACTACAGTTCGAGTCCTGGACCTGGTGGCTTGAACTCATGCTGGGCGCGTGTGTGTGCTTGCCCAAGATCCTGAGAGGAGAATGGAGGAGAAGGGATTGTGGCGTGGCCATCTCCCCTGGGGGGTGATTTTTCACTTTCTGTCTCTGTCTTTCTGGTGAGCGCACATGCCCTATAGCAAAAACCTCTCCCCCCAAAAAAGAGACCAAGTTTCACAGAAACAATCTGACCTTGTAGCACTGGCCACTTCATAATAACGTATGCTTTCTGTGGGTGCCTTATCTCCTGAGTGTGCAATATGTTATCACAGAAATCTAGGAATACAGTCCTACAGATCTGTGTTCACATCACTGCTTGTTACTACCTCATTATGTGCCCTTGTTAATTTTATTAATATTTCAATGTGTTCATTTGTTCAAAATGAATGAAAATGTCCACCCTGAAGGACTGTTGTGGAGATTAGAGTTAAGAGAGATCCACACCTAGAATCATAACTAGGTCTTAAGATTCCTGCCAGGTTTAGTGCTCTCTGATTTATAAGAAACTCATAGGCAATCCCCCAAATCACTGGTCCTTGGTATGTTTAACTACTTACCTGACCAAACAAAAGCAGGTCCGTATCAATTCAGTATTGATTGCACATGTCCAACTTGAGACTTGTGAAAGAAATGGCCAGCAAAACTGTTAGAAAGGAGAAGCAGCTCTGTATAACTGAGGCAGAATATTTTCTTCCTAATTTTATGTAGGAAGCTCCATAAATTGGGACTCCCTCTTTTCCCTATGGTCTAGATTAGTGTTGTTTCTGTCATAGCTTTCTGTAATGGTGGAAACCTTCTATACATGTGCTGTACAATATGGTAGCCATTAGCCATATTATGTTTATTGGGCCCTTGAAGAGTGGCTAGTGTGACTGAAGAATGGAAGTTCTCATTTTATTTAACCCTAAGAAATTCAAACTTAAGAAGTGCACATGTCGGGACCAGCAGTTGGCTTAATGGCTATGTAACTGGACTCCCACGTAGTCAACCATGGTTCGAATCTCAGACCCAGTGGCTTAAACTCAAACTGGACATGTTTGCGTGCATGCCCAAGATCCCAAGAGGAGAATGGAAGAGAAGGGATTGCGGCGTGGCCATCCCCCCAGGGGGTGATTTCTTGCTTTCTGTCTCTGCCTCTCTCTGTCTTTCTGGTGAATGCATAAGCCCTGTAGCAAAAGCCTCTCCAAAAAAAAAAAAAAAAAAATCCACATGTAATTAGAGATCATCACACTGAGAAATTATGGTCTAGGTGTCAGGAACAAAAGGAAATGTGTTAGGTTCAGGATAAATACTATGGTGATCCAGGTAACTTGAGTAGCTTAGCCAATCTCTTGGTTGCCTGTATTGATATTAAGTTGCAACTGTCAGTAGTGGCCTCTGCTCCATCTCTTGGGTGACTTATTTCTCCCTCTGTTGTTGTGTCTAATTCCCTCTTGTGGCTTCCTCTTGTTTAAGCCAAGGGTTGACTTTCATTTTGCTGATCGGCACTGCTTAGCCCTTTGCTGGGATGCTGGCTTGCATGGTTTCTCAGGACAGCATTCTTACTAAAATGATCAGAACTTTCTCCCCACTGTTTTTAAACTCTCTGGATAGATTCCAAAAAGGGTTCCTTCTTTCGCATTTCCTACTAAGAATGTTGTACTATACCATCACTCATGACTAAGTTTGCTCAGTATCTTGCATTCAACTCTCTCACAAAAGTTGGAAATAGTTTCCTAGACTGATTAGATCCTATTTGAGTAGCCACACAGCCTCACATCTGATAGTCCTCCTCTGTACCCCACTGAGGCAGTATGAAACTCATGTAGCCACCAGAGGTGGCAGGCAGTGCTTATTGGCTATGACACTATTTACACAAGGTGTTCATAGAGCCACTGAATCCTCCTGAAACAGCTCTAGGAAGAAACAATCAACTGATTGTCTTTGTTATGTGGCATAAAATATATGTACTTTCATTGGCATATTTTCTTATTTTACTCCAGAATGAGTTTCTTGCTATAAAAGGTTATAAGCTCCAAGGCTGAAGGCAATCTTTGTCCTCATTATTCAGGAGGCTTGATTCTGGGAAATAATGGTTAAGTCTAACAGTGTTTCTTCCAAGAGGCCTTTTGGGTTTGCATGAATACACAACTTTTGGCAGCCTGCCCTGGCATGGCAGAACTCCTCACACATATTAGGACATCCCTCAGACTTGACCTGACTAAGTGAGAAATCCTAAATATTAATTTTCCTGCCAAACACAGGTTGAAAAAGTCACTTGCTGACCCTTGGCTAAAGACCAGGTATTTTTTGTTGGCTCAAAATAAATGAGAATTTTTCTACCAGGATTTTGCTTAATTCCTTGGTCACTTTAGAAACGAATTTCAGTTGCCATTCATAGTTTAGAATCAAGATTCAAAACTATAGTTGACCTTTCTGATCACTCAACTTGAAGCTAAGCTCAATCAATGAGTATCTAGATGTATAGCTAATCTTTTACATTCTAATCAGTAGTAGGACTACCACAAGTGCCATATGGCTCCATAAACAGAGTCCATAGATTTATGGTGCTCAACTAGTCTAAAAGGAAGAGAAAGAGAAAGAAAAAGAAGAGGCACGAACACACCCTAAGAAGGGCGAGCATTTGAAATGAATAGTACTGTTGAATGATTCTTCCTTTCTACAGATTTTAAGGATAACCCCCTCAATCATTAGTATGTGGATTTAGCCATTAATTTTTTATTGTGATTTTATCATTTCTCCCTTGCTCATTGTGAATATTGCACAATTAGCACATTTCTGAAAGCCCCAATGGCCATGTCCTCAAGCTTCCTCTCCAGTTCCTGGAATTTACACTGGAGGACCTCAGCCCTATTTCTGTCTGTGGTTTTGATTCCAGCTCAGATTCTGACTACAGAGGCGTCCCCTCTCCTTGGCGAATACCTTTTTCTCTTTGTGGCAATGTTTCCAGTCCATCTTGAGGAGTCATAAAGTGCTATTAAGACAGCCCTCCCTCTTCGTCTGTCCTCGGTAGTCATCACACAGTATTGCTACTGTCTAGAGGTTGGAGTCTGAGGCTGAGGCTCAATCGGAAAGTTGGTTTTAGTGTCCCGGCAAGGGCCAGGGAAAATAAATCCCCGAGCGAGAATATGGCTCGCTGTCAAGCAGCTGGAGAACCTGCCCGTGAACGGGATCCAGGGGCAGATTATTTGGGTGAGTGTGCATGGCTACCAGACATCAGTTTCATTTGACTAATATGTTCTTTTCCATCCAATTGAATGGATTACCACAGTGTCAAATAAATAATATGTTGCCACATTTGGCCCAACAAGAAAAATACTGGGTATCAATAAGCAAGTGTAAGACCACATGAAAGCCTGACTGTGTTTGAGAAAAAAACAAGGAATAAGCTCTTAGGTATCTTGAAACTCAGACATTTTTCTTGTCAAAATGTTCTAGGAGCCAAATTTGTGGGGGTCCCTGCTGCTGTGACAACACTCTGGTCTCTGAAGCTCATTCAACACTGCCGTAGTCCCAAATTAAACCTTAGGTATTTGTGAAGGCAGCCACAGAGGTGGGACAATGGCTCATTACCCAATTCAGAATGCATTCAGTCAACTTTTATTAAATGCATGCTGGTTGCCAGGCACAGAGGTGGCATCTAAAAGTGAGGAAAAGGATAACAAGAATTGAGAAGAAATAAAAAGTAAAAACATGGCACAATTTCCTAGTTCACATTCTAGTGAGAACACAGAAGCATACTCAGATAATTCTTGAATAATGCAATTACGTGTTATAAATAGAGATATGGACAAATCATACTATTTCCCACAAAGATATACACCATTTATATGTAAAGTAGAGATTATAACGAAAAGGAAACAGGAGGAGGAGTGGATCGGACTAGGGAAAGACCGAGAGCATGGGATGTCTTCGTAAGATGATGACATTTGGGTTCTGCCTAAAACTATGCTGTTCCAATGCAGTGTCATTTTCAGAATGTATAAAATGTATATTATAAACTATAATAACCCCCCCATCCGTTCTCACTTTGCAGCACAAATTAGCATTAATGGCATTTTACAACTATGGAAGGAATAATTAAAAAAATAAGACAGGAATAATAAGTACTGTTGCAAGCATTTTATGTATGCTGGCTAATTCAGTTCGCATGATGGTATTTCCATGCTGTGGGTACTATCCCTAACTTTTAAAAGTGGAATTAAAGCACAGAGAAGTTTAATAAATTATCCAACATCACACTGCAAGGTCAACTACTTTAGATTCATTATTTTGCTAGGTCTTCCCAAGAACTTTTGCCCTGAGCTATGTACAAGTATTTTAGGGTGAGGACTTGAGGGGTTGAAAGACCTGAAACTTAGAAATGGTTGGTCTTCTCTCAGGAACACCTTTCAGACAGAGGACCAATAATTGCCATTGGGCCAGAGGCATGGAATTATTTGCATGGAATATTTAGAGATGGAAATCATGTACATACCAAATGGATTAAATTCAGTCTCTAGAAATGGGGAGCTATTCATGAGAATAACATTGTTTGAGTTATATTTTAAAAATAGTAAAAACACTCTGGTGGCACCTTGAATGAAATGGAAGGGAGAGGAGTGATGTGGAAGGCTGTTTGATGACTAGCCACATGATCTCAGTCAAGATTGCAGCCATGAACATAGGGGCATGCATTTGAAAGATGTTCTAGAGGTGGAGCCAATAGAGTTTGATAGCTAGTTGTTCACAGGCTGGTGGGAGACATAAAGATCAACTCCAACATTTCTCACTTTGACCACTATGCTGGAATATGCTGGTGGCATCAGAAAAGAGAGTATATGTAGGAGAATTGAAAGGTTTGATGGAAAAAGTACTTTGTTTGGGTGCATTGAGTATGAACTAGGTGACTAAGGAGGACATTTTCATTTGGCAACTGAATATCCAAGTCTAGAGTAATGCACATAATTCTTTTCTATGAAAAAACAACCTGTGGCCTAGAACTTGGAGACATTCTTTGGTGGGATAATAATTTCTCAACCGGTGTCTCTTTACAGGACTTGACTTAGTGACAGATGCTGTTCTAACAATCGTATATGAATGTTCACAACCATCTTTCTCCTGGTTTCACAGATGAAGAAACTGCAGCTGAGAGTGTAAGTCATTTTGCCAGTGCAGCACAGTCAGAGGTTTACCAGTGAGACATTCTCTACTCCTCAGACAGTATTTATCATATCCATCATTTTAAGCTCCCATGGCTGAAATTCGCTCTTTGAAAAGTTTTGCAGCTATTCTGGGCACTAGGGACAGAACAGAGATGCTGAGGATGCAGGTTTAGGTGAGGGCGTGTGGCATTGTGTAATTCCTTTATGGCCTTTACAAAACTGAGCACTCTTGTTTTTGACTTGAAGATTCTACTAAACAGTTCACCACCCTATGTCTCATTTTTCTTATCTATAGTATGGGATGACAATGGTGCTTGCCTCCTAAGGTAGATGAAAGAATTCAGTAAGTTTATATATCTAACATTTTTTTTTCCTGGCACTGGCATATGTTCCAGACCTATTAGCTAATATGACGTTAATCAAGACAGTGAGAACGACAGTGAAAATAACCACCTGTTTATTTCTATATTGTTCTCATTGATTTAAAGAAGAAATGCCAGTCAAGCTTTGCCCCCATCCCTTTTGAAAGAGAGAGAGAGGAGATAGACTTTCCAACAGTGCTTCACTATACTATGGCCCTCACCTCAGCCTTCCACCAGCCAGGATCATGGGTGCACCCCTAGAGGCCCCCTGAATTTTCAGATTGACCTGTAATTCCAACTGGGGACCTCCCTATGTGGCTCCAGCATCACATAGCAGTGCCCTGCTGACTGTACCACCACAGCTGAGTCAAGTTTGGCATGATTAGACCTCAATTAGACTGAAAAGTAATACTAGTTGTCAAGGTTTAGAATTGAGAAGTCTCTGGCCCATGCATTATGGGAAAGAAAAGGAAGATATACTGTGGTAGTAAATTGAGAAGAAAGAAAAGGAACCTTTGTCAAGGTCCAGACAGCCTAAAAAGCTCATCAACCCCCCCCCCACACACACACACCCCAGGCTTCAATAGCACTAAAAGAGGTAACATGAGTAAGGTTTTATGGACAGGTTGAAGGACACAGAAACCTAATGTTAGGACCCTCAAGTGGGCCTGTCTGGGACCAGGAGGAGACTGGACTGGGTCCTGTAAGAGAAGAGCATCCAGAACACCAGCCCACATGCAGGACAGCCTTTGTTTGGACTTTTAAAACAAGGAGGGTGAATGCTTGAAACATAAAAGAGCAACTTGGGCCATCTGGTTCTGTAACAGTCCCCCATCAACACGTCCTCACTTGATGAGACCGATATAATAAATGAGGATAGATGTGTTTCGCTCCTGTCATCAGCCATACGAGAGGAAAGATAAGAGAAGCTTTTGAAATTGTAGAGATCTTTTGGCTTTAACTATTCCAGAGGCAATTAGTTCCATATGGGAAGCAAATCCATGTGGATAGATTTAACTATCAATTCTGTAGCTGCTTATCAAGAGGCAGTATATTTTGTAACACACGCACAAAAGCCGGATCCTGTTACTCTGACACCTGCTTCCACCCACACTGGGACACAATGAATGAGTCTTTGGCCCCTGGTCTTCTATGTGTCAATTAATTTTAAAGAAATTAATTAATTATATTTGAAATTGATAATATTAATGATAAATAGCTTTTTAAAACAAGCTGAATTGAAGCAATGCTCCTTTTAAGAGACTCTAAAATGTTTAAAACACAACATCGTAAGGCAGCATTTCCCCTTACGCTATGGTAAAAGCTGTGTGATCTATAGAAGAAGCTTTTCCAACTTTGTCATTTTTTGAAGGAACTTATAATGGATAACTGTGAAGAAGAAAAATCATTAGACAATGAAAAATGTATTCCTGCAGGCTCCTACAAGATTTCCCTTATAAGGATACTATTGCTTATACTCATTTTTGTGCTTAAGAGAGGAAGAAAAGGGGCCAGCAGGTGGCATAGTGGTTAAGGCACTGGACTCCCACATGGTCAACCAGGTTTTCAGCCCTGGACCCAGCAGTTTGAAACTCACACCAGGCACATGTGTGTGCATGCCCAAAATCTCGAGAGGCAAATGGAGGAGGAAAAAAAGAAAGAGTGTAAGAAAACAAAAAGGTGAGGAGAAGGGGTGGAGGAAAGGGATTTAAAAAAATAAGGAAGAAATGAAAGATGGAAAAAGAGGGAAGGCCGGCAGGTGGCATGGTGGTTAAAGGTACTGGACTCTCACATGGCTGGCCACGGTTTGAGTCCTGGATAAGGCAGCTTGCTTTCTCACATTCCTTCTCTCTCTCTCTCGCTCTGTCTCTCTCTGGTCAAATTAAAATAAATAAATAAATAGAGTTAAATAAAATACTTATTTTTTTAAAAAAAGAACAAAGGGAAGAGATAAAGAAAAGAGGAAAATGAAAAAAAAAAAAAAGAACAAGGGGAAAAATCTGACAACAACTTTCTCATGTGCCCTGTGCCTTCCATTCTTTTTAGACTGGTTTCTCTTTAACAACTACACACTCATCAGCTGGTGTGGAGAGAGCCACGGGAGTGCTGGTGGCAGGAGTTGGCCCTCACAGGTAACACAATTCCCAAACCAAGGAACCTCAAGACCCAGGGGATTTATAAAAATATCTGTAGGACAAACCTGTGGCCTTCAGGATTTGGCAAAAAAAAAAAAAAGTCAGCCCATTAATTCGAACATTTGTGCTAAGCAAAGAGCAGTGCATTTTCTCAGGCAGTTCCCCCTTAGTTTCCAAACCCATGTGTATTTCCAAGGGAATGTGATCCATATGTTTTTAATTCATTTACATTTAAATCATCATAATGCTGTTTTGCTGAACTATTTGATGTCCAAGAAGCCTATGAGGCCTTTTACAAGCCCTTTTAAAGGCTTTCTCCTTTGAACCTGCAAGTCATGGTTTTCCTGTACAGAATATGAATTAAAATAAGGAAAGGTTATAGTTTCTCTTCAAACTAAATTCTTCTGTATTTAAATGGATAATAATAATGACAACCATTAAAATAATGTGATCTCAGAGGCAACCTTACGTATAAATTTAGAAAAAAAATCTATCGGCTAAAAAAAAATGTTCTGGCATTCCCAATGCAACAAGCATGAATAGTAGTGGTTAGATCCTATTCCATTTTCAGATTAAATTTAAAATATTATTTGCATTTTTAACCCTCTGATTTTTCTAAAACCCAACCTAATTTCTTTCAGACTTTAAATGCATTCATGAATAGTAATTGTGGTTATCCTTTAATATTTTTTAAAGAACGTTTTGAATGCCTTTGTGCTGGAGTTGCATAGGCCCTCAATAAACATATAAAGCAATAGAAAGTACACTTAGTTTTTAAAAAATAGCAATCACAATAGTATCTACCATTTATTTAATATGTTTATGTGGATTGGGCATTCGATAGGAGGCTTTACATATATTGTCTAATTTAATATTTATAACATTTTGCAAGTGTATTGTGCTTATTCTCATTTCAAAGGCACAAATATTGGACAAGTTACTTTATTGAAGGAAATTTGTTCAAATTCCCATGACTGGCAAGCAGAATAACAGCATCTAAAAGACTGAGCAGAGGTTTAGGGGTTAAGAGCTACTACTTGTGCAGTTTCTAAGAGAGCCACTCTAAAGACACGAGGAAAATGCTGTAAAAGTAGAAACTTCCTTTGTGTAAGTTCTTCCTATGTCTCTGTGGCACTGTGCACTGCAGAATGGAAAACAAAAATGAGCAAAACACCAACTTTTCACTTAAAGAGCCCCCAGTCTGGAGGTCTGGAAAGACATCACTGTCCATGCAGCGTGATTTATGTCTTGTAACTTGAGGCTAGATACTAGCGTGTACTGCAGTGTGTAGAATAGCACTGGAAGATGGGGTTCAGGGTTCATTTTGATGGCCCAATAATACAAACGAACCACTGGGATAAAGCCTGACCTGTATTCGGTATTTATTAGACATTGATTCTCTTCTTCTAACTTGTATGGAATTTATCCTTAAGGCAAGAACCAGGTGTTTTGTTTTCTTGGAAGATAACCTCCATAGCAGTGTAAAGGATGGAATGAGAGATACCAGAGATGGGAAAGCCAGATAGAAAACTCTGCTAATAGTCCAGTGGTGGACAAAAGTATGCTGTGAAGCAGAATTAATAATAGAGAACCTTATGTCTCTCATTTCACCATTATTTTATAACACTTGGCTCTTTAAACCAAAAGCAAGCCTCATGCTGCAGTATATGCTGAAAACTCGAATTTCATGCTTATTTCACCAATGTAATGTGTATGTGCTTACAAACATACAAACACACTGGTCATCGATAATAAAGACTAGCTTAATTATCACAAAAGCAGAAATGCTTTATTTCTGGACAATCACTTCAAAATTAGCATGACTTTATGCTGTATTTTGTCTTTCTCCACTGATATTGTAAAGTCATATCATTAAAAAGGAGAGAGACCTCCTAAATAGAAAATGGCCAAAATTATTTATATAAAATGAAGTTACTTTTCTTTATTACTTTCAATGCAATTTCATTGTCAATGTCAGTATTATATATAGGGAATCTTCAAAAGTTTATGGAAAAGGTGTACTATAAAAAAAAACTGTGCATGAATTTCAAAAATTTTTCACACAAAAATCTATTGATATTTCAGTTCCATTTTCCAGAAAGTCTTTGAAGTCCCCGTGAATATGTTGAGGACAGAGATTTATCTACTGATAATTGAGAGGTCTTGAAACATGTACCCATCCAGTCTCTCCTCACTTATTGGCTAGAATTGTCCTTAAAAGCTTCACTTTTATTTTCCAATGGTATTTCGGTCTTCTGTAACTTGGAGCTTAGGGTTTGAAGGAAGAAGAAAAATGATCAAACTCTTCTTAATACCTTAAACTTGAGGTAGGTTGGTGGTACAGCAGTAAAACACGATGCTTCTGTAATGCTGACCCATATGGGAAGGTTGTAGGTTTGTGTCTAGAAGCTACTCTGAGTACACATGCCATATAGGTCCCCATGATCTAGGGCTGGCTGAAGGATAGGAGTGGATCACAGTGTCAAGAGCAGTTGGGAGACCTGTGTCTTTGTGTCTTTCACTTACAAAAGACATAAATAAACTTAAGAGAGTACCTTAACCTCTATTGGCACTGTGATAAATCAGGTGATTGCATAAGGTAGAGGTCATCTGATATAGCTTAGATATTTTCTTTTTCTTCCACTTCTCAAAGTCTCTCACTTGAGATAATTGCATTGACTATAATATTTGCATTTGTTCACTTCCTATCATCATCCCTACAATAGCCTGCTCACGGGGACCCCATAGAAAATTTCCATTAAGCCTCTCAGCTTCCATTCTTGGCCTGCTATAATTCCTTCTCCACGTAACACTCAGATCTTCATTTCAAATAATAAATAAAAGATGCCACTTTCCTACACACACACACACAAACACACACACACAAACAAACATACACACACACACAAACAAACATACACACACACAGCCCTCAACAGCATATTATTACTTTCACTGTACTTATAATAAAGGTGAGTCTTTGTGATCTGGTTCTAGCCCAAACCTCAACCTCATCTGACCAGCTTCAAACCCTCCATTGATAAGTTCTGGCCAGGTCATCCTGCCCAGGATGGCTCTTTAGAATTAAAGCTTACCTGAGGAAACCAGCAGTTAGCGTAATGGCTATGTTGCTGGACTCCCACGCAGTTGACCACAGTTCGCGTCCCGGACCCGGTGGCTTCAAACTCACGACGGGCACGTGTGCGTGCATGCCCAAGATCCCTAGAGGAGAATGGAGGAGAAGGGATTGTGGTGTGACCATCCCCCTGGGGGGTGATTTCTCGCTTTCTGTCTCTATGTCTCTCTCTGTCTGGTGAGTGCACATGCCCTATAGCAAAAACCTCTCCAAAAAAAAAAAAAAAAGGCTTACCTGAAATGTCACCTCTTCAGTGAGACCTTCCCTCACTGTTCCAGATAAAACACCAAGTTTGTTACCCTGTGTGTAGGAATAAAATAAACAATCATGACCAGAATGTGTCATACATGTACACATACACACACATCCAGAAGAAAAGAAAATAGAGTTTGTAACATTTCTATTTCTTTGAACTATCAGTGTACTGCTGGGTTGGAATATAAATACAGATCTTGAGAGTCACAATCAAATAAGTGATCAAAGTTGCAACCTCTTAGAAACTGCCCCCATAAACTCTGTCACATGAGCTTTTTTATTTTCTTCATTATGTTCCGCACTATCTGAAGTCTGGCTTATTTTTGTGTATGTGTTAACTTGTTTATTGCTGTCTGTTGATGAAAACGTGTATAGTATCCTCAACTGTATTGGTGTGAGGTGTATTAATGTTGGGTAAATTCACTTTACAAGCTAAGTGATGTATAGTGATTTAAGGTTTATTTATTTATTTATTTATTTTGGAGAGGTTTTTGCTATAGGGCACGTGCACTTGCCAGACATACAGAGAGAGACAGAGAGACAGAAAGTGAGAAATCACCCCCCCAGGAGGGATGGCCATGCCGCAATCCCTTCTCCTCCATTCTCCTCTTGGGATCTTGGGCACGCATGCACACGTGCCTGGCATGAATTTTTAAGCCACCAGGTCCAGGACTCGAACCGCGGTCCACTACATGGGAGTCCAGCAACATAGCCATTACACTAACTGCTGGTCCCGATTTAAGGTATTAAATAAATAAATCAATAAAAATGTAAGCACCTTGTTTCTCTTATTCATCTCCTATAGCCAGCACCTGGGACAGTGCCCAACAATTCAGTCTCTAACTTTAGAGTCTTCTCCTAAAGTGGTTGGTTTTTAGGTGTCAGTTTAGTTGGGCCATGGTACCCAAGTATTTGGCCAAACACCAGTCCAAATGTCACCGTGAAGGTATTTTTCAGATAAAATTAATATTTAAGTCAGTACACTTTGAATAAAGTAAAATATCTTTCATAATGCGGGTGGGCTTCATTCACCCAGTAAATTAAAAGAAAAACACTGAGATTCTTGCAAATTCTGGCTCCAGACTGCTCTAGACCCTAGGCTGTAATATCAGCTCTTTACCAGATCTCCAACCTGCCAGCTGGTTCTGGAGGTTTCAGACTTAAATAGATGAGCCAATTCTAAAAATAAATTGCTTTCTCTCTTTTGCTTTTTTTTTGTGTTCACACACACATACACACACACACACACACACACACACACACACACATATGCATTCTATTGGTTTATTACTCTGGAGAACCCCAGAACTTACTAGTACTCTTCTTTAGGCATGCCATCCTTTGTCTAGAATCCCCCATTCAGGGTAGGAGCTAAACCAATATGCTCGTTATACTCTCAAACTCTCTTTTTTGCTTTCCTTGCCTGTTCATTATCTCCTCACCATTCATTCCCCTGCTGCTCAAACTCCTAAACACAAGCGACTTCTCTAATTTCTCCTCTTATCCTTCAGGCTTTCCAAGTTACCCTGTGAAGGGCCTGCAACTATCAGATTCCTTGTTGCCCTGAATATGAAGCATTATTGTTGTGACTTCCTTGCTCCTGAAAGACTTCTGACAGATGTTGTTTCAGCTTCATATTTGGATTGACGTAAAAATCAGAGAATATAAGATAACTGCAAAATGCTAGCTGGGTTGCCGAGTAGTGAGATAATGAATAACATTTTTTCTACTTTGTGCCTTTCATTAGTATCCAGTATTCCACACTGAGAATTTAAAAATAAGTTATACAAATTATGATTTTTTAAAGAAAACTGGAGATGCAAATAGAAGTTAAATAGACAGAGACTTCATGAACATGCCTTCTTCAATGAGCTAGCACATGTGTCAATATCATTCATGTTGACACTGGATCTCGTTGCATCTCTGATGACTTCATATGTTACTGTGATGTCACCAGCTGGACTTTGAGTTTTGAACAGGCACAGTGTCTCAAACGATAATGTACAAAAAGCGCTATACGGTCAGACAGACCTCAGTTAGAAACTTGTATATATGTAATAACTACATAACACAACCATGTGCCCCCAATCATGTGGCTTAATCTCCCTGATTCTTAAGTCTTAAAATGAGAATAATAAGACATTTATGGGAGACCTTGCAGTGCTGGTTCATTGTAGATGGTGATTCGTTGCTAGTGTCTACTCTTGGAGTTATATGTTAATTTCCATAGCACCTAATCTCACACTTAGCACACAGTACAATAAAATCACTATGTATGAAATGGAATAGAGTGAAATTAAACCATTGTTTGAGGCAGGTTAGGGGCAGTAGCTTTTTTCACGAGAGTTTTAAGCTACACTGATACAGATTTCCAAATGTCTATATCCAAATTGTATTATTAGAAAAGCGTGTCTTGCGTAAGTGACAATTTTTGCCATTGTTGTTTAACAATATAGATGTCCCTCAACTAATGATGGATTACTTCTCACTAAACTCACTGTAAGTTAAAAATATCATTAAGCCAAAAATATATCTAATGCATCTAACCTACTGAACATCATAGGCTAGCTTAGTCCCCTTAAATGTTCTCAGACACATACGTTAGTATACAGTTGAGGGAAATCATGTAACACAAAGCCTATTTTATAATAAAGTGCTGAATATCTCTTGTAATTTATTGAATACTTTTATGAAAGTGGAAAACAGAATGGCCCTATGGGCACTGAAGTACGGTTTTTACTAAGTCTGCATCTACTAAATACATACTGCTTTCACACGATCGTAAATTTGAAAAATCAGAAATGAAACCAGCCAGGGACTATCTACATAGACACAACCATCTTGACAGAAGTGCTACTTGATTCTCAACATTGGAATCTGATTTCTTTTACAGAAAATTCATGTTATGTCCTAAAAATGTCAGTTTTCAAATTTTGTGCAAATGAAATTCCTTCTACATAGGAATTTCTAATGAGGGAATTACCAGTATCATCTTTCTTGAAAACTTTCATTTCAAAACTTGCTAGAGCCAGAATTGATAAGGTCACTTTAATGCAAGACAACAAATCAAACAAACCTTTCCCCAGGGCAAATAATTATTTTTTAAAAGCATATTAATTGAGCCAGCTGCCATTGGCATAGGCAGTAGAGCACTACTGCAAAACACTAGAGCCATGTTGGAGGCTGCAGGTTGGAGCCTGGATCAACCTGAACACAATGGTATAAGCCGCAGGTGCATCCATGATCCTGGCTGGCTGGAAGGTTGGAGGGAGCTGGGGAGTGCTGAGAACCTGCCTAGGGTCCTCGTCTTCCTTTAGTTCTTCCTCTCTTAATTCCTGCCTCTCTTCCTCTCAGGCTCCCTCTCTTTTTCCCTTCTTTCCATCCTTTCCCTCCTCTCTGAAAAAAATAAACTTTTTCAAGAAGTACATTAACAGATAAAAATATCATAAACTAGAAAAAACGAAAATTGGTGGGTTTCTACCCTAAAAGACATAGAAAAAATATATTCTTGTTTATTCAGTTGTTACCCTAGTAATAGGAGGCAAATCAAAGCTTGGTATTGGTTTGATCTCATTAGAAAAGAAATTTTGGCAATGAGTGAAAGACTTAAGAGACTCTTCCAACTCTAAGATTTTATATTTCTGTGATTTAGCCACTCCAGGAAATATTTTAAATGTTCGTTCTTAATATTTTGTTGTCTCCATTTTTGTTTGTTGTTATGCAAACAGTGTTAAAATCCTGAGATTTTTGCCACTCAAACATCTTGTTTTTTAAAAAGCAAGAAGAAAGAGAAAGAAATAGCACAAATGTTTCTGAAATTTCACAGGGTAATTCTATTTAACTCTACACTAATGCACATATATAACAGAATTATGCAAATATATGACATCTGCATATACCATCAGAGAATTACTTAATGCATTTGTATGATTTCCCAATACTATTTCAAGAACTATGTTTAAAGGATTCAAATTTTAAATATGCTCCTAAAAGGTTGTATTAGATATTCTACGATTTTGGAAACTTAAAAAGTCAGTCTGTAGGTTTATGGATATTACATATATACAGCTCCTATTATTTACACTTGCTTTAAATACTCGATTAAGCATCCATATGACCACCTGATCCTGTAAAATGTCAGGGTAAATACGGTGTTTCCAAAGTTAAGTGCTCAGACACAGAGGTTATTGATTCTTCGGGAGACGAGAGTATCACTTATTTAGCAAATGGCACCTGATGTCTTTGTATCATTCAGATATGGCATTAGATGTAAACTGATGCAAATGAGGGGGAAAAAAACTACAATTATATTCCAAATTTAAAAAAAAAATCCACAATTTAATTTGGAGGCTAACTTTCTGAAAAGATGGCCAGCTTTTCCTGCATTAGCGAAAAAAGCTTATGATGTTAGAAATTTCAAGTGGATTTATTTTTCTAGCTCCAGGGAGAAATAAGACAACATATATTTTGGAAGGTGATCAAGGAATGTCTGTTAGCTCCACAACAGTATAACTGACATTAGTCTATCGTATTTTACATAAATTCCCGAGATTTAAGTCAGGGATCCCTGGAAGACATCCTTTATATGTGTCTAGTGGCCTATTTTTATTTCTAAATAACAGTGTACCACCTAGAAGATCTGCCTGATGACTTAGCATGAAGGGAATTAAAGTTACCCGCTTTAGAAGTTCTGCCTGTGGATCAGGCTCCTCAACAGGGTTCTAACCTACCTGTACCTGGAAAACTGAGCTATCAGAACAGTCCACCATGAGTCCTATTTCCAAAAGAATCCATTACTTCTCATAGAAGAAGCAGTGAAGAATTTGAGGACTGATGGTAAGTCTCTTGGGAAACTGAGCTGACAACCTTAAGTAGAGAAAGTGGATAAAAGTTTGGTACAGGCAGCAATAGTGCAAGTGCCTTGGATAGCTGGAAGCCAAATGATCAACTTAGGTTTAAACCCCAGTGTGGCCTGTGGCCTAAATACATGCCATGTATACATTGAACACCCAGGATCCTGAGGAGTGGGAGGACCATGGAAAGGGGATCGTGGCATAAGAAGACCCAGTCAACAGTGTCTCCCCCCGCCCCTCTCTCTCTCTCTCTCTCTCTCTCTCTCTCTCTCTCTCTCTCTCTCTCTCTCTCTCTCAGGCACATGCTCTCTACCATTTAAAAAAAAATAGTTTGGTGGGGTTCAAAACATACTACCTCAAATACTACACACTTTGGCATTTGAGAAAACAGCAGAAGCAGAAGTCTTCTCTAACCTTCTCCCATCCTCTTCCTAAAGCAGAGAAAAGAATTTTCTGACCTTCATCTGAAGCTCTTCCTATAACTAGAGAAAGGAATGTCCTTGTCTCTGAAGACACGGGGACACACAAAGAATCCGAACAAACAGACCTTGATTCTATCTTATTACCATTCGATCATACTCCTGTACAACTATCCATTTCATCAAACCTTCAAATAAGTTTTGCTGTTTCTTTGGAACTTCATTTTTCAAAACCCCTATGTCTCATGAAACTTATATTAAATAAATTTCTATGCCTTTTTCTTACCTATCTTTATTATGTCATAGGGTCCTCAGTCATAAATGAGTGAAGAAGAAATATTACTTTCTCTCCTCTATAGTTTCCACACATTTGGGGGTCTAGGAACTCACCTAAATGTAGAAGAAAACCAAGGAGTCACTCAGGATCCACAGTGGGAGAAAGCACAATTGATGATAAAACTGAAGTGTTCTTTGGTGTAATAAAAAGTCCAAATATCCACGAACAGATGAATGGATTGAAAAGGTGTGGCACATATACTCTATGGAATATTACTCAGCCATTTAAAAATAAACAAAACAAAAAAATAAGACCCTGACATTTGATAGAAAGTGGACAAAATATGGAAGACTTACTGCGAAGCAAAGTAAGCCAGACAATGAAAGAGAGGCATTGTATATCCCCACTCATTATACACACAGAATGTCAGTACTTTGTGGCAGAAACCGAAATATTGGAAGGTATGAAGGTGTGGAAAGCAACTGTGGATAACACAGGTAATGTGGAAAGAGGATGAGAAATGTGGGAGGAATAAGAGGAAGGGAATCAAGGTGAAAAAGAAAGAAGCAAAACATTTAAGAGGCACAAAAATGGAAAATTATTGTGACCAGCAGTTAGCGTAATGGCTATGTCGCTGAACTCCCATGTAGTCAACCACAGTTCGCATCTCTTACCCGGTGGCTTAAACTCACGCTGGACGTGTGTGCATGCATGTCCAAGATCCTGAGAGGAGAATGGAGGAGAAGGGATTGCGGCGTGGCCATCCCCCCGGGGGGTGATTTCTCATTTTCTGTCTTTCTGTCTCTCTCTGTCTCTCTGGCAAACACACATGCCCTGTAGCAAAAAACCTCTAAAAAAAAAAAAAAGGAAAATTATCTGTTGTGATAATTTTGTTACATCTTTGACAGAATCAATATATAGTGTAATCATGATGGGGAAATTCATTTGGTATGTTGTAATGATACATAGTGATTGAATGTAAATAAATACATTTTAAAAAAAGTTATTTTTAAGGGAATAGCAGTTGGCGTAATGCTATGTCGCTGGATTCCCATGTGATCGACCATGGTTTGAGTCCCGGACCCAGTGGCTTAAACTCACACTGGGCGCGTGTTTGTGCGTGCTCAGGATCCAGAGAGGAGGATGGAGGAGAAGGAATTGAGGCGTGGCCATCCCCCCGGGGGGTGATTTCTTGTTTTCTGTCCCTCTGTCTCTCTCTGTCTTTCTAGGGAGCATACATGCCCTACAGCAAAAACCTCTCTAAAAAAAAAAGAGTAGTTTTAAAAATCTGGATTTTTGTCCCTAGTTATTGGCACAGAGTTTCAAAAAACTGAAATTTCCTGAGTGATAAGAGTATCTTTTTTATGCTAATTACGGGACTCCAGTCTGCCCCTAGATAGCTTCAAGATGGGGAATGGGGGTGATCACCAGAAAGGTCAACCACATGATTAAAAAGTTAGAAACTTGGGGCAGCCTGATGTCCAATAATGGGAGGAGCTTCAGATTGAGTCCAATCACATGGTCAATGATATAACTTATCATTTTTATGAATAAAGCCATAATAATAACTGTGGACACTGAGGCTCAGAGGAGCTCTATGATTGATGAACATAGTGGTATGTCACAAAGTGATATGTTTAGACTTCATGGCAAAAGGTCATAGAAGATCTGTGTCCTGGTCCCTTTTCAGACCTTGTCTTGTAGGTATACTTTGTAATAAAATTATACTCATAGGTATAGTACTTTCAATGAATCCTATAAATTGTTCTAGAGTTCTAGAATTATTGTCCCTAAGGGAGTGATGGGAACCTTTGAATTTACAGCCAGTCAGAAGTATAGGCGACCCCCACAACTTGATTGTATCTGATCTGAGAGCAGTCTTATGGAAAATGAGTTCTTAAACCCATGGCATCTGATGCTAACTCTGGGGAATTTGTGTCAGAGTTCTATTGAAGTAAAGCCACTTGAGGTAGAAATAGAGCATCTCCAAGCTAGAGAATTAGCTCAAATTCCCTGAGAGAGAACAGTAATACAAACTCAAAGATCCCAGCTCTCTCTCTCTCATCTTGATGAAATCAGAGGTAGAATGAAAGATTTCCCAGGGATGTAGGACTACACCTAACCTTGGTGCTGACCTTGAAGGAAGGGCTCTTATAAGTGAAAAGGTTAACTAAGTACATGTTAGCAAAGGAGAGAGACATAGCAAGAATGTAGGTGAGACACCAGGGCTGAAGCAGTCAGAGATTTATATATGCCAATATAGACGATGTTTAAAGGTGGAGCAAAGGAGAGCATCCTGGGCAATATATCAGAATATGAACATAGGTCACGTTATCAGCATTAGAGCCAAAAATGAGATTCATGCTTAGGTGTAGACTGTGCTGTTAATTAGAACTACAGTGAGTAGTTCTAATATTAGATGAGTGACATTATAAGTAAAAGCCCTAGTCTTGAGGGTTCCATCATAAGAGTACAGCTGTTACGGTTTGAATGTCCCCCGTCCCCCATATTAATATGTTGATATTTGGTTGTGATGGGATTAAGATGGTGAAAACTTAATCTGATTATGGTATTAAAATATGAGGCTTTCAAAGTCTCTTGTTATAAGGGAAAATGCAAATTAAAACTACAATGAGATATTATTTAATTCATTAGGATGGCTAGGATCACAAGTAAAAGTATATTTCATTGACAAAACTGAGAAGCTATTTGCTGATGATAATGTATATAGTAATATCTTTGTCTTGACTGACTTGCATGGTATTTTTGCTGGAAAAAGGAATGAACACTGTAAAGATGTGATTCAATGCAAATAAATAAAGAAAAATGACAAGTGTGGGTGAGGCTGTGACTAGCATTTAACTAAAAGTGGATGAATATAGAAGATTGAATGTTGAGTGAAGTAAGACTTTGAAAAATACACATTGCATGGTCCCACTCTGTACCAAGTGCTATGGCAGAAGGTGAGAGACTTTAAAATGTGATGGTGTGGAATATAGGTATAAATACTAGTGACTGTAAGGGGAAAGTGACTGATGGAGACTGGGTGTGTGGTACAAGGACAGAAAACATTTGAAGAAAAAAATGTTTAAAAAAAAAAAGAAAAGAAAAATAGAACTTGTTCATTATAAAATTAACTAATTTCTGTCATGTAGCACATTATTTAACAAATTGGTTTAATTATATATATACATTAGGATTAAAGTATGCATGATGATATTTCTATTCCTCCCAATAATTTCAAGCTAATTGTTGAAAAAAAAATTCCAGGCATGTATGGTCCATGGCCAAAATCCTCATAGGGTGAAGAAGTGGAACAGAAAGGATTGCAGTATGACCGCACCCCACTGGGGGAGGGTGGTGCTTTCTCTCCCTCTTTCTCTGTTTCTCTCTGGTAAGCCTATCAACATGAACCTTCTGACAATTAAAAAAAAAGAAAAAAGAGCAAAATATGCAGATGAAAATGCATCAAGGCTAGAGGAATCCTCAGAGACTCACAATTAAAACGTTCTTGGAAGGCAAAGAGCTGTGGCTATTTCCAGCAGGAAACACTCAGGATGGGTTAGAGAGATGAGCACCTCAGGTAATCACTCTTAGGGATTGTAGAAAGACCAGTGGAGACCACCAGGAGGGAAGAACATGCTGGAGACTTCAAAGAGTAACATGACATTACGTTGTGCCTATTTGTTAATAGTTCTATTAGTCTGCTTTTTTCTTTTGAAATGTATTTTGAATTACCAAATAAACTGCTTCGAAACTTTTTTTTTTTTTTTTTTTTTACATATGAAGCCTTTGGAAAGAGCTTAGAATTAAGGTCAGGGACCAGCAGTTAGCATATTGGCTATGTTGCTGGACTCCCACGTAGTCGACCGCGGTTCGTGTCCCGGACCCGGTGGCTTAAAACTCACGCCGGGCGTGTGTGCATATGTGCCCAAGATCCCAAGAGGAGAATGGAGGAGAAGGGATTGCGGCGTGGCCATCCCCCCTGGGGGGTGATTTCTCACTTCTGTCTCCCTGTCTCTGTCTGTCTGGTGAGCGCATGCGCCCTATAACAAAAACCTCTAAAAAAAAAAAAAAAAGAATTAAGGTCCTCAGGGCAAAGTCCCAATGACTGACTCCTAGTGGATTCACACAGAAAGAGAATGAAAGGACAGAGAGAGGTATGTGGACACTGGCACACGTGCTCTTGTTCTCTCACAATGTGATGCCTTGCATGGCCGTGGGACCCCATAAACAAGAAGATCTTCACTAGATGGGACCCTTTGACTTCCACAATTATGAGCTAAATATACTTCTATTTTTTAAAATTATCCTACTCAAGTATGTTCTGTCATTAGCAACAGAACAGACTAGAACAGCTTAAAGGAATAGCCAGAGAGTCAGATCAAATTTTCCCAATCTCTCACCAGGATGAAAATTTGCAAGTACCAGGTGGTGCAGGTAGTAGGAAGGGACTGGGGCAAAAGAGAGAGAAAGACATTATCAGCTAATGTTGCTAAAATGTCAATGGCTATTTTCCTAGAATTTTGACTATGATGTCTAAACTAGCAAACATCTGCTTTTGAACATTGTCTATAGTAAAACAACAATAACAATGTTGGCGATCATACTGAGCATTTATGGAATATGCTCTATGTCCTGGACACTGCTAAACATTTGACATGCATTTTCTCAATTCATTCTCACAACAATATACGGTAGCAACTATATCAACCCACTTTACATAGCAGACAATGAAGGCATAGAAAGAAGTGCCAGAGAGCCCGAAAGGCTGGGACCTAAAGAAGTGTCTTGCAGTTGGAACGATGTTCTTTGTCAGTTGAGAAAGAATTAGGGCCAGATCAGGGATTGATAGCCATAGCAAAGATTAGTCATGGCCAAAGCAGCTGCAATTTTTTTTGTACAATTTAAGAAACCAATATGGCTAATCAAATTGACTATGTAGTCAACAGAAGCCAGTTATCATGAATTAAAAAACAGAATATAAAATAATTTTCAAGAGGGAGAATTTCTTTGATTAGACACAGCTTGGTTAGTTTCCCAAAGGGAAAATTAAACAAAAGACTGCATGTGTCCTTGACTGTTAGAGACTGAGAACAACATCAGAAGAAACCCAGGAGAGGCACAATCCTTCTTAAGAGCCTTGACTAAGTCCTTGTATTTTCTGGCCTTCTGAAGATTCCCACACCTGTGGATATATGAAAAGACTTAGTATTTAGGAGGTTTTATTACCAAATCATAAATATTTTATTTACCCAACCAGTAAGGAAGGAAGAAATGAGGGGGAATTTGGGCAGGTTTCTGAGGAAAGCCTTGCCAAGACTCCATTTGCATTGACTTTACACAACTCTCAAAAGCACTTTTGTTTTGTTTCAAATTTTTCATTCTGTTGGAATACAGCCATCAGGTATGTGGCACAGATAAAGTCATCTGCCAATATCCGGGTTTAAATCTGGAAAACAAACATGTCAATGAACTTGATCTAGGTATCATTTTTCATTCTAGCATCTGCTCTGCTATTTCCAAAGGTACCTGAGCAATGGAGTGAATCAGTATTGATGCTGTCTTTTATAAAGATAAACCTACTGACTCTCTACCATATGGGTATCTATCTGTGCTGAGAATTTTTCTGCAAATGAGAAAACTAGTTTTTGTTCGCTTTTTTAAATAAACTTCAGTGTGTCTGTGGAGAAGATTGCCAGGATGAAATGTGTCAGCTATGGCTAGAAAACAGCCATGTAAACGGTTTATGTAGAAATGGATTCTTAACTTTACCTTCATGATGGCTTTCCCTGAGACTGTAGAACTGGTGTCCACCATACCCACAACTGATTCCTCTTATTAGCTTCCATTCCTTTTAAATCGTCCAAGCTTGCTTTCCTGAAACAAAAATCCATCCTGTTGTCACTCTACTTAAAAACCTTCAACCATCATCCATGACAGAGGCAGACGGTAGTTGAACTTATTTATATTTATTATTGTTGTTGTCATCAAATTAGTGTCTACTACTAAAAACTCAGGAGATTTTACTTCAAAAGATATGGATTTCGTCTTTTCTTATTAAAATGAGATAGTTTGGAAATACTTGGCCCCTTTCCCTACAAAGAGAGAAATTAAGTAGTAACTGTCTTCTTTTAGGTTGAATGTTCACATTGCTCTTCACAACAGTCTGTGTTGTCTTTACAAATTTAAGGTAGTCAGTTCCTGAATACGGGGCTGCTTGTCCAACTTTATAATGGTAGATAAATATGCCTGTTCACATTCATTAGGTAGAAAGTGTTAACATGCTGGTAAATATGCTCTAAGAAAAAGAAAAAGAAAGAAAGAAAGAGAGAGAGAGAGAGAGAGAGAGAGAGAGAGAGAGAGAGAGAGAGAGAGAAGGAAGGAAGGAAGGAAGGAAGGAAGGAAGGAAGGAAGGAAGGAAGGAAGGAAGGAAGGAAGGAAGGAAGGAGGAAAAAAAAAAAGAAAAAGAAAAAGAAAGCAAAAGAAAACAGCAAACAAACAATTGTTTGTTTGCTCATTTCCGTAGTGTACAGACCCGCTCTGCCAGACTTGAAGTAACCAACATGAAATCACTGAACCCAAGATTGAGAACTACTAACAGCTGGCTCTTAGACCAGTTGCAACACAGCATTGTAATACACATCAAGAAAGCTACATGTCTGGGAACCAGCAGTTAGCGTAATGGCTATGTCGCTGGACTCCCACGTAGTCGACCGCAGTTCGCGTCCCGGACCCGGTGGCTTACAACTCACGCCGGGCGAGTGTGCGTGCATGCCCAAGATCCCGAGGGGAGAATGGAGGAGAAGGGATTGCGGCGTGACCATCCCCCCTGGGGGGTGATTTCTCGCTTTCTGTCTCTCTGTCTCTCTCTGTCTGTCTGGAGAGCGCACGCGCCCTATAGCAAAAAACCTCTCTCCAAAAAAAAAAAAAAAAAAAGCTACATGTTTCAAAATGAGGAAACAGAACAAAAGTAAGAGGCTTACATATAATTTGCATGGCTCATACAGACCCCTGGGTATGCCAGTCTTGTGAATGATCAAATAAAATTCAAAATACTAACAATGACTTATAAATCATTTTGCAGTCTAATCCCAAACAAAATTGCTAACATATTTCCTGCCACTGCCCACATATCCTGATTATATCACTTCTTGCTGTTTCCTGTATATACCAAGTATTATAACATATCTATGTCTTCATACATAATAGTCTCTTTACCTGGAATACCATTCTCATCTTTCACAGCTACTATGCGTTTTTTGTGAAACTTTCTAAAGTGATACTGGGTGGAGTTAAATACTCTTTATCTCTGCTTCTAGGTCATTATGCATTTTGGATTATAAATTGTGAGCTCTCTGAGGGCAGGAACCATACCTTATTTACCTGTATATTAAAAATGCTTAATGTAGACACTAGATTTCTGATACACACTTATCAAAGGCAAAATACATATCTAAATACATATTCAATCCTGTAAAGTTTAAGTCTCATTTAAAAAAGCTTTTTTTTTTTGGAGAGGTTTTTGCTATAGGGCACATGCACTTGCCAGAAAGACAGAGAGACAGAAAGTGAGGAATCACCACCCAGGGGCATGGCCATGTCGCAATCCCTTCTCCTCCATTCTCCTCTCGGGATCTTGGGCACGCACGCACACACACCCAGCGTGAGTTTAAGACACTGGGTCTGGGTTGTGAACCGCCGTTGACTACACGGGAGTCCAGTGATGTAGCCATTATGCCAACTGCTGGTCCCTATAAAAAGCATTTATTAATGAAACTTTAATGTGATCAATATAAAAATATTACTCAACTGTTAGGACTTTTATTTCCTTTCTTCTGAAGTCACCAGTTTTTAAATTTAATAAGCTTGTTACATAAACATATTACTAAATAGTTATCTATGTATTTTCTTGATTCCTCTGCTTGTTTGCCATTACAACATAATATTCTAAGAGCAAGAGTATTAATCTTATGAACGCAGCTGGTCAATTGTCACTACTAACAAGTAGTCCATTCTCATAAATGCAAATGTGAACACTTCCTTTCGGCATACAGTTCTTGAGAGACAAAATTTTGAAATAACTTTACGAGGTGCTTGGGTTTAAACAAAACCACGGTTTCTGAAGCACCGAATACAGATGGAATTTAACTCCCTAAACACAGCGGTCAAGCCCAAATGATGAGGAATTAACTTAAGGGATGACTGGAAATGACAGACTTAGGAATACTTCTTCCTGCCTCAGCTAATACTTTAAAAAACAGAGTAAGGAACACTAGCTAAAATCTACATCTTATCCAATTTACATTATTTTTAACTAATGTGTTGCCTAGCACAGAGGTGTTCAAGTGTTTGATTTTAAAACCCCTTTGTATGCTTAAAATATTGAGGACTCCAAAAAGATTGTATTTATGTGGCTTATGTCAGTCTATATTTGCTTACTACATTCAAAATTAAAACAAAAAATTTAAATTCAAGAATCTACAAGCACACATACCATTAGCCATCAGAAAGAAGATGCCACTAGATCTAATGGAACCTCTGGAAAATTCCATTGTATATTTGAAAGAGAATGAGTAACAAAAAACAAAAACAAACAAAAAAATCATTCTTACTATTATTATGAAAAATAGTTTTGACTTCACAGATTCCCTGTGAGGATTTTGGGGACAACCAAGGACCTTTGAAGCATACTTTAGAACCGCTAGCCTAGAACATTTGGTACAAATAAATGCATTTGTTGAATAAATTAGTTAGTGATAGAGTAAATGCATGGCCAAGATTCATTACCAGAGTTACATTTACAGAACTGTCTTTAATGAGCAATGACGAGAGCCTGCTTGGTTTTGCACTTTTATTGCCATATTAATCAATCAGTTTCAATTATTAGCCAATGGACTATCAAATAGAAAGCCCTAGGACAACAAGGAAAAATCTGTTATGAAAGGACAATACCTAGCTTGTTTGAAATCTTTGTTTATAGTGATGTAGAGAATGGAGAAGGATAGGTTTGATGGGTTCAGTGATGACAAGAATACAATCTCTTAACTCTTAAATCAATGATTCTATCACTTTTTTTTTTGAGACTCACACCATTATTGGATGGCCTTTAGATATGGAAAATAAGTCTCAATTTGTCTAATTTTAGTGTTTATTGTTCATTTAAAAGGGTAGTGTTTGACACAGCTTCCTACAAAACTCTTAACTGCATGCAGACCTGCCCTAGTTTTTCCATGGCTCATGTACTTTTCTCTTTACTTCTCAAGATCAATTTAATGAAAGTGCACATTAAGGCATGAATAAGTGACAATGGTGCCTTATATTTCTAAGGAGTTTTCCTATATGTTTTTAAACCAGAGACTCAGAATAGAAAGAATTAGAGTTCTCTTTAGCAAACTGTATAATATCTCCTGAAAAAGAATTTAAATCTACGTACTTCTTGGATATGATAGCCATCACTTTCTTGCTTCTGCTGTGAGTGTTCCTTACAATTTTCAGCCTGTTGCCCATTTCAAGTAGATTAGAGAGTCAAATAAATCATTCCAATAGAGGACAATCTTAAAATGAAATGTCTGTTGGGGAAATAGCTTTTCCATTTATTAATATTAATTTTTAACTTTACCATATGTTCAGTTCATTTTTCCATCTCTGAAAGTCAGGACTCATGGTGTGCATGTGTTTTTCTGAAGAGCTGAAAGAATGATGTTACCCACCCAGTGGTCAGTTTATAGCCTTCCCATTCCCAGTTCTTTTTCCTGATTTTAGCTCAATCCCAGGTATGGCCACATTCTGGTAAATCCCTTAAGCAAGAAATAGTGCAGCCAATTTAAACAAAAGAAACAGAGGGAGTGCTGCTATGAACAGCAGCTATGCCAATGGGAAAAGAGAAATCAACTGTTTGCCAATACTCTGTGGCCTCAGGGTTAACGTAGTGTCCAAATAGAGCTTATAAAACGAGTCTTAAAATTGAAGTATCACAGAAAAGAAGGGAAAGAAACAACCCATTTAAGGTGATGAAATGTTTTTCTGTTTCAGCACTGGGTTCTACCTTCTTCAGGAAGTCAGATCAACACAACATATTGAATATATGCCTTTGATTTTTAATCTTTTATGAAACCAGATTGATACTGAGTATAGGTTCTGATATGATTTATTTACAAATGGATTTATATTTGCATTAGGTAAATGGAATAAGATGACATTGGACGTTCAGACCTGTTTGCCATCCATAGGTGAACATACAGTGGTTGGTAAAGTTAGAACAAGAAAGTTTCGAAATTGTCAGTTTAAGGAAAAGAGTGGATGTCAAATGAGTTTTAATAAACAATTTTGTTAAGTAATCTGTTGGTTTAGGCAATAAGAGCCCTAGAAATGTTGTGAAATTATTACAGTTAGAGGCTGTTGTGCCATTGGTTCTTCATAATCCCCATCATACCCTTCATCTTCTAAAAATATTTTCTGTATAAATCACAGAAGAAGCAGTAGTAAAAAAAAAAAAAAGAAAAAAATGACTAAAGGAAGAAAAATTAGATGTTTCTACTAACTCAAACAATGATTGGTTGTCATAGACTTGCCAATGTGACATTAAAACACCTACTTTAAAAGCAGATGAATACAAATTTTTCCATCATGTACTTAGATGTTCATGTATGTTAATATTATTTATCATCTTTCTGAGTCTTTACAGGTTTTTTTTCTTAATATAATAATCTCTGTAACCATTTATTTTGTCTGTTCTTTATACTGCTTAATCTTCACATTAACTCTATAAGGTAGATGGTTGGAATTTTAAACTAGATGTTTCTCCCTCCAAATCCTTCATTCTTTTTTTTTTAATTTTTTAAAAATATACATTTTATTTAATTATAATGTAGTTTTAGGACAGTGCATGTATCATAAGTACAGATTCACAAATGGAACATTCATGTATAACCAGTACTCAGTTCTAGAAATACAACTTCATTGCAGAAGCCCTCTGAAATCCTTTTCCAGGATAATACCTTCTACTGTATACCTTTCCCACCATAATAACTTCTACCCTATACAATTCTTTTTTTCTTCCTTATTTTTTAAGAGAGATTTTTACTATAGGGCACATGCTCTTGCCAGAAAGGCAGAGAGAGACAGAGAGACAGAAAGCAAGAAATCACCCCCAAGGGGATGATCATGCTCTAAGCCAATGTCGTCTGGTTAAGAAAATAGGAGTCGGGTCAGCCAGGTGACATGGAGCTTAAGGCAGCTGGGTTCCACATGGCTGAGTGTGTGGTTCGAGTCCTGAACCTAATAGCTTGAAAAGCACAGCAGACATGCATGCCCAAAGCCCTGAGAGGAGAATGGAGAAGGGATTGTAGCATGGCCATCCCCTCTGCACAGTGCATTTAACTTTCTCTCTCTGTCTCTGTCTGTCTCCAGTGAACAGGCGCACTCTAAAGCAAACTCAACAGGGCAAAAAGAAAATAATATATATGTCTTCATTATCCTCCATAGCCCTCATATAAGTGTTAATAAGAATCACTTACTCAGGAAGTGGGTGAGTGGGAAGAATTAGGGGATGAGATTAGACTGTAGCCACTTGTATCAGATGGATTCTGATGATGACCAAGTAACTTTCTACTTCTAGGACAATAAAACCAACACTGAAAAAACAAGCCTGAACTGTAGATACCAATACACTCTTGCCATTATGTCAAGTTACCAACTTGTTATGCTAGGTTTTCCTATAAGTAGATGGGAAGATGACCAGCGTCAGGTGAACTTAGCACTTGGTTGGTTTAGGATGCGACTTCTTCCACTACTAATGAGCAATAGCTCATGAATAAATGACATGTCTGCATTTTCTGACAAAGATGACTAAAGGAAAGGAAGAAAGGAATGAAGGAAGGAGAAAAGGAAGAGACAAAAAAGAAAAGAAAACACCAAAACAGTGTTTGGAAAGTTTAGAGGTATGCCAATATCATATCAACAATGGGGATAGAATTTCTTCTAAAAAGATACCCTACTGTGTGCCCAACTAAAGCAACCATTACTATTTACACTCAGCAGTGATTGTTTGCTACTCGATTACCAATCTGTCAATAGTGCTTAGTAGCTGAACTGGAAGTAAAAAAGTAGAAAGCATTATTTGTACCATTTAAAAATTATTTATTTAATTTTATTTGTTACTATTATTATTGAGAGATTTTTGCTATAGGGCACATGCACTCGCTGGAAAACAGAAAGAGAGAGATCATTCCTCAGGAGGATGGCCATGCTGCAATCTTTTTCCTCCATTCTCTTCTCAGGACCTTGATCACACACACACTTGCACCAGTGTGAGTTTTAAGTCACCAGGTCAGCCACTCGAACTGCCGTGGTTTACATGGGAGTCCAGTGACATAACCATTATGCCGTCTGCTGGTCCCAGTGAGAAAGCAAGCCACCAGGTCCCAGTCCCACAATCAGTCACGGGGGAGTCCAGCGCCTTTAACCACCACACCACCTGCTGGCCTTTATTTTTAATTTGCTATTGGGCATATGTGCTCAGCAGAGAAAGACAAAGAGAAAGAGGGAAAGTGAGAAAGCACACTGCCAGGTCCAGGACTCTAACCATAATCAGCCAATTGGAGGTCTAGCACCTAAACCATCACACCATCTGCTGGCTCATATTTGTACAATTTTCATATTTTATTTATTTTGGGGTATGAAATAATTTTCATTTGTTCTCTATGTGGAGAATAAATAACCAATTGTAAGTGCCTCAGTCAAGATTCTCACACAGGCATTCGGTGACATTTGAAACTCTATAAATGGATAACAGTAAAACTTGCTCATTTTCAAATATTTTAAGCCACAAAGCTCTACATCACAAAAAAAATTTTCTTACTGAGACCCAATAAGCAAAACAGATAGAAATGGAACTCTAGTGACATTGGGTTGGGAAGGTGCTGGAGACCCTCTCCAATACAGAGTCCTATCTTTATGTCCAACCACTTTCTTTTATTTAAAAAAAGAATTATTTATTTAATCTTACACATTATGATTGCTAGTTTTAATTTTACCAGAAAGAGAGAGAGAGAGAGAGGGAGAGAGAGAGAGAGAGAAAGCAAGCCACCAGGTCCCGCACTTGAACTGCAGTTTGCCACGTAGGAGTCTAGTGCCTTAACCACCATGCTATCTGCCAGCCCCTTCTAACCACTTTCTTGATAGTAAGATATGATGGACTCCTCAGGACTGTGTGGAGATTAGTTTTCTAATTTGATCAATTATGTGATGACCTTTCTAAATTCAAATTGGAAATCAATTATTATGTGGGATATAACTATAGAGCAATTAAGTTTTGAAATAACAAAAATATCATGATTCATACAATGAATCCCATGAGTGCTGTCCACTTAAATGGAGTCTGATTTGAAAACCAGGCTCTTATTCCACTAATGGTGACATTGCTCCAAATGGTTTCAGAATGTTTTAGCATTGTCCCTCACATGTTCTTCTGGATTCTGTCAATATTGGCAAAACTTCACCTTTTGAAATCTGAGTCAATTTGGGAGAATAAACAAACTCACTCATAACAAGAATCATAGATGGCAGTAAATGGTTCGTTAGAGTAACACTGCTTGTTTACTTGTATGTTTTAATAAAACTGGCATGTGACTATAAAGCAGTAAGATTTCCTGAGACAGCTTAAACACTCCTTTAGAAAAGAAAAGTTGTCCAGTGGAGATCTAAGAACAATATAATTTAAAATAAGGACAGAATTTTATAATGTAACTATTTTGAAAGGACAATTATTTTGTGACCATATAGATTCTTACTAAATAGTCACATTTATAAGTAAGCATTTTTCATATAGAAATATCCTACCACCACAAATATTGAAAGCTAAGGTTCCCATTACAAACTAAGGTAAATTCTACTAGCTCCTTATTTATTATGAAAAGTTAGGGTAAAAATTAATTGGGTCGTTTTTGCATGAAACACTTATAACTGAAAATATGCTATTAAAAATGCATCATGATTGGGGAAAGTAAACAATTAGAATTATAAGGAGATGAGGAAGAATTTCACCACAGCCACTTTTGGATTGATTTTTAAAATGTTTTCACTAGCGCTTCAATATCATTACTATGAGTATTTAAGGCAAAATAAAAAATTTTCATAAGATGATAGAATACAGAGCAGAATAGTCAGCTTGGGAAAATTTGACTGTATATTCAGTCACTTTGAGACGAAGACTCAATTAAAGTTCAAGGGTGTCTTCCATGCTTCAAACAGTTGCACAAACTCTACCTCATTTAATTCTCAAGGCATTCCTAGGAGGCATATAATACCATCTCTATGTTAGAGCTGAAAGAATTAAGATTTGGAAAGGTAAAATAATTTTCCCATTGTCAAATTCTGGGAAAACAGTTTTCAGACTTTAAAACCAATGTCCTTTCCAAGACTTTATTTCAACTCTGTGGCTGAAAAGACCAACATACTAAGCATCATCAATAAGGGAAAACCCAGAAAATAATGGAATTTCATTAGGTTAGAATATAAGACAGTGATGGCCACATAATCCAGTTCCTTGGAAAGGAAATCTATTAAAAAATAAGGAAAGAAAAGAAAAACCTATCAGAAATATTTCTATGATGGCATTACCACTAAATGGAACTGTATATTATATCACTTCCTACTATGATTTGAATGTTTGTCTTCTCCATAAATCATGCTAAAATTTAATTGTCATTGTAATAGTTCTAAGGGTTGAGACTTTTTTAGAATTATTTTATTATTTTTTACTTCATTTTATTTTATTTTATTATTTCATTTTATTTTGCTATAGGGTGGGAGCATGCACCAGAAAGACAGAGAGAGAGAGACAGAGAGTAAGAAATCATCCCCTAGGGGGGATGGCCATGCCACAATCCCTTCTCCTCCATTCTCCTTTCAGGATCTTGGACACACACACACACACACACACACACACACACACACACACATGCCCGGCGTGAGTTTAAGCCACCGGATCTAGGACTCAAACTGCGGTTGACTACATGGAAATCCAGTGACATAGCCATTATGCCACCTGCTGGTCCCCATTTATTTAAATTTGACCAGAGAGGGACAGAAAGAGAGGGGAAGTGAGAAAGCAACCCAACAGGTTCAGGACTCAGACCGCAGTTAGTCATGTGGGAGTCCAGCACCCTTAACCATCCTGCCACCTGCTGATCCCCTAAAAGGTGAGACTTTTAAGAGGTCATTAGGCGATAGAGGCTTCTTTCATAGGTGGGATTGATGCTCTCATAAAAAGGTGAGGGTGAGTTTGGCCTCATTTTGCTCTCTCTTTTCCTTCCACCTTTTGTCATGGATGAAATAGCAAGGCTGGCTTCTCAGTCTTTTATTTTTCAGCCTACAGAACTGTGAGCCAATAAATTATTACTCATTATAAATTACCCAGTCTCGGTATTTCTGTTATGGCAGCCAAACCATCTGTATATCTTTTTGATGAAACGACTGGTCAGATCTTTTCCCTACTTTGTAGATGGTTTTTCTGTTTCCTAATTGAGTTTTAAGTATTTTTGAAATATTTTATATGTACCAACTGAAAGTACTACCATAAAAGGAAGAAACTTCATCATAATGTCATATTTTCTATTTGCTTTTCATGTTTGAAAAGTTTGGCTATGTATCAATGAGAGGAGTCCATAGTGACCTTACGCCCAACATTTAATCTCTCTGAATCTCAATCAATCCTCTCTCCCTTGATATCCTCCCCTAGTGGTAATATGTGATTCTCCTTTCTATGGGATATGCAATTTTCTTTCATATTTCTAAATACAATGTTTAATGTTATCTTTAATTGCAATTATTTGATTAATGTTACTCTCCTCTCTTAGACCGTAAGTGTTATATAGATGTTGACTGCTTGTACCATAGTACCTTCTTGCTCAGTGGTTCAATCAGTAAATATTTACTGATAAGTGAATAATCTTATTCCACAGGATTATTTATTGTAAGGTGCAAAAAAGGAGGCTAATTCCTTTTTTAACTAGATAAAACTCCCTTATGAATGCAAGCTCTTATTGATCTTTTGGTCTTATTTTTTCAATCAGCATTCAAATTAAGGGGAAGTAGTACTAACATGCGATGTCAGACTGGAAAGTTCTCCAAAATTTCTTGGCTTTATAGCATTGGTAGTTGTCAAATGCTTCATCATCTCTGTGGGGGAGGAGAGAGAGAGAGAATGATTCACCTCTCATATTACATCTGGGAGACAAGCAATTCACTTAATTGCTCCATTAGGGAAGAAGAGAGAGAGAAAATACAATTCCAATGAGCTGATACTGGTCATACAGTCTCAACTTCTTTTGAGGATTTCTGAAAATACTCTGATTTTTAGGGGTGCTAGTTTCATCTGCTTTAATATTCAAATTCACCAAGGACATTATATAGTGGTAAAGTTTCTTAGCCTGTAATTTGGTTTTTAAAGCCCATCTATCCTAGCAATCTACAAGAAAACAGAATTCCATGTCTAATGTCAGTCTAACTACAACAGTTACAAAGACTTTGGCAATCATGATCTTAATCATTCCAGCTAGCATTGTTACAAAGTAGGGCACAGAAAACTGCAAATGAATGAATGGCACTCAATCAGTCAGACTGGGAGAACTTTTGTACACCTGGGGTAGGTCTGGAAACTGGTTGGAAACTGTGTGAGCAGCCAGCCACAAAGACTGTAGCTCCTGGATTCCCACCTCTGCTTAACAGTGTCAACATGCCCAGCTTCAGAACAGGCTGTTCATTCTGATTAGGGCTAATGCTCCCAGTCAAACGAGGGCACAGGAGAATGTGAGAGGTCAGTAAAAGAGGAAGCAAACCTCTTATCTCTTTCCATAAGCACAGTGGAGGTGCGATTTTAGAGCCAAGTGGGAGATACCTTTGTGGTTTCTTTGGTGAGGGGAATTCCCAGAAAAAGCCAACTTTGAATATGCATATGTGAAGACAGCATGCTTAATCATCACACTGTGCATTGGAAGAGATCAAACCCACCGTGTGTGCTTATGCTGAAAATAGATGATGTGTTCCTTTTTCCCTATCCAGGATGCAAATTGCTCCCGCAAAGAACTGACTTCATTATAAAGAACTGATATTGCCTAAGTCTGAGAGGACTGTCACCAAGGGCAGTAACCTTCTGTCTGAACAGAAATCAGTTTATCTTGGTGCTGAATAATGCATGGCTATATTTATGTTCTCATTTAAATATCATTTAATATTTAACTTCCTGTTATCCATGCACTATGTCAAAAGAAGTTATTCTAAAATAGTACAGAGAGAGTGGGTACAGTATGTGTAGTCATGCTGAGGTCTGGGGTTTCTCAGGAAAATTCTATCTACCTCCGTCACTGGAAAAGTTGTTCTGGAATCTGGGACATGTTACCTCATCAACTCTTGATCAGCCTTAAAAGATCCTTTCAGTATATGTTTTGGGGAGCCTTGAGGGGATTTCATTTTCATCCAAAACAGTCCTAGTAATTAGGAAATGAAATAAGTTTTAGAAAGATTATTTAAAACTTCAATCATGTTAATGGGATTTTTTAAAGAGCCCAATAAAGACATCATCCTGATTTAATTGCACTGGCTATTGGTTTATTAAACACTTCATTATTTGTCCTTTTTTACACCATAGACTGATTCTGAGTGACTGCAAGAACACAAAAATGAAGACCTAATTAAAAACTCAGTGGTTTTGGATTGTCTTCGAGGGCTAGCGGTTAAGGAAGCCAGATCCCCCATGGCTGGCTGTGGTTTGAATCTTGACTCTGGTGACTTTAAAAACATGCCTGACTCATGTCTATCTGTACCCAAAATTTTGGCAGGGTAGAGAACTGGGGAAGGTATTGCACCATGACCACATGCTCTTGAGAGTGCTTTCTCCCTCTCTTTATCACTCTGACTCTCCATCTCTCCTTCTGGTAAGCAGCTCCCTTGGACAATAAAACAAAACTAAACAAAGTAGAGCAATTTATGGTCTTAAATATTCACTATTGGTGCAAAGAAGATGAAAAAATTCTAGATAATTACTCTCCTTTTTTTAAAAAACAGATTTTGCATATAATTACAATATGATTTCATGCATTCTATTTGTATCTTTAAATAGTGACATTTGCATTGGACTTACAGCCCAATAAATCTTATTTCTGTCCTAAGTATAGGCATAGGCAAGTTATTGCCTCTGGATGCTGCTTTACCCAACCATAGGATGAAGGTATGGAGGGAATGGGTGTTCACCTTGCTTCTTTTCTGACCTAACTTTACTTGGTTCTCTAAGTATCACCACTGTGTTTCTTCTAGGTAGGGGTGAAACAATTTCTCCCATTTGAAGTGCGAAGTCTAAGAGATTAGTGCAAGTTCACCTAAATTCTGAGGAAACCAAGTTTTGAAAACCTCATGACTGCTAGTATCAAAATCATACTTCTTCTCTAATAAAACAGTAGCCCCAAGGAAATACTACATTTAGATTATGAGTAAGAGAACCTACTCAAGTAACTACACAAGATTCAAGATCACAGAAATTTGAATTCTCTCATCCTAAGAAATTATAAGATGCAAACAAAAAGAATTGTAAATTAAAATTGTAGCCAGTTGGATTGTTAAAAATCGAAGTTTTTATAATCTAAATCATAGCTGGACAAAATCACTAGCATGGTAAATTAATGATTCAGCTTATGTAAAACATCACACCGGAATATCGTTTATCATGAAGACAACTGGTATCATACCTTGTTTAAAAAAAATAACGAATAATTCATCTCCGACCCCTAGGACAGACCTTTTTATTTACAAAATTAATTATGACAATGAGATTAAGAGGTTCCAAATGCAGCCTGCTGCACCATGCTTTGCTAGTGCAGTAATAATAATTATATTTGGAAGCTTTTAAATTAAGAATGTAAAACCTCCTATTTGTCTTTTTAGCTTAATTAGTTGCTAAGCAAGCCACAGACTAAAGGTTGCATTCATAGCACAAGCTGGTGTTTGGAAATCAGTGCTCTCCAAAGGATTCACAGCAATTCTTTAAATGAGATGTCATAAATGTCCCATAACAATGCATTTCATTTCAATTTAATATAATCACTTTTATATGTTAAATAGTAAAAAACAAATTCAGTGCTGACATAGTTCTCGAAATTGTCAATTTGCCTCGCAATCTTCTCACCAGTCTCTCTGAGAGAAGTAAAAGCATTCTGGGAACATATAAGCCTAGCATTCCGAATGTTACTCTTACATTTCTGGCATTATTGCTACAAAAGTCTTCTCCGAATGAAGGACGAGTTATCTAAGAAAATAAAGAATAAGCAGCTTGTTTAATGAATTTAAAACATGAAATAATAATTTTATTGTGAAACTAAAGCAGAAATAACCAATAACCAGACCTTGTAGAGACTGGCCTGGGGGTAGTAATGACATTATATATATATAGTAATGACATTATATATATATATATATATATATATATATATATATATATATATATACACACACACACACACACACACACATACATATAATCAGTCGTGAGGACATTTTTTCCTTTCCCTGTGTACTGCCTAGGGGGAAATGACAGAATATGAGCTAAATTTCAAGTCCCAAACTGTCACGACTGCCTCCACAACAGCTAATATAATATTCTATTGAAGTCTTCATTCTTTCCCTCTAAGTAGTTGAAAGAGTCCCGCTTTGTAAAAATAATTACTACAACTGTGGCAGGACCTCTGCTAGACATTTTGTATGATCTTAACAACCCTAAGTTTATTTACTATTAATTTCTTTTTCTAATTTGCTAGAGGGTGTGTGTGCTTGCCAGAGACAGAGAGAAAGTAAGAAAATAAGGGGCTGGCAGGTGGCATGGTGGATCAAAGCACTAAATTCCCACGTGGTCCCGGATCTGGCAACTTGCTTTCTCGCTTTCCCTTTCTCTCTCTCTTTCTTTCTGGTCCAGTTAAAAAATAATATTAACAAATGGAATTAAATGAATAAATAATTCTTTAAAAAAAAAAGAAAGAAAATGAGAAAGCATTCCTTATGGGGGATGGTCATGCCACAATCCCTTCTTCATTTCTCTTTTTCGAGATTTTGAGCACACATGTACATTTGCCCAGCATGTTTTTCAGGCTGCTAGGTCTGGGACTCAAAACACACAGTCAGCCTTGCAGGATTCAGCCACCTTAACCACCACACCACCGACTGGTCTTACATTTTTAAAAAAGAAGAAATTTAGGTTCAGGCTAAAGATCCCTTAGCTAGTGAATTATGGAATCTGTATTTGAATACAATTCAGCTTGACTCCACAGCCCATGCCCTTTCTACAACCTGTACTATATTTAAATGATATTGTCATTCTTTACAGGAAGTCTGAGGAGTACGAAACATATGTTTACCTTGACTGAGTGTCGTGCTATATATCAAGTAGATGACACTTACGGCCATATGTAAGCCATATAGAGCCATGATGGATTTTCTTGCACAGAGAGACAGGAAACCTGTGAACAAAACAAACCTCTACTTTGTCAGCTTTCTTTTTTATTAATTTTTTTTCAATTTTATTTTATAATGTTTTTTAATGGGCCTAATACAGTGTGTGTCTCTCAACGGGTCAACCTACTTGAAAGAAGCATCTCCTGTCCTTGCTGCTTCCATTTCCTCGTTTCATAGCTTGCCATCTGGGCTGCACCCCCATTCACAGAACTCATTTTCTAGTTGCCCAAACCAATATATATGTCTTATTCTTCCTCTCTGTAGTATTGCCATTTATGACCATTTCTTCATGAAACATTCCCCTTGTTTCTGGTTTTTCTCCTTCCTCTCTGGCTATTCCTTCTCAGTCTTCTCTAGGCTCGTCTTCCTCTATCAGCCCATAAATGCTACTGGCTCTGGAGTCTTAATTCTTGAACTTTGTACACACTCCATCTATTAATACTGAGTGATAGCATCTACATGCTGAGGATTCTTGTTGGGAGAATATTCTCCATGCACCTCATGTTCTTTCTTGTCTTGTGAAGTAAGGCACTGATTTTTCTTGTTTGAGACTATTATTTTAATAGAACGCTGCCTTGAGACACAGATATAATATTTTATTCTGGACAAAAGGGCATACTTACAGATTTTGAAAAATAATATCCCCTCTGGTACAAAAGCAGCCAAGTTTATTGTCCTTTATAAAATATTCAGATTCCCTAAGCTCAGGTTTACAAACCTGAGTGCTAGTGCAAACCACTAAGTGCACAGGTTCATCTGGCACCCTTCAGGTTACCCTGTGATATGCTCCTGGCTACTGCCATAGGTGTAAGTAATAAGCTGTCCTTCATTTTGATCCAGGAGTTTCTTGTCTTCAATCAGTATCCATGATCCATATCATTGCAGCAAAATATCTTGTTAATTTGAATGGAAGATAAGATACCAGATTCTTCATAATGTTTAACACCACTCTGTCCCAGTTGGGACCCCATAAATTATAAATAGAAGAATAGAAATAAAGAGACAATAAAAGAACAACAAAATGTATATACTCTTGAAAGAGAGAAATAAAGGGAGGGAAAAGAGAGAGAGGAATGGAGAAAGGAAGGAAGAAAGGAGGGAAAGAAGTGCACAAGTTAGGAAGGGAAGAAAGAAGGGGAGGGAAGGAAAGAGGAACGGTGGAAGAGAAAAGTAAGATGAGGTAGGGCAGACTTGGGCGACTGTGCCATATTGGTTTAGGCTCATCAGGCTACTGTTAGAATAGTGTCAACTTCTTGCAAAAGAGTGGATGAGGCAGTGTTGGCCACTGGAAGTAAAATCTGAATGGTATTATGAGTATTGCAGTATTATTATTCAAAATCAATGTTCGATAGGCAATTACCCTATGCCTGGTGAACTACCAAGTCTCTGTCCCTGATTCCACTTGTGTTCAAGTCCAATATTTTTATTGTTTCACAGTCATCTCCACCTGGCTGTCCCATAGGCATCAGAAACTCAGCATGTCAGTCCTCATTACTTTTCTCTTTCTGAATTATCTTTCTCAGTGAATAGCACGCTCATTTTATGCAATAAACCAACCCTAGTATATGAAAGCTATCCTAATTTTCTGTATACCTTTTTTTTTTTCTGCACATACTCAATGACTCACTTCGTTTGGCTCTATTTTTGTGTAATTATGAAATTTTTCATAAAAATTCAAAATCTGTAATATGTGAATTACCTTTTCTTTCTTTCTTTGTTTTAATTTGCTATGGGGCAGATGTGCTCACTGGAGAGATCGAGAAAGAAAGAGAAAGAGAGAAAGTGAGAAATCACCCCCAAGGAGATGGCCACACAGTGATCCCCTCTCCCTCATTCTCTTCTCAGGATTGGGGGCATGGATGCACATATGTCTGTCACTTTTTTAATATATTATTTTATTTTACATTTAATCACATTTATCTTTACTGCTTTTCAAGCATGAATACTATTCATATCAGTCATGATAAAGACATTATTATACACATTAGCATCACCAAATAGCTTTTCATATTTTCTATCAGTTCAATGTACTTTTTTTTCTTCCCCTGTTCCTCTTCTTTCTTTATTACCCACCCTCATAATACTCCTTTCATTGCTTTCTCTAGTACCTACCATTGCCCTCCCTGCTTCTATACCCTCAAAATTTTCAGTGCCTGCTATACAGTGCAGACAATCAGTATATATTGATTCAGGACATACAAAGGCTGTCTTTCATAGTCTGGCTTGCTTTGCTTAGCATTAAGTCTTCCAAATTCATCCACTTTGTATCAAATGTCAGGGTCTCATTATTTTTTATGGCTGAGTAGTATTCCATAGAGTACATAGGCCACATTTGTTCAATCCAGTCATCTATTTTTGGACATTTGGGTCGATTCCATGCCTTAGCGATTCCAAATAATACTGCAATAAACATGGATGTGCAAGTGTTTTTCTGACTGAGGGTTTTTCTATTCTTTGGGTAAATAACTAAGAGTGGAATTACTGGGTGATATGGTAGTTTTATTTGTAAGTTCCTGAGGAGTCTTGGAATATCATTCTCCAAAGTGGTTGTACTAATTTGCATTGCCACCAACAGTGTAGGAGAATTACTTTTTCACAGCCTCGCCAGCACTTATCATTATTTATTTTTTAATTTTAGCCATTGTGACTGGGGTTAAGTGGTATCTCATTGTGGTTTTAATTTGCATTTCCCTTTAATAAGAGATATCTAGCACATTTTCATGTGCTTTGGGACCATTTGTATGTCTTTGGAGAATCATCTATTCAGTTCATTTTCCTATCTTTTAATTGGATTGATTTTTTGTGTGTGCATAAGCTGCTTGAGTTCCCTGTATATCCTGATTATTAGTCACTTATCTGAGGTATAGTTTGCAAATATGTTCTCCCACTCTCAGGGTTGTCTTCTCACTCTACCTATTATTTCTTTTGTTGTGCAGAAGCTTCTCAGCCTGATATAGTGCCATTTGTCTACTTTGGGGACTATATTCTGTGCTTTGGAGGTCTTCTTTAAGAAGTCTTTGCCTACTCTAATGTCTCCAAGTGTTTTTCCCATTTGTTCTCCTAGTATTTTTATAGTTTCAGGTTGCATGTTTAGATCTTCAGTCCATTTTGAGTTAATTTTTGTTAGTGGTGAGAGATGAGATACAATCTCATTCTTTTGCAGGTGAATATCCAGTTCTCCCAGCACCATTTGCTGAAAAGGTTTTATTTTTCCCTCTGGATTGTCTCGTGCCCTTTGTCAAGCATGAGTTGACTGTATGTTTTGGGGTTTATTTGGGGGTTCTCAATTCTGTTCCATTGGTCTCCATGTCCGTTTTAGTGGCAATACCACGATGTTTTATCGCAGCCTATAATATACTTTGAGGTAAGGCAGTGAGATGCCTCCTACTTCATCCCCCTGCACGGTATTGCTTTGGAGGTAAGAGGCCTTTTATGCTTTGAGACAAATTTTGTGACTGTGTTTTTATTTGTTTTTGTTTTTGTTTTTTTGCTATTTCAGTGAAGAATATCTCTGGCAGTTTGATTGGGATCGCATTAAATTTGTATACTAATTTAGGCAGGATTGACATCTTGATTATATTAACTCTTCCAATTAGGAACATGGGATGTTTTTCCACTTTTTTGTATCATTTCTAATTTCTTTTTCTAGTTTCATAGTTTCCTTATAGAGATCTTTGATGTCTTTGGTAAGGTTTATCCCTAGATATCTTATTGGTTTTGTGGCTATTGTACATAGAATTGTTTTCTTCTGTTCTGTGTCAGTTTGTCATTGTTGGTGTATAAAAATACTATAGATTTTTGTATGTTGATTTCGTGTCCTGCAGCTTTACTATATTTATTTATTACTTCCAGTAGGTTTTGTTTTTGTTTTTTTGTTTTGTTTGTTTTGTGTGTGTGTGTGTGTGTGTGGATTCTTTTGCGTTTTCTATGTATAGATAGCACCAAATCATCTGGAAATAGAGATAACGTCACGTCTTCTTTTCCTATTTGGATGCCTTTATTCAACTCTTTTGTATAATTGCCTTGGTTAAAACTTCCAGCACTGTGTTAAAAAAGAGTGGAGAAAGTGGACAGCCTTGTCTTGTTTTAAAAGCATTCAGTTTTTCCTCATTCAGTATGTTGTTAGCTGTAGGTTTTTCATAGATGACTTTTATTGTGCTAAGGAATGGCTCTTCTATCCAATTTTACTGAGAGTCTCAATCTCAATTGTCAAGAGATGTTGTATTTTATCAAATGCTTTTTATTTATTGATATGATTGAATGGTTTTTTTTTTCTTTCATTTTGTTATGTAATGTATTACATTGATTGTTTTGCATGTGTTGAACCATCCTTGTATCACTGGAATAAAGCCTATTTGGTCATGATATATAATCTTTTTAATATGCTGTTAAGTACAATTTGCTAGTATCTTGTTGAGAATTTTAGCATCCATATTCATCAGGGATATGGGCCTAAAGTTTTCTTGTCATGTCCTTGTCTGGCTAGGAATTAAGATGATGGAGGCTTCATAGAATGACTTTGGGAAGGTTCCTTCATTTTGAATTTTTAGAAGTAGTTTAAGAATAGTTGGGGTTAGTTCTTCTCCAAAAGCTTTGTAGAATTTAGAAGTAAAGCCATCAAGACCTGGGCTCTTCCATGTTGGGAGACTATTACTGATTAAATCACATTGCTTGTTATAGGTCCATCCAGTCTTTCTATTTCTTCCTAGTTCAATCTTGGCAAATTATACATATCCAGAAGTTTGTCCATCTCATCTAGGTTTTTCTGTTTGTTGGCATAGTCACTCAGAGTCCTCTCTGATATTTTGTGTTTCTATTATATCCATTGTAATAATGCTTGTTTCCGGCTGATTTATCTGGTTCCTTTCTCTGTTCTCCCTGACTAACTAATGGTGTGTCAACTTTGTTCATCTTCTCAAAGAACCCTCCTTGGTTTCATTTATTTTCTGTGTAGTTCTTTTGTTCTCTATTTCGTTTATTTCTGTTTGAATCTTTATTATCTCATTTCTCCTGGAATTTATTGTTTTTGTTGTTGTTGTTGTCTTTCCAGTTCCCTGAGTTGTGTCACAAGTTATTTGCCACCTTTCTGCTTTCTTACTAATTGCTATGAACTTCCCTCTTATAACTGCATTTGCTACATCCCATAAGTTATAAACACCTATTTGTTTGTTATCATTGGTTTCTATGAATCTTTTGATTTCTTCCATAGTTGTAAAATCATTTATGAGTAGGTTGTTTAGTTTCCATGTGTTGGTGAATTTTTGAGGGCTCTTTCTGTAGTTCACTTCAAGTCTGATTCCATCACGGTCAGAAAAGATACTAGTTATAGTTTCTTTACCCTTGAATTTGTTTTATGTCCAATCATGTGGTCAATCTTCAAAAATGTTCCATGTGGGGGTGAGAAAAATATATATTTCATGGTAGTTGGGTGAAATAATCTGTAGGTGTCTGTCAAATCCATTTCATGAATGGTATCATTTAGATCTTATATGTTTTTGTTTATTTTTTCTCTAGAGATCTGTCCAGAGGAGTCAGTGGTGTGTTGAGATCCCCTACAATTATTGTGTTGCAGTCTATCTCTCCCTTGAAATCTGACAGTCTCACTCTGCTGTATTTAGATCTTCTGGTGTTGGGTGCATAGATGTTTACAAGTGTTATATCATCTTGGTGAATAAGCCCTTTTAATACTATATAATGTCCTTCTTTGTCTCTTCTTACACCTTTCATTCTAAAGTCTATTTTGTGTGATACCAGTATTGCTACTCCAGCCTTATTTTTGGTTTCCATTTGGATGTAATATCTTTTTCCAGCCCTTTATTTTCAGTCTATGTGTGTCTTTATCACCGAGGTGTGTTTATTCTAAGCAGAATATGATGGCTTCTGTTTTTGTATCCACTCAGCCAGTCTGTGTCTTTTAATAGGAGAATTTAATCCCTTAACATTCAATGTAATTATTGATATTTTCAGATTTATCTCTGTCATTTTGTTAGCCATTTTCTCAGTTGCTTTTTGTTTTCCTTTTTCTGTTTGTCTCCTTTTAGTTATCTTGATAGAATACTCTCCTCAGGACTTCCTGTAGAATTGATCTACTATTGGTGAATTCTGTTTTTGTTTATCCAAAAATACATTTATTTGTTCTTCCCATTTGAAAGATAATCTTCCTGGATATAGTATTCATTGTTGAAATTGTTTTTATTTTAGTGTGTTGAATACATCTTCCCATTCTTTCCTTGCTTGCATTGTTTCAGTGGAGAGGTCTGACATTAGCCTAATGGAATAACCTTTATAAATAACTTGATGTTTCTCCCTTGCCACTTAAAAAATATTGTCTTTATCTTTAACTTTTACCAATCTGGCTATGATGTCCTGGGGGGATCTTTTCATGTTGACTGTATTTGGAATCTATTTTATTTCTTGGGTCTGAATTTCTCCATGTCTCTCTATATTTACTGCTGGGCCAAATTATTCTGTTTTTTCTGCATTCCCATCAAGATGTACTTTATTCAAGCCATCACCCCCTCCTCTCTTGGGTTACCACAATATCACTATGATTGGCATTCTTTCTTTGAATTTCGCTTGACTCTAATCCATCCAGACTACTGTAGGTTTGTTTTAGAAATAAAAATCTGAATTTATCTATACTGTATTTAAAGTACTCTATGCTCTTAGGTAAAGACAAACTCCTTAATGTGCCGTTTTATGATCTAGCCTCAACATCTTTTTCACTTTAGTCATTCTCTACAAAATTTTTTCCCAACGTATCATTCTCATTCATGCCAATTCTACTCACATTGAGCCCTCTTGAAAGATAAGAGGGTCTTCAAAAAGTTCATGGAAACGTGAATATTATTTTTAAAAATTATGCATATATTTCTAGATATTTCTACAGCAAAACAAATTCTGTTTTCCCACAAACTTGTACACTTTCCTCCAACAAAATTTCTCTTATCTGGATTTGAGACTGAGTTAAAGCTCCGAAGACTTTGCTTTCCAATTCCAGCTGAGACTGGGCTAAGGGGCCTCTTTTCATCTCTTTGTCTGAATCTGCATGTGCTCCCTTGCAGTACTCCTGTCACTGTATCTTTATCAGTGGCTCTCTTTTCTTTTGCTTTCTGGATAGACTGTGAGTTCCTTGGTATCAGGAGTCTATCTCGAGCACCCATCATCCATCCTGTACCTGATCCTGAAGAGAGACTCATCATCACTGAATGCTCATTGGACTTTTACAGGACATGCAGAGTTAATGTTTAATTTTACAATATAGCCATACTGGCTGTCTACCATGCCTGTGTTATACCAATTGCTAAATATCTTGAATTTCATTCCTTAATAGATGGCTATTACCCCTATACATGCCATTTAACATGTAAGACTGCTAATGTTGTGTATTAACAACTTGTGTTAATAACCAGCTCTAGTGATTGATTCCTGGTAATGCTAAATCCATTAAGGCTGTGGCTATGTGATTTTGATGCAGTTCAGAGTGTATTCTACTGCTTCAACTACAACAATCAGCTAGATTTGCCAACTAAAGTAATTGACACCTTGCTAGCATAAAGAGGTGAAGTGATTGATCAATTTGACCAGCAGAGGCTCTTAAGAAGCCCAGAAACTCCATTTTCATTATCTTCTTATGGACCATGACTCATTCCTTGAAGATAGTGCTCTCAATTTTAAAATATATTTCTATTGCTACTCATAATTAATAATAAAGAGAATTATTATAATAGCTAATATTTATTATGCATTCACTACATGTCAGACATAGTGTTAAGCCCTATAGTTTTCATATTAGTTTATTTAATTTTCTCAACATGACTGAAGTATAGTTTTCATGATCTGTGTTCAATAGTGCACTGGCGTACTATTGCTATGCAACAAATATGACAACCTCAGAGGTTTAAAACATCTATTCTATAGGTCAAAATTCTGAGCAGAGCACAACTGAGTTCTCTCCTCTATGTCTTATAAGGCTGCAATCAAGGTGTTAGCCTGAACTGTGGTCCCATCTAAGGTTTAGTGTCACCTTCCACGTTCATGACTTTGAAGCTGTAGAACTCACAGAGATCAAGTCTTAAAGGTCCACAAGGGAATCCTCTCACACTTTGAATCTCTCAGTTCTCTCTGCCTCTGATCTCTTGCCCCATGAATTTAAAGAGTTTATGTGGCTAGGCCATGCTCATCTGTGTAATTTCCTTTTTGACTAAATTAAGTCCAACTGACCAATATCCTTTATTACATCTACAAGATCCCTGTTGCCAGGTAATGTAATGAATTATGAAAAGTGGCATCTTATCCTATTCATAGGTTTTGCTCACACTCAATGGGAAGGAATTACATAAGGATAAAGATCATTGGGGGGATAATGTTATAATTTGGCTACCACAACTAGCAAGGAACCTGCTAGTTAGAGGAGCTATGTCACTTGGCCAAGTCCAAACATACATGAATTGCAGAGACAGGGATAAAAATCAAACCTGTCCTTCTCAAAGATTTTGACACTAATGCTGTGATGTTTTGCTAACCCCAGAGAATTTGGTGATCAAGTTAGAATATGTCTATCTTTACCCCTTCACACTAGTTCACTTATTTTGTAAAAAGAAATTGTTTCTCCACTTTTTAAAGAAGTCTTTAAACCAGCATCAAGTTAACTTCATTTAACAAAAAGTTGCTAAAATATTTTTGTGTGTGAATCTCAGCCTTTATCTGGCCACGCTTTAGTTCAAAGTCTTTCAGTAGCTTTCTTACTCTCCCTCCAACAACTAGAAATAAACTGATCTCACCTTCCTTTTCCATTTTTATTTTGACTCTTACCTACATGCATTTCATTGGCCCCTCTCTATCATATGCATTATGGCCCATGGCAGTACATACTGTTTACCTGGCCTGTGAGTCATTTCCTTCTTTATACCCCTTCCTAAAACCTCATCTCAAATCTCTTCTAAGAAAGAAACCTTTCTCAATTCTTTCTGCATACATTGATCTTACCCTTCCAAGAATTCCTATTACACTTAGAGTCAGCTGCATGTACATTAGCATTTCATTTTTTTCTCTAATGTTCATGGATTTGTTCTATTTTCCCAGCTAGCTTATAAGCTATTTTAGACAGGATCATAATATTCTTTGATGACCTCCACATCCCTGAGAAAAAGCATTTAAAAATCACATTTAAGCATTCAACACATATAGGTTGACCAACTGATTGAGGGAGTTCTCCCAAATTGGATTCTATTTTTTTTCCAACCAAGGGAATGTGCCCAATGTTTAGAAAGCAGCTTTAGCTCATCCAAGGATGCAAACTGTTGTCATTATGCATTCAGTTTGGTTTTGGACATCAGTACCAGTAATCTGTATGGCCGCATGCCTTCTCATTCTGGAATAGGCTATTTCTACCCTGGGGCAACGGCACCATCCCAAGCTTACAGAACAAACTTTTCTAACATTCCATTAGCTTGCATGTTGTTCCCAGCAATTACTCCCAGAGTTTTATTTTGATTAGGAATAAGAAAACATGATATTTGTGCATTTAAGTTTATGTGCAAAGTTAAAACAGAACATCTAAATTTTCTTTCTTTCTCAACAAGAATATTAGAAAATGCAGTGATATAAGACACCCAAGAGATACAAGAATTATAAAGGCTTGAACAATAAAAACTACTTGTATATGGTGCTGGGTTCAAAATTAACTCCAGATTTTTTTAAGAATAAGCCTGGCATTTATAAGGGAGTTCAGGAAATGACTACTCCCAATTTCTCTTTACCATATTTTTGCAAATTATGTATAGTTTTATTAATTTAAATTATTCGTAGTAATACCAAAAAACAAAACACCCTTTGTATCAGAGAGTGAATAACACCAGTCAGAATAAACTAGCATAAAATGAAAGACATGTACAACTATGGCTTTCCAACCCTTTGTCATCACCTCCTCCCAGCCCCTTTCCAGGATAACTAGTGAGAGCAACAAAAAATCAGTTTATTCCTCACCAGTGTAGTGAGATTCAATGCCGCTCAGAGTTAGAATAATGAGAAAAACAGTATTTTATTACTTTTCTCTACAACCACAAGAGCAAGCAATGCATTCAGTTCAGGACTCAGGTTTAACACAAAGCGAAACACATATTCAATCCCTGCCTCAAATATCCTTTGACCGGATCCTCTCCAGTCATTTCTGTTTGTTTTTCCTTTACTGGAGAGTGGATGGCTCTTTTATTTCTGAGCTCTTGAAAGTTGTTCACCCCCAAATTAACTGATCTAATTATATCCATTCAAAGTGTGCGTTTTCATATAGACACACTCAGGCTTTGTTTGGGGATTTGTTGGAGAGAGTGAAGATTCACACCCTAGACTTCCTAGCATGGAATTTGACCTTGGCCTGGGCTTTGGCCTTGGAAAGGCATGAAAAAGAATGACAGCTATCAATGATTGTGATACTTATAAGACAACCATCATGCAGCATACACAAAAGTAGGTTGGCCATCTCATTCCTTCTTGGACACTCATTTTACTAAATGAAACCAAATAGTTCATACGGATGAACGTGGCGGGTTATGGAGTGAACAATGATGAAGCAGCTTCTCTGTACTACCCACCATGGTAGAGACTTTAGTTTGGCATTTTGACCTGCCACAAATGTTTGAGGTAGGTATTAATATGAGTATTTCAGAGTGAGGACATTGAGGCTTGTAGGGATTAATGCTACAAGTAATATAATATGACAAAATTCAAATTCTAGTCCTTCTAATGCCAGAGAATTTTCTCTTTCCATCATATCACACTAGCAATTTCAACTGGCTTGCCACTAAAGGCTGAGTAGAGCTGAGACGTAAAGAGTTTCCAGCAAAGTCAAGCCTCCTGCACAATTTTTCAGAGTTAAATAGTCTCAGCATGCTAATGAGCTCCCTTAGTCTTGTGTCAGCAAAATAACACTGTTAGAAAAATTATTCACTTACTCGTCTGTCTGACACAAGGTCCCTTTTTAATTCCCCCCTCACTGAGTTCTGGAAAAAAAGAAAAAATAAGAGTGTTCAGATACAAGTGTCATTCCTGGTCTTCCCAACTTTTAATTTCATTTTTTTAGTTCTTTTCTATGTCTATTTCTATTTATTTCTACGACGCCTATCACCATGGTGTCTAAGTATCCAGACAAACACATTAAGCTAAAACAAAACATATGAGAGAATTGAAAAGAAAATCTTCCCTGATTGCTCTCCTCTGGAGCTAAGTTGTGTTGATTTAGAGATAACCGATTACATAGCGAAACCCTGTGGCTGTACTGGCAGTTACGAATGGGCCTTGATGGTAATTTGCTATTATTTAGTCATGGAGATGATGATTTACCTACAATCTGGAATAGAAGAGAAAAAGAAACCCAGGAGGATAAGACAGAGAAAGTAATTTATTTTGATCTCATAAATGCTTCACCTCTGAGAATACTCCAGGGTAAAACCAAGGTACCTAGAACACATGTAAGAGCTTTGCCTTTCTGTTGATTTTCTGGTTTATTTCAATTTACTTGTCCAAGTCATCTCACTATTTAAGGCTCTAAAAATGCAGAATGTGCAAAAATGTTTGTCAATATTGACATAAAAGAATGAGTTCAAATGATCCGGCTATGTGATGTAGTATACAACTCAGATGCAAATACATTCACTTCTTTAAAATGGTAAGAGTAGGGAGTGGGAAATAATGACATCTGAATTAGTGAGAATGAAAATTCTGAAGAGAAAAGAGTTTGTTGTCTACTATAATATTTTGCAAACATTTAAAATGTCTAATTTTTTAAAAAGTTTAATATTAGCTGCTCTCCAACACATGTCACTGCATGCATGGGTTGCAAATACACACATGCATACACACACACAAACACACATTCACTGAACCCCATTTGTTTTCTGTGGGTCATGGTCACCATCTATGTAGCACTCTATTGTTGGCTTTCTTTCTTTTAAAAAATCTGTCAGACAGTGCAGGTGGTTGACATAGAGATACAGAGAGGGAGAAAGCATCCCCCAAACAGATGCAGGCCAAGCTTCAATCCCTTCTCTATTTCTCCATCCTTTTGGAATCGAGCACACAGGCACCGTGCTTGGGTATTTCTGAAGCTGCCATACCTGGTACCTGAACCTTATGGTCGGCCATGCAGGTCTCTATTCTCTCGACCACTAGGCTGCTCGATCAACTCCACTGGCTGCTTACAAAAGACACATCACTTCTACAAGGGCAAAGGAGAGATGTGCAACATTCCAATTCACACAGATCTGGTATTTTTGAACCAAGGGCAAAAAAGAGAATAATGAACTCTTAAAAATAAAACACAAATCTCATTGATAGCCTTTTAACTACTGTTATTACTTTTTAAAGAATTATTTTATTTAATTTACTTATTTATTTATTTGTTTATATATTTTAATTTGTGGGAGTCCAGCGCCCTTAACCACCATGCCACTTCCTGGCTCCACTATTATTATTTTTAAACATCAAAATGAAAATTTTTAGGTAGGGCTACCACGTCTGATGGGATCTGGCTGCTGCCCTGCGTCCTCCTATGGATCCAGCTTCTCCCAGCTCTCTTCATATCAGACATACCAGCTTCCTGCAGGTTCTTGAACAGGTCAAGCCCTTATGCCCTCTGCTTCAAATGTCCTCTTTCTTGTGACACTCCCTTTTACAAATATCTTAGTGATATTTCTTGAGTTTTCCGATTGTATGTGTAATTAATGCTCTTACAAAATTTGAAAATATTGAAGAGTTTAAAGAAAGAATGTAAAGATAATAGGTTCACTACAGTCAACAGTTATTAATATTTCATCTTTTTCTTTTTCTTTGAGAATTTATATCTTAATAAAAACTGTGATCATTGTGTGTTTGTTGTAGTATTTTCTTATGAGTCAGAAGCAATAATTGTCTTACGTTCTACTCATAGTTCTTTTTGAGTTTTTTGGAAACATTCTGTAACATAAATTCCTGAATGAGCAATGTCAGTCATAAACAGCATCTCTGAGTAACTCCTCCTCACATTTCTTCTATTGCTCATCCCATTCCTTTTCTGTCTCTCAACTTTATCATATAATGTGGACCTTTAGATCTTAATTTTTATTAAATTAATATTTATATTATCGGGACCAGCAGTTAGCGTAATGGCTATGTCGCTGGACTCCCACGTAGTCGACCGCGGTTCGAGTCCCGGACACGATGGCTTAAACTCACACCGGGCGCATGTGCGTGCATGCCCAAGATCCCGAAAGGAGAATGGAGGAGAAGGGATTGCGGTGTGGCCATCCCCCCGGGGGGTGATTTCTCGCTTTCTACCTCTATGTCTCTCTCTGTCTGTCTGGCGAGCGCACGTGCCCTATAGCGAAAACCTCTAAAAAAAAAAAAAAAAAAGAAATTTATATTATCAATCTCCTCTTTTAATAATGATTATTTTTATTTGATATGGGATTTAGTGTACAAAATTATTCAGAAACCTATATTTTAGCTAATTTAATGTTCACTTACTCCTTTATACATTGAATTCCTCTCTCCTGGTTTCTACTTTTTAAAATTTATTGGGACCAGCAGTTAGCATAATGGCGATGTCACTGGACTCCCATGTAGTTGACCGCGGTTCGAGTCCCGGACCCGGTGGCTTAAACTCACACCAGGCGCATGTGCGTGCATGCCCAAGATCCCGAGAGGAGAATGGAGGAGAAGGGATTGTGGTGTGGCCATCCCCCCTGTGGGTGATATCTCGCTTTCTGTCTCTCTGTCTCTCTCTGTCTGTCTGGAGAGCACATGTGCCCTATAGCAAAAACCTCTCCAAAAAAAAAAAAAATGTATTTATGAATCCCATGAGTAACACAGAGAAGGAAAGAGAGGCAAAAACGTAACATCCCAGCAGGGTCTTTATGCTACAGTCTACCCCTAGCTTCAGCCAGTCAACATGGGGGTTACAAGTGTGCTCCGAGTACTCCAGGAGTTCTTCCACTTGAAGCAGAAACTTTCCCTGTGGATTTGCCTTTCAGAGCATTGAGTTGTACTACTGTGCTACTTCTGACCCTCCTCTTTCTTGGTTTCTTAATTTGGTTCTTTCTCAGTCACCTGAAGTAAACTATCAAACATTTTCAACTAGAGTAACTAAATAATATATATTCTCAGACTACCATAGCAGAAAAAGTCTATTGGCATTAAAAATAAATTTTGTGTTTCCAGTTTTAAAGCATGACTATTATCACTCAAATTTACATATCCATTGCTTTGTGTTTTCATTGTTGTTAGTCTTTTGGAGAAAATGTCTGAAATCAGCCTTAATCTCTGCCTTTGTTATTCTGCTTAAATTATGATAGTGATTTTTCTTTATCAAGATATTTTGAAAAGAGTTTGAGTTTTAGTTTGGATGTGTATTAGGATCTGAGGCAATCAAGCCATAGGGATTAAGAGGGTAAAACCTTCATTCGACTATGGGATTAAGAGATAGGGATTTAGAAAGGTAATTACAATTAAGATCATTGGGATTGGGCCCCCATGATTGATTCCTGATGGGTTTATAAGAAGGAGGAATGAGATGGGGACAACTCAGGCTCTGGACCTGTGACCTCTGCAGAGAGCCCTGCCTAAAACAGGAAGCTCCTCACCAAATGTGGCTCCTCAAACTTGGACTTCCAAAACTATGTATTAAATAAACTTCTATTCTTTATAAATCATCCAGACTCAGTTATTATTAACTATATGACTACAACAATTTGGTTTTTTCCCCCGATGACGTCACCCATAATAAAATGACATCTGTCAAACTCCATATTGAAAATGTATTCCAGTTCCTGGAAGTTTAATTCAGTTGTGACTATTAATGTTGCAATCCTGATTATTCTACTTTCTTCCTCAGGAACACTTAGACTTTAAGTTGAATTTTTATTTCCATTTTGTTCACTACATCTTGCTGTTTTCACCATTCTTATTACTTTATTCCTTCCTCTGTACTTAGGGAGAAATTCTCAAGTTTCTCTTCTGTGAAAAAAGAAGAAATTTAGTAAGGCATTTTAAATTAATCAGGCCTTTGGAGAAATGAGGACATGAGACTTCTGCCATGTATGCTGACCATTTGAGAATCTAAAGAGCTGATTCTAGTATTCTGGGAAGTGGCATGAAAGATTGTAGTCATGGAAACTCAACCTTGAGGCAGTGTATAGACAATAAAACTTTGTGCTAAAATTGTCTAATGTGAATCATGTAAGTTCCTGAAAAAAAACTTGTAACTTTTCTCTTCCACTGTCTTCCCCTTGTTCCCTTTTCCTATAAAAGAAACCCCAAATTTTGCCATTTTGGAGTATTTATTATAGTTTTCTGAAGACCTATTCTCAAGGAGCTACCCTCAAATTTAGACTTGAATAACTTGTTTGTTTGTTTGTTTGTCTTGCTTGTTTGACAGGTTTGGGTCAGACTTCCTTATTTCAGGGTGACATTTATATCATTAATTAATTTTCTTTTCATTCTTCTTGTGCCCTTAAATTTGCAAGAAAGCACGTACATTCATTGGAAAGAGTCAGAGAGAGAGAAGGCACCCTATGGGATATAGCCATGCTGCAATCCCCTTCTTTTGGGATTTTGAGCACACATGCCCTTGTGCCCAGAATGTCCTTTAAACAACTGGGTCCAAGACTCCAACCACACAGTGGGCCATAAGGGACCCAAACATCTTAACTATCAGGCTATGGGCTGTCCTGTTGATTCATTTTCTTCATTTTGAGTTCTGTTTTTTGCTGCATCTGTTATATTACACCATAACCACACTTTTTTCTTTACAAGAAACTTCATTACCTTACATATATATAGCATAAAAACTTCATTACCTTATCTTATATATCCTTTTCTCCTTGGTGTATACTGTCTTCCATATGTCTGTCTTTCTCTCTCTCTTTCTCTCTCTCTCTCTCTCTCTCTCTCTGGGTGTGTGTGCATTTTCATAGAAAGATCATGCTTTCTTCAATCCTATTAGAAGAAAAACATGTCCAATTGTTGATGCTCATCCAGCTTTATCTGAAGAGGCTCAGACGCTCCACTGCCTCTGTAAATCTCTGAACAAGTGAAATATATAAAGACTGGAATCATAGATTAGTGTTCCCTTTCATTTTCCTGACTCTTCTTTCTCTTTTCTTGTAGTCCTGTGATGTACTTAGCCACCACCAGTCACCACATTTGTCCAACCCACCACAGCCACACCCAAAATACACACATCTACAGATCATGCTTACTTGCTTTTAAGGCATTAAAACTACCAGTTGGGGTCTACCATAGCTCAGCAGTTAAAGGAACTGGACTACACATGGTCAACCATGGTTAAAGTCCTTGAACCTGTACCATAAAAAACATGCTGGGCATATGTGCATACATACTCCAAATCCTGAAGGGATGAAGACATTAATGTAATCATGCCCTACTGGTAAACGATGTCTCTCTTATGAGCCTATGTACCTTCTGGTGAAAATTTAATTAATTAATCAAACCACCACTTGGATGTTGAATTGGAGTGGTTAATTTATGAGACATTATAGTAAGTAAAATAAATCAGACAATAAAGAGCAGTGAGGTGAGATGCAACATAGCTGTCTATTTCCCATGGTGTGGTGCAGATAGGTTCATCAATTATATATTTTTAAGTCATTTCATTGATCATATAATTTATGTCAATTCATCCAAGAAGACTTGGCAATAGACTGACTGTCAGTCTTAGATTTAAGTTTGTTTTCCATTGATAAAATGAGGGCACGTACATGGATTATAGTCATTATTATGGGGAAATTTGAAGATGTGTCAATGGGGCATGCACTAGATTTCATTTTTTAAGTCAGAAATATCTGTGGGATTTCCAAAATTACCCACAGTTACCCTTCACTGAGAAGTTCAAAACAAATGACCCAGTTCTGTGCAGTGTGCATATTGCATTTAGTTTTCTTTTGCTATAGGGAGCATGCACTCACCAGAAAGACAGAGAGAAACAGACAGAAAATGAGAAATCACCCCCCACCCCCGGGGATGGCCACGCCCCAATCCTTTCTCCTCCATTCTCCTCTTAGGATCTTGGGCATGCAGGCACACGTGCCCGGAGTGAGTTTAAGCCACCGGGTCTTGAACTCAAACTGTGATCAACTACATAGGGATCCAGAAATATAGCCATTATGCCAACTGCTGGTTCCTGCCATATACTTTTTAAAATAAGTTTTAAAATTATATTCTGTTACCAATTGAGATTACTGATTACTTCAAAGTGTTTCTACAGGTAATCTGTATCAGATTTTCTTTTCTTTTTGTCTTTTCTAAGACAGATTTTTGCTATAGGGCATGTGTGCTTGCCAGAGAGACAGAAAGTGATAAATGATCCCTCCAGGGGGGATGGCCATGCTGTAGTTCCTTCTCCTTCATTGTCCTTTCAGGATTCTGGGCATACACACACATGTTTCCTAAATGGGTTTTAAGCTATGAATTTCAGGACTTGAATTGTGGTTGACTACATGGGAGTCCAGCAACATAACCATTTAACCAGCTGCTGGTCCCCTATATTAGATTTTCTAAAGAAAACTGGGAAAAAATGCATAGTAGTCTCTTTCTTAACTAATTATTTTCTAAAAGACATGGGTGACCTGTTGAGATTATAACCACTAGTCATTTGACCATTACAAATTACAACAGTAGATTAAATAACTAGGTGGAAGCACAAGTGTAAGTGCACAAACAGAAAATATGTGACAAAGAGGAAATATGAGTACAGAGTATCTCAGAAGAAAGGAGAGAAAGAAAATGGAAAAGTGAATAGAATGCTGGATTTGGAGTTTGAAGATCTGAGCTCATGAATCTATGCCTCAAAGTAATTAATTTAATCTCTCTGACCCTCACTTTTTTAATCCTTGAAATATGTTCTTTATATTATAATACAATACTTACCCCTTGTGGTTGTTATCACAGACAAATGAAGTTATATTATGAAGTTCTTTAAAATAAGAAAATGTTATGCAAACAATGCCAGAATGAATTAGTGACATGTTACAACATGGATGAAGCTTGAGAACATACTAAATAAAGTAAGCCAGATACAAAAAACAAATGTTGCATGATTCCACTTATAAGAGATACATAGACTAGGGAAATTCATAGAAATAGAAAGTAAATTAAAGGTAACCAGGATGTGGAGAGAGGAAGGAGGGGGAGTCATTACATAATGGTTATAAAGTCTCTGATGTGATAGACAGAGGTCATGACTGCACAACACTGTGAATGTAATTAATACCACAAACTGCTGCACTTAAAAATACTCAAAGTTTGAAGCCAGGAGATGGCATGAAGGTTAAGGCACTAGATTCTCACATGGCTGATCATGGTTCAAGTTCCTGACCAGTGGCTTGAAGTTCACACTAGGTATGGGATGTATGTGCCCAAAGTCCTGAGAAGAAAATGGAAAAGAAGGGATTGTGGGGTGGCCATACCTCCTGAGTGGTGGTTCCTCACTTTTCTTCTCTCTGCCCCTCTTTGCTGAGTATATGCAGCCTATAGCAAAAAAAAAAAAAAAAAGAATAAAACTAAAAAACAAAATATATATATATACATTTAGCAAAATTTATCTTACAGTATTTTCCCACAATGAAAAATTAGCATCAGATTTTATTTGCTATTGTACATGTACTCTTTAATCAACTGTGATGTCTAAAAACTAATCATTGGACTTAGGCTAGTATTATGTTAATTGTGTGAATTACCACAAATGAACAAATCAATTAATCAATATAATATTTTAAACATTTAGTTAGTGCTATGTACAGGAACCTAGTCACCATGGCTACAAAGATACTTGAGAGATAATTAATTACCCATATATCTTTATAAAATGAGTTTTTAAGATTTTTCTGATAATTCTTCTGCAATAAAGAGGTGCACATGATGATCTATTACAGAACTATTTCATATGCTTATAGTTATGATGAAAATAAATGTTATTACATATATGTCTGTGTGTGTGTGTGTGTGTGTGTGTGTGTGTGTGTATTCTCCACTCCAGAAGCATAATCACTGGAACATAAATAAAAATTCTCATTTGAAAATTCAATCATTATCCCAAGGGTTACTTCTTTCACCTAAATTCCTACCAAGTCCAGAGGTAACAGTTTTCTTCTGATTTTATCAAAGCGGCTGTAACTTAATGAATCTGGGGAAAGATGATCTTGACATTCTGTACTGGCTTCTTTCCTCCACATCCAGCATCATCCCACTTGCACTTCAGCTTTCGTGAAGCAATCTCATTCCCAATGGGAGTGACTGAGATCACCATCCCACTCCCCAGAGTTAAATCTATCAACAGTTTCATGATAAATGCACTTCCTGCACAAAATACAAAATTGAGATGGCTTAAGACTAAGATCTTAGTAAAAAAGCAAGTCATAGCTAATTCCCCAAACTGTAATAATTCTCATTTGTTGAATATTTTATCTCAGATGAATCATTTAATTTATTGTAGTAACTTCCTTCCTAGTCTGATAAGTTAATTTAAATTGTGTAAGCCAAGATTTTAGCTAATTTACTGTGTTTTATTTTTGTATTTTTTTTGGTTCTAAATTATAAGTGAAATATTTTACATTAAATTCTATTCAGCAAGTATTTTGAACGCTCACATGATCTAAAAGCACTCTAGGAAATGGTATTACAGAGAAGCTGGAGAAAACACCACATAATGCAAAATATAGTGTATTTCCTATTTGTGATTATACTAAAATCCTTTTTAAACTATCAACACAAAATGGATCAAAGATGAAAATATAAAACCTCTAACTACCAAACTACTGAAAGAAAACAGAAGAAACTTTATAAACACTGGAATAGGCAAATATTTCTTAAATAAGACCCCTAAACCACAGGAAATCATCCCTAAAATAGACAATTGGGTTTATATCAAGTGAAAAAGCTTCCTTATAGCAAAGGAAACTATAACTAGAGTGAAAAGACAACCCTTGGAATGGGACAAAATATTTGCAAATTATTCCTCAGGCAAGGGTTTGATATCTAGAATATACAAGAAACTCAAGCAGCTTACTCATTAAAAAAAGGAGTAACCCAATTAAAAACAGGGCAAATGAATTGAATAGACAACTCTCTGAGGAAGATTTACAAATGGCCAAGAGCCATATTGGAAAAAAAAATGTTCAAAACCTCCTGTCATAAAGGAAATGCAAAATAAAACTACAGTGAGATATCATTTAACCCCAGTTAAAATGGTTAAGAACATGAAAATAAACAATGACAAGTGTTGGTGAGGCTGTGATAAAAGGTAACTCTCTTACACTGTTGGTGGAAATATAAATTAGTCCAATCTCTGTGGACAACAATATTGAGGTTTCTAGAAAACCTACAACTAGAACTTCCATATAATGCAGTAATCCCACCTCTTAGAATTTACCCAAAGGATAGGAAAACACTCAACTGGAAAGACATCTTTATGTCCATGTTTACTGCAGTATTATTTACAATTAATAAAACATGGAACCAATCTAAGTGTCTAAAAACTGGTGACAGGGTTGAGAAATTGTGGCACATATATACTATGGAATATTATGCAGAAAAAATAAATTCCTATTGTTTGACTCAAAAGGGATGAGTATAGGAGACTTAATGTTGAGCCAAGTGAGCCAGACTTTGAAAGATGCACATTGTATATCCCCACTCAATTTTCACCTAGTGCTTCCAAAGAGTTTGAGAGACTTGAAAATGTTATACTAGAGAGGATGAGTGTAAATGCTAGAGACTGTAAGCAGGGTGAGTGGATGGTAGAGAGTGGGTTGTGGAAGGTGGGTGTGCAGCACAAGGGGAGGAAACATTTGACAGACAGAAAAATTAACAAAAAAACAAAGAGAGAAAAGTGAATTACATATTTATGTATTGTTTATTAAAATATGAATTACAATAGTGAAATATAAATATGTAGATATTAATGAATAAAAAGTATTTTTGTAAACTATAACATGCTGTGTGGCAAAAAAAATCTTTTAGCAAACTGCATTTGGAAAGCAAACAAAATATTCTGATATTCTATAATACTGTAAAATATGATAATATTCTGTTTGTGTGTGTTTCTGTTCAATTGTAGCTGAACTAGAAGTAAGTCAAAGAAAGAGGAGACATTACCGAATGATATTATAGAACTAAAACACTGGATGAATGAGATGGGAATAGAGTACACCCATTAAGTACACTATATATAGATAGATGTATGGATGTTTAGTCATTCATTACTAATGACAGGGTTACATCCTAAGAAATGTTGTTAGGTGATTTTGCCACTATTTGAACATCATAGAGTATATTTACAAAAACCTAGATGGCATAGCCTCCATACACCTAGGTTATGTGGTGTCATTTTATGGGATCACCTTGCATATGAAGTCGGTTGTTGACTAAAACACTATTATTACATGGCACACGATTGCATATATACATATGTGTATTATAAATACATATATTTGTGTATATATATGTGTATATGCATATAGATACATATGTGTGTGTATATATGAACACAGACATATATATACATGAGAGAGAGTGTATGTGTGTATATAAAATGAAGAGTCTTTGAAGGCAGTCAAAGCATGGTACTAGAATTATCAGCTGTCTAATCTTGGAGTATGAGTACCTTGCTATAAGATTGATCTCACAATCAAATTTGTTAAGCAAACAATTTACCAACATACTTAATAAGCAATAAGAACTCAGTGGTTTCTAATGCCAATTACTACCATCATGGCTTAGTAAATTAAAATGAACTAGTTAGTCTTTTCTTTTGCAGGTTATAGAAAAAGAGAAAATACTTAAAATTTGGTAATATTGAACCCCGCTTAAAAAGAGTGGGCTTTTAAGCCATAAGACATGGTGAGAGGTTTAATAGACACAATTTTAAATGGTTATTTATCAAGCTCATTTATAAGGATCAAGCCCAGCCAAGGCAGTATGGGTGGTAGGGTAGCACTCTGTAGTGCTGGAGCCAAAGAGAAGATCACAGTTTACATCCTGGGTCTGCCTGAAACATGCCAATAGGGCATGCACCTGTGATTCTAGTTGATTGGAAGGTTGGATGGGAGTGTGGAGATCGAAAGATGATGAGACCTTGTCAAGGGTACTCATTTGTGGCTCTCTCTCATATGCTCTCAGGGAAGAAATAAAATAAATACACTTAAAAAATAAAATAGAGTCCACACACCATCAATATTTCAGAATTATTTAAGTGGTGGATGGATTGTTTGCTCATGATTTCTTCAATTAGAAAATGGAACATTAAGACTTCACACAATGTTGACTATAGAGGAAATTTTTTTTATGCTTTTTTGTCATAACTGATAAGACAGAGACCATTTCTATAATAAAATTTATGTCCCAACGGACTTTCCTCCAAGAACATTTTTGATTGTGGATATCTTTATGAACAGCCAGTGACTATTATTATTACTAGCCTCTCAGCTGTGACCAATTTCAGATTTAGAAGTTAAGTGACTGTCACCACCTTGTCTCCTAATTACTGAAGATACGGTGGGAAAATTCAGACTTGGTTGCTAGGATATGTACATTATTGGTGTCTTACATGTTTGTGTTGACTCTATATAGTAATGTAAAGCATAGCATATTTCTAGTAGGTAGCTACAATAAAATATAATTGAAAAAGGAAAGCAATCAGAAACTACTCTTGTATGCAGATAATGTAACATGAACTTGAGTTTCCTCTTCCTCTGTGTTTGCTTATGTTTGAAGCTACATGATTAATCACATAATTGAGAGATTCAAAACCAGGCATCCTAAATAATAATATGTAGCAGTTGTCAAGGTAACTCAGGAAGGATATTGGGGAAGTTTTTTAAAATAAGAGGAAATACAGACATTCTCTTTTATTGTTATTGGTAACATTTTTATGACTTATGCTTTGCATTGACCCCACAGAATGCAAAATATGGCATATTTTCTATTTGTTACTACAATGCATTCTTTTATCAAACTCTGAATGGACAACAAACAAAAATATTCTGATATTCCATAATGTAAAAATATCCTTTTTGTATGTATCTCTGTTCAATGCTAACTGAATTAGAAGTAAGTTGATGATGAGGCCAGCAAGTGACATGATGGCTGAGGCACTGGAATCTCATGCCTAACCATGGTTCATGTTCCAGACCTGGGGGCTTCCTTTCTTACTTTCCCTCTCTGTCTGTCTGTCTGTCTCTCTCTGGTGAGAACATGTGCCCTATGGCAAATTAAAAAACAATAAGTAAAATTAAATAAGTAATTTTAAAAATAAGTCAATGAAAGAGAAGACATTATTAAAAGATACTATAGAGCTACAACACTGGACAAGTGAGGTGGAAAAAGAATACACCTATTAAGTAGTATGCAATCTGAATTTTTACCAAAAATTTGACACCAGGAACATTTTTAAAGTGTCTAGAAATATGCTAATGAGGACTCATATATCTATGTCACTTTGTTGCTTAAAAAAAAAAAAAATCCTTGAATAGCACTTCCTACATGCCTGGTCCTAGTTTATGTGCTTTACTCATCATAACCCACCTATCTTCCTAACATCCCTGTGGAGTAGGTCCTAAAATTATCCTCACTTTATAGATGGGAAAGCTGAGGAACAGAGAGATTAAATAATTCATTGGTGATACAGCTAGGAAGTGCCAGCACTCCAATTAGAACACTGATTCTGCTTTTAGAGTCTGGATTCTTGAGTGTGCAGGGGTAAGTCTGAAGTCCTTCATTTTCTAAGCATAACACAAATGGGAGTAGACATATCCTAGTTTCAAACCGGTGTCTTTTCCTTATGAGTTTCAATGGCAGAAAGCATGAGCTCCCCACTGGCGAGCCAGGAACAAGTGCTTTTCTGCCTCCCTGGTTTCTGAGTGTGTTCACTTTCATCTTTTGGAGTTAGAAAAAAAGAAACAAGCTGATTGAATCTTTGGAGACTTTTTTGTTTTAGCTGTTTTAGCAGCGTTGGCTTCTGTACCTTCCAAGGCATGTCAGACCCATAGGCAGCCTGTGCTTGACTGTTTTCAAACACTACCACAGACTGAGGGAGAGACATGTTTGCCATCTACATTGTCTCAGAGTAAAACAATATATTCCGGTGCCAGTGACAAACACTTTTGTATAGCGTGATAATGCAATTTAGTTGGTCTTATTCAAGGGAAGTTGGACAATGGAATTAATTGTACATGTCAGAGTGAGAATGAAATAGTTCATAAGAAAGAGCAAACAAGATAGACTAGAAATGAAATGCAAATGAATTTAACTATGACAACAGTCTTTGTGAATTTTACTTCTCGTAGTCTCAAATAATTGCCCATGTAGGTTTAAAACTGATATTACAACATATTAGTGGATTAATTATTTCCTGTTACCCAAAGGTACTAAACTTTTAACAGAAATCATTCTACATAGAAAAACCTTATTCAGTTACATCAGTGAGTTTAAATTAAAATATTTATGGTGTGATCATTTAAATAACTCTTTAATCCCTCTAGTCTAGAGCTGAAATAGTTAAGCACTGGTAAAAATAAATAAATAGCTCATTTATGTAGCTAACAAGGTAGCCTTCAAGGATTTTAATAAAGCACAAATACAGTAGATAATTACAAAATTTGGATCATAAAAGTCTTCGCAGTATGTTCCAAAAGTAGGACTTTTAGGAGTCTTTAAGATTAATTTGGACTAGCTTAAATTCTTCTGCCTGAGTTCCTTGATATCCCATGTAAGGTAGGGTTTGAGCTCCAGAGGCTGAAGAATTTAAAGCTGGAGCTTTTGAAATAATTGCTGAGCTTTGAAGGAGGTATCTAACGTGAAAGGCTGACTTCTGATGCATGTTTCTTTGGTGTCTATCCTCAAATATGGTCAGGGATACGTTCAGATATGTTCCTGAGGCATCTCAAAATGGAGGTTTAAGTCAGAATGTGCATGTGTGTGTGTGAGAGAGAGGAGAGAGAGAGAGAGAGAGACAGAGACAGAGACAGAGAGAGAACAATGTGTGCAGACACAGGAAAAAAAAAGAAGTACTATTTTTCCCAAAAAAAGACAAGTGAGTAGCTAGTATTCAGGGCTGCACAATTATCATTATTCCTCAAACTTACTAAGAGCATTTGAGTGCATTTTATTCCTTTCTTTTTTTCCTTTTAAAAATATGTTTGCCATAGAACAAGCAAAGAAGAGCGAAGAGACAGAGAGAGAGGGAGAGGGAAAACAGTATAGCTACTCTACAGTGCCTTCTCTTCCATTTCTCCATCTTGTCAAGACTTTGGACATGCATGTACATAAGTAAGTTCAAGCTTCCAGGTCCAGGATCCTAATTGTGAGGTCAGCTATATGGCATATGGTGCCCTTAACCATTAGGCTACAGGGCTGGCTATGACTACATTTTTGAATGTCACCATTTCCTATAGCAAGTGTCAAATATACATCAGTCATCCCTGTCTAGTTAAGAATCTGCAGATGCCTTTATGGTGAGAAGATTAGGATTTTGATGTAGAAAAGAAAACCACACCCTGGCTTTGAGGTTAGATGTCCTAAACAACGTTTAGGAACTTTACTGGCAAGACCCCACCATATGAAGGTCTTTGACCTCAGATCAGTAGTGTTTGAAGACAGAAGGATTTTCCCTCCACCTACAATTCACTGGGGAGAAAGACTGCAGGCAAAGGATGGCTGTTGTCTTCCTTAGAAATCTCTCCAATCTGGAATAAATTTTAGTCATTTACCAAACACACTCCACATAAATTATTCCAAACCATGTTTACTTACTTGGGTCTAAAACCCTGTAGATGGACAAAGCACACATGGCTGCAGAAAGAAAAAAATTCCTCACTGGAGCCCAGCCCAGTACAGGCAACTTTTCCTTCTCCAAGAAGTTAAGTCCAGGTTTTAACCCTCTGGCATCAGCTGTGGCCACACAACAGAATATATTAAATTATGAGACTTTTTTTTTCTTTTTGGTCAAAGACATGTAAATAACTGATCAAGAGAAGTAAAGCTAATACAAAAAAGAGATTTACAGATGAATTTATCCAGAACAGAAGGACAGTTCTATAATGCTTAGAAATTATATCCTAAGCTTATTGTCACATGAATTTAAACATGATGAAAAGAACGTTATCAATTTTTTCTTCCAATCTGACTATACAATTTTAGGAATTTGCTTTTTTTTTCAGATGCTTTCTTAGGGGATTGATCATAAAAGTGCTTCTCTCTTAGGTAATAAGATGTATTTCTACTTGATTATTCAGTTCATTCAACCTGAGATTTCAAGGGCTGTATTACTAACTCACAGGACTGTTGTGAAAATTAATTAATTAGCATGTGCAAGATGTTCATATAAAAGGTGTTAAAGAAGACTAAAATATATAACAGAGAGGCCTCCTTTTGGAGGCCTTTTATTATGTTTTTTTTTTTTTCTTTGTTTCCCCTAATTCTAACCAAAACTCAGAGTTTGGCCAATGCCAAGATACTGTCTGGAAATTTGGGGACAATGGAATTCCAATGTTAGCAATCTGACTTCTTTCTGGCATGCCAGAAATTAGGCATAATTGTTAGGTCATAATTAACACAGTACCCCAGATCTGTAGCATTATTTTTACAGCTTTTTTCATCTGGGGGAATCCAAGGGACTCACAGCAATCTGGTGGGTAAGAACATGTTTTTTGGTGTTGTTCAGGACACCAGTTATCTTCAGCACTGACTATTCTTCCTATGCTCCAAATCATCAGTGCTGGAGGTAAGTTTTTCTGGCAAGACCCCACCGTATGAAGGCCTTTGACCTCAGATCAGTAGTGTTTGAAGACAGAAGGATTTTCCCTCCACCTACTCAGAGGTTGTCTGCAATCATAAGCTCTGAAATTTCCCTCTAGAGCCTCCAGATCTGCTCAGATTATTTTCCTTGCTGCACCGTTCTGATCATTTTAGCTCTGTGTTACCCAGTCTAACATTATTTCTAAGGCCTATCAATTTCTGGTCCTGGGTCACTGATGCTCCTATTCCCATCACAGGATTTTAGGAATATGCTCAGCATCAGGAGTAGTACATAGATTGAGGCTCCACCCATCAGGGATTTTGTCAGGTTAAATTTCCTAAAGCACATTTCAGCAATCTGGTTTACTGGAGCCTACCACACGCTGGACTTTGGCCTCATGTGAATGGAGGATGTGAGGGCAGAAGGGTGTTTATCCTACTCTGTTCATGGGAGACACATCAGGCAGAAAGTCTTGTGAACTTGCCCAAGAAGGAGCTACCATATGGAGTTGAGTTTTCATATATTTTTTCATGCTGCCCTTGCCACACAGAAAAGGGAAGCACCATGTAGGTCAGCACCAAATACATGATAATCACTTAATCAGCATTTGTGGTAATGAGTCATTTACTCAGCAAATCTTAAGCCCCTACCATGTGCCAGGTACTTTTCTCAGGAAAGGGGATACTGCAGTGAGAAAAACAGATAAAACTACTTGCCCTCATGGAATGCATGTTCTTACACAGGGGAATTTTAAAAATGGTGTACTCAGAAATCCTTAGGTGCAACTAATACGTTTTTTAAAATTCAGGCTAAATGTATGACAACTTCTCAACAATAGAACTTTGAGCAGTTTAGCCCAAATAGCTATAATTCTCTTTAAGTTTGAGTCCAGCCTCATTATTCTATTAGAGAAGCACCCTAAACTATTCCTATTTTAACCCTGTCTAAAGATCACTTAAGACAGAAGCTTCCATAGTAATCTGCCTTGAAGTTAGTATAAAGTGTGTCATGGCCAAGTAGCCTAAAGCATTGAAGAGCCTAAAATTTTGCTTTGAGACTGGCGAGGCCATTCTCTGTGTTCTTCTTCAGGGTCTGTGATTCTTCACTGTGTCTTCACTCCTCTGTCTCAGAGGTCCTTTGGCAGGTGACAGCCTTGCATATTCTGACTGGGAGATTACTTAGGCTCCTGCACAACAAACGCTTCATCAATTTGGGGGCTAAAACCAACATTGATTTTTGTCACCCACCCTATCTTTATCTGCTAATTGAGTTGCCAAATAAAGCTCTGCCAAAAACAGAAAAAATATTAGTGTCTAAGAGGATTTCTTTTTAGAGACTGGCAGATGATCGTAGAGTCTCCGTTTTTCTTCTTCCGATAACGTTGCAAGTGAACTGCTCCTGGTATGATACCTCATCTTAATGTCTCCTGGATGCACTCATAACTTGATATCTCCTCACTGACCAACAATTTCCCATCAAGATGTGGTGTTCGACTCTTCCAACATCTGTTTGCATATCTGTTGTATTCAACTTTAAGGGAAAACTTTATCCTTACTTGATTTTATTTTTAAAAAATTTCCAGGGACTGCTGTGTTTAGCCAAAGTTGCATTTTTTCATATGAAATAAGGATTCTTAATACTATGGAAAGCCACGCTGGCATATTTGGGGATTAATGTCCTAGTAACAATAGATTTAATACAAAACATACTTCTATTGTAGCACAGTAAAAAGCCAAAGGGAGCAATATGCATTTTGCAGATTCTGCCAAACAAGACAATGTTTGTTTATGCTTTAGAGAAAATAAATTAATGTGTTTTGTTTACATTTGCATACATCTTTCTGGAACACATGCATGCACAAAACACAGTTGTTGTTGTGTTATTATTAATATTTTTGTTATGGGGCCTTTTCCTGTCAGTACATATGGCTTCTTCTGGATGACTTTACCTTTATACCCTAAAAATGAATATTGCAGCATTTTCTAACCTACAATGACCTTTGTTGCCCAGAGAAGTAAACACACACTGCCTTCTGCTGTAAATTGACTCTGTCACTGTATTTTATAGAATTATATATATATGTATATACTTAGGATGTATATGATATATGTTATTTATGTACATCATAAGCTTTACAACTAATCTTACCCAATGAAAATATCAGTGAATCTTTTTTCAAGAGTTACTCAAATTGGACAAATAACTCTACTTTTAAGATCTTATAAATGTAGGGCCCAGCAGGAGGCATAGTAATGACATCACTGGACTCCCACGTGACTGACTGCAGTTCAAGTCCTGGACCCACTGGCTTGAAAATCATGCTGGGCATGTGTGTGTGTGTGCCCAAGATCCAAGGAGGAGAATGGAGGAGAAGGGATTGTTATGTGATCATCCCTCCAAGGGGGGAGATTTCTCATTTTCCCTCTCACTGTATCTCTCTCTCCACTGATTACACACACCCTATGGCAAAAAAAAACTCTGAAAAAAATGATTTGAAAAATGCAAATTAATAGACAAAAATATCATCTTCTTAAGGGATTTTGTCCAAAATATGTATTAAGCCTTAGAATTTATTTAAAAGGATATTTTTAAATTCAGTATACCCAAAGGTCCTCTTCATAATGTTTATTTGCTTCTTCATACCCCTAACAGTAAGAGGTTACATTTTTTGACCAGTTACTCTCTTAACGTTTTTTCATTTCCTCTGTTCAATTCAAATTTGATCCCAAGTGTATGAACCGAATATAGTAATTGGTTATTACTTATATTTTAAAATCTTATTTAGTATTTCCTTCCTCCCCTTCTTCCCTACTCTTTCTTTTCTCTTTGCTTTCTTGTTTTTTAATATGTGCACATATATAAATATTTATAGATTCAAGTGTACATATATATATATCAATATATATATATATATATATCAATATAGATATATGTTCATGTGTACATATAAAAATAAATTTACTTCCAGCCTTCTCAGTGGAGAACATCCCAGTAACACTGATCACCCAAAACACCAAAAGCTTGTTTTCCAGACACCCTTCTTCTTGCAAATGAATCAATGTTCTTCGGAGAAATGACTAATTTCAAGGCTAGAACCACAAAGGCTACTTAGCTTCTCCTAATTTTCCTTAGAGTCCAGATTCTGCTAATTCGGGAATAAGATACCCAAGCTTATTTCCTGGAGGGAGGAAATTTTTTCACAAACAGAGAAAGGTGCACATAATTTTTTAAAAGTGGCAGCCTGGACACACCAAGACCAACAACATTAATAGTGTATAAGCAATAAACAGAAAGTGATTCAATTATCATTTTAAGGATAAAGTCATTCAATTATTAATAAGTAAGTTTAAACAGGATTTTACATTTAATGTCATTTTTTAAATTACTAACATTTTATAGGAAAAGAGAGAAAGATTATTTTGTATGTATAAAAATTTCACAATTCTACTTATTGGGTGCATTAACACTTTCAACCTTTACATTTAATAAATTATTATTATGTCATTGTTTATAGCTTTTTGGCCTTCTACTGCAGGGTGAAGTAAAAATGCATGGACTTTGACTCAGACAGACAAGATTGCAAATTCTTTCTCTCACCTGTTTCTACCTGCTTCTTAAGTCATTGAACGTCTGTTTCTTGGGTTGTTGAGAGGATTAGATACAATTAATGCATGATTTGGGCACAGGGCAGTGACTAGACCATAATGAACTCAGTGGATAATAGCAATTATTTTGGAGCTTTAACATATTATTACCTTTGTTCAACTATGATAGAAACAATGGGCTCAAGTAAGTTAAAAGCTGTGCAATATGAAGGCCTTGAATATCCAGCAGTTGGCTTTGGAGATGCAAAGGGAGATAGAATGAATATGTCACAATAGACAAACTATTCCATTCCATACTTCTTGGCTGTTGTCATTGTCATCATTGTTATCACCAGTATAGTAGCATTGCTATCTTCACCAGTATAAGTGCCATTCTTGTCTGTACCTGTAATATCTCATTTAATTTTCACCATGACTCTGAGATGGTGCTTGTTATTTTTTCCTTCTACTGCTCAGTTAAGTCACTTGTTCAAAGTCATGTAGATAGTAAGCAACAAGTGCAGCTGGCTAGTACATCAAGCTCCAAGGGTTCTAATCCTCATATTTGGAAATAGATGCCACTCTCAAGAGAGAAAAAACAATTATGTCTCCATTGTTGATACCAGGATGTCACTATTACTAAGCATAGTGCCAAGCAAAAAAAAAGTGAAAGCGGAATAGTTGCTCAATGACTTCATTCATTCACCTACACATTTAGTGAAAATCAGCAAGTACTTATGCTGTTGCTACCAACTAACTACTAACCTTGGTCAACTTTCCCTACCACTTTGCTTCAGTTTTCCTATCTGTATAAGTTAGAGATGGTAGTATATGTCTCACAGGACTATTGTGAGGATTAAATAAACTTATATGGGCATAGTGCTTAGAGCAGTGTCTGCTGCACAACATACAGACGATAAATGTTGGCTGTCACTGTTGTTATTATTATTTATCATAAGATCCTAAAGGCTGCAAAAGTTTCTCAGCACAGTCCTCAACAAGTGCCTAATTTATTTCAAGAATGTGGTTTTGATCACATTGACTGACTTTTAAACTATTTGTATCTGAACAAACATGTACATGATCTCTTCATTTTTACCAAGAATTAATGTCTTATCTACTGGACAGGAGTAGGATCAACAGGGCTTCTCTTCCATTTCCCACTCACTTTAGAGAGCTTCCAATCTGATGGCACATTTCACAAGTAATTATAAGTAGCTCCATAAGTGATAACCAATTCGCTTTCACCCTTGGATACAAGTGGTTTAACTTAAAGTTCCGTATTTCAAACCTTGGTTGAGAATTTTGTCAATTACTTTCTTCCTTTTCCTGAAGGTCTTCATTAATTTCTAGTAATAGACATTCTTATTTATATTTTTCTTATTTATATAAAATTAAAAATATAAATTTTTAGGATCTCTGCCATTTCATATTCATCATATTGCCATTTGACTTTAGGAATGTATTTTCTTCAGATACATTTTTCTTCTTAATAACACCTCATCCAATCTCATCAAAATTAACTTATTCAGTCCTTGAATCTTTTCCTCAATTATTATACACACATATCTTTTTAAAAATCTCTTTTTATCCAATTCAGATCATGTTTTATCCAATTCATAGATCATTTGGAACATTACTTTATCTAAGAAGCATTACTTTTACTTCATTAATGTCAGGAAGACTTAAAACCATTTTATTTAATGAAAGTACCTATTTCCTTCTAATATTTAAAAAGCTTAAATTTTTCTTCTTGCTATATGACTCATTGCATTTTTTAATCTAAAGTTCTTCTTACTTAAGAAGCAATGCATACTTGTTGGGAATGGAAGGACAAAAAGATGATACACTACTATTATTAACCATCTATATTTGCATTACATTCCAACAATTTTACCTGTACTATTGAGTTTAATATTTACTAGAATCTTGTGAGGCATGTAATCATTACATAAATTGCCCCAAATCATACAGTCAATTGATGGCAAATCTAGGATTCAAATCCATGCCTGTTGACTTCAAAGCAACATGTAATCATTTTACTCTTCAATCTTTTCTACGAATTAATCCTTCTCTTTTATCATGTCATTTCCTTGTAAAAGAATGATGATAATCTTCTATTATCTACTAAGAAAAGACCATTGTGAAGGGAGAGGCAACAAATGAGCTTGAGAGGTAGGCAGGGGCTGAATCCTAGACAATTCACATGCTGTACTAAGTACTTTGGACTCAGTCCTATAGGTATCAGAGAGTTATAAGAACCGTCTGTCTGATAAGAAGCCCTATGGAGGGCTGATTATGAAGGTACAATCTGGAAATAAGGAGAGCAGAGAAAGGTGTCTGTTAATCTTAGCAATACAGTCATAACATTCTCACTAACACAGATTCAGTGATGTCGGAAAAAGAGGGCCAAGTTGTTGGCAATGCAAAAATGAAATTAGCACAATTTAGTCATTCATTAGATTTGAAGATTGAGGAGAAACCAGAATTCATTACTGACTTACAGATTCCCAACTTATGTGTTCAGGTAGAGATGCAATGTCAGCACCTGAAACAGGGAAAACAGCAAGGAAGTACACGTAGTAGAGAACAGTCTTTTCTGTCCTCTCACCTCTGCTCATTTACTCTCTTTTGGAGGTAATTCTACCTCTCTCTTCTTCCTGAAATCTTATCAGATGTTCAAGACCAGTTCAAATGCTATCTTTGTATACAAAATGTATACAAAAGCACTTACCTTGATTATATGAGGGAGATGTATTACTTTGAACTGCTAGTGAATTTGTCCATACCACTCACTGGGTATCACATTCTGTCTTTTTTTTTTTTTTTTTTTTTTTGGAGAGGTTTTTGCTTCACAGTGCGTACGCTTGCCAGTGAGACAGAGACAGACAGAGAGAGAGAAAGCGAGAAAGCACCCCTAAGGGGGATGGCCACACCACAATTCCTTCTCCTCCATTCTCATCTCGGGATCGTGGGCACGCACGCACACGCGCCCAGCATGAATTTAAGCCACTGGGTCCAGGACTCAAACCGCAGTTGACTACATGGGAGTCCAGTGACATAGCCATTACGCTAACTGCTGGTCCCACATTCTGTCTTGTTAAGAATTGTCTGTATGATGGGAACCAGCAGCTAGTGTATTGGCTATGTTGCTGGACTCCCACGTAGTTGACTGCGTCCCGGCAAACCCAGTGGCTTAAAACTCACGCCGGGCGCATGTGCGTACGTGCCCAAGATCCCGAGAGGAGAATGGAGGAGAAGGGATTGCGGCATGACCATCCCCCCTGGGGGGTGATTTCTCGCTTTCTGTCTCTATGTCTCTCTCTGTTTGGCTGGCAAACGCACGCGCCCTATAGCGAAAAACCTCTCCAAAAAAAAAAAAAAAAAAGAATTGTCTGTATGAGACCAGCAGTTGGTGTAATGGCTATGTCACTGGCCTCCCATGTAGTCGACTGCGGTTCAAGTCCCAGACCTGGTGACTTAAACTCACACGAGGCACGTGTGTGCATGCCCAAGATCCCAAGAGGAAAATAGAGGAGAAGGGGCTGTGGTGTGGCCATCCCCCCTGGGGTGGTGACTTCTTGCTTTCTGTCTCTCTATCTCTCCCTGTCTTTCTGGTGAGAGCATGCGTCATGTAACAAAAACCACTCCAAAAAAAAAAAGAAAGAAAAGAATTGTCTGTAAGTCTTCTGATAAGTTACAAAATCCCTTCAGACTGAAACCACATTTATTCTTTGCATCTTTATATCCTCAAGAGAGCCCCAAAATTGATATATTTTATGCATAAACAAAATAATTTCAAATATGTAAAAGAAAAGTTGGTGTCAGACATTTTAAAAGAACATGGCCTCTACAACAAAATTAGAAGCACCCTGAAAGTAAGCAATACACTGAACAGGTCTTCTATGCTACTGTCTCCTAAGTTACAGTCCAACTTAGTGCTCATCTCAAAGGTAATTAATGTGACATTAATATTTATTTTAAAAAATTATATAGATACCACCTCTTTATCTTTTTCTTCTTTATCCAATTCCTCTATGGTATCTATCTTTTGAAGAATAGCATCTTAGCAATGAACATGATCTCGGCAGATTTTGTTTATCTGAATGTAGTCATAACCTCCTTCACTCAGATACACAGTTATCTTCTTGCCAACCTTCTATAGTCCTTGCATTTGTATGAAGGCATTTTAGTGTTTTCATGGATTTTTTTTCCATCTTTCATCATATGCTACAGAAAATTATATTCTCTGCCTAATTTTTTTGAAAAGCTGCTAGCCTGCCAGTTTTGGCAGAACAAACTAGGAAATAGAGCCTGGCAACAAAAAGGCACCAAGCAGCAGACAAAACTTAAGGTTTGCTAAGTAGGGATGCTCTTCAACCTGTTGTATTGGGTGTGAAATTAGATCCTATCAATGTCACACTCACCCCCGGAGCAAATGTCCCCTTGTGACAACTACATGCTGTGCTTCAAGCCAAATGATAGAATAAAATTTCTGTTTTGGGAGTTGAATCTCTCCAAAAATATTAGCATATTATTGACTGGGCCGTAGCTATTTCCAAAGTGCCTCTGGTAACCAGTGGCTACCACCAGCTTAAAGAGTAGATGCTGTAGGATAATTGAAAGTAAAATACACATTCACTAAGGTGATGGCAGTCACCTTCCAGGGTATAGCATACCACAACATAGAACAAGGATGCTACTTCTGAAATTGGGCAGGAACACCTCAGATTATAATAGCAATGAATGTGGGATCAGCACATAGCATAATGGCTATGTCACTGGACTCCCATGTAGTCGACCACAGTTTGAGTCCTGGAGCCGGTGGCTTAAACTCACACTGGGTGTGTGTGCATGCATGCCCAAGATCCCAAGAGGAGAATGGAGGAGAAAGGATTGCTGCCTCTTTCTGTCTTTCTGGAGAGTGCACTCACCCTATAGCAAAAACCTCTCAAAAGAAAAAAAAAGAAAGAAAGAAAGAAAGAAAAAGAAAGAAAGAAAGAATAGTAATGAATGCAAAAATCAATGTCTTTCTCCTATCTCTGATTATCCTGTTATACATGTAGAAAGATATGTAAATTCACCACTGTTTTTAAAAACTAAACTTCAGGGATTTTAATTAACTTGGCCAAAGTCACTGGGCTGCTTTGTTGATTCAGGTATATTACTCTCTGTTACCTCACAAAAGGCATGAATTTGTTAAATTGTTCTCTAATTTTGATGATACTACTTTCTACTATTTTTAACCTCTGTGCATTAGGAGGGGAAAAAATAACAAAATAAAATAAAATGTTGCCATATTTCTCTTACTAGGTGATGACTCTAGCTATAAAAGAAAAAGGAAGACATCTCAAACATTCTCAGAAGTAGGATGTAAAGCTCTTGAACTTAAATCTCCAAGGCAACATTCCCTGAGGAAAAATGTTGACAGAAAACCCTTCATGTCAGATCAACTCAGAGAAAAGCTTCAGTGTACATGTAAAACCATGCTTTGAGAAAATTACTAGCATGAAGTGTGTGTGTGTGTGTGTGTGTGTGTGTGTATGTGTGTGTGTGTGTGTGTGTGTGTGTGTGGTGCTGCCAGTTTTTCTGTTAGAATATCTTGAGTCTACATCCCCATATCTGAGCTAATTGCCAAGAGCATAGGTTTACTCAGTTCATTTACCGAATAATTCATTTATTGTAGTTACTAATGCATCTAATAAACATTCCTTGAGTCTTGATGACTCTCAACAGACAGGACTCGATCCCCTATTCCTGTGGCATTCCTATGCTGAATGTGTGTGTTCCTGCAGTGGAAACTCCAATTGAGATATTTCTCCTAGTGCACTAGACTCTACTTCCACTTGTACACACTTTGAACTAATTGCTCAGGTAATATTGTCTTAATACTGAGCTCCACTATATGTTGCTTTCTTAGTTCATTTTCCATTGCTATAGTGGAACACTTGAGACTGTGTAATGTATAATGAGGTTTATTTAGCTCACAGTTTTGGAGGCTGGGAAGTTCAAGAATGAACAGTGGCCACATCTGGTGAGGGTCTCATGCTGTGTGATAACATGGGTAAGGGGAGTGGATTTCTGTGCAACAGTAGCAGACTGGAAATTGCGAAAAAAAAAAAAAAAAAAAAAAAAAAAGACAAAACACATGGGGTGACCTTGCTTTATGACAATCCACTCGCAAGGTAAATTCCAGTCTTGCAATAGTGAGAGCTCACTCACTCCCAAGAGATGGCATTAATCTCTTCATGAAGGTAGATTCCTCATGACCCAAATGTCTCTTAAAGGTCCCACCAACTGCCTACACAGTTACTTTGGGGACCAAGTCTCAACATGATTTTTGGTGGGGACAGATCATATTCAAACCATAGCAATTGAGATTTAGCAAAACAGGGATGCCTTCTATGAATATACCTCAGTGGTTTCCTCAGAGCAAATGCAGAGCATCTTTTCCTTACACTGGTGGAGGGGAATTGACTACAAAGTGCAGAAATGTGCAGAAACGAGCAAGAAAAATCAGCACCTTAGTATATATAGCTGCACAAGGAAATAATGACAAAGTGCAGAAAAATCTAATCAAAGAATCAAGAGGTTGGAAAGGAACTTGGAAACTGGCTCTTCAACTTGGTTCCATATGAAATCTAACCTAGGAAAAAATGGATAAAATGAGAAAACACCCTTCCTTGACTACCCTACCTCTTGTTGCTCTTCACTTCATTACTCTAACACTTCCTTCATTTCTTTTACCTCATACCATTTATTATTCTCTGAATTCTTTTTTTTTTTTTTTTGGAGAGGTTTTGCTACAGGGTGCATGTGCTCACCAGAAAGAGAGACAGAGAGAGAGAGAGAGAGAGAAAGCAAGAAATCACACACACACACACACACACACACACACACACCCCAGAGGGAATGGCCATGCTGCAATCCCTTCTCCTCCATTCTCCTCTTGGGATCTTGGGCACACATGCACATGTGCCCGGTGTGAGTTTAAGCCACTGGGTCTAGGACTCAAACCACGGTCAACTACATGGGAGTCCAGTGACATAGCCATTACGCCAACTGCTGGTTCCTCTGAATTCTTTTTTAATAACTATTTATTTTGTTTTTGTTTATTATTTTAATTTACTACAGAGCATGTGCACTTGACGGGGGGTGGGGGGGTGGGGGGGAGGAGTGCAAAAGCAAGCCACCAGGTCCAAGACTTGAACCACAGTTGGTCATGTGTGCATGTATGAGTCCAGTGCCTTAGCCACCATGCCACCTGCTGACCCTGAATTTATTTTCTCATTCTTTTTCTTGTTTGTTTACTTTTTACTCCTCAGAATTTATGTTTAGCATAGAAACTTGTCTTGTTTCTTGTTTGGTTCCCAGCACTTAAAACTACTGGCACGTAGTAGCCAATCGTTAGTACCTGTTGAGCAAATAAATGGATGGATGAAGCAACTAAGGGCCTCTTTCATTCTCACTCTTCATCTTAACCTGTATAATAAGATATTTTTTCTTTTACTTCCCACTTTAATTACTGAAACATTTAGCTTAAATAGTCCAAAAATTACTTTGAATTTCTCTGGAGATCTATTATAAATTCAAAGGAAAATACATTTATCATATGTAATTAGATTTAATTAATGAAAGCAGGGCCAATGAATTATCTAGTCTGAAACACTGCCACTAGTCTGTTTCAAACATCACCAGAATAAGAAGCATTGATGAAGCAAACATCAAAATTCCAGGACTTACATGTATACCTTACTTTCATTGTTATCAGTAATCTTTCCTAAACCTGACTGCTTTCAGGCACTAGGTCAGCGGTACCTGGTGAATTTGGCTAGCTTATCTCATAATCAAAGCTGTCATTTACTACCTAAATCTCTTCATAAAAGGTTTCTATTTCTAAAATTCATTTCCACATACTTCGATTGTCATTTTACGGATAACAATCAGTTCTTTCTGAGATGAAAGTGTAACTATTTCATACATCTTCACTAGCAAGGAAAAGAGGCTTCTAGAAGTAATTCTCACCTTCTTCAGAAGCAGATATCACTTCCAGAATAATCTCCAAGGACCCATGGAGACTTTGATCAGCAGGCACCTGTTCATTTCCTTTCTCCACAGACTACATGAAGACAGCCACAAGCCCATTATGAATGCAGTTTTGAGTTTGTCTGGATGAAGTGGTTAGTAATTAGTTCCTTTTACATTTGGTAATTTTGTTAACACAACTCAGTAGGTGTCTTGTTAATTTGTTCATTACTAGGTGGATGAAAATGTGCATCTCTTCTGTGAATACCAATTATTCCTAAATGAGGTAATTTCACCAAGAGAGTAAAATTTCCTCATTCTTCCCTGCTTTAAGAATATCACTGCCAGGAATGAACAGTTCCAAATAGAAATAGAAAATGGTATACTCACTTGTAAAAGGAGACTATACCCTAGTCTTTAGCAGCCTTAAAAGAAAGCCTGTTTTCAAGGTGAACGGGAATTTAGGGAGAAGAGACAGCCATGCTGCTGGTGGTGATGCTGCCTCACTACCAGGTGGCCCTGGGTCTCTGGCTTCTTTTTTGCAACAATGAAAGGGACATCTCACTGTGAGGCTATAAGAATAAGTACTCATCATTTCTGGGCACATTGATCATACTACACAGTTCTTAGCACTAGTAAAACAAAGCAAAATAGTTTTCAAGATCTTCAACAAATAGTTTTCAAATCCCACCCCAAAATTCTGCCCTAAAACATTTGTCCTTCTGAATCAAAGTACCTAGCTATATCTCCATTTTCAAATAATTGAACGTTGTTGGGGGTGGGACCAACGTGTGTCGTGGCAATATCATCTGTAAGACCTAACAGCAGAGTAAGTACTTTCTAGAGTGAAGATAATGCAAAGGAAGGGATTTGAATTCCCTGAGAGTGAAAGCTGTTCTTATATCTGTATCCCTCACATAGTCTGCTCTTGACACATGGCAAATAAATTTGCAGATTCTTATTTCCTCCTAAACAGATTCTATTATATCCCCCTTGCTAACAGGTGTACTCTGTGCTGAAATCCCAGAGAACATTGGTTACTACCCTTTAGTCAATGAAGTTGGTGCACAATGCAGAATGGAGGGATGGGGCTGCCCTTTCTAGGAGCAGTGGGGTCCTGAGAGCCCTTCTACCTTCCTACCTTGCATTACTCTTCATCATGCAGAAAAGGTAAACCTATCTATAAGCTTTTAGGATACCTTCGGGGTCAGTAGAAAAATGGAGGATTTATGGTGGTCTGTGTCCCCTGTAAAAGGCCATTAAATTATCCTGGGAGGGCCTAAGCTGCCTTTAGCTCATCTCTGCTTTCCTTCCTCCTTAGTTGTTCCCAAACAACTTCCCCTCTGCCAGAGCAGTTTTCTGTGCCCTCCCAAGGGACAACCCCCAATATATCCTTTTGTTCTTGCAGAGTTAGGGTAGAGTTATTGGTTACCTCAAAATGTTGTTTTCTGTATTAAGTAGGAGAAAGTATTACCGTACAGGGCTCTTATTTCCTTTCAGAATTATTCTTCGGGCTACCTGCACTCGAATAAGATTATTAAATGAGACTGTGTATCCCATTCTGAATAGATCTCTAAGGCATTCATATGGTATCTAACATGCAGTGATTGTGCAATAAATGCTATAATTTAATAATAGTAAATAATAATCAAAAGAAATATCCAGCAGTCTTGGTTTAAGAAGTGCAGTATACCTGGTAAGAACTCAGGACTCTGAGTGAGACTAATTGCATTCGAATATAGGCTTCATCACTTGGTGGCTATGTAACATTATTTACAACTCCAAGGGTCAATTTCCTCTTTTTGAAAATGGTGATAATCACAGACTGTCTCTCAGGGTTGTGGGAGGCTGAAACTTAGCACATAGCCTACTCTACAGTAGTCACTCAATAAACATTTGCTACCATGTCCCAGTGACCAGCTTGGACACATCACAGTAGAAGCTCACGATAAGAAAAACTATTTGCTGGGTAATGAAAGGCTAAGTAAATGAACAAATTGAGGATGGAAAGCTCGCATTCTGCTATTATCTCCCAGGATCATGCCACTGAGAAAGCTCCTCTCACCAGTTTTGGTGCTAATACAGCATGATTGTCAGCTCATGGTTGCTGGTCATCCATTCACAGCTTAAAATCAGTAGAGGGAACATTGAGCAGGAGGTGTTTTATTCCACAGGGCGTTGCTAAAAGTAGGACTGATATAATCTTCACTTTTTCAGTCTACAACCTATGGGGAGACTTCTTGGCTTAAACACATAATGGGGACACATAAGGGGAAAATGAGTCTCCAGATTGAACTCCTTGCAATGTCATACACCACAGATGTAGGAAATCTGCTGAGCCCAATGAAACGGGGACACCTGAGTTAAAGACAGGCTCTGGGACACATCAACTCAGTATGTTTTCCATGCTGGATGGGAGCCAAGTCCATGAGAAATTCTGCTGTCATTTCCTTTCACAGCCACTGGCAAACAAGTGTAAAATCTAGTGAGTTGAAGAGACAGGCTTGGTGGCAGAGATTTAACAGCAGAGTTAAGTAGATGAGACAGAAATATGCTTCAAGACTCAAGAGAGCTGAAATATGGAAGACAGAGAGCAGAGGCCAGTCCCCCTAGAGACCAGAGCACTTATGAATTGCTCTTCTTTCCAAGGGGGGAAGGAAGAAAATCAGAAGGATGTGCCTGGGATGGGAGCCATGTGGGAGCTGCTGGACCAATTTCTCTTGGGTCCCTTCTTACTTTACCATACTGGAAATCTGCAGCTGGGCCTGAATATAAACACAACTTCTTCAGAGAAGCACATGTAGAATGTAACAAATTAATGCTAACACATTCATTTAATTTCCATTTATTGACACATCATTTTTCATTTTGACTTTTTTATCCCCAAAAGGGCTGTTTCTTCAGACATGGAGGAAGAGCAGCAACAAAGGAGGATGTCTTTACGATGCCTCTTGGTTAACTCAATAACTCTGCTAAGACCAAAGACCACAGAAGGCTTTTACACAGATGGGTTCAGAGATGATGTGGTCCCATCACAGAAGTCAGTTCTCCTCCTGCTTGGCATCTGGTTCTAAAGGAGAGCAGAGGGATCTTTGCGGTAGGTGAGAAGACCTCTTTTGTTTCTGCCATGTGACACAGTCCTAAAGGAAATCAGCTGTGTTTGCCATGATTAGAACAAAACTTCACAGGAACTTAAATTGCCTTATTGTGGACTTAAAGACCTCCAAAGAGGGAAGGCCAGACTTTGAAACAAGAACACAAAGCCTACTAAAAATTTATAGCAGCTTCAAGCAGGTAAAACTTCTGGGGGTGCTTTCCATCAAACTTACTTGCCACGATTATGATTGCCTAAACCATAAAATAGCGCCATAAGGAAATGGTGTGTTAATTTCTCTAGGTTCTGCAGATGAACACATTGGTACACAGAGATGAGCGGGTTTGCCTCAGGCCCTACAATGAGTCATTGGCAACCCGAGAATTACTACTCTGAGCTCCTGACTTGCAGCTCTGAGCTCACACCTTTGGGATCAATCTTCTTAGATCCACCAAACAATGGCTTCAAAAGCTTTTATGGCAATTAGGGTAGGAACACTGTCTCCCATTAGGACACACCTACTCAGTTCTCCTCTTGGACCTTGGCACAGTTGTTAACAGTGAACAGTGAGCAGGAGACATAATTTAGTGCTTGGAGTCTTCCATGTCCAAGCAGACTTTTTAATGATAGAAACCACACCTTATAAGGAGAAAAGTGTAGAGATGAGAATTCTCTCCCTGGCATAGCTTGTGAGGAGGAGAGTGTGCATGTGGGGGAGCAGAAAACCAGGCATCTCATCTGTTCATTCTTGAGCTGAAAATGGACATGAAATGAGTTTAATATTATACGTAGTACAATTCCCAAAGGGACGATCTACTATTCTTGAGAGAATTTCTTTTTCTTTCTTGTAAATGTGTACAACGTATTAAGAGGCACTTCAGGAGGGAGAAAGAATGCTCGCATTTTCAGCTCCAGATAATGCCCTCTGCCAGGTTAGTGGCAATAACATTCAGAGATTTCATCGTGTTCTCCATCAGTTAGGTTCTACAATGGAAGACAGAGATAGTCACAAAGAATATTTCAAATCTAACACCTGCCTTCACATGGCTTAAAACAAGTGACTGTGGAAAATTTGGTTATAGAGAAAGATGAGAGAACTGTGCTAACGAAGATTCTATAAACACTACCGTGAAATCTTTCATGGGGTGGGAGGTGGGAATGTGGCTGCTCTGGAAGAATAAAGGCTAAATCTGGCAAACGAAATTATAAATGCTTTTCTCCAGGAAGGACATTTTTTATTTACCATCCTCTCTACCTCGGCTTGTTAACTGTACTTCTAAATCATTTTTTTTTTTAATGGCACTTATTGTGTGCCTACTATTCTGGCAAGGATCTTGCTGCATAAGTTTGAGAGGGCAGTTTCTGTAGCTCTTACCTGGCCTTCTTAAAGCCTATATGAAAACCACAGGTTTTCAAACCAAAGCCAATTGTCATTCTTGAAGAGAAAGCCATAGAACTGGAATTAGCCACAGTGGCCATGTCCTGTTTTAAGAAAAGGTGCTTAACCTATTTGAAGACAGTGTGGGCTCTTCTTAGCAGGACGAAGTCACAAAGCTTGCCCCTCCATCTGCCCTGACAGCACTCTGATCTCCGATAATATCAATTCACATACCAGCTGGCTTTTTGGGAAAGGACACAGACTTCTTATTTTACCACAAGGAAGTTTTTGTTTTTCCTTCTTGTTCTTCATGTAAGATCTAACTCCTTATCTTCACTTTAATGCTATTCTTCCCTGAGCCCCCTAAAAAGCAACTCAACCTAGTGACCATTTACTGCTGCTGCCTAAAATCCCACTTCTGAAATTATTAAGTAGAACAGCCAAGTTTAAAAGTTTGATTTCAAAGGTTTTTAAAAGTAGTTATATAAGCTGAGATGGGAAGGTTTGATTTGATATTCACTGGGAATAATTTGGGGGAAGAAATACATGACTCAACTCAGGAGACGCCCCAGGACCACATCACCCTTTGAGCTTTCTGCAACAGATGGATGCCTTTCTGCTCTGAGGCCTCAGAACCATCCAAGGAGGCCTCCACAATAATAGCCAGGCAAAACTTTATCAAAGGAAGAAACAAAAAGGCCTGACAGATGATGCTGCCAGCATTTCAGCAGCCAGGTTAGCTTTGTTCTAATGCCATTCTGTCAGGTTTAACAAGCAGATATTAAGAAAAGTTTATAGAGAATTGAGATGAAAGGTTGTCGGTAGAGATGAGAGATGCCAGTGGGCACTGCGAATCACAGCTGGGTGTAGACTCTGCCGTAACTGGCTGAGAGAAAAAGAGGTTTGATATGGGAGCAGCTGCTTCCAACCCCTGCTAGAAGCAAGGCTTAATCATCTGGCACCTGGGAGTCTGGGGCTCCACCTGGAGAGAGACACAGCTACTGGGAGTATGCTGGGTGTGAGCCTCATCATTAGATTAGAAACAAATGATGTATTTACAGAAATCAGTTCCTTGACTGGTCCTGACCTGGTATGACATCTCGCATCCGGAATGCTTTTGCCTAAGCACGCAAGGACAATGGATGCAAGAAATAAGCAAGAGGTTCAAGAGGGAGATTAGTGATTTGACTTAAGGGTTTGAGAGTAGGCTTGAGAAAGGAGGGAGACTGCAGAATGAGAAAGGCTGGTGGCGCCCAAGGAAAGGGTGATGCAGAGCGAAGTGATTATGTCCTGACATGTAGGGCGAGCTGATGGAGCTCTCTTTTATCAATTTGCAGTCAGACTGAATTCTTCCTGAGTCCACATTCCTTTCAACCAAGTGCTTTTTGAAATGTGGATGAGTCAAGATGCCTTGGAAGGGCTGTGTGTCTGTCATCGATGCATGGAAGGTAAAGTATCAAGCCCTGTGTGATAATGTTAGAACTCAACCATTCGTTTGTTCCCCCTCTGCTAAGCCCCATTTCCCACAAATGAAAATCAACTAAAAGACAGTTATTGTCTTGGTTTGTAAAAACAAAAATAAAACAAAACTCAGCTTTTTCAAAGAAACAACTCATCTTTTTAAAATCAAGGAGAAAAAGAAAGAAACAAAATGTTGAAGGGTTACAAAAATGGAAAATTATCTGTTGATAATACGTATGACAATATCTTTAACTGGACTAAGATTTGGTGGGAAAATTCATTTAGCATGCTGTAATGATACATAATAATTGAATGTATAAAAATAATTTAAAGAAATATTAAAAAATTAAATATTTTATCCATGCTGTTTTTTTTTTTTTTCAGAAAGACTGTTAATGTTTTGTTTTGTTTTTGCAAAAGCAGATTTATAAATTACAGCCATCTCATTCAAAGACCCTCACGCATATGTGCTGGCAGGGATGAAATGGCTGTATTGGGCTGGCAGTGGTGGGACAGCAGTAAAGCAATGATCATTGAGGATGGACCCCATGGAAAGGTTCCAGGTTCTCATCTGCAGACTTCCTTTTACCTGTTCTGTGTACATGCCATGAGCTAGACTGGCTGAGATTTAGTCTAAACACAATTACTCCCAAAGATGTTTCTACTGATTCAGGATTGTGTTACATTGTCCAGTGTGGCCACAGTCTGGAGCCAAGCTTTCTACAGTCCTTCAAGACTATTGCCATTATTATTTTGTGTAGCTAAAGGGTTTGTCTTTGAAGCCAAAAGATAAATCTAAAATTCATTTCAATAAGACTTCATTGAAATCTCCATTTTACAGTTAAAGAACACCGTGTTCCTTGGAGTTGAATGCTCTTCTGGCCAACAGGTTTAAATCCGCTGACAGATGTCAGATCATAAGCCCTGGCCCAGCTGTGGGGACATAGGCAGGAGAGGAGCTGCTGTATGATGCCGGATACCATGTGCGAAAGCTACAGGTTTGTGTCCTGGGCCTATCTCCACATACTGGGCATACCTGTGATCCTAGTCATAGGGCTTGGGGAGGATTGTGGCATGAAGGTGCTTACAAAGGTCTCTCTCTTTCTCTCACTCTTGCTCTCAATCTCTCTCACATAAATAAAAAAAATAAATTTCTTTAAAAAAAAAATCTCAAACCCTGAGTGTCTAGTCCATGCTTCCTATGCCACTCTGGAAATATACAGACGCGCATGCTGTCTTCTAGTATCAAACTCCTATTTTTAGTGAGCCATAACTTATGAAAAAGTTTCTCTTGGAAAGTTTGAGGACTTTCAGAAGTTATTTTTGTGATTCCTAAGAAGGAAAACCTAGCTTCTTCCATCTCAGAAATGCCAATCTTTTTCATCTTACATCTGACTCAAACAGCTGAATTGTAACATCCCCTAATTCCTTCTCATGTGGCTCTTCTTCATTCAAGGCGAGCAGTTTTACTGAATCCAAAGGAAAAAATAAACTCATTTAAAAATCATTTTCTCCCGTGTACAGTACAAAGAAATTGTCTAATAAGGTTCATTTACATTGTTACCTGAGGCCATAGGGAATTGTGCAAAGCACATTGCATAATTCCTCCAGGCTATTAGTAGGTGTATTTTCCACCATAAGTAGAAAGGAGAGAAATTTCAAAGAGATCAGGAAGTCAAAAGGAAAAAAAAAAAAAAACACACACAATAAAAATGTTCGTTCTGATGCAATGGAGAGTTTTTCTCTACTCTCTGTAGTTGGATTTCTATTTTTAAAACTAGACTTCCTTAAAAAAAAAATGACTGCTGCAAACATCATAAAATATAATGGTACGATAAGACCAAATATACACTGAAATATCCTAGGTATGAGAATGTTCAGTTCTGAGTTCTCTCCCTTTTCAGGTCAACTTAGAGGTGACCAATATTACTCTTGAAAAGTGATATCAAAGAATATGTTCTCCAGGGATGAAGAGAGAGTCCCAGCTGTTGTGGTTAATTGGAAGTTCAGTCTTTCACCAATTATTCTTAGCATTCTATTCTTTGTTTTAATTCTCTAAAACACTTTCACAATATGGAGAAAGTGTACCTAGAGTCTACTCCAAACCAGAAAACACCATCAGTGTTTCAGCCATCACAGGAAGGGATTATTCTTTCAGTTTAATGATTGATCAACTGAAGATAATGAGAATTATGGGATTGTATGTCTGGCTATTTCACTTGAAATCTGAAACCCAGCATTCCAAGCTCTGTACCTGTGTATACATATACATGGATATATGTATTTTTTAAATGAATTCTTTATTTACTTAATTTAATTTGCTATTATTATATTTTAATTTGACCAGAGAAAGACACAGAGAGAGAGAAAGTGAGAAAGCAAGCTGTCAGATCTGGGATTCAAACCACGATCAATCATTTGGGAGTCCAGCACCCCAACCACATCACCACCTACCAGCCCCTATATGTGTATTTAAGAGTCATTCAAATTCTAACCTGACTTCTCACACATGTATCTGTGACTTCAGTGGGGAAGTAGGCATCAATCCATCTGTTCACTATCCATCATTCACTTGTTGGTAGACCTGTAGTAATTTCTTATACTCCAGAAAATGTCCTTAGTAGTATTAGAGTAATGAGAAAGAAAAGAAGAATGGAATACAGGGAGGCCTAGTGAGCATGAAGTATTAAACATTTACTGGAACCTCTTGGAAGTGTATAGTTCACAAACTGCCACCCTGCATCAACTCATGCGATTCACATAAGAAACCTTGGGAGATCACAAGTGAGCATTACTACCCTCAGTCTTTCTAGAGAAAGAATTAAATGACCTGCTCACCCTAATCCATATAGCTAGTCCTTGAACCCAACACTTCTGAGTGTCAATATGTGATCTTTACCTACCTTCTTATCCCTCACATTTAGAATCTAATAACAAGTCACATTTTCTACTCATTCCATAAACAGTTACTGAGCAGCAGTAACAATTCTTGTCATTGTGCTAGGCAAGGCAAGTTGGTGAAGAGCAAGTAAAACACGTCCTTTAAATCAAGACTATAAGTCAAGGACACAGACACCTAGAGAAAAGCATGATGGGTACCACCACAGAAGAAGCTCAAAATGTAGTGGTAGTTCAGAGATGGGAAAGATGACAAGGACTTGAAGAACATTTTGGAAGAACCTGAATTTCAGCTGAACATGGAGAGCAAGGAACCATCAGAGAATGATGTATCAAAGACACAGAGATAGGAAATACAGAAAAGCATCACGTCAGTGTATGGAATGCATTTCAGCTGCTGCAAACCTCCCTGCCATGAATATTTTACTGCCAAACTCTTGCTCCTCTTTCTAATTGTGCTTGATGACTCCTGAAGTAGAGCTCTAAATCAACCTTCTGAAGTTTCTGTACAGAGCTAACTACTCACAAGTGGAATATTGGTGTTTTCTTGTTATATTGAAGAAGTGCATGTGTGTGTCTGTGTGTGTGTGTGTGTAAAGTAGGGAATCCAGGATAATTCATGTTGATAATCAATAGTAAACATATTTATGATGAATACATACAGAAACTTGGCAGGGTAAAGACAGAGATGAGATTATTCTCCATAAGAGGAAGAACAGGGACAACATTGCCTGTGCTCCAAATGGTTTCAAGCATACTCTCCAGATAAGAGTAAATATGTAACTACTGAAGTATAGATTGTATGGTGGCCACCATACCAAAGAGTGACACATCTGCTTTAATAAGTCAGGCATTGACCTTGGAGTTGATCTTTACTTGGAATATTCTGGATGTTTGACTTAGAAGTGCAACTTGAAAGACAGACTTTTGAAATCTGGGAGTCAGCACAAAGAGAGCAGAGACACACATACACCCAAGAAATTATTTCAACCCACAAAAGTGAAATGAAGATCAGTGTCAGTGAAGGAGATAGAAGGTTCCTAGATATGCAGTTACAGATTTGGAGTTGTCTTTTATTCATTTAGTCATTCTTCTTTTCATCCTTTTTTTTTCTTTCTTTACTTCCTTTCTTCTTTTCTTTTTTGGTATGGTTTTTGTTCACAAAGATAGACACGGAAGGCCTCTGGACATGGAGTCTTTTTTAAAATGAAAAATCAACTGCTGGGAACCAGCAGTTAGCGTAATGGCTATGTCGCTGGACTCCCACGTAGTCGACCGCGGTTTGCGTCCCGGACCCGGTGGCTTAAACTCATGCCGGGCACATGTGCGTGTGTGCCCAAGATCCTGAGAGGAGAATGGAGGAGAAGGGATTGCGGCGTGACCATTCCCCCTGGGGGTGATTTCTCGCTTTCTGTCTCTATGTCTCTCTCTGTCTGTCTGGTGAGCGCATGCTCCCTATAGCGAAAACCTCTAAAAAACAAGAAAAAATCAATTGCAAATACAAAGCATCTTTTAAACTTAAGGGATTTTTCTGGAAACTTTATCTCCTTCACCTTCACCTAAAAAGAGCAAACCCTTTTTTTTGCACAGAATGTTCTTTCAGGATGCAGTTTGATAAGATTCCATTAAAATAGAGAAACCACTTCCAATTAACCTGAAAATCAACATCTCATTGCATTCAAGGAGAGCCAAGGACACAGAGCTTATAATAGCCAAGAGGCTGGCCTTCCTACTGAAGCAGGAAACTCACTTGAAAGGTGCAAACCATCTTTCAAGGCTCTTCCTGCAAATTCCAGATTGCAATCTAACCAGCCTGACTGCTGCTGTTTATCCACACCCACCATGAAGAAGCAAACGTAAAGCCACATGGGTGGAGTCCTAAGAAAACAGTAACAGAAGAGTCATTTAGCAAGAAGAGAGCCCATGTCTATGACCCCAGTGCTCTGTCACCCACATCCAGAGAGAGAGAGAGAGAGAACAAGAAAGACTGTTACAGAGTCACCCAATCATTCACCACAGTCTATGTGGTGATAGACCCAGGATGGAGGATATTGACACACTGGAGAGTCCCTGCACCAACATGAAGTTTGGCTAGAAATAGCTGAAATTATTATTTTGATAAATAGTATTCCTCAATGCTATAATTGGAAAGGGATGAGCTATTTTAAGTTTTATTTGGATGTGTATCCCAATTATGGTTAGCATGTTTAATATGATGGTAAGGGGTGGAGGGGCACTCAAATCTTTGAAAGGTTTTTTTTTTAAAATAGGAAACATATGATTTTCTTGACTCATCTTTATTTTTAAATCCCAAAGTACCCATTTGCTACAAAGATGAATCACTGTGGATATTTCATTTTCAAAGAAATTTTATGTATCTTAACACTAGGATTGGTTTATCAGCAGAGATAGCAGACTGGTCACAAGCAAACTAAATACCCTCAGGTATCGATTATAATGTCAACTGGAAAACTAAATCTGCCCATAACACTTAAAAGGAGGTATCAAGAGTCTTAATAAAGAGAAATAAAAGCAAAAGGAAAAGAAAAGAGAGAAAGAGAGAAAAAAATTATTCCTTTTTCAGTCTAGTCATCAGCAATATGTTAACAAGAAGCTAAGTACACAGTATGGCTTTGTTATCAGAGAGAGTTGGGTTCAAACTCTGGCCCTCGAATCTTGGGTAAATTACTTTCTCTCACTGAGCTATAATTTCCCCACCTGTGGAATGGAGCCTACTATATCACATATAGTTTTTAATGGGAGACCACATTGGAACATAAACCCCATGAGAATAAGGTCTCTTGCCTATTGCTTATTCCTTAACATCAAGTTCCAGATTTGTCACGTAGTAATAGTGATGTTTATTACTCACACTTGGCAGATCTTTTATGGCCCAGATCATGTTCTAATGCTTTGTATATATGCTCCTCATAGCCCCATGGGATTGGAGGTGTTATTACCCCATTTCATGGGTAAGGAAACAAAGGTCCTAAAAGATTGAGTTGAGTTACCTAAGCTCAGACTAAGCAAGAGAGTTGGAATTTGAACATTGTCCCTTCAGTATCACATAGTAATGGGCACTCGATAAATATGTATGAAATGAATTGATGACATGATACACACCAAGCACTCAGAAATATTCAGAAGGTCGACACTCAACAAATACTAGTTGACTTTTCTTTTTCCATCTACCTTCCTATTTGGGAGTAAGAGCTGACTTCATTAATGAGGTAAGAATTTTGAGGTAGTATGATTTAAAGGGATGTGTAATGGCATTCTGAAGGAGAAGGCAAAGCCTTCCTCACCATTCTGCTGTTTTTCTGTGCACTAGGGAGTATCTGCACCTAATACCCATGCACTTAAAGGCTAGAATCAGTGGATTAATCCAGGATTAGTCAGAAAGGTTTGGCCTGTGTTCACATTTAGGAAAAGAGTGATTCTGATCAGAAATTATTAACATCACAATGGGTGGCACTTGTATAAACCCAATTAATAAGGAGATGCACTTCTTTTCCTCTTTTTATTCACAGATTTGAGAATAAATTTAATTGAGAATATTGTATAACCCACACATGTTTCTTCTCCACCTAAAATCCACAATTAACTTAAGGACCCTGGCTAGACCCTGGGATGAGTTTCAGACATCTGTGATCATGATCACAGCCTCTTTCTTACTCAAACATCTTTTTGTGTGTGTTTCTGAGGATCTTCAATGAGACTGTGTTCTAAAACAGCCAAACCCAACCCTCTTGACCCAGAAAGAAAATCTCAGCCATTGGTAGTGGTGTTAATGGTCAGAATACCTTGCTATCAAATTCAGGAAAACCAAATTCCATGAAATCCCAGAACAATCCTAAAAAGTAGATACTGAGGGAACCAGCAGTTAGCGTAATGGCTATGTCGCTGGACTCCCACGTAGTCGACTGCGGTTCGCGTCTCGGACCCGGTGGCTTACAACTCACGCCGGGCGCGTGTGCGTGCGTGCCCAAGATCCCGAGAGGAGAATGGAGGAGAAGGGATTGCGGCGTGACCATCCCCCTGGGGGGTGATTTCTCGCTTTCTGTCTCTCTGTCTCTCTCTGTCTGTCTGGCGAGCGCACGCGCCCTATAGCGAAAAACCTCTCAAAAAAAAAAAAAAAAAAAAAAAAAAAAAAAAAAAAAAAGTAGATACTGAGTAAGAGGTTAAGAGCACAACCTCTGGGTCAGGGGCCTGGATATTACTCCAGCTCCACCACTGGGTAGCAGTCACTTTGGACAAGTTACTTAACCATTCTGAGTCTCTGTCTGTGAAACTGGGTTAATAATACATAATAATCCCTTATACACTATCGTGAGGATTAAATGAGTTAACTGAGTAAAGGACTAATTTGCAGTACTTGACACATGACAAGTACTCAGCAAAGCCCAGCTCATTATCATTGTTTAGAAGAGATAGGTGTAATAAAGATTAAATTACCTAATATACTAAAATTTCTGTAAAATATATTATGATTTCCTCAAAAAAAAGGGGGGGGGGCGGGGGGGAGGGCAAAACAGAAGACAGTGGGTAGTTCTTGTTTATTCTACCACTGGTCACTTCTTACCTTTGGTCTATTTGTTCATTTCAGTGCACACAGGAGACCTCTCTGGGAGCTGGTATACTGCACCTGGAAGAAGACCCAGCAGTTCCTGAGGGATATTTTCTGAGTACTAAAACTTCTTGACGAGTGAATGAATGTAAGAGGCTAGCGTAACTAAAATGCTGTTAATATGCTCTCATCCTATTCATGGAAAACTCAGATTACAAATGTAATGTAAAGAGCCATCTTTTTTCAAAAATGAACTTTTGGGTCAGCAGCTAGTGTAGTGGTTAAGGTAAGGGTCTCCCACCAGTGGTCGAGTAGTCTCCCACCATAGTTCGAGTCCTGGACCCAGCAGCTTGAAACTTGTGCCAAGGGCATGTATGTGTGTGCCCAAATCTTGAGAGGGGAATGGAGAAGAAGGGATTACAACATTGCCATCCCTTCTGGGTGGTGATTTCTCATTTTCTCTCTATGTTTGACTCTGGAAAGCATATGTGCCCTATGGCAAAAATATCTCAAAAAAATTTTTAAATAGCCTTCAAATATTAAAGAAACTTCAAATATTAAATGACTTTCCCAAAGTCACACTAAAATAAGTGATAGAATTTATCCTCAAATCCTCCTGACTATATTCCAAAGCCTAGGCTCTTTCCACTATTCTATCCAGTTCAGTTGACCTCAGACCTAGTTTGAAGAAGTTTCCAATTGTTCTCATACCTATATTTCTTCATTTATCAGAATAAGAATTAGTTAATTACTGTTATGCTCCTTAGCAGTAATTGAGTACATACCACATCCAAAATAATAAACATACTAAGCAAGATATTTTGGTTACCTGTAGCAGGAACCCAACTCAAAATTTTTCAAGCACAAAGGAATGCATTGGTTTGTAATTGTGAAAATCCTAAATATCAAGCTTTTTTCAGCAGGTATAGCTAAATTCAGGTGCTCCAATGGTGCAATCAGTCTTCTGCCTCTCTCTCTTTCTCTCTTCATTGACCATTCTGCTTTTCTCTATGTTGACATCCTTTGTACCATTTGCCATATGGTGCAAAGATAGCCACCTACACCAGGTTCCAGTAAGTTTAGTACTCCTGAGGGCATATATGCCTCACAGAATAGATGTGAGATCCAGAAAAAGTCTTGAAACTGAGATTCACAGGCCTAGATTGGGTCATGCGTCTTTCACTGAACAATTACTATAGTCAGAGGATGTGGTTCTGCTTGGCCCAGACTGAGTTATGCGCCTGCTCCTAGTGTTAAAGTGGGAGGTAGAAGGCTGGAAACATAAGGAATAGGAGGAGGAAATGTAAGCCATTTCCTACACTCGCCCTGTTGTCGGAAGAACGCATGCTAGTCAGTTATCCAGATATCATTTATAACAATGGGCAATACCAAACAGAGCATGGTTTATTTCAAGATATGTCAGGAAGGATGAAAAATGAAAATCAAAACTCATTCTTCATAATTCTATGCCAATAATGATAAATTAATCATATGGAAAAGTAACCCTTTCTTTACCTGGTTAGTACCTGTAATTCTTTGATTCTCTGGTCATCTGTCAGCCCCTCTGAAAGGTCTTCCTTAATCCCAAATCCCCAACAGACTGTGTGAGGGACCTACCATCTAATTTGTATTTTCCAGTTTACAACACTGTAAAGGATAGAATCTATTTTTCTAACTCATGCTACCCTTTGAGGCGAGGCCCATGGGTTTTATAATATAGCATCAGTGCTTGTTATAATTTCAGTACCTTTTAAATAAAAGGGATATCAGATGAAGTGAATAAGAAGTAAAGCTCTTCTCAGTGTTTCCATGCCCTTTGTTACAGTTTCTTATCTCTGCACTCTGATTTATTGCTGTCATTTTTTGTTTGTTACCTGACTGTATGCACAGTAATGACATTGGTGAGTGAAAAGATCATCAACTTTAGACTTAGGCAAAACTTAATTTTACCCCCAAATCTTCATCTACTAGGTTGGGAAAATTTGTTCATTCATTCATTCATTCATTCATTTTTACGTTAAACAAGTATTTAGTAAGCACTAGAGTTAAAGGGCCATATACAGACTATGGAGAGCTGGAAAGAATAGAAAACCCCCATTGGAAAAAGAAGAGTTTCAAGGAAATAAATCATAGTTGAGGTCTGTCATATAAAGGCAAAATTATCTTTACCACAGTTTCACATGGCAGACTGATAAAAAAAAAAAGTTACAGAAAGCTGGAGATCATACCATCCTGGACCTGAAGACAATTTTAGCGCTATCTACAAGAATGGGGAGTCTTTCTGGTAAAGGGTGAACACAGAGAGAAAGAGAGCTAAGAAATGGAAGAAAGCATCATTTGGAGTCATTTGAGTCCCTGAATTCAATTGCATTCCACATCAAATCTACTCCTCAATTTTTCACTAATGTGAGATTTTTTTAAATCTTTCTTTCATTTAATAATGCATATAGTTGATTGTATTGTTTTGCAATCTGTAATTAAAAAATATTGAACCGTCTTCCTGCACCACATGGATCCTAGTTCTCAGAACAATTCCTGGAGTACAGAAAGCGTTTGATAAAAATGAATGGCATGAATGATTAAAGTGTTGGGACCAGCAGTTAGCGTAATGGCTATGTCGCTGGACTCCCACGTAGTCGACCGCGGTTCGTGTCCCGGACCCGGTGGCTTAAAACTCACGCCGGGCGTGAGTGCGTGCATGTCCAAGATCCCAAGAGGAGAATGGAGGAGAAGGGATTGCGGCGTGACCATCCCCCCTGGGGGGGTGATTTCTCGCTTTCTATCTCTATGTCTCTCTCTCTGTCTGTCTGGCGAGCGCACGCGCCCTATAGCAAAAACCTCTCCAAAAAAATTGATTAAAGTGTTCAAACACAACATAAACTTGCATAGCACAGTCTTAGGAAGACCCCTCCAGCAAAGAAATATTAAACAAAGGGCTAAGAAAGTCATAACTTGCAATGATTTTAAATGGTTCAAACAGGAGGCTTATATGCAATGAACTCCAAGTTCTCTTCTAATTCTGATATCTTAGGATTTTATGCTTTCAATTCTTAATCATATGAATTTTAGATAGCTTTGGGATTTCACACTTTCTAAGACAGAGTTTCTTGCTTTTTGGAAAGAATGTCATATTCAGATTTATCTTCATTCCATCATGCCAACACCTTGATTTAAGAGAACTGAAAACCCTAATCACTATGCACTAAATATTGAGTAAGTGGTGTGGAAAGACCTACTATTGACACCCAACAAAGAGTTACTTCCCTCTTGTCTGGTTCTCTTTTAATACTTTGATATTTGTCATGGGTTTGTCTAAAATATTCCTGCCTGTTATTTGTGCCTTGGAGTATTTATATGCAATAAATATCTTTAAATATGAAAAAATAGCTAGTGTGTGAACAAGAACTACTGAGACAGATGGGCCTACAGCAAACACATTTGGCCTGTTGCAACACATAATTTCATCTTTAAGAAACTGCTATATAACTCATGAGATGTATTCAGCTGCAGTACAATCCAGATAAGATGGGAGGAATTGGCAGTGATGGATGACGGAATGATTGTTCACTTATTCAGCATATGACATTTGCACTCAGAGATTTATCTCCCATTGGAGAAAGGTAATCACAGTTCTATCACTGCATTTATCATGTGTTTGCCCCAGTTATTTCCTGCATACAGGTCCACTCCCTTGCTGCTAGGTGTGTAAGATGTTATCAGCCTATATGCAAAGTGGGTTGCCATATTCCATAAGCTGTACATGAAAAGGAAAGCAAGTATAGCCACTTGTTCTCTGGGTGAAATCTTCAGGTTGACATTGTATACAATTAGTCTAGTGCTTGTGCTTTTTTTATTATGTAGATGAAATCGAATGTGACAGAAAACTTTGATGTGAGTGAATGAGACTCACAGTGATCTATGTGGTGCCTACAGAGCTTACCATTAATCACAGCATAGAAAAAAGTGAGTTATTGAATAATAGTTTAATTTTATTTTTGGTCCCTAAAATGCAAATTGTGTATAATTGCTCAATATAGAGCTCCCAGCAGATGCTCATATTTTGGCATGGACCCGTTGATAACTTGTCAAAACTGGCTTCAGTTACAACAGGCCTTTGTAGTGAAGGGGGAGAGGGGAGTTACATCTGGCCAGAAACTGATATTTCAAGTGCATACAATTAGGATTGTTGAAGATTTAGTTTTCCCTATAAGTTTCATACAAACTTGAAACTTATATTTGAAGAGATCATGAAATCTTCTATGGGATATGAAATGAGATGCCAGGGCTCTTGAAAAACACAGCTTTATTGGATTGTTGGAAGTCATGATGTATTTTTCTATGTAAAAATGTGTCGTGACATTTCCGATGACCCAGAATAAAACCAATAGATATGTGTTGACTGTCTGTATATTCAACAATTAAGTACACACAGAGGAATATAAATAAAATACACATGAGTAAATTTTAATAAGGAAGCCTTTAAAGGTAAGAAAGAAGATACAAAGTTTAAGAAACTTTGTTTTATATATACGGAGCTTCTTGTTAATGAATGTCCTTCTCACACTCACATTACTGAGAACAAAGAGATATTTTTATGAAAATCTTTAGAGAAAATCACCAACCAGGCACTTCGTTCAGAGCACTTCTCTGTGCCAAACATGGGAGATAAGATGGTGAGACATTATGCTTTCGCTAAAGTAAGCTCACACATAGGGGAGCTAAAATGTTAACATTGAGATAAGCTGGTTTGACAATGCTTGGCATTGCTATCTATAGATCACATACAAGGGAACAGCAGGGCCGGCTGGTGGCCTGATGGTTAAGGTGGCTGGATCCCACATGACTAGCCATACAGTTTGATTTCTGAGTCCAGTAGCTTGAAAAACATACTGGGCGTGTAAGCGTATGTGTCCAGAGTCCTGAAAGAAGGGAGAAAGGAAGAGAAGGGATTGTGGTGTGACCATCCCTTATAGGAGATCATTTTTCACTTTCTTTCTCTCTCCCTCTTTGTCTCTCTCTGGTGAGTGCATGCTCCCTATAGCAAATAAAATAGAAAAAAAAAAACAGAAAGAGAAGGAGAGCTACCAGGATTCCAAATGGCTTGGTTTTTTTAGTAGCACACAGGAGAGAAACCATTGAAATCCCAAGATAGTGGTGGTGGGTAGCTGCATCTGAAGTAGAAGGCACAGTCTAGACTGTAGCAGGAGGAAAGCTCTGGGCTTATGCTTCCCAGAGTTTCTCAAAGTGTCATACAGGAACTGGTATCATTATTAACTGAAAACTGGTCATAAATGCAAATTCTCCAGCCCCACTGGAAACACCTGAATCCTTAGGATTGGAGCCAAGGAATCTGTGATGTAACGAGCTCTCCAAGTAATTATGAAAAAATATGCAAGTTTGAGAACTACTGCTCTAGGTCATTCTTCTTTAGAGAGTTAAAATTGCTAGAGCATCAATGTATGTGAACAACTTACAAAGATAATTAGACAACCGTCAAAGAGACTGAGTATGAATTAGTGATTAAACACAATATGAAGGATACTAAGAAAAGAATATGAAATGCGAATTATTAAACTCGGGGCAAATATGATGGGTTAAGTAACCATAATTTACTATATGAATCAATACTGAATCACATATAGTTGTAGTCATGTAAATACTAAATATAGTATTGATCTAACCAAAATTATGATGTAACTATGTGGAGAAACAGGATAAACAGCAGGGGGTGTGTTTATATGGTGGGAGTTGGGACATTGCAGAGAAATGGAGAATCTTCATCTTCTACCACAAAAAGTCAATAGATAGTACCTAAAACTGAAATATTGATTAGAAGCAATACATATCTATATTATTTAGAGACTGGAAGGCTAATACTGCAAGAATTAGCTGCAAGTGTTGAAAGTGGTTGGCTATGAAACAAGGGAATAGGGGAAGCTGATGTCTTTTCATAGTAAATCTTGACTTTTTGTACTCCATGTCTGCTTCACCTGGATTGGAAAGTAAAATCCAAAATAAAAAAATCAGCAGACATTCCCTTTCTTCTTTGAAGACACTCTCCCAGGTCTTTAATTATCTTTCTCTTTTCTTAATTTTTAGAGCCCTTAGTTTCTAGTCTGAGATATGCCCTCCTGTTTTTATAATAAAAATTTACTAGAATTCAGTCTTGCTGATTTATTTACATATTATCTGTGGCTGCTTCGGTGCTAGCACAGAATAACTGAGCAGCTGTAATCAAAGTCATATAGCCAGGGCCAGCAGGTGGTGTGGAGATAAAGGTGCTGGACTCCCAAATGGCCAACCATGGTTTGAGTGTCAAACCTAGTGACTTGCTTTCTCACTTTTTCTCTCTTTCTCTCTCTCTCTCTTTCTCTCTCTCTTGTGAACATACATGCCCTGTAGCAAATTTAAAAAAAAAATGATAAATAAAATTAAACAAATAATTCTAAAAAAAAGAAAGAAATCATATAACCCAAAGCTTAAAATATTTACTATCTGAACCTTTACAGAAAAGGTTTGTCATCTCTTGATCTAGTCTATTTAACACCCAAAACAATAAGTTGTATTTTTGTATTTTGTCCTCCATACTGGATTTCACTCAAATCTTACAACACCCATCCTACTTAGGTAGTATCATATTAGTAATGAAACAAAGGCTCAGGAAATTTTAGGAAAACTGATCAAGGTCAATTAAGTCGTCAAGCTTAGTTTCAAACTGAGGGCTATCTAAAAACCAAAGTTTATATTCTTTTTGGTGATCATGGCTGTGTCTATTCAGCTTTTCATATTAATATATTTTGCTCTTCCTTGATGTGAACTCCATTTAGGGTAAGAACGATGTCACAATCATCTCCATATCTCTTGTGTCTGGAACATAAGAGACACTCAAAGTTCTTCATTGGTGATGACAAAGATGAAGGCAAAAGGACCACTCATAATTCTTAAGGCAAATTTCTTGTTTTCAAAGCAACTGTAGTGATACTGATTATTTTATTTTTAAAGAACTGAAATATGCCTGGAGCTGCTTTTTTTTATTTGAAGCTTTCTGAATAAATAAAGCCTGATTGTCTGGAAGAGGTTACACACTAAGGCATGAATGATGCCCATTCATCTTCTTGTGGTAAGGCTCAGGTTTCCTGTTTTGCATTTGTCTCAATCTAGACTAGAAGCTCTCAGAGGCAGAGGTTGCATGTTTATATGCCCAGGAAATTCTCTGGTCACCTGTGTTGTTCCATGACTAATAGCTAAAAATAAAGAAGCCATCATGCATTGTTGGTGTGAGGTTTGCTTCATACCCCAAAATGTATTCTGAGAATACTGAGTATGGGTTTTCTTTAACCAACTTAGTCTTCTTCTAAAAGCAGAAACCTAGTGAGAATTACTCAAGGGACTATGACATTATTGTTTTGATTGGGAAGGTTACTGTGACTGATATATAACTAGCTAGGTACACTGTCAACACTTTTTTGTGTAAAACCATACTGTGTTTTTTTTGTTTTATTTTTTTCTGTAAAGTGAATAGAAGTATTGATGAGAAGTCAAAGCTTGGAAGAAAGCATAGAGCACATCTATTCTCAACGTCTGTCCCTATTACAGCATTTGTGATACACCTAGTTGTTATACAGTTGTACTCGAGTACCTTGCAGAAAGAGAAATAACCTAACTCAATTCACACTTGACCTCATTTATTCAAATATGTGAACGTCTCTCTTAGATGTTCAGGCATTGCTTTGGACTCAGTTATAAACGTAATTTGCTTGTATAAGAGTAAAATTGGAAGGCTAGCTCCATAACTTTGTGGTGAAGGCAGCTAGATTCCACATGGCTAACAATGTGGTTAGAGTCCTGCTATGCATGTGCATGCATGCTCAAAATCCCTGAGAGGGAAAGATGGAGAAGGGACTGCATTGTGACCATTCCCCATGGAGGATGCTCTCTCTCTCTGCTGTTCTGTTGCTCTCTGGCAAAATCATATGCCCTCTAGCACACATGCACACACATACATCCCCACACACATACACACATGCACATACATGTACACACAAAAATTGAGTCCATTTAGCTTATATTAGAAACTTGGATTTTTAGTTCTATGAATCCAAAAGTCTAACTATCTTCCTATGATAGTTTTCTCTGCTCTAAGCATTACAGTTCCTGAACCCATTGCTCATATACCATGGTTTTAAGTCTTCTTCCCCTTTAATCCAGTTCATTTTTTATCCTTCTCAAAATGGGATTAACAAAAGTATTGTGTAATATGTGGTCTGAATAATTGGAAGAAAAGTTAAGCTACTCTCTTTTCCTTTACTCACTACATTTATCAATAAAAAGTTAGTGGGCATTCACATTTTGAGTAGTAAAATACTACTTACTATTTGCTCCTATAGAACTAATTGCATTCAAGTGGACAATTTATAAACCACACTCCTCCTGTCCTGTATCTTATATTACAGGGTTAGCCTTAGAGACCTAGTCTCATTATCTTGACATGTATCAATTTCACCTTGTTATATTAACTCTATTTAATTGCTTAGTTTTAAAAATGAGTGAGATTCTGGGACCAGCAGTTGGCGTAATGGCTATATTGCTGGACTCCCAAGTAGTCGACCTCAGTTTGAGTCCCAGACCTCGTGGCTTAATCTCACGCCAGGCGTATGTGAGTGCATACCCAAATCCCGAAGGGAGAATGGAAGAGAAGGGATTGAGGCATGGCCATCCCCTCTGGGGGATGACTTCTCGCTCTCTGTCTCTCTGTCTCTTTCTCTGTCTTTCTGGCACGTGCACGTACCCTATAGCAAAAACCTCTCCAAAAAAAAAAAAGTTAGTGAGATTCTGGGCTATAAAGATAGAAGACAGACTTTTTGCTCTCTAGAAGCTCACAGTGTAGAGGTAACAATGGATAAGTTAACAACGAATATAAATTGGCTAAGTGCTATGATTGGCACTTACGTGTAAAGTACATTGGGAACACAAAGAAGGGACACACAAACATTTTTTAAGAGAGATTTTTACTATAGAGCACATGCAGAGAGAGACAGAGAAACGAGAAATCCCTCACACACACCCAGGGGAGATGGTCAATGCTGCAATCTGTTTTCCTCCATTCTCCTCAGGACCTTAGGCATGCACACACATGCACCCGGCATGAGTTTTAAGCTGCTGGGTCTGGGACTTGAATCACAGTTGACTACGTGGGAGTCCAGCTATGTAATGCTGGGAGTCCCCCAAGGGACTCACAAACTTTTATATTATTGTTGTGTTGTTGGAAATCTGTAACAAAGGGAGATAAAAATTAAGACTATGCAGACTCCTCGGAAAAGTTAATATTTGACATGTGCCTTGAAGGTGAGTTAAGCCTAACTACGAACAAAAAAAGGCTGAGAACAGATAAAGGACATTATAAACTAGGCTGTTAAATATGACTATTACCCAGACATGACCATTGAGCACCTGAAATGCAGCCTGTCCAACCAAAATATGCTGTAATTGTAAAATACATATTTGAGCTGTGTGTAGTACTTTATATACTAAATACATCAAAATTTACTAAGAAAGAAATGTAATATATCTCATTAATAATTTTTACATTGGTTACATGTTGAAATCATCATATTTTGGATATATTTGGATAAATAAAGTACATGATTAATATTAATCCCATCTGTTTCTTTTTATTTTTAAAGTATGGTTACTAGAAAATTTACAATTAGTTAAGTGGCTCACATTATTTTTCTAATAGACTGTGGTACTCTAGAAAGTAAAAACAGGCAGAGTGATGGGAAGAATAAACAGCAAGAAATTTGGAGAAGCTATACTCTCCTGATTCCAATTCTTGGTTTAGTCATCCATTGTACTTAATAACCAGTTTGGGTAAATAGACATATAGTAATCTCAAACATATCATTAGGGAACATTATAATCTTGCAAATGCAAAGTCGTAAGTCCTACCATTGCTTACCTTCTTCAAGGTTGACATCAACCCATGTTTCAGATTTTTACTGGTCACTTTAAAAAAAAAAAAATTCAGAGTGATCTCATATTTTTCATCAACTCCCCATCAAAATGTATACAGTATATATTTTTTCAACAGAGAACTCTCTTTTTTTGTCTTTTAAATGTTTCTTCCCTTTGCATCTAATATTGACTCTCTACCATCCACTCACTACCATCCACTCCGCTCCCTTACAATCTCTGGTATCTAGACGTATCCTCTCCACTATAATATAGTCAGATCTTTCCATTTCTGCCATGGAGTACTGGTACTCAGTAAATTGAGTGGGGTTGCACAGTGTGTATCTTTCTGTCTGGCTCATTTCTCTCAACATTAGGTCTTCTATATTCATCTACTTTGAATCAAACAATAAGATCTCATTGTTTCTTATAGCTAATATTCCATAATATATATGTGTGCATACATGTATACTGTTATTCAACACATATATCTCAATTTTCCTCATGAGATTTGCTCTCCAAATCAAGAATCATTCCAACTGTGTGACATTCAGTAAAAATATCAGTGGTCACCAGGGTTTGGGGGTGGGAAGATGAATAGACAGAGTACAGAGATTTTCAGGGCAATGAAACTATTATAGAATGGCTTCCTCTCACCACAGACTAATTTGTATCATGGCTTCATTTGCAGAATTTTTTCTTTATCTCTTCAGAGTTTAGGTTCTATTGGATTTGAAATCAAAACTCCCAGGAAAAGAACTTTTCCAACAAGGAACAAAGCAAGGATTTCATTTAACTTGATGCTATGACTATCCTCTGATGACTTGTGGGTCCTCACTGAGATGGATAAGCTGATAAATAGTTATCACATTGGCAAGCTTATTGACCTTAGTTACCAGGAAGAGCTAAAGTCACTGTTAACTAACTGGGGCAGGAAAATGTGTGTTCAGAACCCAGGAAATTCAACAGTACATCCTTACTGAGGGCCGATAGTAACCATAAATAGACACTGCTCAATATAAATAATCTACTGGCACCAGCAGTTAAAGATCCTCCCTTAAATGCATCATTAAATTCCACAAATGTAAGCCAAAAAAATGAATACATACTGGCAATGAAATCAAGGATGAGATAAAGAAGATATCTAGCTAGCTATTTTGCAAGGCTGCATTTGAACAGAAAAAAAAAAGGAAGAAGAAAAGGATGGGAGTAGTTATGAGTAGAAAATGTGATCTTGGGAAAGACAACTACAAAATGAAGAAGAAGGAATGTATTGAAGCTGTTTATGAAATTCAAAGTCCCAAATCCCTCCAGCTTCTGAGATTAGCCTTTTCTTTGACATCCAGAAATGTGACTAGGGCTTCCATCACTCATATAATGAGAAGGTCAGTGCAATCTCTGACAGATGTGAGAATTCCAAGGAGGCCTACAAGGAAAACTGACAGATTATACTTCCCTAACTTCTCAGTTCAGACTTTGTTCCTTGCCTAACTCAGTCTTCTTTTTCTGTTTTCGATATTTTCTTTGCCATTGTCTTCTCCATACCATATTGTACATTCTGGAGATGCAACTTTCCCATAATTTTTTCTTTTTTTCTTCCTTCCTTCCTTTCTTCCTTCCTTCCTTCCTTCCTTCCTTCCTTCCTTCCTTCCTTCCTTTCTTTCTTTCTTTCTTTCTCTCTTTTTCTTTTTTCTTTCTTTTTCTTTCTTTCTGTCTTTCTTTCTTTCTTTCTTTCTCTCTTTCTTTTTCTTTTTTAGGTTTTTGACACAGATCACATACATTCACCAGAGAAGAGAGAGATAGAGGTAGGAAAAGGGAGCTATCACTCCATTAGGGGAAGGCCTTGTTGGAAACCCTTCTCCATTCTCTTGTGATTTGGGGCACACATGCCTGGTGTGATTTTAAAGCTACCAGGTCTGGGATTTGAACTGAGGTCAGCCATGTGGGAATCCACCTGCCTTAACCACCATGCCATGTGCTGGTTCCTCTCTTTATTTTTTAAATGCTTTGTGTCATCATATCACTGGGTTGTCATGTATATAAACATTTAGTTAGAGGTTAAAAACAATATCAATGGCAAGTATAATACAGCACAGATAGGGAAATAATTTCTTTTCTTTTCTTTTAGAGATTTTTGCTTGCCAGAGAGAGAGAAACAGACAAAAAGTGAGAAATCCCCCCCTCCCAAGGAGGGATGGCCACACCCAAATCCCTTCTCCTCCATTCTCCTCTTGGGATTTTGGGTATGCATGCACATGGCACATGTACTTGACATTAGTTTTAAGTCACCAGGTCTAGGACTCAAACCATAGTTGCCTATGTAGGAACCCAGCAATGTAACCATTATGCCATCTGCTGTTCCCCAGGAACCAATTTCTTAAAGTTTTTTGATCACCTAGCATAAAAAGGCACTAGAAATTGGTGGTTACCATTCACTTGGGCCTCAACCTGTAACCATTTTGCTCAGAGCCATTATTTCAAATGAGATCTAATAATAAACAAATGAGCTTTAAACTAAGATAATGGCACACAATAAGTACATACTTTTACAAGAATACCCCTGTTTGTCTTCCTGTACATTTGCCATTAGCATGAGAAAGACATACTAGAAGGATAAGAAAGATACGAAGCAGAATTGATCCAACTAGCCCAATTGTGGTGACACAGTTGTAGTGCAGTGCTCTACGATGCTAGAAGCCATATAGAAAAGCCGAATTTGGTTCCTGGGCCAACTTGCACATGCCAGACCTATGTTTCTCTCTCTCTCTCTCTCTCTCTCTCTCTATCTCTCTCTCTCTCTGTCATCTCTCTATCATGAAATAAATAAGATAAAAGGGTCGATCCAGTTAAGCCCAGTCTAAATCCAACACCATCTATGATTTGCACATGAGCAGCAAGGCCAGCCTAGATTACCTGGACCAGCTGACATCCACCTGACTTTCAGAGATGTCAGCTATAACAACAAATGCTTGATATTGTAACCAATGTCTGTCGGGATGGTTTATTACACTGTAAGTGCTAACTGATAGAACCTATAGTCTTTTCTGCAGGACAGAATGGCAGAGTCAAATCTCAGACAAATAATAATATTCTGTAAAGAAGAGTATGGTTATTGGGAAAGCTTGTGTCCTAATGGTTAAGGGTGTCAGATTGCTTATGGCCAACTGCAGTTCGAGTCCCAGCCCCTATGGCTTGTAAAACAGGTAAGCTATGTATGAATACATGCCCAAAATCCAACAGGATGGAAAAATGAAGGAGAAAGGATTATAACATGACTGTGCCCTGTGGAGGACTCCCTTTCTCTCTGTGTCTCTCTGGCAAGCACATGTGCCCTCTAGCAATTAACAAACAAACAAAAACACCAAGAGTATGGCTCATTAACAAAGAAATCCTTGGCAAGAAATACTAGAAATAAGAAAATATCCTTAAAATTGGGGAGCAAAGTTTTATAATATTAAAATATAAAATAGGAGCCAACAGGTGAAGTGGTGGTTAAAGCACTGGATCTCATACAGCTCACTGTGCAGTTGGAGTCCTGGACTAGTGGCTTGAGGAACATGCTAAACGCTTGTTAGTGCATGCCCAGGATCCTGAGACGAGAATAGAGATGGGATTGCCATGTGACCTTACCCCTTGGGGGGTGATTTCTCATCTTCTCTCTTTCTGTTTCTCTCTTTCTCTGGTGAGTACGTGTACGCAATAGCCCCAAACTAAACATATTTTAATATATTTATTTATTAAATATTATGATTAAATATTATGATTTTTTTCCCTTGGCAACAGTCAGAATCATACAGAATGAGTAGGAAATTTAGGAATCAGATAAATCTGGCTCTATCCCAATCGTGTGATATAGAACAAGTTATTTAATTTAACCTATCACTTTTCTCATCTGTAAAATAAGATTATAAATATATTGTGTACATTATAAAATCACACATACCTATATAAAATTATTGTGAGGAAATGAATGGCATACAATATTAAGAACACAAAAACATTTATTATAGAGTCCAGCATAAGACAATTACTCAACATATTGCTAGAAATAATTGTTCTTCGGGCTTAAACTCCAAGCACCCTATTTCTATAACTATTTTTAAAACATAAGATGTCTTTAAAAGTACCTAGGTGTAGAACAAAAAATAACCACCATTTTGCTGATTTTTAAAAATATATTGCAATTGACAATTTACTTAGAAAATCTGGTTTATGAAAATTTAAACTCTTAAAACATTAGTATATATCAGTTATTTAGACAATAACGTGGTTCAACACATTTTTCTTGACATGTGTAGGCTTTGTTTTAAGAGCTAGAAATATAGTAGTAAGTAAACAAAGTCATAGAAGTTTTTTTTTTTTTTTTTTTGAGAGAGAGAGAGAAATTTTTGCTATAGTGAGTTTGCACTCACCAGAGAAACAGACAGAGAGACAGAAAGAGAAAAAACACCTCCTGGAGGAGATGGCCATGCCACAATCCCTTCTCCTCTATTCTCCTCTCGGGATCTTGGGCACACATGCACATGCGCCTGGCATGAGTTTTAAGTTTTAGATCCAGGACTTGAACCACAGTCAACTAAGTGGGAATCCAGCAATGTAACCATTATGCCTTCTGCTGGTCCCATAAAACTTGCATTATAATGGGAAGGTGTGAGACATAGTCAATGAACAAATACATGTATGAGATATCAGGAGGAGACAGAGTCCATAGAGAAATAAAAAGTTGGATGCGGGCAGTAGAGCAGAACTACTTTAGATAGATCATGAGGGGCTTTGGACGAGCAGATGGCATAGTGATTATGTCACTGGACTCTCACATGGCTGACCAAAGTTTGAGTCCCAGACCCTGTAGCTTGAAAATCACCCTGGGTGTGTGCATGTGTGCCCAAGATCCTAAAAGGAGAATGGAGGAGAAGGGTTTTCAGCATGGTCATCCCACCGGGGGATTGATTTCTCATTTTCTCTCTCACTGTCACTGTCTCTCTCTCTCTCTTTCTCTCTCCAGCGAGCACACATGTCCTAAGACAAAAAAAAAAAAAAGTTAAAAAAAAAAAAAGAATCCTGGAGGCCTCTCTGAATGAGTTATGTTTGAGCAGAGAGGCAAAGAAAGTGAGTGCATAAGTCTGGCAAATACTGGGCAGAGGAACTATGTAACCCCAGTGAACTGCAATGGCATGGACCTTAGGTGGACTGTGTCAGGAATGTGAAAAGAATAGCAAGAAGGCCAGAGTGAATGGAGCAAAGTGGATGAGGAGATTCATAGGAAACAGGTACAAGAGGCAATGGAGGAAGAGAAGGTAGTGAAGGTCATACAGTTCTTGGAAAGACTGGTTTTTACTCTCAAGTGGGAGAAGAGCAATATGGAGGTTTTGAGGCTGAGGAAGATATGATCTGGATTATTTTTAAAGCACATTGCTCTAGTTTCTTGTTTAAGATTAAGAAGACAAGTGTAGAAGCTGTAAAGGAAACTATTGCTAATAGCCAAGAAAAATATGATGGCTTACACTAAAATTTCCATGTAGTGTAGACATTTATAAAATATGGGCAGATTCTAGATATATGTTAATATTTTGATAACAGAAAAAGAAAGAGGATTTGCGAATGGATGGAATATCATGAATAGGAGTAAGAACAGAGTTCAGGATTACACCAACGATTCTAACAAGAATAACTAGAAGAGTGAAGGTAACATTTGCTGAAATGAAGAAGCCTGCAAGAGGAGTCGCTACCTTGAAATTAGTGAATTCTGAGATATTCATAACTTCAACCATAATTGTTTTTAAAGATATGAACTGAGTCCCAACTGGATAAACAGCCTAATTGCAATGAATATTTGGAGTAGATTTAATTAAATGTTATATTTAGCTCACTATTGCTTTCAATCTTATAAAGATACTAAAACAGGTTATAATGCATCTGTTTATAAAATTTAGCAAATATCCCTAAAGCATTCAAAGAAATATTGGACTATACTTTTAGCATACCGTTTGTAATCTTGTCACATAATTTTTATATCTCTAAGGTTCAGTGATGGTCTTATGATTCAATGTTATTGGCATTAAAAAAGATGGGCAACTGGAGCTCTATGGTAAAACTTCAATTTCTCTGCACTCAGTCAACTTCATTTCTAATAATGGTAACTAAATTATTCCAAAAAGAGAAGTTATGGATTTGGAAAGAAATAGCTGACAAATCTAAATGTATTGAGCATTTCAATTAGAGTTTTTCATGCTCAATTTCCAGTAACTTCCTATTAAAACTGATCTTATAATATCTCCTAATGTTACAATGTTTTGCTGTTGTTGGCTGAGAATTTTTTTTACAGTGGAAAGAAAAAGAAAGCTATCACTCCTTGCTCCCTATTTCCCTGAATGTATCTAACTGACATCTTGATAACTATATTTTTATAATTCTATTGTTTCCCTAACAGAGAATGGTTAGGTTGTCTTTCTAGTTTCATTTGATGCTTTTATTAAAATAAAATTCAGTCTGAAACAAGGAGCCAGTGAAAATTAATTTAATTTGAACAGGCTGAAAGAAGCACATTTCTAACAATTCTGGAAAGGATATTTGAAACCTACCAGAATTTTTACAAAGTTTATGTATACTCTAATGAAAAAAGAGAACTCAAATCCAACGCTTACTTATATGCATAATCCATTTGAGGTAGGAGAAAAAATGCCAAGTAGTCATATTATATATGTCACGAATAGGAATAGAAATAAAAAAAAATTAGAGTTTTGATAGGAAATGTATTGAAAGTTGATTTATGTACTATGAGGAATAAAGTAAAGGGTACTTTAGGAGAGCAAAGCAAAGAAAATAAAATACTCTTGATGTAAAAGAAAAACATTGCACATTCAGATACACAGGAAAGATAAAAGTTCAGGCTCTGGAGAAAAGGAAGAGCAATCTTATTGCTAAAAACGCCATTAAAACCAAAAAGCACACAAAATTTAAAATTAGGTAAGAAATCTTAATTAAACCCACGTATGAGAGTAAATGCTTAATTTCATCTCACTGTTTTAATTTCTTGTTAATCAAGTTGAAGGATTTTTCTTGTTTGGGAGATGATTTTAAGAAAATAAAACCTTCTCTGAAACTAAAAAAGAAGGAAACTAGGATTGCATATTAAATAAATAAAATAAATAGATTAATCAAAACAATAAAGTAGGCTGTGTCATAATCAATATCTTAGTAGTGTTTGTAGTCAAGGAAACATTAGACATTTTTTTCCCCAAATCTTTCCCTAAGTTGTCCAAGTTTCTTAGAATCAACTATTTGTGGGCAATGATTGAAATAGATGCTTAAATCAAGCCGTTCTTTAAATGTGCACACTGAGTTTATATGTCCACTTATTGGTCAAATTTGCATAATGAATTAAACCTCACATGCCCAGAATAGATCATTTAAAACCTATATTAGCAGAGTTATTCTAATCCTCTTAAAACTGCTTGGAAAGGCTGAGAGTCTCAGCCAATTGTGATCCCATCTCTAAAGAGGATACAACTAAATTTATCACAGACTATCAGAATACAAAAGGTAAATGCAGTGAATGTACAGTTTATCTTAACCTATATAAAATAGGAAAAAGACAGAGATGAAGCAGATACTGCATGAACACACCATACAAGATACTCGTGGAGACATAGACAGGACCCACGCTGTAGCACAGTGGTTAAGGCAGTAGTTAAGTACTATGCATTGGGAGCTGAATTTCACATATCTGGCTCCATTTTGAATACTGGCCCTTGAAAAACATGCCAGCCACATGTATATGAATACTCAATGTCCTGACAGAATGGGAAAATGGACGAAAAAGGATTATGCATAACTAGACCTCATTAGGAGGCGCTCTCTCTCTCTCTCTCTCTGTCTCTGGCAAGACACATGCTCTATGGCAATAAAAAAAGAAAAAAAAATACACACCAGGCAAAACAGGAAAAGCTCAGCATAATGTTAAGGTAAGGTGATGTATGAAAAGGCTAAATCTTAGTCTTAGTACTTAGGATTGATTGCTATAAATACCAGTGTCATATAATAGATGTAGATGTGGAATTAACATACTCAGCACCCCCAAAGATTCAATATAAGGACAAACATACTCATTTTGTAGATGGAAACAATGAAATATAGCATGTGAAAGAGTTGCAAAATATTTGCACTGGATCAAGAATCCATTAAAGAACCAAACTCTAGTGAGACGGCTAATTTTATGTATCAACTTAACTGGGCTAAGAGGTGCCCGTATACGTGGTAAAATCATTATTTCTGAGTCTATCTGTGAAAGTATTTCTAGAAGAGGTCAGTTAGAATCAGTAGGTTAAATAACAAAGATGGGACCTCACCAATATGGCATCATCCAATCCATTGAGAACAAGAAAAGAACAAAAAGACAGAGGAAGGGTGAATTCTCTGACTCTATTCCTAAACTGAGATATCTGCTTTCTCCTTCCTTTCAACACTAGAGCTCCTGGTTCTCAGGACTCAGACTTAGACTTAATGATACTGTGAGCTCTCCTGGTTTTCAGTTTGTGGATGACAGACAGTGAGACTTCTCAGCCTCTATAATCATATGAGTCAATTCCCATAATAAACTCATCTGTATCTATATTTGTAAATACAGATAGGTCATATTGGTTCAGTTTCTTTGGAAAAACCCTGATTAATCGACCTAGTAATATAAAAAACCTTAACTTCACAAGTCATTTACCATCCCTTTAATAGTCTACCTCTTCTTTTAGGCACTAGGGGTTGGGATATCCCACAAAAAGTACATTTATTGGGAATTTACTTCAAATGTATACCTATTAACTCTTAAATTGAAGGTATCAAACACGGACTTTCACCTCCCTCCCTCTCTCCCACATGCTTGCCTTCCCATCTGTGGATATCCTGTGCCTTTATAAACATTATGTTTCATGTTTATGTGAGTCTCTCAAGGGCCTGGTGTCCATTCTTTACTAGAAGTATCATCTCCTAATGGTAACATTATCTCCTAGTTTAAAAGTCAGGAAAAAATAAATGTACTAGCAGCAATTTAATTTTTCTTAAGACTTCTTCCTCATTAATTTATTGTTAATAATATGTAATTAGCATTTTCAATGAATAGGTAAGTGCAAAACCAAAATTTCTAGTCTAAAAGAACTTAAACAGAGCTATTCCATGAGCCTAAGAAAGAAAGAGAAAAAAACCTTTCTGGAAATCAATTTAAGAAATCAAAATACCATCTTTTTTTTTATTTTTTAGAGAGAGATTTTTGCTATAGGACATGTGCCCTCACCAGAGACACAGAAGAGATAGAGAGACAGAAAGTGAGAAATCACTGCCCCCCCCCGGGGGGGGGGGGGATGGCCACCTCTCAATCTCTTCTCCTCCATACTCCTCTCAGAATTTTGGGCATGCACACACACACGCCTAGTATGAATTTAAACCGCTGGGTCCAAGACTTGAACCACAGTCGACTACATAGGATTCCAGCAACATAACCATTATGCCATCTGCTGCTCCTAGAATACCATCACTTTTATTTTAATTTTGGTGTTCTAGAGGATATATGTACTTGCCGGAGAGAGACAGAGCGGGAGAGAGAGAAATTACCCCCCAATGGAGTGTGGCCACACTGCATTCGCATCTCTTCCATTTCTCCATCCTGTTAGGATTTGGGGCATGCACACATGCTTGACATGTTTTTCAGGCTGTTCGGTACAGGTTATGCATTGCAGTCACTGTGTGGAATCCAGGTCCCTTAACCACTAGGCTACACTAGACTATGGGGTTGGCCCCATTTTTAAGTTTTACAATACACAAGTGAACTGTTAGGACTGTTCTTAAAGTTATGTGTAAGAAAATTGCCGTAGCTGCCTAACTCCCACTGGAAGTAGAACTATCAATACAAAAATTTTTTTTAAGAAAAGGGGGGTATACCATTTCTAGCCAACTGCTTAATGCTACCATTATTCAAAAAGGCAGTTTCCACATAGAAGAAAGAAGATGTGGAATATATCTTTCTGAGCCTGGCTTACTTCCCTGAAGATAGTGTCCAGACTCATCCATGTTGCCACACGAGAGGATTTCGTCCTTCTTGACGGCTGGTATATATACGTTTAATTATGTATATATGCCACGTTTTCTTGACTCATTTATCTGTTGACGATACTTAGGTTGAACTGATAGGTGTAATAATTACCCTGATCTAATTTTTACATATTATATTCATGTCTCAAAATATCACATCATACCTCAAATACAAATACATACACAAATTTTATCTGTAATTCTTTTTAAAAAAAGGAGGCCAGTCCTATAGCCCAGTGGTTAAGGGAACCAGATCGCACATGACCTACTGCATGGTTCGTATCCTAGACCTAGTGTCTGGAAAATACACGCCATGCACATATGTATGTGTGTGCTTAAAATCCCAAAAGTATGGAAAAATGGAGGAAAAGGAATTACAACATGACCATGCCCCATAGGGTAGTGCTTTCTCCCTCTCTCTCTCTCTCTGTCTCTATTGCTCTTTCACTGAGAAACACACATACCCTCTGGCAAGTTTTTTTTTTTTTTTTTTTTTTTTTTTTTTTTAAAGAAGAAAAGTAGCATTTTGATTAGCAATATGGCAATAAAGAGATTGTCCTGTGGCACTTCCTTTGCCTCGGTGACCATGAATTCAGCTTAGAATAAAGAGGCGGTAGAGGAGGGAAAAAAATAAATCCCACCTAGCACAAGTACTTAATTACCTGACCAAATTTAGAAACTAAACGCCATAATATGGAATTAGCACCTGTGTATGAATCAGACATTTCCCCAAGATAGAGAATAGCCTGCATACTCGCTGTCCTCAGACATGAAGTTCTAGCTTGGGCTGTTGTTTTCTGGGAAGCAGTGACTGTACAGCTTTTTCGCATGCCCTGTTGATTTGTAGTGTGATAGTAAATGTGACCCCAAGCTCAGCTTAAACTACAAGTTATTCTAACAGAGATCATGTCAAAGTGCATGGAGAGAAACAAAGCCAAATATTCACAGATTAAAAAAATGCAAACCTTAACACAAGAAAAATTTCTACGGTTCAGGATACTGAGTCTTTGGGGAATACTTTCTACAAAATGGGACACCTTCATATTATACTACAGACATTTGTGAAAGGCAGTTTTACACTCATCCATTTGTTATTCCTAGTGGCATTCCCAAACAAGGCATACAGGAAGAAAACCTACACAGCAGTGATACTGGAAGAAACACTCACATTTCACTTTCCCTCTTGAATATTTAGAAGGATATTTTTCCAGCTGGTTGATTTAAAGAATCTTTTCTCTAAGTAAATCTCCTTTGCCTATTAAATCTCAGTGACACTTTAAATGTGTGAGCACATCTGATCAATTAGAGATTCCTATCTCTTTTCCAAGCACAGTCGGGGTGGAGGAGGGGAAGGAAGGAAATAAGAAGAAAAGAAATTGTATAAAGAAAAAATAGTAATAATTCTGAACATATTGTAAGTTGCCAGTAACGATGTCTGGTGTATTGATAAATACCTTGAAGTAAATAGTGGGCAGTCGATGCTATAACAAACTGCTGGGGTTTATTGCAGCAATAATTCTGTGAAACTCTTAAGCTTCAAGGACCTATTGCTGAAGTAAACCTTATTCGTTAGCATCTACTGGCAGTGGTATTTATATACATACAAATATATTTTCCTTTGTAAGTAAATCGCTTGTGTGGCAAATTGATCATGTATATTTTAGCCAGATGGAAAATATGAACATTTGAAGAAGTTTATCACTAGATAATGTGATCTTGCAAACTTTACAGGTTTCCCTTTTTTTTTTTTTTTTTTTTTTATCTTTTCTCCTCCCCCTTCGGAATGAATGCTAACAGAGCTGACATGCAAACTAGCTCGGCACAGTGCTGGAAAAGATAAAGCTAATCAAAGAGCTCTGACTTGAACCAAGCCTTAGAAGGAAAAGATATTAAGGACTAATGCATTAGTCTGCTAAGCCCTGGTGTCAGCTAGAAGAAAGAAAAAACAAGAGCAAGAGAGAGAGAAAGAAAGAAAAACGTTCTTTAGTGGCGTGCCCTTAATAGGATATACTGGAAGCTGAACTTGAACTTGGGAAGCAGCTAGGATGAATAGCTTTGAAGCTATGTATACATGGAGAGCACAGGGAGACTTACTCAGAATTGCAAGGAGTTTACAGCTTTCAACATGGTGTGGAATTCAAGGCATTTGTACATTCAGGGAAGATGTATACAGCAGTTGACAATTTTTACTACATATTTTGAGAACCCTGAGAGGCCCTGAAAAGTACAGCATTAATGTCTAAGTTTTTGCTACTCCTAAGTAATAAATCCAACCTTCTTTGCTTCTCAGGCTTCTGTATTTCTTCTCTCCCACAGCTTGAGCAGCTAAGTGCCATGTGTAGGCTCAGCCTGACCACCATTCAGGTCCATGTCTCTACTCTTCACTGGACCTCTGAAAGGCTAGCATTTTCATTTCTACCCGTCCACCTCCTTCAGTGGTACAAATTAAGTAACTTGAACCTGATACATGGTTTGTGCAGTGTAGAGATGGGATTTAAACCTATGTTCTCCTATGCACTTTTCCTCTGTTTTTCTGAGGGGGTTCTCAACACTTTCTTCAGTAAGAATTTGTCAGTGATCTCAACTACACTGCCATAGGCAAGCAACAATTTATCTTAGCTGTTGCCATGACCCTGGTTGGGTACCTGTGTAAGGTAACAGAATTCTGCCTCATTTGTGTGTGGTGGTTTTATTTGTTATTAAAACCTGGTCTCTGCCATTGGTCATTGTTTTTATAAACTACAGAGTGTCTTAGAACATGTTTTCTCCATCCTCATACCTTTCAATTTTACTCTCCAACGACTACAGCTGTCATGAAGAAGAAAAGTGATCATTGCTTTTTCATGCTATGCCAGGAACATAGTCTCATTTACTCTTTACAGTCACCATAAGAAGTTTGTATGTAGGTATCATAACCAATTCAGTAAGGAAGAAATAGAAGCACCAGCAGATCAAACAATTTGGCCAAAGCCATGAAGATGATAAAGCAACACATAGGGTGAGATATGAATTTAGAGCTTTCTGACTCCAAATTCCAAAACTGCAGCTCCCATGCTATAGACTTCTCATGTCCCCTCCAAGAAACTAGGATCTGACCTCTAACTTCTAACAGAATAACTAGGAGCCTCCTCACCTTACTGCCTGAGTGCTGCCCATTCTGCCTTTCCTTCACCTCCCAAGATTTGTGGTCAGTTTCTAGGATTTGGGACCAGAGGCTAAGTATGTACCAAGATTTTAGTTCATTGATGTTCCAACTGGATGGGCCCATACATTTCTGATATGGAAGACCTCCCGTACCCTTCTAGCTCCTCTTTCAACTTGGGAAGGAGTTGTACAGGGAGAATTTTAATGAAAGTAGTGAATTGGCTTTGTGTTCCCCCACCATCCACAGAGAAATAAGAGCTGAATCCATTCATCTTCAATTCATCCCAGGCTCTTCTCCTGCTCCCCTTATGAGCACAGAGCCTGTCCTCCTAGTGCTGCTATGGATATATTTCTTTAGAAGGTAGGATCAGGACAGAGATCTTCCTATCCACATCTGTGCCAACTGCTCTTCTGCTCAGAATTAGTGTTAAACAAGTCCCTATAGTTAGAAGTAAGGGAAGGGATAAGGGCAACATGGAATAGGGGCAAAAATAGCAGGCACAGAATCCACCAGTGTCTGAGATTTTAGAATCAGCTTCTTATAGTACCCATATAAGTTAGCAACATACCCTCCAAAAGCCCTGCATAAATTAACTTCAAGAAATGAGAGGTAAAGAGAAAGAAGAAAAAGAAATCGGAAAAGAATGAAATTTGTTTCTTTCTGATCAAAATGGCCTATTACAATAGAAGATCTATCTTTATAAATTTGGAAGCTCCCTAGTCATGACAAAGTATATTCCCCAAACCAGACCGCAGCCAGCAAACTTCCATGACCTGGTCTTTCAATCATCTTGCTTCAATAAACATGCAAAAAATCTGGTACATATACACTACTCAGCCTTAAAAGAGAAAGAGAGAGAGAGAGACCTATGGAAGAGAGGCATTGTATGTCCCCATTTGTTTTATATATATAAACATCTTTATGGCAGAAACTGAAAGATTGAAAGATATAAGAACAGAGAGCAACTGTGGATACTAGAGACAGTGTATAAGGAGGGTAGGAAATGGAAATATGGGAGGGAGGGAATCATGAGGAAAAAAGAAGCAAAACATTTAGTGGATATGAAAATGAAAAATTATCTGTTGATGATAATGTTTAGGTAATATCTTTGAACTAATATACAGTGATTTTATGCTGGGAAAATTCATTTTGTATGTTGTAAAGATGAACACTGCACATCTTTAATGAATTAAAAAGTCTTAAATTAGCAATAGCTACCTATTTTCTTTTAAACATTAAAAAAATTTTAAATCATCTTGCCTCTACATTTCTTTTTTATTTCTATTATAAGCTCTTTTTGTTTTTTATCTAAATTATTCTCTCAAGCAGATTTCTCCACATAGTAGAGATGAGTCCAGAAAGATCAATAGAAATCATAGCTCTCTTGGTTGAATTATACGCTAATTTATAATTATCATTTTAGGAATTTCCAATATTCAGGTTTGCATCTCTTCAGCCAGCATTAAATAATTAATGATTTATAAAACCATGAAAACACTGAAAGAGTTCTTTGTTTAAAGCAACTACAGGGAAAAGCCATATATAAGTTTAAAAAAATAGAAAATTATCACCCTTCCCACCCCCAAGTCTTATGGGCAGGACTCAGAGGGACTTGGTGTTTGGTGAGGAGGAGTTGTGAGAGAGAAGGAGATTCTAGGAAAAGGGTGGAGGTGTCCATAACCGATAAGTGTGCAATCTGGTGAACCAAGAATTCTCTAGAAAATTCTGTGGGAATGTAGATATTGACATCTTCATCATGAGATTCTTATTTAGTAGACCTGGTACTGGGCCTAGAAATCGGCCTTTAAGAAGCATTGCCAGGCAACTATGATTATAGCCAGAAACTATACTTTGAGATTCACTAGAGCAGAATGTTCTAACACAATGCTCTCAAGCTTTAATAGATCTAAGAGTTCCTTCACTCCAAAGAACTTCTTAAAACACAAATGCCAAGAGAATATGATTCCACAAGACGAGAGATCTAATATTTATATTTCTGACAATATTTATAAACCACCTTTTTAAACTAGTACTGATACAACACAATGGTTCCCAAACTGAGCTATACAATTAAGTCTCTTAGGAAGTTTGAAAAAAAAAAAAAAAGGAAATATTTGGAAATTCTGATTTAATTGATCTATAACTTGGGCATCAGGATATTAAAACATTTTCCCAAATTATTTTAATTGAAGCACCAAATATTTCTCACAGGGCAAGTATTTATTCAGTGCCTGCTATATTGTTCAAAGAGGTCAACTGATACGATAATGTTTCAGCAACCTAACAAGATAAAAGTTTATTTTTTTGCTTATACAAAGTCCCATGTGGGTATCTCTGCTGGAATGACTCTCCGCTAAGCAGTGACTCAGAGAACTAAGTGTTTTCCATCCTATGGCTTATCACATAATTGATCTAATTGTAAAGAATACTGAGGAAGGTGGGGACCAGCAGGTGGCATGGTGGTTAAGGTGCTCGAGACTCTCACATGGCTGACCATGGTTCGAGTCCTGGACCCTGTGGCTTAAACTCACGCCGGGTGCGTGTGCGTGCGTGCCCAAGATCCCGAGAGGAGAATGGAGGAGAAGGGATTGCGGCGTGACCATCCCCCCTGGAGGGTGATTTCTCGCTTTCTGTCTCTCTATCTCTCTCTGTCTTTCTGGCGAGCACACGCACCCTATAGCAAAAACCTCTCCAAAAAACTGTCCTATGAGAACTATTTTTTCTAACAGTGGCACTCTTATTATAAAGAAAGCACTATAAAAATCCCCAAGAAATGAATACAATCAAGGAACTAAGTTGATGACAAAGTGAGAGCAGTTTAAGTTTAATAAAAATGTCCACCACCCTTCCTAATCCTCAGAGTGATCTGGGGTTCAGACACCTCTATTGGTTCTAATTGGTTGTTTCCTCTTAATATCAAAGAACTACTCATAAAAACAATCCCCAATTATATATCCAGTATAACAACAGCCCACTTTATAGATGAGGCTCTGTGTTCAAACAGAATAATTGACTTGCCCAAGTCCAGGGTCTAAAAGTGACAGAATCAAGATTCAAATACAGTGTTCTTGCCTCCAGGCCCTATATGTATCAAACTGGGGTGCGACTATCCACTAACAGTGAGGAGTAACCAGCACAAGTATGCCAGGTTGAAATTGTACACCTGCCTGAAACATCAATTAACACATTAAGGCATTTTTGTATATAAGGAAACACAGATGTCTCATGAAACAGAATGCAAATTTCCCATAATATATGATTACAAAGAAATGTAAAATTGGTAGTGGGATGCTTCAGACTATGCTACTAGACCTCTGGGGCCACTCATGTTTGCTTCTCAGGAAGCATGTAAGAAGCATTGGCCTTCTATGTGCCATAAAGAGTCATTATGAAATGCCAAGTAGAGCCCATTATTTGAACCCATTACTGGAAATCTGTCTGCAAAACTGTGTTCAAGATGCAATAATTATTTAGGCAGGTCAGACTTCCCAGAAATGAAGAAAAGTGCTGAAAATAAATAGGAGACAATAAATCTCTTAATGGTACAAAGGGGAAAAATAAAGCGAATTATGTTTTATCTGGCAAAGATATCATAGTCAAGTTTTTTTTTTTTTTTTTTGGGGGGGGGGTAATCCTCATTTTTTCCCTTCTGTAGAAAACAGTTCAAATTTGAAGAAAATTTAGATTACAATTTATAACATAGTGTCCCAGTGCATCTTAATCTACTATACAGAAACTAGTCCTAGGCCAGCCAAAGCTAACTAGCGGGCTATCAGTGAGACTTACAGACAGCACAAATGTATGGTGTGACCTACGGTAGCACAAAGTCATCCGGACTGCAGCTTCTCTGTGGGGGAGGGCCCTGGTAGGACTATCCACAGAAGGAGCCATAGCAAAGAGCAAATGAGCTTCATTTACTTATATCTTATTTTATCTTAGTCCAACATTCAAAGTGGAGCTCTAATAAAGCTGGTGCAAAATAAATAGCTTGCCCTAAAAGCCAGTGAGGATTTCTACCATTCCTTGAGTTCAAATTCAAAGCTTGTAACCTACCCACTCTTGAGCTGGATCATGATACCAGAGATAGTAGAAGAAATAATGCACATGCTTAAAAGTACATATACAGGGACCAGCAATTAGTGTAATGGCTATGTCGCTGGACTCCCGTGTAGTAAACTGCGGTTCGCATCCCGGACCCAGTGGCTTAAAACTCACGCCAGGTGTGTATGTGTGTGTGCATGCCCAAGATCCCGAGAGGAGAATGGAGAAGAAGGGATTGTGGCGTGGCCATACCCCCTGCGGGGTGATTTCTTGCTTTCTGTCTCTCTGTCTCTCTCTGTCTGTCTGGCCAGCGCACGCACCCTATGGCAAATAAAAAGAAACTCTCAAAAAATGTACATATACAAAAGAAATAAATGAAAGACTTCACCCATCTTTCAATAAGTAATAACAATACCCACTCTTATGACTGACCCTGTTGTGGCCTGAAGTAATTTAAATTCAATTATCAATTTTTTCTCCTCAATACTGGGGGATTTTAAAAAGAGATGGGATAAAGGGATAGGGTGAGGGATAAGATCCCAAGAAGAAAATATTTTAGGGCACAAGTTTGGGTTTTAAGGAGAGAGATGGGAGAGATGAGGATAATGGGTATCATTTGTTTAGGGGTGCAATCGTCCCTATTGGTGTATCCCTATTCCCACTCTTGCTCTCTCCTTTCATTTTATTTGTTTGTTTGTTTGTTTGTTTGTTTCTAGACAGGCTCTTATTATGTCATAATACTCCCTCAGCCTCCCTGCTGGGACTACCGGTGAGCAACACCATGTCTAGCTCATTTTAATCTTATTTATTTATTTATTTAAGAGAGATTTTTTTTGCTATAGGGTGCATACACTTGCCAGAGAGACAGAAAGCAAGAAATCACCACCCTCTCAGGAGGATGGCCATTCTGCAATACCTTCTCCTCCATTCTCTTCTCAGGTTTTGGGTATGCATGCACATGCACCTGGCATGAGTTTCAAGCTGCCGGGTTCAAGACTCAAATTTCAGTCAACTACATGGGAGTCCAGTGATGGAACCATTATGCTATCTGCTGGTCCCATCATTTCTAAACAAAGTTGTGCTATGTTGGTCAGGTTAGCTAGCTCTCATTCCTCCTGTATTAGTCTCTCTGAATCACCAGGGTTAAAGGTGCACACCACTGCACTCAGCCTCCAGTTTGGATGGGAAATTGAATCTATATGGGCCATGTCATTCCAGAGCCTTAGCTGTGTGCTGTGTATCCATTTCTTTTCTCTGTGCTTGCTTGCTTCTTTCTTTCTTTCTTTCTTTCTTTCTTTCTTTCTTTCTTTCTTTCTTTTTTAACATAGCATCTCACTATATTACTCAGGCCGGTCTGGAACTCTCAATTTTTCTGCCTCAGCCTCCTAAATAGCTGGAATTACAGGTGCCATCATGCCTTGTCAAACCTGTTCTTGATCTCGGAAAGAAAGCAAAGTTAGATATGAAGAGCTGTGTTCATTGAAGAGTATGGAGATTCTGAATGTGATCAGGATTTTCTTAAGGTTCAGGGTCATGAGATAACACAGAAATAAAGGTAGAAAAGAAGAACCTTCTAACCAAACCCCACCCTCAAACTATCAAATGGCAATTTTGAAATGTTCATCAATCACTAAGCAGTGATTCAGGAAGGGTACCTATGACTAAAGGGGCCAGGCGTTCCCAAAGACACAGGCATGAGAGCAATTTCGAGGTCCTTGGCCAAAACAACTGCAATGCACAATCAATGGCCTGGTGCCTGAACACAAGGAAAATGTCTTCAGAGATTATGGAAGGTCATTGAGACAGTCTTTGCGAACTGGTAATAATAATGAACTTGTGAACATTAGTATACAGTTTACAAGTTATTTTTCCATATCTCATTTGTTTCTCATAATAATTTTAATAGATCGGTAAGACAAACATTATTAATATTTTCATTTTGCAGATGAGAAAACCGAGTCTGAGAGTTCAAGCATTCTGCCTAAGGCAATTCATTCATCTGGGAAGCATCAAGATCAGAAACTCAAAAACAGAACTTCCAGCTCTAGATTCTGTGCTTTTTCCACTGGAACATGTTGCCAGTTTGGAGTGACGATAGTTTACTTAACCAGTCCTTAGGAAAAACATGTCTTTTAACAAAGCTGACTTACCATCAAGAAAGTTGGAAGGAATTGAGCACTGGGTCTGTGGGGAAAAGCACTGGGACTTAAGTCCAGATGAGGAGAAAGATGCTATGTGAGGATGGTCATGACAATCCAGGAAGAACCTCCACGCCTGGGAGACCAAAGCAGGGTGGATAGAGGGGAAGAAACAGAACACCCTCTGGGCAGTGTGAAAGGAAATCATATATTGCTGAGGCAAAGAGGTTCTTAGTAATTGAGAATGCAGGGTATCTTTGTGCTTCTAGAGGGTTCTTTGGTTAGCTGAAATTCCTGGGTAGCCCATTCTCTTCTTAAATAAAGACATTCATGTATCATATTGGCAAAGTGCTTCACCTCCACCATTGTGCCCATTATCTTTGGCTTATACCCTCAGGTACTAAAAAAAATGGAGGGGAGGGACTTAAAAAATAGTGAGTAAACATAGTGTAAGTAATGTAAGAGCTCATAATTTAGAGCAAGGGATGACAAACTTTTTTCTAGAAATGCCAGATAGAAAATATTTTTGGTTTTGCAAGCCATATGGTTTTTGTCACATTGCTCAACTCTACCACCAGCATCAAAAAAGCAGTCGGAGGCAATAGGTAGACAAATAGGTATGACTGGATTCCAATAGAAATTTATTTTTAAAAATAGGCATTGGGGGTGCCTAGTTTGTCAACCACCAAGTTACAGAAAAAAATCTATCTACTGGGACCAGCAGAGAGCATAATGGTTCCATTGCTGGACTCACATAATTGACAGTGGTTCAAGTCCTGAACCTGGTGGCTTGTAATTCATGCAGCGTACATGTATGTACATGACCAAAATCCTAAGAGGAGAATGGAGGATAAGAGATTGCGGTGTGGCCATCCCCCCAGGGAATGATTTCTCACTTTCTGTCATTCTGTCTCTCTCTCTCTCTCTCTCTCTCTCTCTCTCTCTCTTTCTCTCTCTCTCTGGCAAGTGCACATGCCCTATAGCAAAGAAACTCACACAAAAAGAAAAGAAAGAAAACAAAAACTATCTACTTAAGAGTTATTTATTCTCATTTCTATCCCTAAGCCAAGTTAGACAATTGGTTTAGGGATATTACATTAGCTATTTGCTGCCAACTTTTATAACTCAAAAATATTACTCACTGCTACTATAAGAAATTCATTTTTGTCCTTGTTAATAAATTATTACTGAGGACACTGATTTTCACTATTCCTTTTGAAATGCTCCATTTAAGGCTTTTCAGACAATATTTTGTATTAGAATACAATTTTTTTCCATCATAAAACTTGTGTGCCAAATAATTATTACTCCTATCTCTTCAACCTCACTGGAAAAGTTTTAATAAAGGTTTATGTTTGGTCCCAGTAATTGTATAACTTTTATGATTAGTGTACTTCTCTTCTCTGTTTCTACCTTAACACACAAACACACAACACAGTTCCAAATAAGCACACATTATACTACAGAAAAATATTTCAACATCCAATAAAAAAATAGAACTAAAGTGAAAAATGGAAGCACACTTTTTGACCCAACTTGACAAATTGATCCTTGTCAGAAGGACCAAAAAGAGATGAATTTATTTTGAAGAGAAGAAACAAGATACAAATTTTTCTATCAGATATCAAAATTTTCTAGAATTTTAAAGGAATTAAAGAGTATAGTATTGGGTCTGGAATAGACAAAGGAGTCTGGAAACAGATGTAAAAGTAAATACAAACTTGGTTACGACAGAAGTTGTAACTGACTCCCCCCTGCAAAATAGAAAGTGAAAAAAAGTAAAAACAAAAAACAAAAACAAAAAAAATAGCTTGCTACCTTATACAATATAAAAAATTAATTCCAAATAAAGTAAAAATTAAATGTGAAAAAATTAAAGTATAAAATGTCAAGTAGATCAAGATATATGAGGGGCGTTCAAAATTATCTGTTGGGAACCAGCAGTTAGCGTAATGGCTATGTCGCTGGACTCCCACGTAGTCGACCGCAGTTCGCGTCTCGGACCCGGTGGCTTACAACTCACGCTGGGCGCGTGTACGTACGTGCCCAAGATCCCGAGAGGAGAATGGAGGAGAACGGATTGCGGCGTGACCATCCCCCCTGGGGGGTGATTTCTCGCTTTCTGTCTCTATGTCTCTCTCTGTCTGGCGAGCGCACGCGCCCTATAGCGAAAAACCTCTCAAAAAAAAAAAAAAAATTATCTGTTGAAGATATTTTATAGTTTTATCAACTATACTAGGGAGAAATATTCACCTGTTGAAATAACCATTTTGTAAGCCAAATAATAATGTGATTGAATGTATAAAAAATAAAATAGTTTATGGAAAATGAAATTAATGTATGATATATTAGGGTACAAACAAATCAAATTCATTCTTAATTTTTCATAATGTGCATTCTCCCTGTGATTTTTTAAGATTCTGTATATCTTTATACTATGAGGGCAAGGAAAATTTTCTTAAACAAATTATTATAAAAACACAAATCACAGGGCTAGCAAGTGGTGTGGTGGTTAAGGAGTTGGATTTCCAGATGGCCAACTGTCTTGAGTCCTGGACCTGGTGGTTTGCTCTGTCACTTTTCCTGTCTTTCTCTCTCTCTCTGGTCTAACTTAAAAATAATCATAATAAATAAAAGTAAATAAATAATTCATTAATAAATTAAGTAAATAAAAGCACAAATCACAAAAGAAAATGTCATTTCAAATCTCTCTCCATCAAAAATATGTGCAGATAATGAAAAACCACAGAATAGGAGACAAGGAAGTTATTTGCAACCCACTCTCAGATTAAGGATTAGTATCCAGAAAACCTAAAGGCATTCTACAAAGCAATGAAATAAATAAACAAACAAACCAGTTAATCTCATTACACCTATTTCATAGGAAATTCACAGGGGCGGGGGGGGGGAATAAAGCAGTGGCTATTAAACATAAATTATTCTCAATCTCACTATTAACCTGATAAACATATAGTAAGAAAAGAGGCATCGCTTGAATTGACAACAACTTTAAAGGCAACACCAATTTTTAGCAAGATAGTGAGAAATAGGGACGCACAGATGGTGGGGTATATATTGGTCCAAAAATGTGAAGAGCACTTTGAAAATCCCTAGCAAAGAGGAAAATACACACACACCCATGGCCAAAAATTTCATCCATGTATTGCAGCCCTAGAGCAGTAATTCTCAGAATATGGCCCCTGCACCAACATCAGCATTCCCTGGGACTATGTTAGAATTTCAGATTCTTAGTTTGAACAGATTACAAAATGGTTGTGTCACTGACTCACATGTAATCAACCACGTTCAAGTCCTGGACCTGGTGACTTAAAACTCATGCAGGGCATGTGGGCATGCATGCCCAAAATACCAAGAGGAGAATGGAAAAGGGATTGCAGCAGTGACCATCCCCCTGGGGGGTGATTTCTTGCTTTCTGTTTCTCTTTCTGTCTCTGTCTCTCTGGCAAGTGCACATGCCCTATAGCAAAAATCTCTCTCAAAAAGAAAAAAAAAAAAAAAAAAAAAAGAAACTGAGATTCTTGGGCCCACACATCCTTCCTGAATCAGAACTCACACAGAGGGCCCCAGCAATCATTGTTGTTATGAGTACTCTGGGTTCTACTGCACAAACCTCTGTAGTAATGAAACCCCTACAGTTTTCTCCTGATAACATGTGCAAGAAGGTTCATGGAAGCACTGCATATCACAAAAATTTATAAGTGACCCAACTAATCCTCTCTGATGAATGGTTTATTCACCTATGATAAGTTTTATGCTACTCTGATATATGCACTAGTTCTATAAATATAAATAAAGATCACACTTAAAATCATAATTGAATTAAAAAAATGAACTGACAAAAGATTATACAGTATGAAGGTATTTGCATAAATTTCAAAACTAACAAAAAAAAAAGAGATGAACACTTGTTCACAGAACACTTGTTCTGTGTCCTGTAAAAGTTCATGTGTTAGAAACTTAACTGCCATTGCATGGTATTAAAGGGTAAAAACTTGGGGACCAGCAGTTAGTGTAATGGCTATGTCGCTGGACTCCCACATAGTCAACCACGGTTCGCGTCCTGGACCCGGTGGCTTAACACTCATGCCGGGTGCATGTGCATGCATGCCCAAGATCCCGAGAGGAGAATGGAGGAGAAGGCCATCCCCGCTGGGGGGTGATTTCTCGCTTTCTGTCTCTCTGTCTCTCTCTCTGTCTGTCTGGTGAGCGCATGCGCCCTATAGCAAAAACCTCTCAAAAAAAAAAAAAAAAAAAAAAAAAAAAAAAAAAAAAAAAAAAAAAAAACAAACTTAATCCACTATGGTATTAAGAGGTAGGGCTTTGGGAGGTGATTAGGATTAGAAAGTCATTAGGGTGAGGTCCCTATGATCAAATTCTGTTGGCTTTATAATAAAAACAGAGACCAGAGTTGACACAAGACACACAGACACACAAGCTCTTACTTTCTTGCCATGTGATGTCCTGGGTCACCTCAAAACTTTGCAGTTCCCATCAACAAGAGGACCCTCATCAGATGAGACTCCTTATTTTGACCCCGGAAAAACCATAAGCTAAATCAACCTCTATTCATTATATGTAACTTATCCAGTCTGGAGTATTCTGTTATTGATAACAGAAAACAGTGGATATATTACTTATAATTTTATTTTTGGAGAGGTTTTTGTTATAGGCCACATGCGCTTGCCAGAAAGACAGAAACAGAGAGACAGAAAGCGAAAAATCACCCCCCAGAAGGGATGGCCACACCACAGTCCCCTCTCCTCCATTCCCCTTTCGGGATCTTGGGCATGGACGCACATGCGCCCGGCGTGAATTTAAGCTACCAGGTTTGGGACTCAAGCCGTGGTCAACTACGTGGGAATCCAGCGACATAGCCATTATGCCAACTGCTGGTCCCATTATTTATAATTTTAATAAGTGAAGTGTTTATTGTAAAGTACCCAACCATGTAAAAAACTGTCACACCAGCTTTCAGGAGGGTGGTTGTTTTTGGAGGAGGGATGGGGAAATGAGGTAAAGAGATTATGAACAGATAGAGGCTTAGTTATACCTAAAGTAATTTTGCTTCTTATGAACGTTTTTTAAAAAGAACAATAAATGACTAAAAAATGCATAGGGGTTTGCATTATTTTTGCATCTTTTCATTTTTGAAGTATTTAATAATTTTTACAAATATCTTAAATAAACGCCCAGTTAAAGAAACCAAACTATTAAATAAACATTATTTTAAGATACTGCCAGAGTCTCTTCATATGTATTCCATGGGTCTTAAATGTCAGCAAAGACTTATACAATTCCTGATATCTAAAAATATAATCCCAAATCTCAATTCTACAGTTTGTGAAAATCCTGAAGGAAAAGATATATACATAAGATACAGCTTCAACTTTTAACTTTTTTCTCTTTTTGTTTTTTTGCAGAAACCCTATACTATCTATACACTTAGAAAGATATCTCAACATTCAAATGAGATCTACTTCTAAATAGATTATTTGGGAAATTTAAAAGAAACAGCTAGAGACTTGAAGACAATAGATACAGAGGAAAGTGATAACAATTAAAACAGGTAGAATAATTGTAAATCTATATATGGAGTGGCAGAGCACTCAGCTTATATACAGAATGTCAATCAGTTGTTTCTTTCTCTGAAAATACTCAATAACTGTAGATAAAAGACCCCTCCCCAGATAGTACCATTCATAAGCTACTCCAAAGAGTTGAACGATTTCCTCTAAGACGAGTTTTTCAAAAACCCCAACTCAACGATCTCTGCCCCAAGATGAGTAATTTCCAACATACCTTTGTTGAATCTGCTTCACTGAGGTCTCACATACAATAAACGCCGCCAATTTTAAGTATAAATTGAATGAGTTTTGTATAAAATATGTAGCCATATAACCAGTGCCATGACAAAAAAAAAAATAGAACTATTTCTACAATCCCAAAATTTCCTCATATCCCTTTGCAGTCATGTTTTCTTTCAGTTCCTAGATACTGGCAGCTAATAATCTGTTTTGTCACTAGAGGTTTGCTTTTTAAATTTTTTCTATAAGTAGGATTATATGCTATGCATTTTTTCACTTAGCATAATGCTTTTGTGATTCATTAATGTTGTTTTATGTATCAGTAATTTATTCTTTATTCTGAGAAATATTCCATTACATGAATAGACTCAAGTATGAAATTCCTTAGTCCTAATCTTGAATGGATAAGCTAATACTTACTTTTTTCATATTTAAAAAAGGGACACAATGAATGAAAGAAGAGAAAAAAAAGAAACAAAAAACCTCAACAGACAGAAAAAAATCTGTAAGAGATTTTAGTAAATATTAACACAGAATTATGAGAACATTTTTTTTTTTTTTCCTTTCTAACATAGGGAGAGACTATTATGAGAAAGAAAAGCTTAGAAAGCAAAAAACTGGGCTAGTCAGTGGCCTACTGGTTGGGGCAGCTGGGTCCTACATGGCTCACTGTGCAGTTTGAATTCTGGACACAGTTGCTTAAGAAATAATTAGGCACATGTGCCTGCATGTCCAAAATCCTGAAAGGAGAGGCAGAGGAGAGGGGATTGCATCATAGCCATCCTTCATGCTCGTGCGCGGGCGCTTTCTCTCTCTCTCTCTCTCTCTCTCTCCCCCCTTTCTTTCTCCAGCAAGTACATATACCCTCTGGCAGATAAAAAGGAAAAGGAAGAGAAGAAGATGTAGCAGAAAATTAACCAAGAAGAAGAAGGAGGAGGAGAAAGCAATAAATCAATCGTTCGCATTTAGAATGCCAGTTTTTTTTTTTAAGTTAAGGAACTGCCTCATAGCCTACTATTTAAGAGAGCTGTATTCCACATGGCTGACCACTTGTTTCCAATCCCAGTTTTGGTGGCTTTAAAAGCATACCAGACAGGGACCAGCAGTTAGTGTAATGGCTGTGTCACTTGACTCCCATGTAGCCAACTGCGGTTCACGACCCGGACCCGGTGGCTTCACGCCTGGCACGTGTGCGTGCGTGCCCAAGATCCCGAGAGGAGAATGGAGGAGAGGAGATTGTGGCGTGGCCATCCCCCCGGGGGGTAATTTCCTGCTTTCTATCTCTCTGTCTCTCTCTGTCTGTCTGGTGAGCACACGCACCCTATAGCTAAAATCTCTCCAAAACAAAACAAAACAAAAACAAAAACATACCAGACATGTGTATGCACATGCCCCAAATCCCAGCAGGCTGCCAACGTGGAGGAGAAGGGATTGCAGCATGATCATGACCCCTAGATGGGTGTTTTTTCTCTCTCTCTGTTTCTCTGTCTCTCTGTGGCTACAACACATGCCTTCTGGCAATTAAAAATAACAGCTGAAAAACAAAAAGTCAGATAAAGAAATCTCAAGCAAGAAAATATAGGAAAATCTAGGGGTTAATATAAAGAAAGGATCAGTTAAGGAGGTCTAATATCTAATTAATATGAATTCCAGGGGAGAATGGAAATTACAAAAAGAAGTCTCACAGGATAAGTATAAGAAAACGTCATGGAATTGAAGGGCACAAAGTATCTAGATTTATGTAGGCACCCATGGAGTGCCTAGAACAATGAGTGAGCCAACACCTGCACCAAAGCACATCACCATACAATTTCAGAACACTAGTGCTCAAAGAATATTTGCAGAACTTCTAACAGAACGGTGTGGGGCAGGGATCAGATTTGACACAGAATTTCAAGCATAAAAATGACATCATCGAAATTCAGGTAAAATTTATTTACCAAGCCTTCTAAAACTAATTGAGCTACTAGCCAAATGTGGATGAGCATGAAGAGACATAAGTAAGCAGAAAATTAACCAATTACATTCTCTGTTGTGGTAAAACTATTAAGGAAAGTGCTCTAGAAATGGAAAAAAAAAAAGAAGAAAAGGAGAAGAAGAAGAAGGAGAAGGAGAAGAATAAGAATTTATAGTAGGAAAAAAAAGAAGATAAAAATCTATCTCAGAAAAATCAGAAATGAGTTCTTAGAATAAAACCATGAAACACAAATAGTACAGATTAAAGAAGGACATGGGACTAGCAGGTGGCATAATGGTTACATTGCTGGACTCCCACGTACTTCACCTGGTTCCAGTCCTGGACCTGATGACTTGAAACTCACACTGGATGCATGTGTGTGTGTGCCCAAAATCCCAGGAGGAGACGAGGAGAAGGGATTGCAGTGTGGCCATCTCCCTTGGGGAATGATTTCTCGCTTTCTGTCTCTCTGTCTCTCTCAGTATCTCCAGAAAGCACACGTGCCCTATAGCAAAAAAATCTCTCTAGATAAAAGAAAAATAAAGAAAGAGAAGGACTGATTCTGGAAGGGTAGACTTTAAGCAAAAGGAAATTTTGATAGAAAAATTAATATAATGAACATTTGAAAATAATTAAGATTTTGTGGCTAGCAAATTATACAAGTAAAAAAAAATGGAACCAATTAGAAACTCCAGGAAAAACAAAATACTTTATAAGAAAAAAAAAAGGTGAAATCATGGTACACTATTTGGCTAGGCATAAGCTATGTTTTACGAATCATAACAATACAGTTGCTGATACAATTCAACACAACTAAGATGACATCTATCATGAAGAAATCAATCAGTAGGGGACAGAGAGTCATGCAGTGATGATCACAGTGCTCTGTGGGGCTAACACATGTGGAGAGTCAGGTTCAGGACTAGAGACCTCCCATAGGCTGGCTTGGGCTGGGGTAGACTATAGCATCAAGACTCTGTTGGGGGTCCTGTCTCTCTGTCACTCTCCCTCACTCATGGAAGAAATAAATAAATAAACCTTTTTTAAAAAGTAATAAATACTGTGCAAAGTAGATAATTCAAGAAATCAAACTGTGTAAGGATATTTAGATGGAACAGGTAAGAGCTAAACGTGGTTGCCACTGACAGGTATAATCAGGATATGAGGAAGAAGTGGGCCAGAAACCGCTGTCCCACTATAAGCCTTGGGTACTGCTTGATGTTTAAATATAGCATATATTACATTGATGAAAATTCAAAAGTCAAAAACATCTAGAATGCCCTTTAGTTTCAAAGTTAAGCCAGAAGTCAAAAGCAGGGTGGAATAACGCCTTTTCAAAAAATTACAGACTAGATTTTAGGTTTAATGATAATATTTATACTAATAAAAATATTAATGGGGTATTTCTATTTACCAGATTCTGTTCTAAATATTCTACATTTTAACTGATTTAAAAGGATGATGAAATTTATTGTGGGGCCTTAAATACAGAGAAAGCAGGCTTTATTTAAAATCTTAAAATTATGAAGTTAAAGCAAAAGGGAACCTGATCTTCTTTCTGTACACTTATCTTCACCCAGCCCTTATCATCTCATATCTGAACTATAAAAAATTACTTTCTAATGGCTTAATACCCAAACTCTCCTTTTTCCAGTCTATTTTACACAGAGTTAACAGACTAAATTTCCTAAATACCCCTTCAATTTTATTATACCCTTGCTCAAAAATTATCAGTGGCCCCATGTTAGCTAGTGACTAACATCATTAAGATTCCCTTCTAACATCATTTCAAAAGCTTCCTCAATCCTGTCTTTATAAATATGGACTAGCTAACTTTCCTAACTTGCTTTTTGTCATACCTTGTTCCTAAAATGCCTCCATTTACCCCAAATTCCTTATCAAAACTCTGTCTCAGCTCCAAAATTCAGTTGACTCAAGCTCCACTATCCCGTCATCCTTGGTCACAGAGGCAGAATCGATTTCTCCTTCATCTGTATACCAACAACGTTGATGACAACAATGATCCTTAGTTTCTCCGTCTGCACCCCACCACCTCCTGGACAATTCTCTGCCCTGCTGTGTCCCTATCTGTGTCATAGGCTTCCCTCCTAAGTTCTTTCCTGCCCCCACATTCCTACTTGTATGGTGCATCTCTGATGGTAGTTCCATCTATCCATGGTCCTAGTTCCCAAATGGTCTTCATGGTTCCATTTTTCCCTGGACTCCATTAATTCTGCTTTTCCCTTGTTCTTTTAGCCCTAACAACTGACATGGCTAACCACTGTTGCCACAGTCTTTCCTTTAATTCTCTCTGAGCTCCATCAACACCTCTAGAAGCAGACTTGTCATTGCATTCAGGAGCATGTGACATGGAAAGCAACTACCAAAATGCCACCGAGAGAGAAAGAGAGCTAGATGAGCCATCTGGAGTGAATTCTGTGGCCTGCCAGGACTTTGGCCCATATGGCATCCATCCATCACATTGCCTTCTACTATAATGCTTTACCCACAGATGGATTTTCTAAGTAAAGAGGCTGTACTGGATTCCTTGCTGTTACCCAGGTGCCTGGTATGTAATAGATATTCAATAGTGATTGGAACACTAGTAGCTCCTGGATGGGAGAAAATTTTCCCATGAACCTTCTGTTCATAGATGTCACTCTGATTAGAAGGGTTGAGGGAACACAGTCCTGACATCAGGGAACGAAGGGGGAAATAGAAGATTCTGAGGAAGAGAGCACTTTGAACCAGAGATGTGTGAACCCAGAAGCATTTCAAGATTGGCATCATGTCTTGAACTAGTTTTCAAAGGATTCAGACTTGGCCAAACCCGGAGAGAGTTTTGCCAAGCACTTTTCCCCTTAATTTTTAAACCCATGTGTATTTTAAGGGAAATTCAATCCATATGTTTCTGATTCATTTACACTTAACTCATCAAAATGTTGTTTTGTAAGAGTTATTTGATGTCCCAGTCTTTGAGCTTTTGTGAAGAAATCCTTTCTCCCCTTAGAAATAGAAACCTTCTTTTGGCAAGTCACAAAAAAAGAAAATGAAAAAAAAAAAAAAAAAGATCCCCAAAAGATTCGAAGCCACTTCAAACCTCATGGCCCACAAGGTTCCAAAGGTTCCTTCCTGGACCTACTTGACTTCCATCTCTGTAGAAATCTGGGGGCTTTTGTTGAAAAATCTCAAAGTTGCACCAAGACAGAGGTTTGACCAGCAAAAACTGCAAGAAAAAAAAATAATTAAAAACTTTTAAAGTGGGAGACAGGCATGTCAAGGTTGGTGAAGAGAGGAGAGGAGCTACAAATCAAACACCAAAAACAAAGAGAATAAATGAGTTAATTTTCTGTGTACAGAAGTTCAAAGATGAGGTAAGGAGACAGGAAAATGGGCAAATGCATGTCGTGGAGCACACAGATCAGAGCTTTCAGAATTCTGTTTTAGAAAACCCAGTGCCTCGGCCATTTGGGAAACAATTACGAGAATGTGTTACTAATTACTTAGCTGTGCCTGTTTGCTTGAGCAGTAATAGTTCTCGCTACAGACACAGCCAGCTTACCCACTCTACTTCTATCACCAAACTTGGCACTACGAATGCTTTTCAATAGGCCCTTCATTTTTCTATTCTTATTTCCATTGCAGAATTTATACACATGTAATTCTCAAAAATACTCTCTTCCAAAGTGTCAAAGAGAAGTGAATATTTGTAAACACAGATGACCAGAAATTGGGGCAGGTCACTGGAACTGTGCATCAGAAGGTCCTAGTAATACCTCAAATTGCTGCCCAACAAACAAAACCAAATTGGAGTCTTAGTTCTCAAGTTGTTCTTTGGTAAAGCCTGCCTAAGGTTTCATGAAAATAAAACTCAAGAAAACATCAAGCTCTCTACAAGGACAAGGAGGAATGATCATATTCTGAGTGATTGATTAAATATGCATGACCATCAGCCTGGGCCTTAATACAATGCCCAGAGAAAAGTCGGGTATAATTTTCTGGGTTGATATTCTCAAAAGAGAGATGGCCCAAAGGGGATAAATTATAGACTCAATTAAAAGAAACGAAGTTCTGGCAACATAATCACTTCCTTTTCTTTTTCTTTAATGTGCTCACCAAAGAGAGACTGAGGGGACAGGGTTAGCAACCTCCATGGGTGTGGTCATGCTGCTATCCCTTCTACATTTCTCCATTTGGGGCACACAGAGTGTTTTTCAAGCCACCAGTGCTAGGATTCCAACTGCAGTTGCCATGTGGGATCAGGCGCTCTTCCCCACCAGGCTATAGGGTCAGCCCATCACAGGTCTTCAAGAGGAAATAGTTAGAGGTCAAGACATCTAAAGAAAACAGTGTTTTGTTTTGTTTTAATTTTCTTTAATGAGCTTAGAAATTATATATATTCTTAAAGAATGGCATCAGGAGCCCATAAACAAGCATGGGCCCACCAAAAAGAGGTTTCAACTGAGAAGAATAATGTAAGGTGCACGCTTACAAAAATGTGCTTATTAAAATATAAAAAGAGCTGTAGCAGTTATACCAGAAGCGTGGGGAACTAGGAAAATACTTCTATTTGGGGGAAAACCAGTTAGTGTTATCTGATGGCAGTTAGAAAATAGGATTACTCAATCCTCGTTATCTGCTCTATCAAACAAAATAGCACATTGGTTTGTTTGTATTTCCCAACTAGAATATGAGTTCCTTCAGGACGGGTACTTCTTAGCCTTTTCTTAGGATCCAGAGTAACCAGCACAGTGCTTGGCATCTAATTCATACTTAGTAAATATTTGTGGAATAAAAAGTTGATAAGTCTAGGTAACAACGCTGCCACGTGACGGTTTCCATCTTTGCTAACTGTCTCCATGTTTGGGTAACTTCACTCAGCAACCTGAAAGCCATAGGGAAGGCACGGGTTTGGTTCCTGGGTATGCTTGTGTGCATGCCTGTGCTCCTAGCTGGGGAAGAATCAACTGTGAGGTCCTGTGGAGGGATTCTCCTCTCTTGGGGGGAAAATAAAGGACTTCTAAAAATAAAATCTGTTTATTTCCTCTTTTAGCTCCAAAATTCTATTCCAGAACTCAAAGTAATAGAAATAGCTTCAAGTATTTTTTTTTCTTTTTTTTTTTTCCTCAAATGTTTGTGGATGATGCTTTAACTATGTACAATATAATAGGCACTTTGAAGGTCAATAATCTCATTTGTCTAGCTTTTCCATAGGCATTATTTCCATTACAGTTCTCTGGACAAGAGACAGAGGATCAGGATGGTTTTTAATTTTTATTTTATTTATTTATTTATTTTTTAAAGCTAGCCTAAGGCCACACAGCTAGTCTGGCTGTGATCAACCTTTCTCTTCTGATTTCCGTCTGTGCGCCTTCCTGTCACACCTCCCAGTCTTTGTGACAATTGTCTCTAACTGCTGATACAATCCTGATAGCCCATCACTGCTTTGTGCAAGAGTATCTTAGACAAATGGTCTCTTATTCCCAGTTGACTGACCTCTGAGGTTCCCACAGAAAGAGGGTCAAAAGTTTCTAGGGGAAACATATATATATCCTTTTAAGTAATATCAAAATTGACATTCATAAAAACTCCTCTAGGCAAAAAAAAGGTTTTTTTTATTAGAGGGCAATAAATAAATAAACCCCTGAATAGAAATATTTTAGAGATAGGAAACGAAGATTTACCGAGCAACTGCTATAAATTGCCTTTAATATTGGTGTTAAAAATGACCGTTGTTTACTGAGGGCTCGCTCTGAAAAGTTCCAGGGCTGGAAACCTTATGTGCATTTTTACATTTCCTTCTCACAAAAACCCATCATTCTTTATTTTTTTGCACATGAGAAGTCTAAGCCTTAGACACCAACTGCCAATACCATGCACAGCTGACGAGCAGCAGGAAGGAGCTATAAACACATCTGTCTAGCACAGAGCCTCGCTCTTTGTCGTTTGATGATCACAGTAAGCCTGGTACAGAGACATCATCATTCTTGTTTCACAGATGTTAAAAAAAAAAAAAAAAAAAAAAAAAAAAAAAGAAGAAACAGTAGCACAGAGAGGGTGAGCAACTCTTTCAAAGCTACACAGCCATCAGGTAATGAAATGAGAATGAACCCAGAGTCATCCCATATCAAATGCCAGTTATAACAGAAATGAGCAGATTCATTATGGCTTTGAGGAAAGCAATAGAGAAAGAGAGTGGGAAATCTAGCTTGGTGAGAAAGGAATGAAAATCCACAAACCATAAAAGATGTGATGATACTTTTTTTTTTTTTACTAAAATACTGAATTTAGATGCCTCTTAGATAAGTCATGTAGTCACTCAAACCATTATGACAATGATAAGAGGCCCAGCTCCATTGCACAGTGGTTAAAGGCTACGTGTAGGGAGCCAGATCCCTCATGGCACACCATGTCTGAATCCCAGCTCCAGCAGTTTGAAAACCACATCAGGCACACGTGTGTGTGCACCCAAATTCTCTCTATGGGAGGTGCATGCACCCGCCGATAGTTAAAATAAAAGGAAAAATGGTAAGAAGCACTACTACTAATAATAACGGCAGCTGACATTTATCTAGAGCCTTGCTTCTCCTCACACAAAGATTTGCCCCTTCTAAAATACAACTGCAATAAACAGCAACTGAAGCAGCCCCTGCAGAGCGCCCGGGTCTTTCTGCAGCAGGGAGGTTCTGTCTGTTCATCTCCATTAGACCAAAAGGAGGAAGAAGTGATGATGGTATTCTTCTCCTTCCCCTGATCCCTTGACTGCTTCACTGAGGGACATAACCTTCATGCATGGGTATATAAAGGATTAGAGAAATAAAGCAGATTGATTACTTACTCAGGCTTCATACTCAGGTGTGTAGACAAGAGCAGCCATTCCAGCCGTGAGACTATTTACGCATTTCCTCATGTCAGAAGGCAGCCATTACCATTTCCATTTATCCAAGTGTCCCTTTCCTGCTGCCTCAAACACTCAGCCTGAACCTTAAGATCCCCAGACAGGCTAGCTGGGTTGTGATGGTTAGGGTGACTTTATCACTCATGGCCAACTGAGTGTTCAAGTTCTGGACTCGGACCCAGCAGCTTGAAAAATGTGCTGGAAACTTGTGAGTATGTGCCTAAAATCTTGACAGGAGAATGGATGTAAAGGGATTGTGGCATAGCCATCCCCACTGAGGGGGTGCTTTCTCACTTTCCCTCTCTGTCTCTCTACTCAGCAAGCACATGCAACTTATAGCAAACACAAAGAAGGAAGGAAGAAAGGAAGGAAGGAAGGAAGGAAGGAAGGAAGGAAGGAAGGAAGGAAGGAAGGAAGGAAGGAAGGAAAGAATGAAGAAAGAAGGGAAGGAAGGAAGGAAAATTAAAAAAAAAGATCTCTGGGCCTTTCCACAACATGGTAACTGAATGATTAATGCCTCACATTTGGTGAAGAAGGCAACACCTGAAGACCTCATTGTAGCCTATGCTCAGCCTCTATTACTGCCGTATTTGCCTAGATTTTTTTATATTCCTGAGCTGGATCTGAGTATCACTAAATCCCATGGGGCATTAATAGATTTATTCTAAAGATGAGTTTGGAGGGAATTCATTAAATTTCTACAATAGATCCTGAGTTGAACAATGCTAAATAGATTTCATGGTTTCTTCACTGGAGGGCATCTCAGATATTTTAATATTCTAATGAGTGTTAAAAATCTTCATGAGGGACACAGAATATATAAGATGTTCCAAAATTGTTTGAAAGCAAAATCTTTTTACTGCAAATACTTAATAAATACACTCACGCAATCATTCAACAAACAGTTATTGAGTTCATATAACATGATCCTATCACTATAAATGCAATGGTAATATAACATATTAAATATGCATTTTTTGCTGTTGTGTAGGCTACAGTCTAGCAGAAAAAATAGATAACAAACCAAAATCATTAACGATATAATTGCTATGAGGAAAAAAAGAAGTAGGGTAAGGCAGTATTTATTTATTTATTTGGTTTTGAATTAGTTTATTTCATTCATTTTTATAACAATAATCTCCTAATTTTTCTTTTTTCAGTTTATTAATTTACATTTAATTACTGTGCAGCTTTACAGTGTGCAATGTGGGTAAGGCAGTATTTATAAGACAATAGATTGTATTCATTCAGTTGGGGGTAAAATCGACTTTGAAGAAATGCAGCCAGCATGACTTTTAATTAATTAAAATTATGAGAATCAAGCCAGACAAGATGAGTCAGAGATAATGTAATGTTCTGTGTTCCTGGGGCCACATGGGAAGGTCCTAAGTTCATGTCCTGAGATCTCTGTGTATATACCGGCTCCCACATGTGCCTATGACCCAGGCTAGTTGAAGCGGGAATTGGATAGTGGCATGAGGACCCTTTTGGGGGTTGCTCCCTCACTTTTTCTCTTCCTTATGGAAGAAATAAGTAAATAAGCAAAGAATAATTAAAATGGAATTAAATGCAGTTGAGAGACTGAAGTGGAATACATTGGAGCGCATTGCCCATAGCAAACATGGGCATGAACTGTTTGCGGCTTGACTATATACATCACGTGAAGTGGCAATGCAAAATGGATTTCCTGCTAGGACCAGCAGTTAGCGTAATGGCTATGTCGCTGGACTCCCATGTGGTCGACCACAGTTCGCGTCCCGGACCGGGTGGCTTAAAAACTCATGCCAGATGCGTGTGCGTGCGTGCCCAAGATCCCGAGAGGAGAGTGGAGGAGAGGGGATTGCAGCGTGGCCATCCCCCCTGGGGGGTGATTTCTTGCTTTCTGTCTCTCTGTCTCTCTTTGTCTGTCTGGCGAGCACACGTGCCCTAAAGCAAAAATCTCTCCAAAAAAAAAAAAAAAAAAAAAAAAATGGATTTCCTGCTATGAGTGACAAGTGAATGAGTTTGAAAACCACTGGGTAAGAGGATAAAGAGTGGCAGGTAGGTCTTACTCCAGACACAGTGACTGACGAAGGCTTTTCTGAGAAGATGACATTTGAAAAAAGATGTTAGTGGAACAAGAGAGAAGAAAGTTCTAGACTGAGGCAACAGCACATGTGAAGGCACTAGAGTGGGGACATATTTGGCAAGTTTTAGTGTCTGCAAGACTGGAATTGAGTGAAGCAGAAGAGTAGGGAAAATGGTTGGAGAAGAAGCCAGAGAGCAAAGCACATAGGTCTTTAAGGACATGCAAACAGTTTTAGATTCAAAAATTAATCTGATTCAAATTATAAATGAAACCACCCAGGCCCATTGGAGAATCAACCACAGACAAGCAAGTGAAGACCTCAAGACCAAAGTGCTAGAGGCAGTGGTGGTCACATCTCACAGACCATGAGTACTCCTAATCCCTAGCTCATGAGTTTTTGCCAAGATCAATCCCTTAGGCCTTGGATGACTGCCATGGGGGTGGCTGAGTAGCAGGAGCTGTTGCAGAGCTAAGTGAAGAACTCAGCGTACTCAGGCCATGCACTGAACAGAGGTGTTCCTACCAGGCCATAACTCAGGAAGCCTGTGCTGGAAAAGCTGTCCAACTTGCAGTGAATTCATAAATAGCCACTCCATTCCCCACCATCAATGTAAAGGGTCCATGTACCCGCTTCCCAGGCATAGACTGATTCTTTCAAACCCATTCATAGTGTTCATTATAATCTCATCAGATGGAGTCAACAGCATGTGAGGAATAACCCACATTGCAAAACACACCAAGAAGAACCCTGTGACTACAAAGTGCATTGTCCACAACCTCAGCCTGGGATTGCCCTGCTCAGAGCTGGGCTAGGAACAGTTGAGAAAGCCCTTCAGAATTGTGACAACATGCGATGATGGAAGTTAGTGGCATGGACCTAGGGCTCAGATTTTAAATGGAATAGTACTTAGTCCACAGGTGACTTTTTTACAGAATTTTGTTCTACCTCATATGTACAAAAATACAGTATCTGGCTTTGCTGAGTATGAAAACCTAAATTTAGAATAACTTCAAAATTGCTTCTGATTCCAGGAAGAATGCCAGAGAGAACAAGTACTAAAGGGAGCTGGAAACAAAAAAAAAAAAAAAAAAAAAAAAAAAAAAGGAAAAGAACTTGTCTAACCTGACAAAATGCATCAGCCAATTTCCATTTGTTTTCTCTAAAAGCACAGTGCATAGCAGCTCAATGAGGCATTTGAATCTGCAAAAGGGAAGTGAATATTCATGAAGCTTATTTTCCTGAAAGGTCTGTGTTTTCAATGTAGTGCAAGCAATCAAACCGAAACATTTAAAAATCAGGTTAGTACATCTAGGTTCCCTTCCAAGGGTTGAGTCTAGCAGGAATTTGTACTTCTGAGATACTGGGGGAAGCCCTGGCAAGCAGAAACTGCTAGGAAAGTGAAGATACTATCTGCCGTTCCATAAACACAGCAGTTATTAGTAGGTGATTTAGCCAGGTAACGCAGGTAAGCAGGTAAGCACCGTCTCCTGTGCTCCCTTCCCCTTGTTAGGCCCCACCTGAAGTGTTGCATGCCTGAAAACTGCCATGAGGCTAGTATGCCCATCCGTACGGGAGGACAGAAAGAGGCTGTGTGTTCATGAGAACGAGCATGTTCAGAGAAGTAGCTGACATCAAGCTTGAATGTGAGTAGAGGCAGAGGAGAAGTACCATGAGGAGAAGAATATAGAGCCAAGGTAAGGAGAGCTTTAGAACAGCAGGAGGAGACACAGAAGAGAAGAGAACAAGTAGGAGAGTCCTTTTACAAGATCTACAGAGAGACTGAGGTCTCCCCCGTCTGGTACATACGAGCTTCCTAGAGTTCTAGGAGTGCCCAGAGACGCAGCAATTGCTGTGCACCTCTGGCACCACTGCCAAGTGGGGATACCTTTCGGAAGCTGGCTGAGAAAAGACCAGGAAGCAGAAGCCCAAAGCACTGAAGAAGAATAGTGAGATCAGGCTTCCTGAGCTAAGGGAGGAAAATGTCTGGAAAGAATGTGTTTGTTTCCACCAGTAGCTGTCATCTTGGGATGGAGCGAGGAGAGGTGCGGAAGTGACTTTAACTGAAATGTAAAGATGAATATCTTTGGCACGCTTTTATCAGCATCTTGGGTTCTTCTGTCCTATGTCTGCCAATGTCAAAGTTGAAAGGAAGTTTGGAGACAGGGACTCCTAAGTAGCTTCTTAGCTGAGAAACCTTGAAAATGATATTCAGATTCTCACTTTCTCTTCTGAATAATGGGGGTAATAATTGTTTCACATTTCAAAGCGTTAATGAGAATGAATTAGACAATCTAAGTGAGGGACTTAGCAAAGCACTGGCAAGACTAAGTACTCAATAAATATTCATTTCCTGCTATTATCAAGACAATTGTTATCTAATCATGAAAATGCAGACTGACAAAGGTCTAAAGAAAACTCCTTATCCTAGAGTTAACAAAGAAGGCTATTTGATAAGGTGTTTAGATTAGTATTCAAGAACCAAAAAGAAAGTTTTCTGGTGCCCTTACAAAGCTTAACACACAGGTGAGTTCAGTGAAAGAATCAAAATTCATTGTGTGTCTATTCAGGAAAGAACCAATGACAAAAACATAATAAAATACGATTCTTTCTCTTAAAAAAATCTTTTAAAAAATTACACAAATTAATGATAGTATAAAATATATAGCCAATTTCTATCTGGAAAAGAATTTAAAATGCATTTTGAAAAAAAGAAACAAGAAATATAAGTAAAAAATCCTTTTTAAAATAAATTTTAAAGAGTTCCACCTTTGTGAAATGCAGAAGTGATTGAATGATATGTCAGGCAGGTAATTAAAACATTGTGTTATTTTTGTAGATTTTTATGGTGGTTGTAGTAATTGTTAGGCTTTGAGATTTGTGAGTTCTATTATTTATTTTCCTTTTCTAAATAAATAGTAACTGTTTTACTTAGGGGGAAAAAAGCCTTAATGCTCGATATAGTAGGCCCTTTTTTGACCCATTTACTTATATTTGAAGTAACTTCTTAAAATTAATTTGGTATATTCCATTGTTTTGTTTCTGGCTTTAGATTAGATAGAAAAAGAAAACCTCTTAAAACTTTGGGCAAAAATAATCATTTCCTTCCTTTAAAGATAAATATGATATTTGGGGTACACTTGAGGTTGACTTGGGATAAAAGCAAGAATTCCACAGAGTCTCTTACTTTGTTTCTCGTGAAATGAGCACAAGACTAGGACAAATTCTGGAAAGAAAGATGCTTTGTGGCTATGGCTGAAAATGAATTTAATAAAGAATCACTCTTCAGAAGGTGAATGTTTGAGAGCATCTAAAATGTGTTGCGTTGTTATCTGTAGGACACAGTCCTCACCTATGTGGCCCGAACCTCTGTTCCCTTTCCACCCTTAGCTTTTGTCATCGCCTTAAGCAAAAGTAAAGGGCTTGATGCCGTGGTCTCAAAGTATTATTGAGAAAAGGTGCTAGAAAACAATCATCAGCGGAGGTTAAGAGATGAGCCGTGCCACTTGAACCCTTACCCAAAAGCTTGGCCTGGTCCGATATGTAAAAAGTCAAGATGAAACAGGGAAAAATGAGGAGAATACACTGAGGCTTTCAGCATATATTTGAAAACTCTTATGAGATGGAGAAAGAAACAGGAAGCAAAGATCCACCTTAAACCAGTCCACGTTGCTGTTCTTCTACTTATAAAACAGTTCAAGGGGGGAGAAAGTTGTCTGAAATGTTTTAAACAGTTTTTGTGCATTATGATGGCTAGTAATGTCATTTTTCCCATGACTGCACATGGAAGTCACTTTTTTTTAAAAAAGATAATTAATGAAGGTTAAGGCCATTGCAATTTGTCTTCTTAAAATTATTTTTTAGTATTTAGAAAACGATATAACTACAACCAGTAGTTTTATCAAAAATACTTGTATTTCTCATTTAAATAATAACATAGCAGTTCTTATATTACAAATGCAAGCTCTCCAAAGCTCGGAGTGGTGAAATTTAACGTATCTGTATAAAATCAAATAGATAGAGAAGAGTGAAGATTCTGCATTTTAAAATACAGTTTATTACTTTTAAGCAACTTTAAAGGAAGACCAGTGCAGGGTTTTTAAAGCTAGTTTTTAAAAACAATATTTAAATAAAGAAATTTTAATTACAAATAAGTAAATGAGTACTGACCATCAAAATATAAATCCTTTAAACAAATTGTTTACCCAGAGTTCTTCTTCAAAACGAACATCTCAGAAGTAGATATACTTATTCATAACAACATATTTATACTTATAATTTTATGTTATGTATCTAATTACATTTATACTTTTATATACATTTTACTTTCTCATATATTGTCTTATTTAATTTTTACTGCAATTGTATGAACTTGTTTTAATCTTCATTTTAAAGATGAAGAAAATGAAACTTCTAACAAGTAAAGTCTTAAGGTTTCACAGGCTACAATGTACACAAGTTTTCAACATCAAGACCAGTTATTTTACCTATAGCATAAAAAAACTTCTTGTCAGTTATAGTAACAGTGTTTACAATAAAAGTAGTAGAGATTTGCTTTTGAAATCACCTTTGGAGCCCATTTATGAATTATATAAAAATGTTAGTTTAATTATTTTAGAGTTGCAGCTTAGTTTTTACTCACTTTAAAAAGTATTCCCCCAGCTGAAAGCCGCTTTCAAATTAAGAAATTTTGCCACCCCAAGAGGATATTCCAATCATTATAACTTGGTTTTAGGAAAAAGCTTCAAAATTAAAATTTTAGAGCTGTTTTAGTCCATGGCAGATGATTGAAATGAATACATGGCCTCCTGTAATGGGTACAGTGAATTCCTCAAGACATTTTTTGTGTCTTAAATGAGAAACAAATACCCCCTCCTGTAATGTTGCCTGCATCCTTTGTATTTTTTGTGTAACGTCTGATACGCTCAGGTAGGAACAGATGTCATTCAGACAAATTCTATGGTGGCACCACTTTCTTGTTCTGACCATTCTGGGAACTGAAACTTTAAGGAGAAAAAAAAAGCAAATAGGTCCAATTGATCAAGATATTTCTCTTCGACATTAATACCTAAAGCTTTTTATTAACCAGACATTTAAAAAAGAAGTTGGAAGAAATTAAGCAAGAAAGACTGAACATAATAGAACTTGATTGTTAGCATAAGTATATGTTATCAAGTATAACTATCAAGCAGTTTTAACTACAATGTTGACCTGATCTTAATACCATTCTATTTTCTCATTAGAGAATTGATTATATCCACATTATCTTTTTTTGAGAATTTTTGTTTAATTGCTTGGGATCTAAGCTAGTTTAGGAACTAAAATATATTTTCTTAAAGAATTATTTTATTGAACTTTATCTATTTTATTTATTTATTAATTTATTTTAATTTGACCAGAAAGGGTCAGAGTGTGTGAGAGAGAGAGAGCGTGTGTGTGTGTGTGTGTGTGTTTGTGTGTGTGTGTGTGTGAGAGAGAGAGAGAGAGGGAAAGTGAGGAAGCAAGATACCAGGTCTGGATCTTGAACCATGGTCAACCATGTGGAATTCCAGCGCCCTCAAACCACCCCACTACCTGCCAGCCCCAAAAAGCTAAAATATTAAGAAAAAGGATTTAAAGTCTTTCCATCTGAAGTTATTTAAAACAGAGTTTTTGCTTTTCTTTTTGTTGTTGTTTTTAAAAGAGACACTTTTGCTATAGGATGCGTGAGCTCACCAGAGAGACAGAAAGCAATAAATCACTTCCCAGAGAGCAAGACCAGCACACAATCTCTTCTCTTCTCAGGATTCTGGGCATGCACGCACACGCACCTGGTGTGAGTTTTAAGCCACCAGGTCTAGGACTCGAACTGTGGTTGACTATGTGGGAGTCCAGCAATGTAACCATTACACCATCTGCTCATCCCTAAAACTGAGTTCTTAACATAGGAGAATTCATCACCTGAATTCTATAGTTCTATCTGACATTTTCTATTTCAATAGCATATAGCACAGCAAAATCTTAGGTATTGGCCAATTGAGATAAGGTAGCTAGCTGTAGGATACTATTGGGAATTATTAGGAAAGAACTTTTGATTGCATTCATCTATAAAGTTATCTTCTTAACAAAAATGACCCAAAGTTCATACTATTGCCTTTCTAAAATGACAATATTTTAGAACCGTTTCTTTCTGATTATTAAAAATTATAGTAATTGAACATGTCTGAGTAGCTATGATGATGTTTTCCTTTGTAAGCATCTTGGAAACATTTGCTATTGTCTACGCTTTACCAAAATGATGGCAGATTTCAATAATTACTCTAAGTCTAGAGGTATATGGTGCTTCTGTTTTGTATTTCGTTGAAAGCATGTAGCTAATTCCTGGCAGACTCATGAATGTATTAAGAACACAGAATTTTAGCCACAGGTAAGTTACAGAATGTGGTTTCATGGGTTTTAATAAGGATGTCATTCTCACATACTTTTTTATTTCCCTTTTATAAAATGAAGGTAATTGGACAAGTGGTTACTCGGAGACTTAACCTCTGAAAATCATTTATCTGGTGCTACGGGCCGCTGAGTAAGAATCTCTCTAGACTCACTTCTCTCTTTTCTGTTCATTACCAGGGTTAATCAAAACCCAGACCTTGCTCTGACCTCAAACATATTACTATGACTGGCTGAGAAAATTGATAAGTATACTGTTTTCTTTGATTTTTCAGGCTGTCAGTGTTTGGTAAAAGCAGAATCTAGAAGACAAAGAGATAATGAATTAGAGCTACCTGAGGGCCTTTTGTCTGGTATAAGCCTTGGGTAAAGAATTTCTAGGTGTTAAGAATGTATAGTTACTGAAGGTCAATTGCTTGTTCCAACAAGCTGCCCCTAGGTTTGTGCTCTCTTGCTCCACATTCTAGAGACTTGTCTTTCAGTATCTTGATTATCATTAAAAGGAAGATCTCTCAAGATGAGAATTCTGGTTTCCTATGTTCTTATGGTGAGAGATGCATTTTGGCTGTCTTCTTTTTGATTGTGCTAAGAGTAGAACTATTTGAAGGATCTATGAATAGAAGAATAAACACCAAACCATGCCAATAAAATCCATTCATTTCATCATTACAATTAAAAATTCAGCACAACACAGTTTTACATTCTTGCCACCTTTACTAATTTTCCATGTAACATTCACAACTCAAAAGCATTAGACAAAGATCTGAAGAGCATTTTTCTGAATATGGTACATGAGCTTCAGTTCCAGATAAAACATAAACAAAGAAAAATCTTTGGTGATTCTCTGTACTTTTTGCTCATTTTTAAAATAAGCCTAAATCTGTTCTAAAAACTGAAACAGTATAGCAGGGGGTAGGTATGAGGAGGTGGAAAGGAGAGGTTTGGGGAAATAAGATGAAACATTTAACAGACACAAAGATGAAAAAATTATCTGTTGACAATAATGTGTGTGGTAATCTCTTTGGACTGATATACACTATTCATGCTGGAAAAAACCATGTTGTACACTGCAAAGATGTACAGTAATGAGATGTGAATTTTTTAAATGTACCAAAAAATTGTGTTGAAGCTAACTTTGGAAGAATATACAGATTGTAATAGTTAAATTAGTTTTTGAAAACAATTTAAGAAGAATGAGTATAACGTAATTGTGATAATATTTTCAAAAAGTGTTGTCAGTTAGGGAAATATAACCAGTTAGTTACAGATGAAAAATAACATAAAATCTGCTATTTTCTTAAGTCTACTACTTACTTAAGTCTAATATTTAGGAATATGCCAAACAACATTCAGAACTTGTATCTAATATAATTTAATTAATTGTAGCTGGATAGGCTGATTGCTCTTGAATTAAAATGCGCTGGGGAAAATTATTGTGACATCTGGTATTTAAATAAAGTACCTTTACGTTAGGTTGACTAGTGCTATAGAAATGCATGAATGAATAAAAGGGGAACAGACGATTCTGATATTTCACTCACAGGCACATGGAAGAATGTAGAGCTAGATACTTAAATACGAGAGCACTGGTAAACTAAGAAGCCTAACAGAAAACAGGGGTCAGCTATGTGATCCAGTTCCTGAAGGTTTTTGGAAATTCTAACCCCCCAAAAATGTTCAATGAATGGTGACTTGGAAAAGTTTAATCTATCAATATAAAGTATAGAAAAAAAATAGCGGCAGGAAGCTGGGAGGCAATTTCTGGGGATACTTGGAGATAATAGTTGAGGAAAAGATAAAAAATATTCTATTAATTTTTTTTTCATTCACTAGCCAAATACCTACTAAGCACCTGTGTTTAAGAAGTTTCCAAACCCTGCCACACATTAGAATCATCTGGGGATGTTAAAAGATTCTGATGCTCGGCACGGTCGTTGGCATCTTTAACTGTGGAGCTGGAAGCCACATGCTGACAGTGGTTCAGGCCCTCCTGGTCAACCTGGAAAAGCGCCAGGCACATGTACTTATGCCCAAGATCCTGGCGGGCTAGAGGACAGGAGAACGGGGACCACAGTGTGACTGAGCGCTGTGGAAGAGCTTCTCTTTCTCTTTTGTGCATCCACATGTTTTATAATGCATAATAATAATAATAAGAAGAAGACCTTGATGCCTACGCCATATCCCAATTAACTCAAAATACCTGCGCATGGGAGCCAGATGTCAGTAATTGTTAAAGGTCACTTGGTAATTCCACTATACCGTCTAGGTTTTAAGGCGCTAACCCATTTTTAAAAATTAGATTATCTGTTGATGAGAATGTGTATAGTATTCTCAACTGGGCTGGAATGAGGTGTATATCATGCTGGGTAAAGTCTCTTTACAGTCTAAATGATGTATAACGATTAAATGTATAAATAATAATAAAAAATGTAAATAAAGTTGAAAAATAAATAGATCATGCGTGGTCTCTTAAGGAACTTGAAATCCAGGCAAAGTGGTTAGTCATGTGCACAAGCAAATGAAAAATGAATGCAACACACAGTTTAAACGCACCATCTAATTTTGAGTTTGGCTCAGTTCAGTATCATTTCTCCAACCAAGCAGCTCTGGTGACTCCAGGGAGCTCTGCAGAGAATATATTTGTAGTGATGCAGTCATTTCTAGGAGCCTCATTTCCAGAAAAAGGCAGACAACCTGGAAAGGGCTCAAAGAACAGTAACAAAATTATTACAGGCCTAGGGGGGATGGACTTATGAGGAAAGATGAAAAGAATGAAATATGTAAAACCTGACTAAGTGGCGATTAAAGAGAGGGTCATGATAACAGTTTGCTAATACCTGAAGGGTGCAAACATCAAGGAAAGGAATGAATTACTTTGGATAATGCAAAGGGTGTTAGTTAAGAGTAATAGGATGGTATTATGAAAGAGAAAATGAAGGCACAGTGTCAGGGAATCCTTGCAGACTAAGTGAGCTAATGGGCCATGGAGCTGACTTCCAGAGAAGAGGTAGCAGCCACATCACTTGAGTTCCCATAAAACAAGTTTGGACAGAGACTTAGGAAATAGATCATTAAGAATAATTCTGTATGGCCTGGACAATGGCAAAAGTAAATGCCCTCGAAGGGAAGAGAAAGAATAAACTCAAAGCTTTTTCAACCTTAATACCAACATGATACAGTACTCTTAAAAAAGTTCAGAGAGAACAAAAATTGAGAGGGACAATTTAAATTTGGTTTCCAATGGGGTTGATTCATTACCTCTTATTAATCCATTCATTAAAGGTTTAGAGCCATATCTTGTGTATGTTTTGTGTGACATTTCATCAACTTTTCTACTTATTTTACTTCAATGAAAGTATGGTCATTATATCTATGACAAGCAACTGCAAAGACATTTAAGGACAGAAATTTCTGCTATAGTTTTATAACATTCCTAAACTGGGACATCTTGTTCCCTGAAACCAAGGACAACAGTTTCCTTTTTTTATGTGGTGCTCCAAAACACTACAAAATTGGAATGACAATAACAATACCTAATATTTTCAGAGGGTTTTCTATGTACCAGGCAGTGTTATAATAATTTCCATTCATTATCTAATCTACATTTATAGTTACCACAACCTTACAAGGAGGCACTGAAGCTTTTTCCTATTATTCACTTAGAAGAAAACAATGTTGAAGAGGTTAGGTCATATATTCAAGGTCACATAGTTACAAACGATGCAGTGAAATATGAAAACCCAACCCCATGTGGCCCCAAAGCCCACACACTCCCTGTCTTGTTTTTATGGAGTGCACAAAACTGGAAGCCAAGTAAAAGTTGTCCTCTTACAAATCCCTCTTATAAATCATATCTACAATATCAAAAGAATATCTCTTTTGTAATGTTATTGTGATTAGTAAATGATATTAAAACATTCATAATAATACCTGAGGATCACTGTGAAGTTCAAAGCCATCACATGGCACATACCAGTAGGCTGAAACATTTGATATAATAAAGGAACCATCCCGACATGCTGATGAGAAAGGGAAAAGCACACTTACACAAAATACCTACACGGGCACACACTGATACACATCTACGGTCTGTGCTGCTGAGACATCGGCAGCCATGTAGATGCTGAGCACCATCCCCCAATGCACGTCTCAGACCTGTTCAGTTCCAACCCGGCCATCACAAGTCTGAAGTGAAATGGGAGCAACAGTGCATTTTCAACTCATTTAAAAGTTATTTATAAAAAAATTTCTTCTTTAATCTGAGATTATGATCTTTCTACTTTTCTTAATGTTTAGATGTCTCTCCTCTCATCCAATGGCTAAAGTAGAGTTTGTTACCTTTTTTATTCAATAAAAGGAAACCTATGCAATCCTATGGAGATCTTTTTTTTTTTTTTTTTCCACATTTACTGGTGTTAGGCCATGAATTTAAAAATTAGGAGGCCAAGCAATGGCATGGCAGTCATGCAACTGGATCCCCATGGGAAAGGTGTTGAGTTTGCATCCCAGAACCTTGGATACAACAGGAATGCACATGCATGTGCCTGTGATCCAGGCTGTCTGAGACTGGGGGTGGACTGCAGTGTGAGGGCCCCGTTGGAGGTCGAGAGAGAGAGAGAGAGAGAGAATAGATAAATAAGCCTTTAAAAAAAATTGTCATTGGATCTGACTACCTGGCACAGTGATAATACACTGCTTAAGAGAAGTCAGAACTCACACATTGAACTTGATTTGAGTCCCCCACTGGGTCGGCCTGAAACCTCTATTTCACAAATTTGCACAAATGCCCAGGACCTGATGTGCTAAAAGACTGGAGGAAAGAGATCATGGTGTGTCCAGAATCCATGGAGAGTGTCCCTCTCTCTGTGTCTCTCTTACGCTGGTGTGTACACGTTACTGTGAATAAAGGAAAAATAAAAACACACTAAAGAAAATAATTTGGAAACTATCGATCTAAAAGATGTTAAATATCCAGGTAGTTGAAACTCAATCTCATTATTTATAATCATCCCAATTTCTGCTTTCCCTTTGGTCTGTATGACTGGAGTACCCTAAACATGGACATGAGTGAGATTTCTCAATCCCACCAGATACAGCTTCCACTCTGACAGGTTGGCCTGAGTGAGGAAACTACTGTCACAGTGACAGAGAGACTGCATAGACATCATTAGCTACAGTGTATGTTTTCTCAGATACCAACAAGTAAGGACAGAGTTTCAACAGTGACTAATGAATACAATGACAAGGTGGAGACGGACTTAATTGTTTAAAAGCACTCACTGAAGGCATGTAGTCGCATTCTCACTGAAGCCTAGTCAAGCTACTGATGATGTGGCAAGGACATATTTATTAATTTAAAGAGAAAAAGGTGAACACTCAATCAAAGGTCACTCACTGCTTATGCTCTGAACAGCTACTGAAGGGGGTACAGGATGAACAAGTTAGCTGTGTTTTTTAGTTTGTGTGTGTGTGTGTTTTTCCTTTTTTTTTTTTGTTAATTCTGGGAGTAATTTTGGCATCAAATTTCTGGACATGTTCTTTAATAAGTAGGTCAGACTCCAACTGTTCTGATATTGTAATTTAGGAGGAGGAGCTAGTCCTAAGGAGGTTGCTGGGAGAGGAGGGAGACAGAGCCAAAGGCAAAATAAATGATAAATTACGTAATAATCAGGCCACTTCTTTCTTCTCCTGTTGGGGTTAAGAGATTAAAATATTAATCTTGTATTACACTAAGCATTTTATCAGGTAAAAACAGTGAAAAAGAGCTTTTCCACTGTTTCCTATTTGGGAAGTAAAAAAAGTGCTATCTGACACTCTACCCTAAACAAATTTTATTTACAGGTAAAATAAGTTTCATTATGGTCCCTTTTGTAGATCATGATTATTCTGTTCTGTTTTGTTTCCCATTGCTTAAATGTCTACTGAAACCCCTTCCTATTTCCTTTGAGAAGTTGGCTTCAGGGTTGCCTCCTGTCATTTTCACATTCAGCCAAAGTGAGCATACTTACACCAAACTATCACAGTGAGAGGGAAAGTATTTATCACAGATCTAGACCTCTGGCTTCCCTAAATTCTCCACATAGAGTTTCTCCTAGAACGAAGACAACAGGCCTAACTACTGGAGAGTCTTGCACATTTTAGATTAAAAAAAAAATCAAGAAACAAACAAACAAACAGAAACAGTGGCCCAGCCACAGTGGCACCAGCAGTAGAAGAGCTACTCCATGGTTGCCCAAGGCCAAGTGGGAAAGCTCCAGGTAAACTCTCAGGTCTACCTAAGCATGCTGGGTACACCCATGGATTCACAGGGCTAGGGAAAAAATCATAACCTGAAAACATCAAGAGTGCCCCCCCCACCCCATCTTTATCTCAGGAAATAAACACAGAAGTAACATCATTTTATATGATTGTTGGGCCTTTCACTTAATTATAGTTAAAACATACAAACACCTAACGAAAGGAAAAATAGCCACACATTTAGTTTTGTAAATATAAGCACACTCGTCAGGGTATACAGGAATGATGTTTACGTAGATGTATGTGCATGCTGTGTGTATGTGTGTACGTCTCTAAACAGACACATTAGAATGTAAAGAAAACATAATCTCATTCGAAATTCAGAGCAGGCATTGTTCTTTTCAGAACAAGATACAAAGACTCCAGTATAAAAATTCAACAGTTTTTGAATTTTTGTTTTAAACCAATACAAAAATTGGTTTATGTAGAATGGTCTCTCAGCCTGAAGATAGCAGTTTAGCATTTCATTCATTAGATAAATTGCTAACCTACAATAAAATTTGGATGAGAAACACTAAATTTTTCATGCTATCAAAAAACTCATATTGTTTGAGCTGGTACATTTTAAACAAAGTTATACAGTGGGCATAACTCAAGAAATAAGGTTTTGTCAAAAGGATACAAATAACAACAACAGCAGCAAAAATAAACTAGATACTGATGGAATGTTCCTTAATTTAGAATTACATCTCTTTTCTTTCAGTCTTTCTCTCATTTTTCATTAACCTATCTCTTTCATAATTCCAACTGTCATACTGGGGAGTCTCAGAAAGGAAGAAATCACAGTTGGTTTGCATTTCTTCCCAGGGATGATAGAAAACTCTGACAGTAGTTTGCGGATTTGCTAAAGGAAAGGAAAAGACATTGTCCCAGCTCTTGTTTGAATGTCATGCTCATTTCAAAAGTAGGTAAAGAAAGGGTAATTTTATTATAACTAAAATTTAGATCAGACACTGTCCTAATTTAGAAGCTAAAGCAAACGGAAGAACAAACAACACTAACTGCTATCTCCTGGCAAACCACTGGCAGCAAGGAGTCCACAGGATTTATTATGACCAATTAAGGGTGTGGTAGCCTCGGAGAACAGAAGCAATTGCCCTTGCTACATGGAAATGGAATGGAACATTACAAAACACCCCATTTTTAGAGCTCATATTTTCCCCCAGCAAAAACAACTTGTGCGTGCATCTGAGCATGTGTCTGTATATCCAAAAGCCTTCAACTCTCTTTTCTCGGAATTTAAAAATTAAAAAGGGAAAACTAGAAGCTTATTGGGTGACAAAACATGAGCTAATTATGGTGACACTTAGAAACTAAAAGCATTCATTAAATTGTAGTTCCCAAAGAGATAAATGTTACTATTCCCACTTGACAAATGATTTTAAAAAAGAGATTTATGGACGTAATTGAGAAATCCAAAAACACCTAAGAGTCACAACACCAAATCACTTGGACAATGTGACTGCTGTGTAAAGACTTTAAAAGTTAGGCTCATCCCAGCTCACTCCTCACCTTAAATCTGCCTAAAATAATCTAAATGAACTAGATCAGATTGTATGAGCATCATTCTAGAATTCTGAAGGTTATCCTCTTCTCGTATCTCTAGGAAATGTATGACTCTCTTCTCCTCCTTCTATTTGAACTGAGGGTGCCACTAGGGGTAGGTTGGTGGTGCAGTAGTAACAGGCAGCCCAATGAACATGGGTCCATGTGGACGATAACAGGTTTGATTGCATGATCCGCCTGTAAATGATGTCTGTGATCCTGTTTAGAAACTCTGGAGGGATGGCAACATTAGATCCTGTTGAAGGGATTTGTCTTTATCTCTCTGTCTACCTTTCACAAAAGAAAGAAACTTGAAAATAAAAACCTGAGGTTACACCAGCATCCCTACTGGAGCACATAGTTTCTGCCCCACGTGTAGATTTTGCCAAGAAGTTGGGCTGCTAACATTCCATTGGCCAGTCAGCCAAAGGACTCTGCTGTTGGGAGCAGCCACTCCCAGCGCTGGGCGCTGGCTGGCTGACAGGCAACAAGTAGGGAACAAGGAAGAGATGCGTTGATTCCCTGCAAACCTGGAAACCTAGAGCAAAGTGGCCTGACTCCCACAAACAGATTTGGGTAATAGACAGAGAAAAGTTTCTCAATTTCAAAAAGCCCGTGCTTGGGGTGGGCAGGTAGCCTGGTGGTTAAGGACACTGGACTCCCACATGGCCAACTCTGGTTCAAGTTCCAGACCTTGCGGCTTGCTTCCTCACTTTCTCTCTCCCTATCTCTCTTTCGCTGGTCAAATTAAAATAAATAATGTTAAATAAAATTTTTTTTGGAAAAAAATAAAAAGCCATGGTCATGTAAAGAATAAATCTCTTATCATCCAAATATAGCAACACTTAGAGCAGGGTTGAGCAATACCAAACACCACATGAGATACCTGGAAGACCTCATCGGATTGAATCTTAAATCATCAAAATCACCCTTAGGAAAGTGAAGCTTCATATGTGACAATAAACAGGGGCCTCTGATCTTTACATATCTGGATTCAAATCCAGTTTCAGATTTTATAACATTAATTATAGGACGTAATTTATTTCTCAGTTTTAAGTAATTAGCCCCTCAGAAATGGGCTCTAACCCATCAATAAGACGATCTTATAAAGCATCATTCTACTTCCAAAATCTCCATCTGTATAACCTAAGTCTAAAAGGCAGATTCAGATGTTGTAAAGCTTAAAAATTGTGCAATTCAAGTGATACTTAAAGGGCATTAAAGCTACGAATACATAATTTTCAAAAAAAATGTGTATTTAGAGTGAGAAGTAATACCCTTCAAAAATTTTTAAAACTAAAAATTAATGCAAACGAGAAAAACTAAAAAAATGATATACTATTTATATTCATTGACATGTTCACATACCTCTATCATTTTTTCCTACATGCTTGGGCTGCATACTCTTTGATGTACTCTTTACACGACAATTTTGTAAAACAGATTTTGGTAAAGACAATGGGTAATCCAATCCTTTTTCCAGCAAATTGAGTATAGTTACTGATAACTTAATATTTGCTTCAGCTTTATATAATTACATCTTATTGGAGTAGTATGTAAATGTTTGAGATCGTAGTTATGTTTGCAAAGAGAGCCTTCTGGTTTATTTTGTAGATGATCTATGAGGTTTCAGAGCATTTCAAGTTTTCTATGTAGTGACTAGTCTTATTCTTTCAGTCAGCAGAACTCATTAAGCAGTTTGTTGCTGGTGTTCTCATTGAGAACAGTATGAGTTTTATGTTATATGTTATATTCATCTTATCATACAGCAAGAAACCTAAATCTTTTCCCAATATGTTTAAGTGATTCACTTCTCTTCATTAATTGGGTATGAAACAATCATAGAACTATTCATTACTTCTGCCCCAAATATGTCTCTTCCTCTCAATGCACTAATAAAATTTTAAAATGTGAGGGTTATGCAATTTATTTCTAGGTGTCAGAATAATATCTAATGATTTCATTGGTCATCTTTATCACTTTTTTACATCTCATTAGTTTTTAAACCTATATTTCTTTGGTTCCCCAATAAATATAAAGACTATAAAGAAGTATCTTTCACTTACTTAATGGAACCATTTCTAAATGCCTTTTCAGGTAGTTAAAATGACATATCCCCAACTCAACTTCCATTTGACAGGAGCCTAAAAATGCCCATGGCCACTTTAATATCACCCAACCCAATTAGAAGTATTGGGAGCAGGAGTCAAGTCAGATTGGAAAGAAATGGTTCTCTTCCAGTTAGCAGCTAAAATGTCTTATTTTTGCAAATATCACAAAGACATGTAACCCATAGATGTATTGCTAAGGCTACTCCCTCAGCTGAAGAAGGAGCCTATGTGAGCAAAATGGGCCTGATATTTAAACTTCTTTCACTTCAAGGTAAAGCTACCCGTGCCACCTCCACCTCTCTGCTAGGCTACTGTGATAGCTTCCTCCTTGCTCTGGTGCTCTCTCCTTATCCTCCTTCAGTCCATTGCTACAGAGTAGCCTGGGAGGCTTTTAAATACAGAAATTAATTTCTATCGCTCTCCTGCCTAAAACCTTTCAGTGGCTTCCTGTTGCTTGTAAAACAGAGGCCAAACTTCGTATCTCCAGATACTCTATGATGACGATGTTGCCCAGATGGGAATCATCCCGTATGTCCCCTCAGCTTCCATGACTCATATGCTGTAACTACACTGGCTTTGTTTTTCCCTCAGTTTCCATGACTTCCATGCCATAGCTACACTAGCCTGGTTCCCACAATGAAGTGCTCTACTTCCTCAGTAAAAAATCATGCAACAGTGTTTCATAAACTATAAAGCACTTGATCATATTAACTATTGATATTAGTATTAGCAGAGTCAGAAGTAAGATCCATGTGATTAGATAGTGGAAGAAGAAAAGTTGCTTATTTTGATTCTTGCCAAGGCCATCCCTGCTCTTCTGTTTCTTACTACTGTAGATACTGTTCTAAACCTCCACAAATGGAACTTCTGAGAATACAGGGCCAAATCTTACAGCAAGTCTATAGCAAGGCACCATATGTGTGCATATGGTGCACATATATACATACAATATGTACAAGCAAATGGCAGGGGTATTTAGCTATAGTAGCTTGCCTACATTACAGATATTTTATCAAATTACAGTTTACATTTAGAAACCTAGCTAGTAATTAAAATACAACGTATGGCATGATGTTGCTTAAATTAAAACAGCAATGAAAAGTTTTAAGATTTTAGTCAATGCTGTCTAATAATCCTCCTTTATCAGAGTCAATGTTTTTCAACATTGTCTAGCAATAAGGTAGCTGCTCTCTACCGTTCAAAGATGAAAGATTGAAGGATAAAGAATTGATTCAGGTCGTGTAATCAATAGAACATCCAAAAAAGGTCTTGTTATTTCAGGTCTTGAGAGTATTTGTTCCCTTATCACACTGGATTTATTTCCTGGAGAGAGCAACATAAAGTATTTGTCAACAATGTAAAGCTCAACAGACAGACACATATGGAAATTTGGAGACCAGATGAATACAGACAATTAATAAAAAGAAGGGAAATAACTGAAGAAGACCCCACAGACAGAGATCATTGTAACTGACAGAAGATTAAGGCCATGCTATTCACAGGACACAATCAACATGAAGTTTAAAAATGTCTGTAATAACTCTCATTTCATGTATCATATAGGACAGGCTTACTATCTTTCAAATATGGTCTCTACAACATTAAACCACTTCACATTGTCTAGTGATTACTCCTTCAGTTGATTCACCACTTATACAAGCTCTGGTTTCTCTCTGAGTTTTAAGGTTCATCTCCTCCTTGTTTCTCATGACTTCTAGTGTAGCGCAAACTTAGGCACTGCCTGACTCAAATTTTCCCTAAACAAATTTTACTTGTAGGTCAAATAAGTTTGCTTTATTTGTAAGTCATGATTCTTTTTTCTGTTGCTCAAATGTCCACTAAAATCTCCTTCGGTTAATTCAAAGTGCACGGATCCTTCAAGACAATCTCTTAGCCTCTTCTTCCAGGGTCTGACCCAAACTACTTTACAATACCATTGCCTCGAAAGTGCCCACAGCTCTGAATGAATGGTTCTGTGTTAGACAATGTATACATTTCCCTGGACCTAAAACATTTCATTCCCACAAGACTGTAAACCTCATAAGAAAGGCGATATTTTTAAATTCCTCATATTATCTGGTCTTGAAATGAGATTAGACACGAATTTATTTATCCCCTTAGCAAATTTATCCTCCACTCTTACCTTTGATTTTCTAACATTAGACATTATTTTATTTCATTGCCTTTTCTAGAGTCACAGCACAGGGTTTAGAGCCACAGCTCTATCGTTTACTGGTGGTGTTACCTTAAATGAGTAATTTTACTTTCTGGGACGCAATTTTCCCAACCACAAAAGGATGGTAATAAGAACAGATAAGTTACAAGGTTAATGTCAGGACTAAACAACAGAACTTAGCACAGTGCCAAGCACACTGTAGCTTCCAATAAATAGCATCTACTATTAGCAATATCATTATGATCATTACTTATCTCCATTCTAAGCACACATTATCCATTTTTATATGTACTTCGCCAGTTGAACATTATTCTTTTGATTATATCCATGCAATATTTACTTTTGCATATGTTTATTACTTTATTATTATTGACATTAGTTGTTATACTTTATGTCTCCTTTTCATATTGTATTCCTTCCGCCTGCAGGACATATTTTAGGCTGAGCAGTTGTTCTGAAAGCTGGTCACAGAGACCCCTATAGGTGTCCAAGATCCTACCAAGAGATCTGTGAGTCAAAACTATTTTTGTAAAAGTAATTTAAAAATTGGGACCAGCAGTTGGCGTAATGGCTATGTCACTGGACTACCATGTAGTCAGCTACAGTTCGAGTCCCGGACCGGTGGCTTAAACTCACGCCAGGCACGTATGTGTGTGTCTGCCCAAGATCCCGAGAGGAGAATGAAGGAGAAGGGATTGCAGCGTGGCCATTCCCCCTGGGGGGTGATTTCTCACTTTCTGTCTCTCTCTGTCTTTCTGGCGAGCACATGCGCCCTATAGTAAAAACCTCTCCAAAAAAAAAAAAAAAGTAATAAAAAATTTATTTGCCTTTTTACTTCCACTCTGTCAGTGGAATTTTCCAGAAGCTACATGGCTAAAGTAATCAGAAGACATTGAATAAGAATCCACCTTTCTACCACTAAACAGAAGTTAAAAGATTTTTACAAGAATGGAAAACAATATAATTCTTTTCACTATTTAAAAAAATGTTGGGCTGACCCAAGAACACCCTGGTAAAGTGCCATGTGTAGGAAGTCAGACCCCACATGGATGACCATGGTTTGAATCCTGGACCTGTCCGTTTAAAAGCTAGCTGAACTGGGCCTATGTACTTGCGTACCCAAAGTCCTAGCAGGATGGATACATGGAATAAAGGGGACTGTAGTGTAAACCATGTGTATTAGGCAGTGCTTTCTCTCTTTTCCTCTCTATCTGTGGCAAGTGCACGCATCCTCTGGCAATAATGTAATAATAATAATAATAATAATAATAATAATAATAGCTATTTTTATAAAAATCCAATGCATTCAAATTAATGTATAAGTTTATTATTTCTTTTTTATAAGCTTTTTTCCATAGGACACATGGACTTGCTAGAGAAAAAACAGAGAGAGTGAGTAGAAAAATGAGAAATCATCCTTTGGAAGGATGGACACAATCTCCTCTCCTCTATACTTCCCTTAGGATTTTGGGCACACGTGCACATGTGCCTGGTATGATTTTCAAGCCTCCAGGTCCAGGACTAGAACCGTCATCGGCTCTGTGGGAGTTCAGCACCTCAACTACCATGCCACCCGATGGCTCCAATTATTTATATTTTTAAATAAATTGATAAACATTATTATTTTAATTTGCTAGAGTACAGGTACTAGCAAAAAATAGACCAGGCTAGGGGTGGGGTGGGCAGTGAGAAAGTACCTCCCATGGAGAATGGCCCTGCCATAATCCCTTCTTCTCCATCTCTATTTTTGAGATTTTGAGCATGCATTCATGCATGCCTGGCTACTGGGTTCAGAATCCCAGTCATGCAGACAGCATATGAGATCCAGTCGTCTTAACCATCATGCCACTGACTGGACTGATAAATACTGTTCTTACTTTTAAAAATTCTCATATGTTACATGGTGATAGCTATAATCCACATAAACAAAAGCTCTTTAGGTCCATCAATAATTTTTAAGACTGTAGAGAATCAAAGACCAAAAATCTTTGAGAAACACTACCATAAACTTTCCTTAAAACAGGGGCCAGGTGGTGATGCATAGTAACTCAACTGGACCCACTTGAGAAGGTCCCAAGTTCACATCATGGGGCCGTCCTGAGCCAAATGGGTAGCTGAGAGTTGACCTGGCTCGAGCTGGGGATGGTTCACAATGTGAAGACTCTGTCCAAGGTGCTTCTCTCTCTCTCACTTTTTCTATCTCTCTTTCTCACGCAAAAATGAACTTTAAAATAAATGAATAATAAAGTTTTCTTAAAATTGCAATTTTGTTGGGGTTTCATGGTAAACTTAGTTTGTAACTTTTATGGTTCTGAAAATGTCTTTATTTTTTGCTAATCACTGTCATTCTGCTTGCTGTTACAGTTTAATTGTTCTTTCTCTCCAATTGCTTTTAAAGCTTTTTTTTTTTGTCATCGATGTTCTGCAATTTTGCAAAAATATGTGTAGGCATAAATTTATTTATTCTGCTTAAGGTGCATTATTTTTCCAAAATATGAGGATTCTTAGCTTTTTGTTAGTTTTAGAAAACTTATATCCATTATTACCACTCTTTTTTTCTCTCTGTCAGAACTTTTCATTCTAGCCTTGGTTTTAATATGCTGATTAGTAATCTTTGAATTTCATATTATTATTATCTCAACAATATTTTTCTTATTCAGAATGTTTCCTTTTTTATCTCTGCTTTCTTTAATACTTCTTTGATGACTGGTAAACTATTTGCATCTTTTACATCTTCAATTATTACATACAGAGTTGCTACTGTAATGTTCTATATGTATATTCTATGTCTGAAAACCTTGAATATCTTGCAAATCTAAATCTGTTATTCATCAGTCCTGGAGTGTTAAGTCAGAGTGGATGCTTCCTCATGTATTTGAAGGTCTTTAATTGTGACCTTATTTCTTGATTTTAATTATAGGAGTCCTATACTCCTTCCTTGGGAATGGGGAAGATTTTTCCACAGGAAAGATTTGCTCTTGCAGATAACAAAGGGATACCACTGACCTGACCTAGGTCCACTCCAGCCCTTCTGAGTGTCCCAGCTCATTCTGGGAGATCCAAGCTCTTCACTATCAAAATTTCTGGATGTCCGCATCAGAAAATTATACCTAAGGACTGTGAAATGACATATATTTTCAGTAAGTTTCTGTCAAAGTACAATACCTCTGGGAGGAATACTACCCTTGAGTTATGAAGTGTCTTCCTAAAAAGGGTCAGTAGACGTATTAACAAGAGCAGAGTCCTACGAGACTACTTAGAGCTGACTTTTCAGAAGGTTTCTCTCCAGATTCTTAACAGGAAAGAGAGAGATATTTTATACTTATATGGAATATAGATAAGAATAAATTTCACTTCATATGCCAACTCCAATTTAGTGACAGTGGTTGTCCAGACTGCTACATTAGGGGTCCGATGCCTTCTGGACCCAGCCAAAGCAAGTGCTTTGAAAATTCGGTAATGTAATAATAGCCCTTCTATGTACCAGACACTGGTCCAATTGTTTTGCATACATGAATTAATTAAATCCACACAAAAATCTTGTTCTCAGACATTGTTATTTTATATGGACACTGGTTAAATAACTTGCCTAAAGTCACACAGCAAGTGAATGGAGAAATAAGTGCTTAACCTGGAGAGGCTAGCTTCCAAGCTGTCTGTATAATGATTAAGCAATAGTTTTCTATTAATTAGAAAAAATAAACTGGACAGGACAAAGCAATGTTTCTTTCTTCTGTACATACACTGGTATAAAACTAGGATCTTTAAATCCTTTATCTTTAGCTATCATGAGAAATGAGTCCCAAGCATTTCTTAACATACCTGGCACTTTCTCCAAATATAACATCTGGATCAGAAATAAAAGGCCCCTCAGATGATCCAGTTGTCATTTAGGTCAAGAGGTCCCCATGTCATGACTCTTGATAATGGCCATCAAGCTCAAGTAAATTGCAGGAGCTACCTGCTTTTAACACTTACAGCAAGCTCATGCAATCAGTGAAGAGTCATGTGGTACACAGCAATCAGCTGAATGGCTCTTCTTGGGCAAATGTTTCAAAGAGATTATTCATCTAGGGTTTAAGGTTTAAATCATACCAAATCCACTATAGTAGTCTAAGAACACTTCTTAGAATATTTGTGACATTGTTGGTTTATATTATGCCCACCTCACCAGACTATGAAGACTGAGACTCTGGCATGTTTACATCTGCATCCACAGCATGACCTGACTTAGTTATTGTGCATGGTGAATGAATGGATAGATGGATAATCTTCGGTCTAAAACCAGAAGATAGTTTGCATAAATGCAGAATGTCTGTGTTTTTATTGCAAACCTCCCATGGAGCTACTTCTGGTTCTTAAAAAAAAAAAGGTAAGGTGGGGCCAGCAGCTGGTGTGGAGGTTAATTCACTGAATCACACATGGCTGACTCAATGGTTCAAGTTAGGATCCAGTGGCTTGAAAATCACACTGGGCACACACACTTGCATGCCCTGAAAGAGAAAGGATTAGAGTGTGGCCATCCCTCTTAGAGAGGGTGATTTCTCCCTTTCTCTCTCTCTGATAAGCGAATGTACCCCATAGCAAAAACTAAAAATAAAATGAAAGAAAGAAAAGAAAGGGCAAAGTGGTACATTCACTGAAACACACATACACACTCTCTTGGTTTGGCTGATTTGGTTTAGCAGGGTTATATAAACCCATCTCAAGGTTAAACAAAAGGGGAACTTGTAGGGACAAGATGATACTCCAATAAATTGTTCTCTTCTTAAAAAGATTTTACATTTCCAATCTCTTCATTCTAAGAAATTTTAAGTAATCATAATTTCTTACTTTGAAAAATGTATAAGGAGGTAAGAGAATATATTTATCTTGCTTTAATTTTTAAAATGTTATTTATCAGAGGGTATATGTGCTTGCCAAAACAGAGAGAGAAAAAGAGAACATTCCTCAGACATGTGGTCACCCTGCAATCTAACCTCCATTTTTCCATTCTGTGGGGATTTGGGACATGCACGCACACACACACACACACACACACACACCTAACATGTTTTATGAGCCACTAGGTCTGACAGTCAAACTGCATGATCAGTCATTTGGGATAAGCCCCCTTAACCACCAGACCACAGGCTGAGCCCTTATTCTAATTTTTTTAAAGCACTCAGTATCATAAAAGTACACAAAATAACCTTGAAAATTTTACCAATAACACATTTCTGGATTTTCAGGACCGCAAAGAGCCACCACTTGTTTCCCTGATGTGCCACATTGTGCTTCTTGGATCACTGAGGGGATTCTCACAACTTACAGCACCTCTACACGTCTCCTTTAAAATTATTTGTAAGGTATTTTTCTATCTATAGGGTAGATATTTCTATCTCTTACTCCCATACACATTATTTATTCATAGATGCCCTAGATAATAAGCTGGCAAGCATTTTGTTCTCCTCATTCTTACAGCCTTTGCATTATGATGCAATCCCCTTTGGCAAAGGTTTTACCATTATAGATCCTCAAAGGTGTAAGTATAAAAAACACACATGAGTGAAGTATCTTTATCAGAGATGCTTGGGACCAGAAGTGTTTCACATTGCAGATGATTTTGAATTTTGAAATATTTGCATATACATAATGAGATATCTTGTGGAGTAGACCCAAGTTAAAACACAAAATTCACTTATGGTTCATATATGTCTTATATAAAATCACTTAAAGATCACTTATACAATATCTTTGCATAAATACTTATTATATATAAATACAAATTTATATTTTGTTTAAACATATACAAATTGATGCCTCTGCATTATAGCATTTTGATGGCAACCCATCACATGAGGTTAAATGTGAAATTTTCTAACTGTGGCATCATGTCAAAAAGGTTCAGATTTTGGAGCATTTCAGATTTTGGATTTTTGGATTATGGATGCTCAACCTGGATGTACTTCTTTATATCTTTATGTCACTTGAGGACATAAATAGAATTCAGTCATACAGTTACAAAAAAAATAAGTGGCCAGTATAAAAATTGTCTGGACAACTAATAAAAATTTTAATTAATAAGGACCAGCAGTTGGCATAATGGTTATGTCATGGGACTCTCTCGTAGTCAACTGTGGTTTGAGTCCTGGATCCAATGAGTTAAAACTCATGCTGGGCACATGTGCTTATGTGCCAAGATCCTGAGAGTAAAATGCAGGAGACAGGATTACAACGTGGCCATCCCCCCTGGGGAGGGAGGTGATTTTTCGCTTTCTGTTTCTCTACCTTTCCTGCAAGTGCATGCACCCTATAGCAAAAAATACCTGAAAAAATTGTTTTGATTAATTAAAAAATAAATTTCAGGGCCATCACCATGGTCTAGTGGTTAAGGGAGCTGGATGCCACATGGTCTAAAGAGCAGTTCAAATACAAGCCCAGTTAGCAGGAAATATGCCAGACACATGGGTCTGTATTCCCCCAAATCCCAACTTAGAGAAATGGAGAAAAGACTACAGCATGACCACACTCTACTGGCGGGGGTGGGGGAGGGCATCTTATCCCTCTTCTTCTTTCTCTATCTCCATCCCTTTAGCAAGCACACATGATTTCTGGCCAATAAAGAAAGAAAAAGAAAGATTTCTAAAAGGGCTATGTAAAATGTCTGCCTTCTAAAACAGATCTCAGTGGATGTAATTTAATCTTGTATTGATAGGTTTCAGATTAAGATCACTTATTCTCCAATTTTATAAAATACCTAAAACTAAATTTATTTATTTATTTTTCTTATTGTTCTCATTTTTAATTTTATTATTTTTTGTGTTAATTAATTTATTTATTTTTATATACATTCAATGACATTGCTTAGCTTATGAAGTGAACACTTCAATATGTGAACAATTCTCCCCAGTCCCGTTGATCAAAATATCTTCAACAGATTACACTACACCTCCCCATCCCGTAAATGCTCTGCTTCTGTATCCCTCCTCCAAATGTCCTTCCCTAGGCTCCAGTCCTCCACACACACCACATCTGGCACTCACACCCATCTCTTGTGTTTGTGTATCTTTTAGTCAATCAGTTTTGGTCATAGAGGGCAGACACTCGGTATATATTAAGTGGGGACATACAGTTTCTCTCCTTCATAGACTGGCTTGCCTCACTCAGCAGTAAACCTTCCATATTCTTCCACTTTCTGTCAAAAGCCAGGGTTTTGTTGGCTTTTATGGCTGAATAGTATTCCATAGAGCATATGATTTCTTATTTACATTAAATCACTGAAAACCAAATTTATTTATTTAACATATATTATTGATTATTTACTATATGCAAATGATAAAGTTAGACTGGGTTACAAACATTATAAGGAAAGGAATTATTTCCTATCTCAAATGGCTCGCATGTGGCAGAGACGAGAGCTATATATCCTGTTAGTTATAATAATGAATGCAATAGATCATACATTACGAAAATTTTCTTTTTAAAATTTTTGCCAGAGGGCACATATATTCACCAGAGAGACTGAGACTGAGATTTAGACAGAGGGAAAGTGAGAAAGCACCTCCTATGAAGGATTGTCACCCTGCAATCCCTTCTCCTCCATTTCTCCCTCTTCTCAGTATTTTGGACATCCACACACATAAACCTGGTATGTTTCTCAAGATGCCAGATCCAAGACATGAACCATGCACTGGGCCATGTGGGATCCAGCCACCTTCACCACCCAAGCCATGGGCTAGCCCCAGAAAACTTTTTAAGATGGTAATATTTCACCATTACACCCAGTCCTTAAAAAAATCAAATTATTCTAGCAGATGTAAAAGAGCGTTACCCATGGTGGACCCGTGGTTAGAGACTAAGATCCAGTAGCTTGAGAAACACATTGGGCATGTGTGCTTGCATTCTCAATAATCCCAGAAGGAGGGAGAACTGGAAAGGAAGGAATTGAGTAGTATTCATTCCCCATGGGGAGGTGTTTTCTTCCTCTCTTTCTTTTATTATATCCCTCTGGTGTATGCATACTCCCTTTGGCAAAAATTTTAAAAACAATTTAAAAGAAGACGGTTAAGATATTCTAGGCAGAAAAAAAGAGCTTCTGACCAAAAAATAAGTTTGAAGAGGTGGCAGAAGGGAGAGGAATCGAGAAGAAAAGACCTGTAACAAAGCAATTTGAATAATGGGTGTTCTCATGACCTTGGGATCAAAATAACCTGATTTTTAACTTTTTATTTATTATTATCATAATCTTGTTTACATAATTGAATTGCATATAACTTTACAGTGTATTACATTTCTTTTTGCAGAAGGAATACCATGCATATCAGTCAAGATAGACACATTACTATTCACATCATCATCATCAAATAGCTTTTCATCTTTTTTTCCAGATTATTATTATTCTCATTGCTTTTTTAAACATTCAATCACTATTTCTCATCTTGCTCGTAGAAAGACTTTACCCAACATGAAATACTTCTCAGACCAGTCCAGTTGAGAATACTACACATGTTATCATCAACAGGTAATAAACCATTTCTGTCCCACTAATGTCATGCCTCTCTATTTGTTCTCTTGCTATCCTTCTCCGCACTCTTTCCTTCTCTCACCCTGTTCCACACTGTCTTCAGCATCACTAACTATTTTCACAGCTTTTATGCCCTCCAATAAAACAACCTGATGTTTGAATTCCAACTCTACCTCTTATTAACTTTGTACCTACGTAGGTTTTATCTTTTCTAAACTTATTCATTGTAGTTGTGAGAATTAAATGTGACAAAGAATGTTAAATATAGAGATTGATTGAGCCCCCCGTACACAAGAAACAGTAATTGGGAGTTGTTATTGTGATTATTGTTCATGATGTTATTATGAAAAAATGACCCAAAATAGTGTCTCCAAGGAGAAGTTTCCAAAGGCAGTGTCCCCAAGGGCTGGCTGTCTCAAGAAGCACTCTTGAACAAATAGTAACTCTCTTCCACACTTGTCCACCTACTGCCATCACCATGGGCCCTACCGGCAATACTCACTACATCTGAACACTTCTGGGCATGTCCCTGAAAAAATACTATCCTACCTCCTATTTTCTTAGAGTTCTACTTCCTAAGAAAGAGGAGCAAAAGAAGAGAAAAGGAAAAACCTATCTGCGGTTAACTAAAATTGAACTGTAATTGAATTAGTATGTCTGTCCTTGCAGGGTATTTCTATGCATTTTAAAGATACTCTTATTGAAATGATGGCTTAGACAAAGAATTCACTGCAATGGAGAGAATTTCAGATACAATGGCAGGCCTAAGGGAGAAATTTCCACATAGACATTTTCAGACCCCTCTAATGAATTATGAGTAGGTGGCTTCCTCTGCAGACATGAAGAGCCATCCCTATAGACAGCATTGTAACCAGGATCCAGTTTTGCATTCCATGCATTTCCAGTAATGTGGGTGGAAGATTTTCATGGCACCACTTGGTTTATTCTTAGCATGTGTGGGTCATGTGTTATTCAGCGTTATGAGACATCTATTTGAATAGTAAGGTTAAGACTATTTTTAAGAACATGGCTAACAATGCTGTCAATGTTATATAAAAGACAGAGCAGATGAAGCCATGAGTACTCACAAGACACAAGCAATAAAGTCAAGAAATTTGTATAAGGGAACTAAGGAACCAAACTGGTTCCTCCAATCTGGGAAACTCCAAGCCTCACCATGCCTGAGGGCCTTCGAGGTCTCCAGTGGTTGCCGACTCATTCTTCTACAGAACCAGTGGATGTCCTCTCTACCTACATGGGCTTTCTTCAGTAGCAACATTTCCAAATAACCTAGGAGTTTTCTAGGATGAGATAGGTGAAGTTACAAGCATTCATAAATAAGAACTTCTTACTACGATCATGGGTCTTGCTTTGGAGGAAAGAAGGAATGCAGTGGAGTGATCTTCAGACTGGATTGTGAAAATAATTCAACTAAAGTTATTAATAAGGAGCCCCCTACCCCACAATGTCCCCAAAATATGCCTGGGTAGCCAGAGAATGTGAATTCTGAATAACGTGATGGGTGTGGCTGGCTTTCTCTAGGTGCTTTGATAAAAATGTGTTTGTGCTAAAGACACTATTCATTATAAGCAACACAAGGGTGTGGTGTTCCAATGTTTCCATGTTTAGCAATTATAAACTGAAACTATTAAGTGCTTTGAAACCAAGCCAGAAAATAGACAAACTTAAATAAGACCAGCCTACACTTCACTTTATGGACATCTTTTTTTTTTTCTGATATTGATTTACAGCAAAAATGTACTCAATCCCTTTTGCCACTGACATTATAATCTTGATATATAAACTCTAAGCAAAAGTGCACATTAAATCTGATAACCTCTGCTTCAAATAGAAAAAAGCAGTATTGAGATCAAAGAACTAAACTGTTAACACCAATAAAATTAAATCTGTCCAGGAACCTTTATTTTAGAAAGGTTGGTATTCAAATGTTGATTCCTCGTGTTGAAACAGATGGGCATAACAAGAATAATTCTTATAATACATCACTTAAAAATTCAACTATTTATGCAAAAGATTTATGTTTCTAAAGTAACAGTAAAATCATGTTACTCTTCTTTTCCCACATGTCCTTGAATATTTCAACCACTTTTGTGGTCTCAACTAACACCCCAAGGTGAATTACTTCTATATTCACATTTCTTCTCCCACACGCTTCAGTTTAACAATGTTTCTGCCTACTGGTTCTGCCAGCTGTGTTTCTCACATTAACCTCAGGCTCAAGCTGGTTGAAATGATTCATCCCCTTATCCAATAATTCAGCGAAACTTCTGGGCTTCTAATTGCTCTCAATGAAATCTCCATGTCTGGAGTCACAGAGACTCAAATTGCAAAGTCACATTCTCTTTCTTTTCCTTCCTCTGCATCACTGGTTCTCAACCTCAGCTTACTTATTTGGGGCCTCAACTTTTTTTTGTCCTGAAGAGTGAGGTAAGTATTGTTCTGTGCATTTTACAGGGTTTGCAGCATTCTTGGCCTCCGCCTCCAAATTGCCAGGAGCAATATCTACTCACCAAGTTGGAACAACCAAAAATATCCCCAGGCATCAACAAATATTCCCAAAGGGGTAAAATCACTCCCCATGCTCAGCCAATTAGTTACCCTACAGCCAGCTGAATTCTACCTAGTCTCCTTTTGTGGCTTCATCACATCAGTTCTTCCTATCTCATTACTATGCCAACTCCTGATTGAACAACCAGAATGTGTGCTGTCTTTTTTGGAGTACATCTTTGAGAAGTAATGCATGATGTTCCAAAAGATATCAAATCTAACAACCAAAGACCAATACAGAGGGAAAATAATTTTAAAAGAAATCTGAGAAATATTTCTGTGAGTTTGAAATCTGGAGATACACACACACACACACACACACATGAAGATTGAAGTCTGAAGACATTAATGTTGATTTCATCTCTGCAGTTTAAAGTCATGATTTTGAGTAGAGAAGATCAGAGAAGAATTATTTAACTGTTCAGACAATCTCAAAATGTGGCATTCTGAGCAAGGATATTGGAGAATAAAGTATATAGAAGAAAGAACATAGGTTTAGGGTATTAGGTGGACCTGATGTGAATACCACCTTTGATCATGTGATGTCAAGATGGAAGAATAGCTAACTCTGTACAGATTCATTCTAAAAACCCTAGAATAATGAATTAGTATTTCTGTATTCCACCCTTTATCTGAATGAAGTTGAAATAATTCAAAATATGAAATAATTGGCACATAGCAGCTGCTCAATAAACATGTTAATAATAACATCAGTACTTCATGCTGACATTGCTACAAATGTTTTAAAGTAAAATTAGGGATGGCATACTACTGCAAAGGTCCATGAGGAATCACATTAAAACTAAACAAAAACAATGACAATGATGCTGAGAAAGTTTTCAGAACTTCTTAGGGGAAAAGTGGGTGAGAATAAGCTTGGAGTCAAACACCAGGCCCTCGTAGATCCACTTACCCCTATAAATTATTGATACTACAATTATTGATCATGACAAGTTTACTCTCATCCCATAGATATTAACTGATATTGCATTAATCTTCTATTATGAAAAGAAAGTAAAATAATTACACTAGATCTTTGAGAATCCACTCATATTGTTTTTTTCCACACAACAGATGCCAAGAAGAAAGGGCCAGGAGGGCAGAAAGCATACCCAGCACTGTGGTGCCACAGAAGCCAAGACAGGAACTGCCTCAAATGGAGCGATCAGGCCACAGGACTGAGTGACCTTGAACCATCAACCAAGGGAAAAGTCCGGCTGGATTGAGAGTCGTGGAAGCCATTGGTAAGAGCTAGTACAGTGGCTAGGTGACAAGCAGGTTCAGCCAGATTGTAATAGGAGGCACCACACCTTCCGTCCTGGGACCAGAGTGGAAAACCGAGTGAGGATGGCAAGTGCAAATGGCATGTGAGTAAGTGTAGCAGAGAAAGATAAAGGGAATTGAAGGTGCTATGGAATTAAGGGAGGTTTCCCAAAGGTCAGAAAGGATTCCATCACATTTAAATACTTGAGTGAAGAAGCCTGTTGAAGTTGCAAGAATAAGAGGGGTTCAGTAGAACACAGCTCCTGAATAGCTAAAAGAGTAGATGATCTGGAAAAAAAGGTGACAGGGTAGTCTTAATTAAGAAAGTGAAGAGGACAGATTCATTCTTGAGCAGTAAGCGGGAAGGAGGAGAAGGTGGTCCTTGGGGCAGTGGGGTCACAGGACTATGAAGAAGTTCCCAGATGATGCCTTCTATTTTTCTCATGAAGAAGTTACTGTGTCCCCCATTCCTCCAAATTTCTTATAAATTGCATAGCATAGCATTTTTTTAATCCATTCTTCATTTGAAAAAATAAAGGGGCAAAAAAGCACAATGATGAAATCACTTTGATTCTATGTATCCCTTTGCTCATCCAGGGCTCTCTTTATCTATGAATCCATCCATAATGTGCACAGGCACAGACACAGATGAGTATGTGTGCAAGATCATTTCTAAGCTGTGATCTGATTCATTAGTATTTTCTTGAGTTGGTAATATGTATATTGACGTTACAAATCAATTCAAGAACTATTCAAATAACATGATTTTAGAAAAGTGTTGAAGTAAATGTCTCCTATAAAGACTTAGGGCTCTTTCATCATGCCACAATGTTTTGGAAAAGCACCTGCTAAACATGTGGCCATTACTGTACCTTGGTGTGTGCAAAGTAAAGGGAGTTGATACTGTACCTTGGCGAAGCTGCCTTAACCACCTTTGTCACTGCCCAGGTGTTTCCCATGCCTGTGGCAGACTTAGGAGGTGGAGGAGCAGAGCCTGCCAGACCAGTTGCAAAGTGCAGAACATGCCTCAGGGCCTCCATTCACAATCCAATTTGCCTTCAGTGACTGTGCCCAGCCTTAGCACCGCAAGACTGACCTTTCGACACAGGTAAGTTCAGCAACAATCGCTTGGCCACAGCCATCGATTCTGCCTGATGCCAGGAATTCTACAGTCTCTTGGGCGACAGCCACTTGGCAGCAATTTTCAGGAGCTCTGCTCTGGTGCAGAATAAGGTTCTGTGTGCACGACTTCTCAGTTAACATGCAATTGCTGAAGGGAGAGTGAGAAAACATACAGAGGTTCTATTAGGAAGGTGGGCCTCCCTTCTCTTTTTCCAACCCCTTGTCATCGCACCCTAGCTGTGCTTTGACTTCAACAGGGTTTTTAAAGACAGGAAAAAGAGAAAGGGGGAAAAGATGAAAAGAAAGAAAGGAGATAGAGAACGCAGACCCTGGAAGGCAAGTGTGGGCAGAAGATGAAATGCAAAGTTAAAATATCATCCTGGAATGAACCCTACAGGACTTTGGTTAAATGTCATTTCATCTCTCTGCCTCTACTATTTTCCAATTCAAACTTTGGGTTCACTGAATTGGATACAAAAAGAAAAGAAAAAAAGAAAAGAAAAGAAAAGAAAAGAAAAGAAAAGAAAAGAAAAGAAAAGAAAAGAAAAGAAAAGAAAAGAAAAAAGAAAAGAAAAGGAGGGAAAAAGAAAAGAAAAGAAAGAGAAAAGAAAAAAAAGAAAAGAAGAGAACTCTTTGTCATAATTTTCAGACCTTCAATATTTATGGTCTTTGAATTCTTCTAAGGAATTTTCCTGTATCAGTGAAATAGCAAGGACTCTTTGTGGTGCTTTTTGAAAAATTTTTAACTTTGGTCTATACAACACAGAGATAATTGCTTGGTTATTATTACCAGTTGGAAACATAAGTGGAAATCTCAGGCCAAAAGTATTCTTTTGCCAAATGACCAAAGTACATTTCATACTGAGCTGAAAAAAAACAAAGGCAAATATTAGTAATATCTTTTGTTATAAAAGATGTCCCTTGTTCATATCATTTCAAAGCATGGTTCTGTGGTAATATTCAATATACTTAATTGAAATTATTTTCTTTGTGACAGCAGGCTCCTATGTTCTTTTTTATAACATAAAACCACATCTCTTGAGATGGTCTCAAGAGAAAGTGAATCAGAGTAACTGCTCTAGTTCCGCGTTAGAGGGCCTCTTGCTCTAACCGCGTTTGAGAGAGAACTCCAAGTAGCAACTGATAATGCTTTCTGGCACATAGTTAATGGTCACTAAATGTTAGCTCTTTTTATCTAGTCAGGAAAAAAAGTCAACCTGTGCTAAACAAGACCCAAGGCTTGTGTATGTATATGTATAATATACACATAATAATATACATATTATACATATATTATACAATATTGGCGCTTTGTGAATAATTCATTTTAAAGACATCGATAAAGTGGTGAAATGGAATCCAAATTCTAGGCAATTCAAGAGTAGTAAATGTGGGGGCTAGCAGGTGCGTGGTCGTTAAGGCACTATACTCCCACATGGTTGATGGCGATTAGAGTACTGGACTTGGCAGCTTACTTTTTTGCTTTCCCCACCCCATCTTTCTCATCAATTTAAAATAATAATAAATGTAAATAAATGATTCTTTTTTAAAAAGCATAAATGTGAAGTAAGAAAATGGAGACAAATATAGACTACTCTTGAGTTTGGCAATACAAATATGTAGAAAATATAGCAATACAATAATATAGCTGTATTATAAGGGCTTAGAGTCCATCAGGTATCCAAATGACTCTCCTTCAGAATACATTTATTCTTGGGACCAGCAGGTGGCATAATGGTTATGTTGCTAGACTCTCATGTAGTTGACCATAATTTAAGTACCACACCGGACGACGTAAAATTCACACCAGGCATATGTAAGTGCATGCCCAAACTCCCAAGAGAAGACCGGAAGAGAAGGGTTTATGGTGTGGCCATCCTGCTGGAGGGAGGGTAGCGGGGTGACTTCTTGCTTTCTGCCTCTCTGAGTCTCTCCAGCAAGTACATGCACCCCATAGCAAAAATCTCTCTATTTAAAAAAAAGAATACATTTATTCTTTTTTAAAGACTTATTTTATTTAACTTAATTGACTTACTGATTCATTTTAATCTGACCAGAGAGGGAAAGAGAGAAAGAGAAAGAGAGAAGGAAAGTGATAAAGCAAGACTCAAACTGTGGTCGGCCGTGTGGGAGTCCAGTGCCTTTAACCATTATGCCACCTGCTGGGCCCTACATTTATTCTTGAAGCAACAAATCTTACTACTTCTACAAGCATTTGTCCTTATTTATAGACATATATAAGTATTGTACACATGAATGAAGTATTAATTATATGAACAAACATCTGGAAGATGAAAGCATGCCATGTATGCTTCCATAATAGGAAGCCTCAAAAACTGCATGTTTTATTGCTGCCATTTATTTTGTTTACTCTGCCAAGGTCAAAGGTAGCTTGCTATTTTTGGATATTACTCATCTTTCAATGGTAGAGTATGAATGTTCCATTCACAAGTGGCCACTACTTCAGCTCAACATTTTATCACTTTTTAAAATAGGTTTCCAACTTCAATTCTTTGAATAGGATTCTGCTTAGCCAAGTTTCCCTGCGATAACTTCTGGCTGTCACCCAAGTTCTTTGTGCTGATAACCTATCTTACTGCTCAGCACGCAACAAAATTCATAGAGATCTGTGAGAAATATTCCAGAAGCTGAATACGATTCAGGTAATGTAAGTCCTTCATTTCTCCATTTGCCATGCTGCTGAATTTTTTCCACTTCTTATTTTCACCGTATGTATCTTTTTAGCTGGTGTTTTGGGTGCTTTTACAATTTGCCCATTTAACTGATCACCAAATTTCAGTTATCTACAGTGAATTGCAAAACCCTCTAGATATCTATGTATATTTGTCTGGCATCCCACTAGAATATTTTCCCCATGTTTATATTTATATATCCTCATCTACCACTTTGTCATTCAACTTTTAATTTGACCTTTTTTTATTTTCTTATTATTGCTCTGCAATTTCCTCTGCCTAAATTATTCTTTGTAGAAAGGGGGCTGAGGGTACTGTTGCAGAAATATTCCTTTTTTAATTATAATTTTTATTATAAAAATGGTTAGAACACCTCATAAAAGGTGAAAAATAGAACAATTATCTCCAAAACATAATTATGCATGTTTACTTCAAGTTTGTTTTCTTGTGTATAATTTCTTTTTACTTAGTGGCAACTCTACGTCAAATATTTCCTAAGAGACTGTATCTATAGATAATATATAATCAGTATTCATAACAATAAACAAGTAAATATAAATATGTATATTGTTTTCTATACTTTTCACCTAAAATTATGATATGAGCATTTTCATGTTGATAAATACTGTAAGTACGACTTTAAAAGCTTTGCTAACATTTCATAATATAAACTGCCTTACTATTGGACATTTAATTTATTCCCAATTATTATTAGTATAAATAATGTTGTTATTCATATATTAGCAGTTACGATTTTTGCCTCCATATTTTGAACAATTATCTTAAGATAATATCCTAGCTGTGGAAGTAGTTATCTCAAAACACATATTTTCAAATTGCCTTCCAAAGTTGTGTGATCTTGCTGCTATTGTGCAGGCAGTAGTTTTGTGACATCCTTATGAACGTAAAGCGAAACATTTCTAATGTTCGTTTAATATATTAATATTCTACTCCGTAGATGTTCAGACTAAATTCATTAATCTGATACAATTTTAAATTTCAACCATGCTAATTTCTTCACTTTAAAAACTCATTTTCTGAATGTTTATCCTAACAGAGTATAGTCATAAAACCAAAAAAAAAAAAAAAAAAAAAAAGAGATAAGACCAAATAAGTGTGGCTACTTTATTAATTTTTTAAATAAAAAATATGGACTGGCTTATCATTTGTCTATAGAGCAGGGATCTAGTTATTCGTGTGTTCTCTTCCACCTGGCTATTATCAGACGTAAAGCTCCATTAGGTCACCATTTCGCATTTAAGTAACCTGACTAATTAAAGCTTTATCAGCTAGAGATGACCGATGTGGTGTGTTTAGTATGAAGACAACTATAAAATCCAATACCCCTAAGTCTATCATAATATTTTCTTACATGAACCACCTCAACAGACTGGACAAATCTCCTAATTGTTCTGCAGGCATTTAAGGTATTTATGTCACATAAAATGATCTTTGAAATTGTAGCCATTTTTTAACTCTCCACTTGTTACTCACATGCTAACAATATGGCCAGTTTTATGACGAACCATTCCTCAATGACATTCATGTTGTTGTTATAATTTCATGACAGAACGGGATTATTAATATCTGAATCAATGTACAAATATCTATTCATTATATCTCCCTATAACCACCCCTTGAGAAGGAGGAAATGTAGCTTAGTGTCTTAAAACACATGTGTTGGGAAGGTCCTTTAAAGATGACTGAGATGCTCTGGCCTTTTATCCCATGAATTAGCAAATTTGCTGATTTTTCTTGGACTCTGTTGTAGACATTTCAGAAGATAAATGGAAGTCCTACTTTGTTCACAATGATGATGAGTTTTCAAGAATTTGATGATAACATTTACTAGTTCAGCAACCAGTAAAGGTATATTTGAATTGTGAAAGGTACAAATAATTGAAAAAATTAGAACTATAGACCAGAATGTCTCAGCACCAAAAATAGAGCACTCAAAGAATGCACCACCCAGTTTACACAAGAGAGGCCAAAGATGATTTGTTAACAGATTTATGTAGTTGTTTTTCCTTTTATGATTGACATTATACTTTCGCTGCTATCCCATGACCAGTAAATTTAGTTAAACATTTTATGAATTGTTACCAATTTTATAACCAAATTTTAACTTTGGCAAAAAAAAGCAGGTCTATTTATAATAAACAAGGATATGTATTGCTATGTTATAATTAGCTTCTGAATATTTATGAAATCTTGTTATGAAATGGGTACATATAGACCTTATCTTAGGGAAAGTCACACTTAGTCATCAGAGGGTATGTAATACCTCTGGTATGGTTATTTATTTGGAAGATACTTTCAACTTTATTTTTCCTTTTTTGTATATTTTCTAGTCAAATTCCTAATTTTAGTGATGGCAATTCTTTGAAGATGGACATAAACAAAGAAAAATGGTCACGAAACCAAAGAGTCTCATGCCAACCCCGCATCAGTAATATTTTCTTCTGGGTTCCACAGAAACAGAAAGGCCTCATGTTAGCTGAATAATCTTAATTTTCTTGCTCTTAGACATGATCCCTACTTAAATCATCCCAAAAGGATCTATTCTATTTTCCAGGGAAGTAAATTTCACAGTGTGTCTTAAAAAAAAAATATCACTTTTACAGAAGCCTCAATGTTAGGCAGAGAAGGGGGGGGGTCTTCAAAAAGTTCACAGAAATATGCATGTTTGAGAACATTATGTGGATTTCAAAATATTTTCACACCAAAATAAAATCACACCAACTTGTTATAACATGTCTGAACAGAGTCTAGGTTGAGGAACTAAAAAAGGTACGACAGTTTGAAAAGAGCCCCTATCAGCGCCACATGAATTCTGCTAAAATTGAAGAAAGAACAAACATCAAAGTTTGGATAAAAGATGGTAAAGCCATTAATGCTTCACAAAAAGTTTATGGGGATAATGCCTTAAAGAAATCAGCAGTTTACAAATGAATAACTCTAAGAAGGGACGGCATGATGTTGAAGATGACACCCACAGCAGCAGACCATCCACATCAACTTGAGAGAAAAAAAACTTAATGATCTTCATACCCAGGAAAAGGATTGAAAATTAACAGCAGAAACAAAAGCCAGCACCACAGACATCTCAACTGGCTCTACAATTGACATTACAAAAACAAAGTTGAGCAAATGTCCTGCTTGATGGGTACCAAAACCATGTCTTCAGTTCAGCTGAAGAGAAGAGTAGAGCTTTCAATGAAAATTTAAACAAGTGGGATCAAGATCTTGAAGCTTTTCTTGTTTGTTTGTTTGTTTTTAGAATTATAACAGGAAATATCGCATGGCTTTACCAGTTTAATCCTGAAGAAAAAGCACAATCAAAGAAATGGCTACCCAGAGGTAGAAGGGTCCAGTCAAAGCAAAAGCAGACCAGTCAAGAGCAAAGGCCATGGCAACTGTTTTGGGGGGGATACTTAAGGCATATTGCTTGGAGACTATCTAGAGGGTCAAAAAAAAAACACAATATCTTCTTGTTATGAGAGTGTTTTGAAAAAATTAGTCAAGACATTAGCAGAAAAACACCAAGAAATGCTTCACTAAAGAGCCCTTCTCCCCTAGGACCATGCTCCTGCTCATTCCTCTATCAAACAAAGATAATTTTGCAAGACTTTCAATAGGAGATCAGTAGTTATCCACCTTACAGTTCTGATTTGTCTCGTTATACCTTCGTTTTGTTTTCCAATCTAAAAAATACATATCTTTAAAAGGCACCCATTTTTCTTCCATGAATAGTGTAAAGTTTACTGTTGTGGTTAAATTCCCAGGATCTTCAGTTCAGTAGGGATAAACTACTGGTTTCATCACTTACAAAATTGTCTTGAACTTGATGGTGCTTATGTTAAAAAATAAAGTTTACATTTTTAATTTTTATTGTTCAGCTCCATTTTTCCATGAGTGTTTTGAACTCCTCTCATATCTCTTCTGTGGTATTTTGTTGTTTAGAGAATGAGTTGCCACAGAAAGATAAAATGATTAATAGATATGCATAGGTACACACAAATAAATAGAATTTTTATTCCTGTTTGGGGTGATAGCTTCATCTGACCGGTGATTGACTCTGTCACATTTCTTGGTGGAGTGTTTTGTTGTCAAATGAGATAATGGGTTTAAGACAAGCCCACAGAATAAGTGACACTGTTGGCTTTTGTTGGCCAGTTCGTTTCTATCAAACAAAGTAAGGCCATCATCCAAGACTTTAAAGTACTTAACACATTTTCATAAGTGGATTAGTACATGAAGTGAGAAGAGATGAAATTACTAATTTTGTGGGAAGTGCCAGATCTGTCGGTAACATTCCTTATGATCAGGAAAGGGGGTTATTTGAAAGAAGCTACTTTTCCTGATAAAGAGATTTAGTTCTCATGCACATATTCATCACATTCTCAAATCTTATAATAGAGCCAAGGTAACCCTCACTGTAAGAGATGTAAACTGAAGCTCAAATAGACAGAGTCTCATATTGAAAAAATAAAATAAAATCTAAGGGAACATGGGGCCATGATTCCTTATTTTGCCACTCACCAGGTTATTTTTCCTTCCCATATGGCTCACTTGGTTGCTCTCCAAGTGAAGCAAGATCTTTTACCTAAAAAACAGCATTTTCCAATTAGCAACATTTAGAGTAGAGAGAATAGGTTCTTCTAAGGAGTTAAGGACTGATCTCTCCTGGAGGCAGGCTACTGGATTTGATGGAGCAGAGGCCAAATGAGTAATGACAAATTCCAGGTTTTCATGTCTTGGTTCCTTAAGCGCCTGAAAGCATATGGAATGAGATTCTTTTCTGGGACACTACAGTGATGACAGAGAGAAGAGGAGTATTCAAACTCACAGGATTTTAAGGAATGAAATGTATGGAGAGTTTTAGTGAGAACAATAGTACAAAAAAAAATGTAAGATCTGTCAAAAAAAAAATATTCTAAACTTTTACTATACAATCTGCCTTCCAAGTAAAGCAGTCTTGACTCTCAGTCTTAACTCATGAATAGTACGAATAAAGGACAAATCGTAAACAAACTGAACTAAAATGAAGGGGGAAATTAAGAGAAATAAAGAAAACAAAATTTAAAGGAAAGCTCATGGGTTTCCACATAGACACATTTATGTGGACACTAGCTCTCTGTTTTCTTTGTATGGACTTGGAACAAGTTTGTTGATTTCCTTTAGTCTCCCCCTCTCCCACGTGAAAATTAAGTAACTTTAGGGAGACAATATTATTTTGACAATAACTTAGCATAGTGCTTCCTACATAGTGTCTAAAAAGTAATTTTTTTTCTATGATAGGCTAAGCCATAACCTCATCTAAAGAAACATAGCTCATGTTACACATTTTCCATGAAAACATATCAATAGAATTTAAGACAATATTAAAATAATAATGATGTCTGTCCTATGCACAGTGGCACAGCCATAGCACATCCTCCACAAAGCTGGAGCCACATGGACAACTGAGGTTCAGTTCCCAGGTTGATCTGTACGCCCTGGGTGTGCGCATATGTGCCTGTGATTCTGGCTGGCTGGAGATGCTAATGGGACAAACTTGGCATGAGATTAAAGATGCTTGCCTTTCTTTCTCTCACATGAATGAAGTCAATAAATAAACTTTAATAATAATAATAATAATGATATCTACTAGATGAATTGATTCCGGATTCTAGTTCTTACACTATAGACCCTGAAACATAGTAGGTAATATTTTATTTTTAATGAGAAAAAAACTTTGGATACAATTCTAGAAATCTCCTAACATACTCTCTTATTCATTATTTAAGAACTGGCAAGTAAACACAAATAATTGAGACTAGTTGGAATTATCCAGGCTTCAGTTGAAACCTACATTTGGCCAAGGGAATGTGGGTTAACCATTACTAGATCCTTATTATTGTGTGAAATCTACTGAGTTGAATGTTTTTTCAAAAATTTTTAACACTCCATGGTATAAAATATCCTTATCAATGTTCTGAATACATTTGGTGTGTCGCTGCTTGGCAACCTCTGGTGTAATATTATTCAAGGAGCAATGAGTTGTATAGTATTGTGACTATCAAAAAGTATGAATCATTACTATAGACAGAACATGAAATAGCAGTAGCCTTTGAAAGTGAAAGGTTACCAAACCACAAATTGTTTGCTACTGGAAGGAAATCTTACTAATTCAGTTTGCTCAGTAACTCAGCATTAGTCAACTATGGGAATTCTTCTTATTTCCATGGACACAACTAACAACCTATGGTTCTTAGTTACTATTTCTATTGATACTGTCAAATTAATCAGCTATGGTTGCTACTTACAAAAAGACACTTGGTATATTACTATGAATCCATGATATATCAGATATTTAAGAAAGTACTTTATGGATCAGTGGTGGCATAGTAATTAAGGCCCTGGATTTCCACATGGCTGACCGCAGTTTGAGTCCCTCACCTGGTAGCTTGAAAATCATACCAGGTGCGTATGCACACATGCTGAAAGTCCCAGGAGGACAATATAGGAGAAGGAATTGCAGCATGGCCAACTCCCTGGGAAGGAGGAGATTTCTCACTTTTTCTCTCATTGTTTCTCTCCCCTCTGGCAAATGTATGCATGCTCTGCCAAAAACCTTTATAAAATGAGAAGAAAGAAGGGAGGAAGGAAGGAAGGAAAGAAGGAAAGAGAGAGAGAGAGAGAGAGAAATAACGGAAGGAAGGAAGGAAGGAAGGAAGGAAGGAAGGAAGGAAGAGAGAGAGAGAGAAAGAAAGAAAGGAGGGAAGGAAGGAAGGAAGGAAGGAAGGAAGGAAGGAAGGAAGGAAGGAAGGGGAAGAGGGAGGGAGGGAGGGAGGGAGGGAGGGAGGGAGGGAGAGAGAGAGAGAGAGAGAGAGAAAGAAAGAAAGAAAGAAAGAAAGAAAGAAAGAAAGAAAGAAAGAGAAAGAAAGAAAGAGAAGAAGAAAAAGAAGAAAGACAGATGAAGGAAGGAAGGAAGGAAGAAAGGAAGGAAGGAAGGAGGGAAGGAAGGGAGAAGAAGAAAAGGAAGAACTTTGTAACTTGCTATCAATATAGGTATTTATCCTACTATTTTATAGTTTTCTGTGGCCATGCAAGAAAATTGTCCAAAGGATATTAGAACATAGTTCCATTCATTTACAAATTCTTCCACTCAGTCTTGCATAGTGGTTGTGCAATTTCTCAATTATCAATTCACCAAACCTTTTCATCAAAAATCAATGGTTGAATTAACGACTTATTAAATTGATTACATTTTATAGTAATTGCTTATATCTGATACAGAGAGGCTCCTACTTCCAAAAAGATGGAAGTGACTTACTGTTCTTTGATCTTCTCACTACAAACACCTACCAAGGACATTATATATCAAAATAACATAAGTTAAGGGTAGAGAAAAGAAGGCAGAGTGGCTAGGGATTTTGGAATGTCATGGCAGTGAGCTCTTTATGCTTTCTTTGTGCCTCATGTATTCTAGAATTGAAGCTGAAGAAGCAGACAATCCCAAAATAACCACAAGTGCAGACAAAAGGAAAGAAAAAAAAAAAAAGGCTCAAGGAAGCCTATACTCTCTGGCCAATGGAAGGAAAGGACAGCCTATAAAATAGAAAACTTACACATGTGATCTCTCTACTTTGGCCAAACACCACCAACAAAAACATGGTCAAACTCCCACTACCAGCAGAGACCTGTTGAAAGGCCTAGACTTCCTCTTCCAGATGACAGCAAGGAGGGACCTTCCTACTGGAGACTTGTCAGAGATGGGTCATAAAATGTGAGCACTTTCAGCACCACCCAGTGGTAACAAAGCCACTGCCCCAGTGGTGTCGGTGGAAATCATGTGGCAAAATCTCCTTGTATTGAACCCATAATCATCTCAAAATAGTATAATTTTTTAAGTAAATCTGATATTTCACTCTTGTTCTTTGAGTGACTTTTTCTTGACCAGTATTGTAGACTATTATTCCTGCCAGCCAGGAAGTTATCAGTGGATATCCAGAGGCAGTTCTCTTGGCATAAATGTTTATATCCCAGACAGTAACAACCATAATGCCTTCACCAAGTGGCTTAGCCAACACCACTTGTGGGAAAGTGCAAGTTAGAGCAGGAAAAAAAATAGCAGGCAGGAGCCAGGTAGTAACTACAGGTGACAGACTGATTTATGGAGCTATATGGGCCAACCCTTTGGGGACTCCCTAAAACAGTTGGGAAATACTCTGACCATATTCTCTTTGGACTAAAGGGATCACTTGATCAATAGAATAATAATGATTTATTTTAAAATCTTAGACTAGTAAGAACTTTAACACCTGTATATTAACTATTCCTTGTGACCTTGACTAGTTGGTTCATATAACATATATTCTGTTAACCTGGCTGAATATATAAAATCTTCATCCAGATCATTTCTAGAAAAAGATAATCTTACAAATCTTCCAAGGTACAGAATAATAGTTTCATTAGTATTCCCACAAACACTCACCAAATTTTCTCTGTGTTTAGTGTAAGGCCAGATGCTATACAAAGGGAGTGAAGAAAGGGAGAATTTATAATCAAAGCAAAAAATTCATACATGAAGAGACAAAGGAAAGACACACGCAGACACCTAAACATGGAGTTGTAATCTTACATACATAAATCACAACTAATACTCTTAGTGGCGCCCCCAAAGCATACTCTTTACTTCTCCATGTTCACCTGGGGCTTAGTTCTTTCCTTCCTGTTCAAGCCACCTGAGCCTCAACGTCATCTGTATTTCTGTATTTCATGCCTGAAGCAGTGGTGAGAGTAGTCATTTACCCACCCAACAACTATTTCCGAAGGGCTTACTCTGTGTCAGTTTCTGTGGTAATTATCAGGGTTTTAAAGAAGAGTGAAACATGGCCTCAGCTCTCAGGCCTTGGTGTGGAGCAGACATGTCAATGAATAACACAAATCAGAGTGATTAGTGCAATAGAGAAATAACCAGACAGGTTGAGTAAAGGCATAAAAAGAAAATAAGCAGTTCTACCACATGGGAAGCATCCAATTTATGGACATTACCCCCCATGGTGATCTAACCTCTGTCCTTGAAATAGACAAACTGGGCCTGTCATTGGTGTGACATCAGAGCACCCTGCCTATATCCTGGGGGGGTTACTAGGTGCAAATGTATAAACTATAAGGGGGCTGAGTTATATTTACAGTTGCCACTAAGTTATCTATAATCTTGTATAACCCCATGGCTATTCGAGGTCTCATTTCCTTCATATGTACAATATGAGGGTATATCAATCTCTAACAGCCCCATCCGAGATCAGAGTCACTGCCTAATCACCATCCAAAGGACAATCAAAACAATTCCAGCTCCTCCATTTTCTAGCCTTGTGAATGCTGGTAAGTCACTAATCTCCCTATGCCTCACTTTCCTTTCTATAAAGTGTGTTATAATAATAAAATACTTTATGGGGTCGTCAGGATGATTCAGTGGATTACTGTATGTAAAGTGCATAAAAGAATGCCTAACTTGCACAAGTATTACCTAAATATTACCTGTGACTATTATTATGTTTGATTATTTCAGACTTCCAGTGGTATTTAAGTATTTCATTTAAAGTGTGGAAAGCTTCACTGTAAATGTATAATAAGGTCTTTGCATAATTTTTCCATTAGTCATGATTAGAAATTAATATGTTAATGAGCCAAAGCAAGCCGAAAGTATATTCTTAAAAAATAAAACAGATTCTAGGGCTGGATGATGGTGCAAAGGGTAAAATGAGGCACTGTTAGGATGAGCCACATGAAAAGGTTCTGAATTCACATGCGAAACCTTTCTGTATGTGCTAGACATGCACTGAGCTCAGGCTCACTGAGCTGGGGGTGGATTGAAGAGTCAAGATCTGTTGGGATTGTTCTCTCTCTCTCTCTCTCTCTCTCTCTCTCTCTTTCTCTCTCTTGTAGAAGAAATAAACTTTAAAAAGTTCTTTGGGAAATTACATTATAATTTTGAGGATATTACTATGTTATTTAATCATGCATAAAATAATTCTTTCCTGACCATGACAAGTGTATACCTATTTCCAAATCTGTCTAACATTCAAAATGACCTAAGTGGTTAATTTAAGATTCAGTAGGTCATTCTATTCAGTGTAGTCAGCAGACCAGCATCATCAAGATTTTATTTAGGAAGTCTTCTTTGGGTCCCAAGATTCTGCATTTCTACAAGTCTTCAGGTCCTACCAATGTTGCTGACACAAATGATACTTTTGAGAGGCAAGCCACTAAGCTAGGGCAATCAGAAACAGACTTTGAAATCACTGATTTGAGAGATTGAATTAGTTGCACCAAAGTCCCGTTAATTAATCAAATCAGGAAAAGATCTTACTTAACACATTGTCCAATCACAGTCACGTCTACAAAGTATTTTAGAACGTACATGGAACTCTGACATGAGGATACAAGACACATAAGAGGCTCCACACTGGCAGACACACTGATTGTGATTTAACCTATATAGTAAAATTTTCACAGTTCACAGACACCAACTGACATAGTCTGCATAAGTGGGCATACAAGATGCAGGAAATATCCCTTGATTTCAATCTGGACAACTACAGGAAGACCCTTATTTAAAGACCCATCTCTATCATTATGAAAGTGAAATTTCATTTTTACCATAGTATTAGAAAGTGCTTTGTGGCATGTTTTCTACTTTTTAAAAGTATAGTAATGCTTGTGTTCTTCTCTGAAAAGTTAGATCGACTTACAGAGCTGTTCCTGTCAAAAATCTTTTAACAATTAATTTTTATAATGTCTGGAGATTTAAGATTAAAACTGTAAGTTCAGGGACCGGCCAGAGGCACAGTGGCAAAACATGGTGCTCGGAGAGGCTGACCCGTATGAGAAGGTTCCGGGCTTGCATCCAGAGACTTCCCTGGGTACACTAGGCACAAGTGTGCCATGATCCAGGGCTGGCTGAGACTTAAACATCAAGATCCTGTTAGGGGTGCTGTCTCTGTCTCTGTCTCTCTCTCGTTCATGGAGAAAATAAACAAACTTAAAAAACAGACAAACACAAAAAAATCCATCTTAAAAATAATTATGAGACCAATAGAGGGTGTAATGGTTATGTCACTGGTGCATCCAAAATTCTGAGAGGAGAATGGAGATGGGACTGTGGCATGGCCATGCTTCCTGGGGAGTGATATCTCACTTTCTGTCTCTCTGTATCTCTGGTATGTGCATGCAGCCTATAGAAAAACCTCTCCCCCGCCACCCCCCCCCCCCCCCCGCCAAAAAAAAAAAAACACAAAGAAGTAAAAGAAAACCAAATAATAATTACATAGCTCTGGTCAAAAAGAGTGGCCTAATTCCCAACAGGTAGAACATATTCCTGAGGGACCCCTAATTTTTAGATGGACTTGAAATTGGAATTGTGATCTTTTCTTGAAACAAATGAAAAAAATAATAATTTTGTTGAAATGAAGACATAACAGTAATGAGGCAAAGGAAGGGTTCAAGAAAAAGAGACAGGCAAACTATGTGATATCTATAGCCAATCTTCACAACTACCTCTGAGACAAAGACCGAGTAGTTCCTTGCTACAAAAGATGCAGCAAAGTAATGGCTTTGTGAGTGGCCGAGTCTGGAGGATGCATGAAGAAAACCTCCTCCAAACCTTGGAAGATGTATGACTTGGGGATTTCAGAGGTTTCCAAAACTACACAAAACACAGAAAACATTTCCCTTCTTTGCCAAAACACATAGGCTCTTTGTTTACATTATATTTCCCTCTTCTATCTGGTGGGAATAATAAGACGCCTTACAGCATTGATAAGATTGAACATCGGGGAAGGCGAATGGGAGGCAGCACAGTCAATTCTGTCTTGAAATCTTCTTTCACACCTCTTTCTGAAATGTAAATATGGACGCGGTCCAGCTTTCTCAGTCCGAATAACTTTGGCTCAGGGCGGTTGGTATGGAAGTCATTTCCCTTCTAGGTGCAGTAGCTGCTTTCCACAGACTCAACAAAGACACGAAATATCATTAACATCTGATTCCGAAAAGGTTGACAACTGCTTCTTTGTTTTACCCAGTAGTCTGGAGAAAGCTGCTGTGCATTACTCGATCATGAGCAAAATTATACCTATTAGACTCCGATATGAGTATTGGAATATTTCTCTCATTCGTGCACAGCGTTGGAGCTTGAATATGCCTATTGTTTTCACAGTATCCATTACATATTTTAAATGGCATGGAAAGATCGTATATGTAAACATTACTTCAGCTGAGGCTGAGTGATGCTTGGCAAAGCAAGAGAGGCTGTCTGACCTCCCTGGGCCATGGTTTCAAGGAAAGGAGTGCTGAGAGACTTGGGTGGGGGGATGGCTGATGGCTACAAAAAGGAACAAGATGGGTTGACCAATGGGCAATGCTGCATTGCAGACGTCTGCACCCCTTCCTTTGACACACACAGAAAGCTACAGACCTTAAACTAGCCTCTCTATTTTGTGGCATATAGAAGGAGGATGAAAGACTTGCCCGAGGGTCTGAAATAGCAAGAGGGAAGAGTCTGGCAGAAAGAGGAGAAGGCTGACTGGTTGCAGCTTCAGGATTCATGAATAAAAAAGGCAGAAAAAAAAAATGCCTCCAAATTTAAAAGCGCGTCTAAAATAGCCATTAATAATCACATTCTCTAAGATAAAAGCAAGAATCCTGAACTGTTTTTTTAAGCACTGATGTTTTTCTTTCAGTCTTTAGAGGAGGAAATGGAATTAGCCTAAAAACATGAAATCAACTGATTAGGAACTCTTGAAACTTCTCAGGGTCATGAGGCAGGCTGGATGGCACTCTCATATCCTCACTGTGGCAGACGTCGTGAGCAGAAACATTCCTGCACACCGGAGGTGGATGCTTTAAGCAACCTGTAATCTTAATCATTAACAGAGCTGAGCATAAGTATCCACCCCAAGATCCAAGTCCTGGAGGCCTGAACTCATCTTGCAATGCTTATTGGTATTTTTCTAAGAGATACCCTCAAAATTCTCTTTGCATTTTATTCAACATTAGTCCACATTTAGAATGCATTTTCTGCCTTTTTAGATTAGACTTAGAGTTCTCTGATAACCAGGAATGTAAACACAGGGAATAGGTCATTATTTAAAGAATTTGCCCATACACATAGACCAAAAATCTCCTCTAGGCCAAATGTACACTAAAATGTTTACTGTGCTAAATAATTCTGTTTCCTTGATAGATGGCTCACACTCACTTTTAGTCTGAAAACCTGGCCTTAGGCAACCTTACAATAACAAACTAATGGCTATTTACTGCTGTGGAAAGGAGTAAAACTGCTTCTTTAACTCTACTGAAGTTATTCTATAGCAAATCGAATCAACATTTTTTTTAGACATATGTAAGTCTCTATGTTAAGAAAAAACAAGATCATGAAAGAATGTCTTCTCCTCAACCAGCTTGTGAGTTTCGTACAAGCAAAAACAAAGTTCAGCTGTAACAAAAGATTTAAACAAAGAGCAAAAATCATATTGAAACAAGATGAGTTTCATTGGCAAGTGAGTAACACAGACAATAGATGCCCATGGACAGCTGCAGCAGGAGGGAGCCCTTACAGGGGTTCAGGACAGGCTTTATCAATGAAGTGTGATTTGCCTACCTATGAAATCATTGTCACTTACCAGGATTAAAGGATTAGCCATAGGTAAAAATGTTTCCTTAATATTTTAAAGAGTTTTCTTTCAATGGCTTTGTCTTCTTGTAAAGTGTTTTTTTTTTTTCCTAAAATACCAATTCTGCCTGTCAGTAGGCTCTCTTTTTAAAAACACGAGGCATCCTAATGACCAATCAAGCTAATGACATTGAAAAGGATAGGGTATGGCACCAGCCATTTGGGGAGAGTCAACAGTGCTGTCTCCTGCCCATTATGTTGAAATGAGAGAGAAACAAGCTGTCCTCACTAGAACCAAATGCCAGGGGACTTAGAAACATTCATGGAAAAATGAAACTACAGTATTAGTTTATTTGGGTGTGGAAAAAAATGGAAATCCATGCATCATTTTTTCTTAACACACATTTCCAAGGAACTCTTTGAAGACTCCCTCATACATCCCTTCCATACATATTCCTACCACCAAGCTCTATACTTTCAGCCCCCCAAGATCAGTTTATTTTTCCCAGAACTGTAAACCCACTCACTCCTAGCAGCATGTATGTGTCCACATGTATACACATGCATACATATGTGATATAAACTTGCTCAAGACATACTGTAGCTATAATTCTCAAGTACAAATACAATAGAAAAACTTTCATGTTAGCAGTAGAAGATAGTTTCTATTTATCTTCTTTTTTTAATGCAGAAATTACAGAGTGTATGCAAAAATCCAATGGGCAAGCACCATACTTTCCACTGAGGCTATGATTTTAATAGATTCAAATAAAGGGTTATTACACAGTAACTCTACAACTACTTCACACCACCAAGGACAATGGCGGCAGTGTTTCCCAGAAATTGATGAGTATTCCAGGTGTTTTGAACTCAGGTGATTATTCTCACAACTCCAGCAACTAGACAAGTTGCTGGTTTCAGTTCTAAACACAAAGAATTTGTTTGTAATACCTAAGGCAGACCAACATCTAAATTATATGGAAAATACTGTGTTTTGAAGGAAAAAAAAGAGTTGCAATTTATTAACTTTTAACAGGTGTGAAACATAACAGTTCAGAATCACCTATTCAATTTGTTATTCAACCCAACATGCCTTAAACTATAAGAATGGTATAAAAATCTACTGCAATTCAAAAGAAATAACCCAAGGAGTTTGTAAATCTTCACTAGTTCTTAAGCAATCTAGTCACATTTAGTAGGTCATAACATTGACTGATCTCTTTTCCGTGGAATGAAATCTGAGCTAAATTCCATTAACACCTTCTCCCTAAGTGGACATTTCTTCTGCTCCTTGGTTTTCCCCTCTTCAGAGTTCTTTCTCTAATCTCAGGTTGGAGGAGCAAAACATGAGTAGAGATGGTTTAAAACTCAACGCAGGACCCGGTCATGGTGGCACAGTGGTAGCACAATTCACTGAAATGTTGGAAACCATGCAGAGATTGGGGTTTGTTTCCTGGGTCCACTTGTGGACATAAGATGTGTGTGCATATGCCCCATTACCCTGGTTGGCTGGAAAAAGTTAAAGGGAGATGAATCTCATTGTGAGATCTTGTTGGGAGTATTTCTCTCTCTCAATAAATACATAAACTTAAAAAAAAAGGATTCAACTCAGAACATGGTTCTTATCCAGCTTTTCTCCTGATAACAAGCTTATTTCATGAGTCCTTCCAAGTAATTTCTTTGTCAGTGGATTGAAGGATCATTTCAGTCCTTTGCAATGCTAACTTTACGTGTCTCCATACTTCTCTGAGAAGTGTGTTTCTTCTCTCAACTTTCCCCCATTCTCTTAGGATCTCTGGACACCAGAATAGAGTTGTCAAGTCCCTGGGGAGTCAAGTACTTGGTCTTTCCTCATTCCTCCCACCTTCACTCTGTGCTCAAGCCAAAACTAAAATGCATAGATTCAGAAGGTCACACAGTTCCAAAATTATAAATTTACCCAATGCTGTACTATGCAATTAATATATAAAAGAGCAATAATTAAAGATAAAGGATGGCTTGCTTGTAGTGTTTTAAACTGACTAAAGAGGGAAAGCATGTGAACTTTTGAAGACAAGTTGTAACAGGGGTTTGATTTATTTTATTATAATTAAGTAGAGTCTCGTGTATTTAGCAGCCAGTAGTTCTATATCAGAAAAGAAGTTAGAACCAAATCCCCATAATGCCAAAGGAAAGTACATTCTTAGTTTATTTTCTCAGTTTAAATATCCAACACTTAAAGTGATGCAATCATAAGTGACATTTTTAACCATCCAAAGTGCTTTTTACACATTGGATTATATAGTTGTTAGATATCAGGTGTAATGGAATTATATTTTAAATACTATTGATGCTAAAAGAATGAAAACTTCCACTTAAAAGTATCAATCAGAAAAACAAAACAAAAGTAATTTTCCCCAGAAAGTTATGTTTTAAACCCAGTGGAGACATAAGGTTATAAGATCTATTTAAATGATATTTTCTATTGTTCTTATATTGGTTTAGGCACAAGTTCTTTAGAATTTTCTATAAATACTAGAGGAGGACACATATGAGAAATTATTAATAGTTTCACACATAAGAAGCCATGATTTACCTATCTCATAAGCTTCAGAGATGGGAAAGACAATGGTTTCTGCTATATAGTGAGAAGAAAAAGAAAATTAGTATCAATGTCTTTTATTTTAAATACCTAATTAATACTGGGCATTTTCACTGAATATTTGTAGAATTCAGATTCAAATGTGACAGCAATGGTAATAATAGTAATACTAATTTGCAAGTACAAAATCTTCACGATTATGGAATGTTCTTCACGATTATGAAATGTCCTTCACTTGATTATCAAAACACAGCAGAGCAGCAGTCTTCCCCCATTTTAAAGATGAACAAAGAGGTTTCCCACCATAGAATATGGCAGGTAAAAAGCTGAGAAGTGAGATACTAAGGAGAAGAAATCTGAAGCCAATAAAGCTGATGCCAGTGGCAAGGTTAAGAAGTATGACCTCAAGGCTAAAAATCCCAAGAAGGAGAAGCCCCATTGTAGCTGAAACCCCGTCCTAGTCCGTGGCATCAGAAGATACTCCTGGTCTGCCATGTATTCCAGGAAAACCATGTCAAGAAGAAATACTCAACCACTAAATCCAGGATTGAAAAGAAAAAGAAGAAATAGGTTTTTGCCATTCTCACCAAACAAGTTTGTGGGGCCAAGAATGGCGGTACCCAGGTAGTTAAACTTTACAAAATGCGTAGGTATTATCCTACTGAAAATGTGCCTCAAAAACTGTTGAGCCACGGCCAAAAACCTCTCAGTCAGGATGTGAGAAAGCTGTGAGCCAGCACCACTCTGGGACCATTCTGATCATCCTCACTAGACGCCACAGAGGCAAGAGAGTGGATTCCTGAAGCAGCTGAGCAGCGGCTTGCATCTTGTGACTGGACTTTTGGTCCTCAATCAAGTTCCACTTCATAGAACACACCAGAAATTTGACATTGCCACCTCCACGAAAATTGATATTAGCAAAGTAAAAATCCCAAAACACCTTACTGATGCTTACTTTATAAAAAAGAAGCTACAGAAACCCAGATGCCAGGAAGGTGAGATCTTTGACACAGAGGAGAGATACAAGATTACAGAGCAGCACAAGGCTGATCAAAAAGCTCTGCACTCGCAAATTTTACCAAAAATCAAAGCTGTTCCTCAGCTACAGGGTTACCTGCAATCCATATTTGCCCTTACAAAATGGAGTTTATCCTCACAAATTGGTGTTCTAAATTTCTTGCCAAGGACCTAATTAAATAACTGTACGTGTGTGTGTGTGTGTGTGTGTGTATAAAATTTTTTAATGAACGAAAGCCTCCAGCAGCCTAATAATTTCTCAGATCTCCATGATGGTCAATGATACAGCTTAGAGCTTAGACTGTCACTTCTAACTTGTGGCCCAGGGTTCTTTCTATCACACCTTACGTTATCTACACCATAAAAATGAAAAATGCTTTCCAGGATTCCTAGCCTCTGCAGCAGCTCATGAGAAGCCCTTCAAAAGTGAGGTAATTCTTGCTCTAGACCATTTTCTTTCTCACATGCCCAGAGCCTGTCAAGGGTCTGCTTTGTGGGAGAAGGAGCTGAGGCTACTGTGGCCATCTGGAATATGAAGGGTGTTTAAGGAGCTCTTCTGTACTCAGGTTCACACTTCCCTTGAGTAAGAGTTAACTAATACATAGCTCTTAGTTCTTCCTGTCTGCTAGAGTAGTACAGCCACCTTCTAAATATAAAATTTAAAAATCTGAGTCTACATGAGGTATGGAGCTCTGGCTCCATTTGCCTCCTCTTTCCTACTCTTTGTAAAATAGCAGCTGACCCACACCAAGTGGTCACTTCTCAAAGACCCCATAGAATCATCAGGTAGAGTCAGTTTTATACAAACCAATGTCTAAATCTTTAACTTGCACCTAATCTAAATCCCCTCTTCACAACCACCATGAAAGAAAGAGAAGAAAGAAGAAAGAGAAAAAAGAAAGAAGAAAGAGGAAGAAAGAGAAAGAGAAGAAAAAAGGAAAGAAAGAAAGAAAGAAAGAAAGAAAGAAAGAAAGAAAGAAAGAAAGAAAGAAAGAAAGAAAAGGAAAGAAAAGGAAAAGGAAAGGAAAGGAAAGGAAAGGAAAGGAAAGGAAAGGAAAGGAAAGGAAAGGAAAGGAAAGAAAAGAAAAGAAAAGAAAAGAAAAGAAAAGAAAAGAAAAGAAAAGAAAAGAAAAGAGAAAGAAAAGAAAAGAGAAAGAAAGAGGAAGGAGGGGAGGTGAAGTGAGGGGAGAATACAGGAAAAGAAGAGAAGAAGACAGAAGAGAGGAGAGGAGAAGAGAAAAGAGGAGATAAGAGGGAAGGAAAGGAAAGAGAAGAGGAGGTGAGGGGAGAGGAGAGAAAGCAGAGGAGAGGAGAGGAGAGGAGAGGAGAGGAGAGGAGAGGAGAGGAGAGGAGAGGAGAGGAGAGGAGAAAAAGAAGAAAAGAGAGGAAAGGAAAGGAAAGGAAAGGAAAGGAAAGGAAAGGAAAGGAAAGGAAAGGAAAGGGAAGAAGAGAGGAGAGGAGAAGAGAGGGAAGGAAAGGGAAAAAGAGAAGAGTAGAGGGGAAGAGAGTGAAGGAAAGGGAAGAAAAGAGGAGGAGAGGGGAGGGGGGGAGAGAAGAGGAGAGGAGAAGAGAAGAGGGGAAGAAAAGAAAGAGGAGAGAGGAGGGGAGGGGAGAGGGGATGAGAGGGGAGAGGAGAAGAGGAAAGGAGGAGAGGAGAGGAGAGGAGAGGAGAGGAGAGGAAAAGAGAGGAGTGAAGAGGTGTGGTTTCCCTTCTTGCATGCACAGGTAACACTCTCCTTGACTTATCATACAGGCCATGGGAAATTGATACAAGTCATGGCTCTGACTGCACTTTTGCTGTGAGTAATAAACAAACTGTGTCTCTCACCCAGTTAGAGTATTTGTAAGTCAAACTAGGAGACTAATTTGTTAGTTTGCAAGCAGGATCATATCTTGAATGTTTCACAGTTTTCAACTTAACAATCACTGTGAATGCCTTAATTTAGGTCTAAACTACCTCCTAACCTGGTTCAAGTCTCTTCCGTGTTCTCTCATCTTCATTCTCTCCCCTTGTTGAATACATTCTTCCTTAATTCATCATGGTTATTGTCTAAAACTCAATTCTAATATTAACCCTTATCTTCATAAATCCTTCTGAAGGCTCACATGTGTTTTTGAGAAAATGATTAAACTTCTTAGCATGGCCTTGCACAATCTGGGCCCATCCTGACACCATTCCAAATCTTGAACAATCTGCCATTTTCCTCAATGCCACACAATCTCCTCTCTGCCTTGAATGGTCTTTAATCCTAGTATCCTCAACCCATCATCATTCCTACACCATAAATGCCTATTTATTATTTCAATACCCAACTCAAATACCACCTCCTTTAGGAAGCCGTCCTAAACTCTCCTAGGGTATTAGCTGTTCTCTTTCCAGACTCACCCACATTCTGCATTTATGGCTCATGTGACTAATTCATTACTATTATTTGCTCAAAGATTTGTCTGATCCACCAGATTCTGAGCTGTCTCATCTTAACTGGTATTGCTTTCTGTAATGAAGTGCACATTCAGTTCACATGTGTTGAATAAATCAAGGAGCAAAAGAATGAAAGCTGAAATATTTTCAAAGGCTTTGGTTCTCATCATTTTCCTCATCTAATGAGCCCCACCCCCACCCCACTAAATAGTGTTAGAATTTCCAGTGAAGCCACAAATGTTATGTTCACAGACTTGTAGACATGTGGGGAAGAATGGCAAGAAAGGCTACTGTGCTTTTATTACATAGCACATTTCATATTACATACCTTTGCCACCATTTCAACCACAGGCATCCCTCTCTTTCCAAAATGAAAGTGATCTCAGGGAGTTGGGAAAGATCTAACTGAATAACAGTGAACTCAGATAACTGAGTCATGCCTGAAGCATTTGAGACCTCTTGTTTATTGACATTTTATTTACAAAGATACTTAATGACTTGCTATTCATTCAGCCAAGGAAATGAAGTTATTTTGTCCAGAAAGTCAATCAGTTCTTCTGGCCTTGAAATCTGAAGTGAATGAATTTGATGAACCTCTTTCTTAAGACAGAGGATCAACCCCTTGGCTTTGTGGCTGGTTGCCAAAGGAAGGATAATTTCATTGGAAAATGATGAACTAGGCCACCAATCTTGAAGGTAAAAACAGAGCAAAGAATGAAACACTGAAAATAGAAGGGGGATATCAGGTAACATTTTCATTGGGACTGAATCTTTAATTGGGAGTGTAAGTGTTCATTACAGACTTTGTCCCCGAAATACTTTGGCTAAGAGATTCCAGTGAGTGTTAAAATCATTACCGAATGGCCTCAATCTAAACAAACACCCACCTTTTCCATTTCACACTGAGATGAAATTACCTTGCTGTGTACAACTTAAAAAAAAAAAAAAAAAAAAAAAGCCTCTGGGGTTGTCAGCTTCTTCTTTCCCAGAGGGGTTGTGAAAGTTCTTTCTCCTTTTCCTTACTCCTCTGCTATTCAAATTTAGATGTTAGTCTTCTGAAAAACTTTTCTATCAAGCACTTAGACTGGTGCCTGACTTAAGTGACACCAGCATTTCTGCCCAGTGCAAAACCGATTTTCCATATGCACACACAAAGGGCCATCCCATCTCAGCAGAGGAGGCTCTGACAAGCATCTGAGTTGGAGAAACAAAAGCCCAGGGCTGTTTATAACAAGAGTCATCTTGGAGCAGAAGCCAATTTAGCTAGAGGGAACAAAGCAGCTAGAATTGAGAAAGAGGCTGATGCCCAGAATGCAAGGAAGAAGTAGGGAGAAATGCCCACCCCCCCATATAGTCAATTGCTCTGGATGTCTATGGCTCATTCCTAATTGACAGATCAGGAAATGCAAAGGCTTTCTTCAGTCAGCCAGGATCATTAGCATGCAGGAACCTGAGGCTTTGTGCCTACAGCAACTTTTTATTACAAAGAAGATAAAAATGATGTATTGTATATTATATTCCATCAGCAGAGATCATGAAAATCATAATACTTGAAATACAGCCTTGCCTTGCCCCACCTATCAAAAGATAGATTGTGTGGTGCACTTTGAGGGCTTCAGCTTGCCTTCCTTTTGACTTTTTTCCCCCAAGAAATACACATAATGAAACCTCTAAAGTAAATCACTCTAAAAGTGATTGGAAACAAATTAAAATGAATTGTGTTTAAATAATTAACACCTGCCAAATAAGGAAACAGGAGGACCTTATTGCTGATATTAAATCACATCCTTTAATGTCTGACACACATGACAGTAACTGATTCCAAACAGTCAAGACAGGAAGCTCATTTTTACTTCTTGGAAAGTTGAAAAAGTTTCACTCTGATTTAGTTAATTCTGCTGCAGAAAGCTGGGTTTGCATTAAACTTTTCTTTGGTTTAATACACTGTAAATGAACAGCTTTAAGTCATGGTTTTAAATATATTCACTATTCAGTAAGCTAATGATGTATGTTCCACCTGGTTGCCATGGCGCCTTGTTAGTAAAAATCAAGTGTAGTGTCTTGTTACCAAGAAAAAATATTAGCTTTGCCAAGTTTCCAGTCAATAAATATAACTCACAATAGTGTTGCCAGATAGGCAAATAAGGATGCCCTCTGCCTGCCCACCCACCAGCAGGAGAAAACCAAAAGAAAAGTAGTATCCTAACCTGGACCACAATTGAATTTTTTACAAACACTGAGAAAATAGTCCTTAACTCTTATGAATACATGGAGAATAAAAAAAAAAAAAAAAAAAAAAAAAAAAAAAAAAAAAAAAAAACCATAATATGGCTGAAATAATGCCAGGGTCTACAAAGCAATTAATGAAAACTCCAGCAGCTCTCTGTATTCCTATCTCACCTGGGGTTTTATGCCCAGTCACTGAGTGACAGTCTTCATGGCCAAGGGCTCTCTTCCAACTCAGCCCTTTGGGCTACAAGAGCTGGGAACAACAGTGGGGTCCTCAGCTTAGGATTCCACCGCTTTTCTTAATGCTGTCTCTAGATTCAGCAATGGTGATACTGTGATCATGTTTCATTTTTTATTTTGTTTTGTGGAGAGTGGCAGTTGAAGGAAGCAGGCGATGGTGATGACGCCAACTCTCCTTTGCCTTAATGGGATCATTCACTTTAATTGGAGTTAGTGTTGCAACTACCTTCTTATAAATTAACAAGTTCTCTGACAACCCAGATGCTTTATATTAAAACACGTTTGGAAAGTACTACTCTGCACCTGAAATAGTCCACTTTCGGTATCTCAGCTATTTAACAGAGTTTTGTTTGTTTTCCTCTCAAAACTATACAGGGGCAAAATTTTAGCCTTGTTAGAATCAAGACAATGACAACACTTGTGATACGAGAATCAATGAGCAAGCTTGTTTAGCTGTTCATCTCTCAAACACGGCTTCATGATTAGAACATCTTTTGGAAAAAGTTATCATCTGATCTAATTGCATGTTCCTAAGTAAACGAGTTAGTGCTAGCTATCATATGATCAGAAGTTGTTGGTAATCAAACTATTCTGAGGGGGAAAAAATGCAACATAATATTGTGGGCTTTCTTTCTCTCTTTTCTACAACCAAAACTCTGTTTCAACCACTTGGAGATGGTGTTCCCAGTAGGCGGACCATGAAATCGTTAAGAAAACTCCCAGTTGCCACAGATTCTGAAGAGTTTATTTCTCCCCTGAAAACTGAAGCATGTCTGCTTTTCCCCTATCAGGATAGGTTCACAAACACTATACAAATTGCTAGTACCACCTACTGGCAAAAAAACAGAACCAACCTAATAACATTTGAGAGTAGACAGGAAATGCTACCTGAAAACATGTACTTCTCATATTGATGTTCTCAATAATGGTGGAGCCCAAGCCATCTTATCCCACAAAAATATGTTTTTATAAATATAATTCTATCTTTAAAGTCTTTTAAAGCCCTGATATATGAGAATTCATTAATATTCCTAAAATTTACATGAAAAGTGAACTATGTAAGTTAAATATTGTTAATAATAACTTTCAAGCTAGCCTTTTTCTTTCATCTTTCTTTTAAAAATGTATTATTATTTCTTATACACTGTGAATCAGTACCCTGGTTGATCCTGAAATTTTGCTTTGGGACCTGTGGACAAGAAAAAAAAACACAAAGTACTTCAAGTTATGAAATGTGGGCTTCTCTCCATTTTCACCACAAAATTTACAAGTTACATAATGTCTCCAATGACTTAGTTTTCTCATGTGTGAAACAAGTACTATTATGGCTACAAAATCCACAGGAAATTTATAAAATTGCAATCACATATTTGGAAATGATTTTTTTGAATTAAAAAGTAAAACAGAAAGAAGGCTGAGAGAAAGAGAAGAGAATGGGAAGGAAGGAAAAGGGAGGGGACAAAAAATAAAGAAAGTGAAGAAAAAGGAGGGGACAAGAAAAAGAAAGTGAAGAAAAATGAGAAGAAAGGAGATGAGGAAAGAAAGGGGAGGGAATTTGAGAGGGGGAGAGAAGAGAGGGAAAAAGGACCTTCACACATAAGACTTCTTCACACATTTAAAGCATTATATTGTGTTTGAACAATATGTTTCAGCAATTTAGAAATGTTGGCAATTTGGAGTAAGCGAAACTAATTAAAACTAGCATGAGGGTCATTCTCATACTGATATAATTTTCAGTTTCTAACACAGTGCTATAATTTGTAAATTTCGTGTTTGCTATTTCCAATGATGGCAAGCCCTAGAGTAGACAGTATGAAATGAGATGCCATCCCACTTAATTTATTGCATTGCTGACTAATTATTTCATGAGATTTTGTCTTGCCAGTCTGGTTCTTTTCTTTTCTTTTTTTTCCCCCAGCTTTATTGAGGTATAAGTGACAAATGTAGTCTGTTTTTCTAGAGGACAGAGAACTGTCATTGGTAGACTTCTATTTAGCCCCACAGAGTCTCAATCACAATCAGTCATAGAAAGGGGAAACACCCTATTTTTGCTTTATTGATAGCTTTGAATAAGTTGCTTCTTTCATGATGCTTTTTCTTATGTTCAGCCTTCATGTTTTCATCTTTTTTCCCCTTGTTCCATTCCAGGTTAATGTATAGTGCAACACAGATGTTAAAGCTTTGGAATTATATCAACTGGATTCAAATTCTAGTTTTGTCACTTGCTAGTTGTATGACTTACAGAAATTACTTCTTTTCATTTTTCATTCTTCAATGAACAAATCTTTACTGTGTACTTACTATGAACCATGCATTATTCCAGGAGGATTCAAAAGTAAAAACATGGTTAAATTGCTGATCCCGTGCAGCCCACCTCCTAATATGTTTTAGGTTGTCATCAAAAACAAAACCGAATTTTGAAAGAATGAAATGTAGATGATTTACTTAGCTCAGTGCTTGGAACACAGCAAGTCCTCAATCAATGGCACTTTAAAACTATGCTACTGGGACCAGGGTGCATGGTGGTTAAGGCTCTGAATTTCCACATGGCCAACTCAGTGGTTCGAGTACCAGACCCAGTGGCTTGAAACTCATGCTGGGCACATATGCGATGTGCCCAAAATCCTGAGAGGAGAAGGGATTGTGGCATGGCCACTCCCCTGACCCCTAACCCCCACTGGGATGATTTCTCACATTCCCTGTCCTCTGTCTCTCTCTGGCAAGTCAATGCACCCTATGACAAAAATCTTTTAAAAAACAGAATTATGACACCAAGATCAATAACTAGAAGCAAGGAAGCTCTTTCTCTTTCCTTTCTGAACTGCATCAAGAGTTACATAATCATGACTTTCATCTGAAGCTACAGTGATTAAGGCAATCATTATTTCCAAAAGAAGAATCCCAGCTGGTCAACTCAAACAAAAGTCCCAGCCACAATGTTAGCATAATCGCTTTGCCATCAAGTGTCTCAAGGTCATAGTCTTGTCATGAAGCATATATAGACACAGGTCTTTTCAGAAAACTAGACTTTGGAGACGTATCGTAAGAGGGAGTACAGTACAGTGGGATCAACCAAGCATATGTAGGCTTCATTATTAGTTTTCTGACCTTATTGAAGTTTCTGACTTTCCTTGAAGTCCAGATTATAAACCCACCAGTCTCACCCTATTATCTACATCCTAAAATTCTTTCCTGTTAGGTATGTGCTTGGTTTTCCCTCTCACTGATAATGTCTGCCTCTCTAAGAGAACTTTTCTGATCAACTTTATAAAACAAGCAGCCCCTCACATTCCGGTTTTACTCTAGTCACTTACCACCTTTCATTTTTTTTTCCACAATATGTAGTTCTACACGGCATTATGGCTTATTTATTTGTTTTCTATGTGCTTCCCAACTCTAGAATGTTAACAAAAATGCTGTATTTCTGATCACTGTCAAAACTCCAACACCTAGTACAGGTCTTGATCCAAAGTGCTTGTAAATATGAGCTTAAAAGGCAAATAAATACAGCCATTCCTCAATAAACAATCTACCCATTTAACAACTGCTCAGACTTACAACCAGTTCTCCAATGAGGGAATTCCCTTTCTTGTTTTGCATAAGTATCAGGAATCCTTTCTGTTGTTGTCTCATCCCTGTGGTTGGTTAACATTTACTATATGAAGTGTTCACAAGCACACAATAAATTTGTACATTATTGTTCATCCTTGGTAGTATTCAAAATAAATACTGTTATATTTATTTTATAAGTACTAGAATAAATCTATTATGCTGCATTTATATTATTGTGTTATAGAACTTATATAATGTATGCTTTTTGTATGGATAGAATCACATTATTGTAGTGTGGTATCTCATGATCTCTATTGAAAAATACATATCTTGGGCCCAGCAGGTAGAATTGTGGTTAAGGTAACTCTGAATCCCATATGACTGACTCTGTGGTTTGAGTCCTGGACACAAGACCTGAAAAATATGCCAGGTGTGTGTGTATGCACATGTTCAAAATCTCAAGAGAAGAATGTAGGAGAAGGATTTGCAGCATGGCCATTCTCCTTGATGGGTGATCTTTCACTTTTTTTGTCTCTCTGTCTCTATCAATCTCTCTCCAGCAAGTGCATGCTCCGTATGGCAAAAAATCAAAGAAAGAAAGAAAGAAAGAAAGAAAGAAAGAAAGAAAGAAAGAAAGAAAGAAAGAAAGAAAGAGAGAAAGAGAGAGAGAGTGAAAGAAAGAAAGAAAGAAAGAAAGAGAAGAAAAGAAAAGAAAAGAGAAGAGAAGAAAAGAAGAAAAGAAAAGAAAGATATATACCTTATGATACCACAATACACCACAAGACATCCACTTTTAAGCTCCTTGCTTAACAACCAGTTCACTGAACAACCTAGTCATTCCTATGACTAAGTAAAGAGACTAAGAGAAACCTGTAGGTTAAAAATTACAACAATATCATTAGGATTCCTATTGAATTCCCCTCTTGAATGTTTTGGTAGTTAAATGAGTCTCTTATCTCAAGTTATGAAGCTCCACCTAAATTCTAGCTTGTTCATCTAACATTTAAGATGTTAGATGATTACCTCCAGCATGTAAGTGTTGCTCTCTGTTTTGGGGGGTTTTTTTTAGCTAAAGGCCTTCTGAATATGAAAAGACCTACAGCCACTGGAAACCATAAATAATACTAGTAAGATAAGAGCCTATTTTATCATTTTCCTTTTTCATCCAGACTAGTGATTTTTAAACTTTACCCTGCATCAGCATTATCTTATGGAAATTAAAATGGTTGGGCTTCTGGTACCATAGACTTAGAGACTTCATTTCTAACAAGTTTCTAAGTGATGTTGATGCTACCGGTTAGAAGCCACATTTTAAATTGAGAATCACATTTTATTTCACAGAGGAAAAACAAAAGAAAAAAATTCTGCTACAGACCTTCACATTTTCACCCTGACTTTGCCTCAATTGACTCTATAAGAGAAGTAATGATTGCATTTACTCTCCAATTTAACAAACCCAAAAGTTATGTTTTGGGAGTATGGGCAAGTTTTGTGTTTTAGTTCCATAATGAAATCTAGGCTTCAGCATCATTAACCAATCTGTTTCATAATGAAAATTAATTATTATGGTCATTAGACTAAATGGCTTCTGTCATCTGCAATGACATAATTGGTACAGAAAATTGTTTCACAAGTACGAAATAATCAATCAGCAAAGGCTGGCTGTACCCATGGTTTTCTTTCTCATCTAGCTTCCAATGGAACAGCTCAGAAGTCATTTTGGAACAGGGATGAAATGGAGGGGGGCTGAGTGAGGAGCATGAGTTACTGTAACAAGGGATAGAAGATGTGTGGCCTATGCATTCTAAAATGTAAAACACCACCTTGTTTTAAATTATTATTAAGTGCCAGAAAAAACATGTGCTTACAAGAGAGAGACAGAGATTAAGAGAGGATGAAGAGGGAGAAAACATCTCCCTCTTCGACAAAGGGTATGATCACACCTGGTTCCTTCTCCTCCATTTCTCCATCTCATTAGGATTTTGAGCATGCTAGGATTTTGAGCCAAGAGGGTCAGCCATGTGGGATTGTCTCCTCTAACCATTAGGCCACAGAGCTGGCCCTAAAACATTTGTTTTTAAAGTTCACTTTTCAAAATTCTAGAGAAAAAGCGAAACCATAGGGAAACCCCCTAAGATGGGACTTAAGCCAGTGCTTTGTCTTTAAGTCACATTCCACAAATATGGCACCCTATCAATAAATTTAAAGTCATATAATAGCATGACAGTTGAAAAAATTGATGATGAAAAGTCAACAGAGGAAATAATAACTGTACATAATTGAAATCAAGTAAATCAGTGAGAAGCTGAAAGGAGAGTCTTGGTAAAACATCTGTATTATGGACTCCTAGTGTAGGTCCCACCTGCTCCACCTTGCTGTCAAGCGTACATCTTCTGAAGCAAGAACTTCACCATTCTTCTAATAGAAGGGGCTTATCAGTCGTCTGATACTTCTAGAGGAGCCTTGTTTGCCAATCAGTATCCTTTAAAGGCTCCAAACAGCTTTTACAACTTTATTGGTTTTAAAATTCAGCTTTCTTGGTACTATGCATTCCCTCTAAAGTTATTTCCCTATTTTTCTGAATAGTGCGTACATCTACAAAGCCATCTAACAAATATTCATTTAACATCTATCTCTGTAGGATGCAAAATTTAAAAAGTATTTACTGGTGGCTGGCTAAGAGAAAGAGATGAGGGTACAGAAGAAATAGAACTCTTTTTCACCATCCTTAAGAGTTTCAAATCCGGCCAGAGAGACAAAAATAAACAAAAGAACAATACAAATTAACAAATCTCCCAGTAAGAATAAAAGACCAATTTAATTAGAGAGGAAATTTTTCCTTATGGATTAGCATGAAATAATATCAAATGCAGACTCAGATGCATCTGTGGGTATAGATAAATATTCCTATGAATGAGACGCTGATTTTGACCCCAATATACTCACTAAACAAAAGGATGTTGACATATGCAAAGACGACTGGGATCATTTAAGATGATAAATAAATTACTAAATTAAGCAGCCTCAATCAAACATTATTTGTAGGGGTACCATGCTACCAAAGTTTATCATGTTTGCTTTGAAGAAATGTTCTTCATGCAGAAATGTGGCTAATTGTACATTGTTCTAAATAATATCAGATGGAGAAGGTAGTAATTTAGGGAAGATTGCTCCTAGGATAACAATATTGAACAAACGTGTACTAATAATGGCCTAGTATGAATCCAAAAACAGGGTCAGCTATTCGATGCATGCCTCCCTCCCTCCCATGGTGTACTAAAAGGAAGGGTGTACTGAACCCAAGGCTAACTGAGCCATGCAATTTCCATTTTGAGCCCACTTCTTGCCATGATTGCAGTGTAAGCATTTAACTTCTGAAAGAGTTGCCTTCATCAGTACCAACTAGAAACAACTTGAATACAGAGAGCCCTGTGAACGTGCAAAGTTTAATTGTCTTCATTAAAATGAAGAAACTGACACATCCATCTATCTCAGTGGGAGTGAGTTGCTTACACATATCTGAGGGATCTGGCCGAGTACAACTTTTTTTTTCCCCCAATTCCCATTGTTTGTAACAAGTCTTTTATCATCTTGAAGTCTGAATTAACATTTCTGTCTCCACCGGTTTAGCTGTTCTTTCCAGTTGGCAAACTCTAGGTTTTTTCTGTTGTCTTTCCTTTGGGGCATGAATTAGCATAGTTTTGCAATGTTTATTGTTTATTAGTCCTTTATTTTTTTATGTCATCCTTGAAGATGTCAAATCTTCTTCCTTGAATATATTGGAAAAGACAGAGATTTCCATGAAGGGAGAGTTTGGAAGATGGAATATTTGATAAAAGCCTAGAGATTTGTTGGTGAAATTGTTTTGTTTTAAGCCTATTCAGCAAGCTGTTTTCTTAGAGCTATTTCAGTAGCACCCTCAGGCACCCGACGCGCGCACGCGCGCGCACACACACACACACACACACTTGTACACACCACACGCATATGCACTCTATTGTTTCAACTATGGAGTCAGCCTAAACCTGCAGAAAATGGAATTCTACATTAAGGAGTCAGTAAGCAATGTGGTTAGAAGTTGCATCTTCTCTCTTTTTTTTTTTTTTTTTAAGAGGTTTTCGCTATAGGGCACGTGTGCTCGCCAGACAGAGAGAGACAAAGAGACCGAAAGCGAGAAATCACCCCCCAGGGGGGATGGTCATGCCGCAATCCCTTCTCCTCCATTCTCCTCTCGGGATCTTGGGCACGCATGCACACGCGCCCGGCATGAGTTTTAAGCCACCGGGTCCGGGACGCCAACCGCAGTCTACGTGGGAGTCCAGCGACATAGCCATTACGCTAACTGCTGGTCCCAGACGTTGCATCTTTAGAGTAAAGAAAGCACTTCCTGGACTTAGATTCCAGCACTGTCCCTTACCAGTCACATGCCTTTGGGCCTCTTATTCAACCCCTTAATGACTGAGTTATAGCTTCTATGAAATAAGGGGGTAAAAACCACTCAAGATCATTGTAAGGAATGAATCAAATAATATATATGAAATGTGTGGCAATAGTGTGCTTAACAAGCATACTGCTAAAATGCATAAATATCAATAATGATAGCTTTTTAATTATTATAATAAGAGCTTGGGAATTAGTATCAATGTTTTATGATCAAGGGTGTAGATTATTCTGCTTATAGATTATTCAGTACCCAGTAGAATTATTCTTTATCCTTGCAACCCCTCATTGCTCTGTTCATACAAACCGTTTCATCTCTTATTCTGACAACCTCCTCAAGGCTGTCAAAGAGACAGGAAGTAAAATCATTTTTAGTACTATTTCATAGCTATAATACTGGTAGATTGGGGGAGGCAGTTGAATCAAAAAATGGGACATTAGCTATTAAAGATTCAATTATCTCTATTCTTCCTTCCCCCACTTGAGGAAAGTCAGCAGTGAGGGGAAAAATGACATTGCATTAAAGTGCTTTAGGAATGTCTTGGGGAAAATAAATATGCAATCTAAATGCAAGGTATCATTATATTATTATCACACTGCATTTATTTAATGAGATTAAAGTGTTCCGGTTCACAGCAACTAAACTTGCTTCAAACTTTCCCACGGTGTCTTTGATATTCCTTATTTGAAGGAGGCTTCCATTTAGAACAATTGCTGTAATATATTGGTTTTAAACTCAAGTCTTCTTGGAGATTGGAAGCACCTTTAATCCAGTCATAAAATTAACTGCTCATTTGTTTCTCAGATTTGCTTCTTCCCAAATTAAGGTATCCTCACTTCATTTTATTAGGCCGGTAATAATTCACACATAATTGCAGCTCCTTACTACATTCTAGGACACACTCTCTAGCCCCTTCCTTCGAGTATAGAGAAGCCTGCCCAATCCTAGAGATGTTGAGAGGTCTGAAAAAGATCTCCACTGCAGTTGGGGTTATAGGTTGGGTCTTCCAGAAGCAGAGTTTGGGGGTGCAAACATTTTACTAGAGACCACTCTTGGGATGAGAAGGAGAGGAAACAGGATGGTGCAAAGGTGAAATCAATCTAATAATCCTCAATTTACCTAGCAGAGTACTATGGAGCAAGGCTTTTTCACTAGTCTCTTCCATGATAGAAAATGTCTGAATTTATTTATCCTCATCTTGCTCAGTTACCAAATACAGGTTGGGTGGCTCTCTGCAGCTCACGTAGACCCTAAAGAAGCTGAGAGTTGGAGGCTCTTTGCCAAATGTGCTCCACAGGACAGAGGATTGAGGCAATTAGTTTTTTCCTAGGGAAATCTGGGTTTCTCAGCTCCACACCCGTCTCCTCAGTCCCACTTCCATGGGTACCATGTAAAAGGAAATATATCTTGTCACCAACTGAATCCTTTTTAGTCAAATATTCTGACAGTAGGGAGAAGAATCTCTATTTAAAAAAAAAATATGGTGATCAAGGAATGATGACCTTTGTTCCTATCATCATTATCCTTCTTTCTGCTACAATTGTTCCTTTCTCATTAATTCTTACATCCAGAAACATTTTTCTACCCAAAAGTCCAACACAAAAATATCAATCATCCTTGATCTCCTCTTCATCATCCCACATTCAGCCAGGCATATAAGTTCTACAGAGCCTACCCTCTTAATATTTCTCCTATCCCCCATCTTCTCTTCTTTTCTCCCACCAACACAATCTACCAACACAATCAAATCTTACCATGGATCACTTCTAATACCCACTTATCCTTCAAAATTCAGCAAGTACTTCCTCTTTCAGGATACCTTCACTAAATCCCAACCTCTTTAGGGCTCTAGAATATCTCTTACCATTGCATCTACAATTATTGCCTTATTTGTCCATCTCTCTACTGGAATATAGTATAAGGGACTTCTTTAAACCTGTATCCCAGGATCTACCAAAATGCCTCATACTCCAAAAAGAGTCTAAATATTTGTGTGTTGAATGCATTTATTGCACACCTGTTATGAATAAAGCTTTGTGTTAACTACAGCTATGGAGCCAGAAAGAAATAGCTTTTAAGCTATTTAAGTACCTTCAGGAGCTTAAATTCAACCTGGTAAGCACAATTGTAAGGAAAATGCCACCTCAAGGGGAAGAAACAAAGGAAATCAAGCCTCAAGATATTAGAAAATAAATCACACTAGCTTAGAAAAATACTTTTAAAAATAAGACAACACTACTCCATCCATTGCAAATTTTGACTCCTCAACTTAATAGTTTCCACTAAGTATGGCAGGAGATAACATAGTGGGTGATACAGATGCAGTGAGAGAGAAAGTGAAAAATCAACCCCTGGGGGCATGACCACACCACCATCCTTTCTCCTCTATTCTTGTCTTAGGAGCTTGGGAACACCTGCACATGTGCCCAGCATGAGTTTCAAGCCACCAGGTCCAGAGCTCAAACCACAGTCAGCCATGTGGAAGTCCAGTGATGTAACTGCTATACCATCTGCTGGACCCCTGTAAGTTACCTTTAAAATAATTCTAGAATTCTTCAATTTGCTGCTGTGCAGCTTTTTTTACAAATGCGAGCGTGTCAGATTGAGTCTATTTCTATGAAAGTCACCTCTTCCTTGTGCTATTTTTTACACTCATTTCTCCCTTTTTGTTTCCAACCATGATTCTAATCCAGACTGATGCCACTTTCATGTGGGTTACAGGCACCCATGTCTGAGCCATCCCAGACACTGCTGTTAGATCAGTCTTCTTAAAACACACCTTCTAGGTCATCCCTGCTCAAAGGGTTTCATGATTCATTCTAGCCTACAGAACAGACTCCAAGCTCCAAACACATATTTCAGACCTTTAACTTAAAGGGCTCTGGCTGCTACTCACATTGCTGGTTAATCCTTAACAAAGCCTCTGTCCTAATCAGCTGACCAAGTCTCTGTCCCTCCAACATCTTTGAAGCACATAAGTCACACTACTAGCACTGAGACTGAAGTTTACAGAAATTAGGTTCCTTAATCAAGGAAATGTTTCAAGAAAAGACAACTAGGATTAGAACTCATGTCTTCCTCACTCCCTAGCTATCCTCTTTTATTTGTTTTTGAGAAGGAGAGATTTTTGCTATAGAGAGCATGCACTTGCTGGAGAGTAAGACATACAGAAAGCAAGAAATCCCCACCACCACCACCACCCCGCCCCGAGAGGATAGATGGTCATGCTGCAATCCTTTCTCCTCCAGTCTCCTCTTGGGATTTCAGGCAAAAATCCACGTGTGCCCAAGTTTTAATCTGCCAGGTCTCGGACTCAAACCACAGTTGACTACGTGAGAGTCCAGTGACATAACCATTATGTCATCTGCTGTCCCCATAGCTGTCCTCTTTACCACGGGTCCTTGGGTCTTTTTCACTCCACAGCTGGTACTCTTAGCACTCTTCCCTGCCTTTCTTGTTAATCAAAACACGTATAAGTTACTTCTCCTCCCCCCAAAAAGTCTAAATCTGGTTCGCTTTATATCTATATTAGTCAAAACTTATACAACATGCAATTTTCAAAGATGAGTCTATATTTAAAGGTTTATGTCTTACTTAAACATATATGCTAAAATAGATGAAAGTATATTTGATAGATACTTGCTCCTTGATGTTTAACCAAAAGTGCATGAATGGAAGGTCCCTGTGAAATCAGAAAATATTCCTATGAGTTAATGAAGACTTTTTAAATATAGCTTCTGAGAGAGAAAATTAAACAGATAATTATTCCCCATTTCTCTCTTCATGAAGATAGTAAGTAGAGCTTGGTATCTCATGCAAATATTTGTGCTTAAAATTTTATGTCAGTTTTAGTCCCTCTTTATACAAAAATCAAATTATATGAACAGCAATTTCTCCTTTCTTGGTAGTGTTGAAGTCCCCAGAGCAGAAATCTAGCCAAAGCTTGTAATACTCTTTGTCAGAGGTTGTAATGTGGTGGTCTGAAGACTCAATCTGGCCTACATGTGTGTGCCATGGGTCTGCAGCATTTCATCTTTAATTGAATTAGTCTCCAACATTCAACAATCAAGAAATTTCATATAAAAATCTAGACTTTCAGATTTTCTTGGAAATTACAGATATCTGGAAAGATTGAGTCCACACTCCTGCATGGCAATGATCTCCTAAAATTTCCAAGTTGCTGGAAGATTCCCTCTGGATGGGGCAAGCTCCCTAACTCATAGCAGTCTTTCTCCACCCTGCTATTATTCATTCATGGCTCTCGTCTGGGTCTTGTAGGCCTTTCATTCCACATATTCACTTTTTAAAGGTGATCAAGAGTTTTGAAAGCATTTCTGGAGAAGGAAGCACAATTAAGAAAATAGGTGGAAATATGAAATACAGAAACACCATTCCAGTTTCTGTTTTGTTTTGCTTTGTTTATGTATTTGAAACTGTTTATTGAAATGCTTTTCTGTAACGGTGAGAAGTGAATCAAAATTTCTACCACAATCCTTGCTCCTTTTTCCATCTCACATACTACTAACATACAAATATATATGTATATATGTGTGTGTGTGTGTGTGTGTGTGTGTAGAGAGAGAGAGAGAGAGAACTGAAGAGATAGAGAACCATTCCAATTCCCTTTACTACAACTCTCTTCTCAGGCCTTGCCCTATTCCTCAATTTGCAAGGCAATTATAGTTTTAAGGTGATCAACTCTTACAGTTATATGGAAAAGTGTGATATTTTTATATCAACTTACAAAACAAACTAGAAGAAAACACAGTAGTTTGAGGAAGAATCAGATAATAAGCATGAAGAGTAATTTTGGAGGGTTGGCTCTATGGCACAGCAATAATAATGTATTGCTCAAAAAAAGCCAGACCTATAAGGTGACCATGGTTCAAATCACCACCCTGGTCAGTCTGCGACATTCCAAGCACATGATCAGCCTCCAATGGGCTAGAGGACTGAAAGAATGTAATTATAATGTAATCAGACCCTGAAGAGGATGCTTTTCTCTCTCTCTCTCCTCTCTCCTTTCTCTCTCATATCATTCTCCCTTGCTTGCTCACACAATCATAAATTTAAAAAGAAGTAATTTTAGATATTGAAAGAATATTTTAAAAAAAGAAGAAGAAGTAATTGTAACACCAGGGAACAAGGCAAGGGGTATTCTTAAAACTGAACCAAGGAGAATCAACGAGGACTTTAGTTTTAAAGGCACCTTCAGTCAAGATATTTTATTTTATATGTATATTTTAAAATAAGCAGTCTCAGCAATTTCCAGGAGGTTATTATGTCATTTCTTTCTGTGCTGCTGAATAAAAGGAACCTGTGATTAAGTAGCAATGCATGATTTAAAGAACCGATAGAATTCACTGAACATTTTATAAGAGCATTTCTAGTGGCTTCCCACCTCTGACGAGCTAGTTTCGATTTATACACTGTAATTAATCAGATAGCCAGAGCCAGAGAGAATTCATCAAAGAAAATGGAAACTTATTTTTGTGTAATTAGCTACTCTGGCGATTGATCAGTTGGTTACTTTATTTTCTCTGTTCACTGCCAATTCCTGCAGTATATTTTATCTTACTATCTAAAAATCTCCAAGTGGAAAATACCTAATAATTTCTCATGCCCTGCTTACACGTCAATAAAGAATAGGAGAAAAGCTCTTGGCAAAACTGGTTTACCAAACTTTATAGATGAGCTCCTCTCTGAAATTTCAGAATTTTGTTCTAAAGTTCTTATAAAAGTGGTTCTGTCCCAAAATCTAAGAATAGAATAGCAGACTGAATAACAAAGCAAGGACTTATAAGATATAAGGATACTAAGAGGAAAGTGAACTTTCTGGCTTAAAACTAAGACAATTCATTCAAAATCTTCTGGAGAACAAAGACAAAACTTCACTAATTTGAAAATTATTGCCATTCTCCTCCCCCCACCCCAAACTAACAGCAATTCATTAAGGCCCCTTTTGAAAATCTCTTACATTTTTCATTTGGCAAACAGATTTTCTTCATTGCTTCATGTGGATGGGGAGTAAGAAAGAGTGATGTCTTCTTATGTATAAAGTAAACCATATGAATGTGTAAATTTAGATAAATGGGGAAAAAATGGACGGTTATTATGCAAATAGCAAAAGCCAAATGGATATGTAAAATTTCTTAGACCACAGTGGCTCCTTTTCAAAGAAATACTCTCTTTTCTCGTGACTTTGAGCCCCACAACCCTTAAGAATTAAAATCAACTCAAGAGATTTAACTCTCCAACCTGAGCCATATTTATTTTCCTTTCTTTTTGTTCTAAAGTAGGTTGTACAGTCCAACGATATATGGGCATATCTCAGGAAGGTAAAAGAATTGAAAGCTAAGATTTTACTATGAAGCAAATAAACCATGTGCACATAGATCTTTCAAGTTCACTAAACAAAAGTGAATCTATTATCATGTGCTTTTGATATGTTCAGTCCTTCTTAGCATGCAAAGTACTTCTCAGCTACAAAATATTTTTCTTTGAAAAAGTGAGATTCTTAGAAGGTAACTTGGGGCAATACTTTTCCATGGAAATATTTTACAGTGATGACATTCATGCCATAGGCTAGGCACCACCAGGCCTGCGATTAGATTCTTTAGAAATACAAACCACTTGGGACCAGCAGATGGTGTAATGGCTACATCACTGGACTCCCATGTAGTCGACCATGGTTCAAGGCCTGGACCCAGTGACTTGAACTCAAACCAGGCACGTGTGCATACATGCCCACAATCCCAAGACGAGAATGGAGGAGAAGGGATTGTGTCATAGCCATCCTCCCAGGAGGGTGATTTCTCACTTTCTGTCTCTGTCTCCCTCTGTCTTTCTGGCGAGCGCATATGCCCTATTAAAAAACCTCTCAAAAAAAAAAAAAAAAAAGAAGAAACAAACAAACAAAAATAAATAGGAACCACTAAGTTTAAATTGTAGAAACTCAAAAGTTTTCTAAAACTCTCACTGCCCTTTTTAAATTGTAAACCAAGAGGCCTTTCCTTTCCCAGCCATGCTGTCAAACTGAAGCTGTTCAGGGTGTTGGTGTATGCATTTGATGAAAGCTCTTTCAGGTCTGTGGGTCCAATAACTTGTATGTCTTTCCCTCTTCAAACCATTGAATCCGGTTTATTTCCTACGTGTTCACCAAAACTATACTATGGATAACTACTGCCCTTTGAATAACCAAATTCAGAAGATTTCCCTTATATTTCATTATCTTGTATTCAGGTTCTCTGATCTAATTACTGCCCTCCCCTATCTCCCTGCTCCGTTGGTAGGAGTTAAGGTTTCAGTATTACTATGGTACATTTCCCCTCTCTCCCGTTAGACTGATTTTTTCTAATCTCAAGGTACCTGTTACTTTAGCTGTCACTTAGACAAGAAATGATGTATTCTTTTAATCTGTGAGTATTTATTATGGCCGTCTAATATGCAAGATGGTAGTGAAAACTCAATCTCAGGCTCAGGAGTCTCCAGTGGCCTCCCTTGTCATTCTTCTGTTTGCTCTGCACAGGCATTTTGTGTTTCACATCTCTTCCCGAGAATGTATCAATAGCAGGGATATAGAGGCTGATATCTATTGCTTACGTTTGGACCTGTGGCTCTTATACTCATTCTTTCATCCATTTTCTTATATGGGTCAATTTTATGAATTTTGTGGCACTAAAATGACCCCTGAACCAAAATTGTGATGAAATTGTATCTCCAAATGCTGACAGCCAAGGGGGTTGTTGTGCCTACTTCCATTTGGAATCCTGATTGATGTAATCAAAGAACAATGTATTTGGTTGTCATGGTTTGTGTAATGGTTTGTCCCCCGAAGTTGCATGTTTTGGAGCCAGTGTTGGGAGGTGGTTAAGCCTAGTGAGCAGTGATTGTATCATGTGATTGCATCATGGTGACGCCATGCTCATAAAAGATTGATGATGTCTCTCAAGATGCAGTGAGTTGTAGTTCACACAAGAAGGAGTTAATTCTCCTAAGAGCTGGTTGTTATAAAAAAGAGTTGCCTACCTGATACCAAGCCTAAACCTTTGGACCTCTCAGCCACCAGAACTGTGACTCAATAAAGTCATTTCTTCATAAATCATCCAGTATCAGGTATTTTTTTCACAACACAATGATGAAATAAAACAAGTATTTATGCAATATATATATATATATATATATATATATATATATATATATAATCATAGACCTCATCCCAAATCTACTGAATCTGAGCCTTTAGAGATACAGACAGGAAAACCATTTCTGACAAACATTTTGGTTGATTTTTACACGTATTTGGGAATTGCTAACCTAAAACCAGGGATTGACAAAGGCCCGTGAACCAAATCCAACCTGCCCCCTGTTTTGGTATAGCCTTTAAGCTAAGAAGGGTATTTTTATATTTTAATAGAAAAAAAAACACTAAGGAATTTGAAGACTTGTTAAAATGATATGAAAGTCTGTCCTTAAGTAAAGTTTTTTGGGACACAGCCATGTTCACCTATTTACATTTGTGAGGAAGATCAGAAATCTTTCTGTGAAGAGATACAGAGATCAAGTGGCCTGCACAGCCTAAAATATTCACTGCCTGGCCATTCACAGAAAATGCTGACCTGCAGTCTTAAGGAAAGACTTTATTTCTGCTCTTCTTCTCTTTCCAAGACAACTCCCTTCCATATCTGGACTGAAAACCAAAATCATTTCCCAAGTTATCTTGCTCACTTACTGCACAAAGCAATGCTGTCCTATGTATTTGGAATGAGAATCCCAACTTTGATGTGATTTTGGATGTATTTATTCATATGAGTATTTGCATGGTACATATTATATGTTTTAAGTATTTAAGCCAGAGCTAATGGCTATCACAATTTGAAAAGTTTCAGGTAATGGATGCTGTACTGTGAACATTTTAGCCTCCTGACTTAGAATCTCTCTTCTACCACTTATTTGTCGTATGACTTTGGGAACCTAGTGTTCACATTTGTATCATTTAAGACCTGCCCCCTAAATTATTGAGGAATAAAAGATAAAATGTCATGAAAGAGCATAGCACAAGACACTTAATAGTCTGTAGCTATCACTTTGTTCTACTTTCATCTCATCTCACTATCAATTTTGCTCTGTATATACTAAAAAGTCAAGAAGCAGGGCTATATCTTTTACTAGGTTCTTTGTCCAATGAACTGAAAATGCTCAGGTTATTTGGGAACCAGCAGTTAGCGTAATGGCTATGTCGCTGGACTCCCACGTAGTCGACTGCGGTTCGCGTCCCGGACCCGGTGGCTTAAAACTCACGCTGGGCACATGTGCGTGCGTGCCCAAGATCCCAAGAGGAGAATGGAGGAGAAGGGATTGCGGTGTGACCATCGCCCCTGGGGGGTGATTTCTCACTTTCTGTCTCTATGTCTTTCTCTGTCTGTCTGGCAAGCGCACGCGCCCTATAGCAAAAACCTCTCCAAAAAAAAAAAAAAAAAAAAAATATATGCCCAGGTTATTTGAGAAAATGAAATAAGGTGAAAATGTATGATAATATCTTTGACTGGACTAATATACATTGTATTCATGGTGGGAAAAATTAATTAAACAAAAAGAAATGCACTAATGATAAAATGAGCATCACAGAGATTTTTATCATGTGGAATATCTTGTGGGCACTCCATAAACACAAACTGCACTGGATTTTATTATGCTGTTAGACCACATCCAATTCCTTTGCTGCCTCCATCATCAGAAAAGCTGGCTTCAAGTGTATGGAAATAAGCCATTTACCCATTGGTCCATGCTCTGAAAGAAAAGCTTAACATGTAGCAGTTCAGACATTATGCTTTGATAGATTCTGCTCTTGGGACCTGTTTTAAAAGTGTAGCTTCAGTTTCTCTCTATCAGTATACAAAAGTTGTCCAAGAAACAAAGACTTTAAAGATTTGCCACACTGAATACATCATGCTGTTAAATCACCACAGTACTAACTACCAATTATGATTGACTTGAAGACTAATGAAGGCTTACTACAACCTAAGAATGGATGATTGGGAACAAGAGTTAAAAGTATCACTGTGTTCTACTTCTTTTAAAAAAATTAGAAATTGTATGTATAGTTTAGGAGTTATAAAATCCCTATACCTTAGAGATAGCTCTGCAAAAAATTTTCTTACTGGAGCCCTAGGGGTCTTTGAAAATAACTATGGAGATAAGGAGAGTCAAATTTGATGTATTTTTTAACCCCAACTACAAAAAGTTTATTTTTGTTTGCTTTGTATATACTGGCATTTAGCAATCTTTCTCACCAATAAAAAATATTGAAAACTAGTGACCCAATTCTCTTTTATCATAGATCAGGAGTTGAACTTTTTCTGTACAGGAACAGAGAGTAAAGATTTAATGTTCTGCCTGCTGTATGGCCTCTGTCACAATTACTCAACTAGAGCATCATAGGTGAAAACAGGCATAAACTATATAAAAAAGGATGAGTAAAACTTTATTCACACCAGCTGGATCTGCCCTGTAGGCCACAATTTGTTGACTTCTGTTATAGATGATAAAAATGAGTTCTAAGTAAGTTAAAATGAATAACCCCAAGTCAACTAGAGAGTCAGTGATAGATATAAAACCAGAATTCTTTCCTCTATACAGTTAAAATATATCAGGAAAGCATAAATGCACAAAATATCATAGCTTTGAAAAGGTACTAGATACTAAAAGAAAGCATTGTATTCCATAAGTATTTCATGAATGCCTACCTATGGATAGTTCTGATCCAACCACAATCACAATCAGTGACTTTGTTATAGGACTACTCATTGCTGAGTGGTTAAGGGAGCCAGATCCCACACAGCTGACCATGGGTTCAAATTCCCACCGTAGCAGCTTGAAAAATACATCAGGTACATCGGCATGTGTGCCCCAAATCCCAAGACAATGGAGAAAAGAAGGAATTGTGTCATGACCACGCTCCATTGAGAGGTGTCTTCTCTATCTATCTATCTATATATCATTTTTTGGCACATGGTCCCTGGCAATTAATAAGAATCCTTTGTTATAATAACTCGTATACCACTGAGCCTAAAATAAATGCCTCAGGTATATGACAAAATCTGTAATGTTCTTATATGAGCTGACTCATCGGTTTTGCCAATGTCATTCAGTAAAAGGATATGTCAATTAACTATAATGCCATCAATCTACCTACAGCAACATGACAACCAAAGTTTTACAAGCAAAATTTATTTGAGCTCTGCAACTCAATGGTTATATGATGTTAAAACATTAAAACTTAAGCATTCTATAAATGGAAATAAATTGCTGTCTATATCTCCTTTCATTTTGATATTCCTCCATCTGATGTCAACATAACAGACCTTATGACCTAACATTAAAGTACGTCTTCTAATAACAGGGCATCTCATCACCTGATTATCAAAGTCCTCCCATTTCCTGCGGCTCAGCTCACAGACTTAACCTCTCTTCCTGCTGATCCTGCTCCCTTTACTTCTGTAGCCTTTGTCTACACAAAGGAGGAGAGAAGTCTCTGAAACCAAAGGCAATTAATGCAACTCTGTCAGCAATGCTCCTGACATTCCTCCTTCATCCTGGCTTCAGTGCTGTTTTGGCCTTTCCTACATCATTAGCTCCAGTTTCTTGTAACACCTTCCTCCTTCACAGGTTAGTAAAAACCCAACTTAGGGGACCAGCAGTTAGCGTAATAGCTATGTCGCTGGACTCCCACATAGTCGACCACGGTTCGCGTCCTGGACCCGGTGGCTTAAAACTCACGCCGGGCACATGTGTGTGCCCAAGATCCGGAGAGGAGAATGGAGGAAAAGGGATTGCGGCATGGCCATCCCCCCTGGGGGGTGATTTCTCGCTTTCTGTCTCTCTGTCTCTCTCCATCTGTCTGGCGAACGCATGCACCCTATGGCAAAAAAACTCAAAAAAAAAAAAAAAAAAACAACTTAGAAGGAGCAACAAAACAAATCCCAGCATATAGGGAAGACCATAAACTCCTGTAACTCAAAGAACATATTAGGTAGTGAAGAACAGGAGAAATAAAATTGCTCTATGTACATCTGTCCTTATGACAGTTGTAAGGAAAATAGAAGAAACTTTTAGAATAACATTCCAGTTACAGCCTCAAGATGGTTGTGTTGTAGTTTTCCCTCACTGATCTGTCTACAGTCTATACTATAGACTGGAAATTTTTCTGGAAAATTATTACAAAGATTTACAATTCGAATGTCCATGAAACATCCACCAGAATTTTTTAAAAACCTAATGAGCATGCTTATAATTGGATTCATGTCATCTTAAACCATGGAAAGTAGGACTATCTTTTCTTACCTCTCTACTCAAAAACCATAGCAAGGGACCAGCAGTTAGCATAATGACTATGTCGCTGGACTCCCACGTAGTCGACCGCGGTTTGAGTCTCGGACCTGGTGACTTAAACTCACGCCGGGAGCGTGTGCGTGCTTGCCCAAGATCCCGAGAGGAGAAAGGAGGAGAAGGGATTGCGGCATGGCCATCCCCCCCTGAGGGGTGATTTCTTGCTTTCTGTCTCTCTGTCTCTGTCTGTCTGTCTGGCGAGCGCACGCACCCTATAGCAAAAACCTCTAAAAAAAAAAAAAAAGAAAAAACCATAGCAGTAAATTTCCAAAGAGATAATTATCTTTTATACTCTCTGTACTCTTTAAAATACTGAAATCTTAAAATTAGAAAGAATCCTAAAAGTTAATCACTCGAATGCCTTGATTTTATTCATGAGAAAACTGAGGCGCAGAAGCTAGTTTCTCAAGATCTCAGAGTTGGTGGGTAGCAGTTCAGGTCTAGAATTTTGTAATCAATGAAGCCTTTTCCATTCCAATCATATTTATCACAATTACAGTTTTAAAAATCATTTTTTAGCTTCTTTTGCTCAACTCTTCCTCATTTCTTTTCATGGAAACATGATAGGCAGGACAGAAACATGGTAAAGATTACTCATGATTACTCAAGGAGCTTACAGCAACAACAAAAAAATGGGGGGTTTTTTGTTCCTTTTTATTTTTGTTTTTTTCTATCTCTACGTTGGGCCAAGCTATCACCCCTTCTGAATAAAAGTTGTTACTGGTTTCTATTTTTTTATGTGTTTAGCTCGTAACTATAGATAAAGGTGAATCACTGGGAATTTCCCTTGCTAGGCTTCCCAATCCACTCCAGCAGATCACCATTAACTCTCATATATGGAAAACTGCGTTCCCTTTAATGTCCACTGTTGAGTAGGGCTGCTTGAAAACTGAAATTCTCTTTCCCATGTAACCTAAGTAGAGGTTCTTCATCATCACATTTCCACATCTTCTAGTTAGTGCCACGTTACTTATCTCTACCCATCCTTCTCCTTCCCGCAGTTACCAAGCCTCAGGGAAACAAAAACAAAATCAAAAAACTACTCACAGAAAACACTGAATTGTTCAGTGAGGCAACCAGAGAAATGTATGCTTGTGAGAGTGAGCTGAAGCTTCTGAACTAATATCAAAGGGTTTTTATCACTCCTCACAAATAGAAGATACTAAATAATTCATTTCCTGCTCCACCCCTACACACACACACACACACAACCTATTATGTTTGGTTTCTGAGTTTTGCTTTTAATAAAGCATAAAGCCTCTTCAACTGCCAAACCAAATAGTTGGTCCTCCATGTCTGTGGGTTCTGCATCAGCAGATTCAACCAATCCCAGATAGAAAATGTTACAATATCGCTGGCATGTGCTATACAATTTGTACTGAACACATACAGTCTTTTTTTCTTGTCATTATTCCCTAAATAATATGACATAACAATCATTTACAGAGCATTTATATTTTGCTAGGTATTATAAGTAATCTAAAGATTATTTAAAGTATATGAGAGGATGTGCGTAGGGTATATGCAAATATAACTCCTTTTCGGTTAAGGGACTTAAGCATGTGCAAATAAGGAACAGAGGGACAACTGTATACTGTATGATTTTATTTGTATTAATATGACATTCTAGAAAAGGCAAAAATACAAGAACAGAGAGTGATCAGTGATTACCGGGGCCCAGGTGTGGGGCAGGGATTGAGTATAAAGTACCACAAACAAATTTGGAAAAGGGAGAAGATGAGGGAAGCATTCTATTTCTTGATGTGGTGGTGATAGTTACATGGCATGCGTTTTTTCAAACTCATAAGAATGATATGCTTAAAAATGGTGAATTTTACACTATTAAAATTCTACCTTAAAAACAAAAAGTGCTGTATTTGACACTGATGAGAACACTATTTCTATCCTGAACTCTGAAAAATTTATTTGAGGAGACTGTAAATTTTCCTAAAAAGATAGACAAAGATGTTTTACAAGCTATTCTAATTCTAAAATAGGTAGTAGACTAGTAATACCTCATCTTTCGGGGGTCCCAAGCTTAACATCATTTAGAACTCATGTTGGTTGTTTTAAAGCATAAGTCAATGAAGAAAATATATGTACACATATTGGGTATCTCACTAGACTTTACAGGGGTTCAGGTCAACAGGCACAATAACTATGGTTAATATTTAGCAAACCAATGATAATATATGCTAGATACTTCTCTATGTGTTTTACATATCTTATCTCTTTTTATCATCTCTATAATGCTATGAGAGAGACATTATTTCTTTCTTTTTTTTTAGTTTTTTGCTATAAGGCCTGTGTGTTCATTGGAGAGAGACAGAGACAGAGAGAGAGAAAGCAAAAAATCTTCTCTCATGGGAGACAGCTACATTGCAATCCCTTCTCCTCCATTCTCCTCTCTCTGGATGTTTTCAAGCTACTGGGTCTGAGACTCAAACCACACAGTTGGCCATGTGGGATCCAGCCATCTTAATCACCACACTACCAGCTGGCTCTGAGGAAGACATTATTCATCATCATTTTGCAGATAAGGAAACAGAGGTCCAAAGAAGTATGCTAAGTACCCTGGGTCACACTGCAAACAATGGAGCTGGGATCCCTGTGGGTTGGGATGTTTGAAGAAAAGAGACTCGCACCAGGCTTTGAAAACAGCATGGTGAAAAGAAATAAGAAAGTCACACTGAGGAAGGAAGGGGAGAGAAGGTGCAGATGTGCTCACCTATGTCATCCTAGGGAACACAAGTGCGACAGCTCACCCAGAGCTTGAGTTTTTTTCAGGAAGATAATAGAGGAGATTACTAGCAAATTAGGAAAGGAACACTTTATAAAGGACACTAAGTGGGTTCCTTGACCACACACTCCTGCAGATATCTGAATAAAAAAGAGCAGTCGATCTGAACAACTTGACCTGAAGATGGGATGGAAAAAATCCTCTCAAAAGATTAACCAGATAATGGTATCAGGGCTGCTAACCGAGCTTTCTGGTAGCTGGAAGAAACCCTCATGGTGTAGTTGTGATAGTAGGCATTTTCCATGTAATATAGCACTTACTGTCTACCTCTACCCAGCGGACAAGGTGCTACCATCCCCATTTTACAAATGGGGAAACAGAGGCTAAGAGAAGGCAAATGATCTGCACTAAAGCCCCACTGCTGAGAAGAGGCATATCAGAGGCCAAAGCCCAAGTGTACCTGGCATTTTCTTTATGAACATGCAATTTGAAAACACTTAGAGGGACCAGCAGTTAGCGTAATGGCTATGTCGCTGGACTCCCACGTAGTCGACCACGGTTCGAGTCCCGGACCCAGCGGCTTAAACTCACGCCGGGCGCGTGTGCGTGCGTGCCCAAAATCCCGAGAGGAGAATGGAGGAGAAGGGATTGCGGCGTGGCCATCCCCCCTGGGGGGTGATTTCCTGCTTTCTATCTCTCTGTCTCTCTCTGTCTGTCTGGCGAGCGCACGCGCCCTATAGCAAAAACCTCTCCAAAAAAAAAAAAAAAAGAAAGAAAACACTTAGAAGTGATGCAACCTGTCAGGGATATGAATAGTAGACAAGACCTAAAATGGAAGAGAAGACCTTCCAAGAAAACATGTCTAAGGAATTGGCAGTGTTTGATAGTTTGGATATATGATAAAGAAAGAACACAAGGTGTTCTGAGGGCCTGGGGAATTCGGAATTTTATTGACAGAAACACGCACCAGAGTACCACACCAATAAACTTTAACATAATCTGAAACTCACAAATAATTTAAGGTTTTCATTTTTACTGATTTTGTGAACAGTGAGAAGGTCTTACCTAGGTATCCAGTTTCCATCTCCTTTTCTTCACTCTGCCTACAGCTCTTTTGAATCCTTAAACAAGCAAGCTAAGAATAAAGCAATCATCCACTTTACACAAATACGCCTGATCATCTGCAAACTGACATGCAGAGGGAGGGACTGTCCAAGGCCACAATTGCTACCCAGTCCTCAGATCCAAGGTCCTTAGACCAGAGATTTCCTTAGTGATTTTTTTTAGGAATCCCAAGTTTCTCTCAACTCTAGGAACTTAACAGAGTTCATCGTTAATAAGCGCTAAACTTCCACCCTTGGAAGTTGTTCAAATACTGGAGAAAAGACAAATATTCAGCTCCTATGTTTTATCCCTTGAACTTTAATCATTCATTTGTTTAATCATAATTTACTGTGCACAAAGACCAGGCACTGTACTTGTATTATGAACGCAAAGATAGTTTAGCATTTTTGTCCTCACAGAGCATGGAATTTGGTTGTCAACAAAGTTACAAATAAAACCTTTGAAAACACTGAGCAATTCATTTTATTCCCAGTGTTCCCTGTATTTTGATAGAAATACTTGCTGCTATTTTTGTTTGCTCCTTACTTTTGAGGAGTTAGAAAATTAATGACATATGTGACATATAGTGGTAGCCATAATAATGCACAACTCAAATCTCCCACTCGGGAAGTACATTATTCCCTGACTGGTTCCACTGCTGTGCTGTGACTCCACCACTACATTCATGCTGAGGCCACACTTCCTACAGGCTACTTCCAGCCAGTGACTAAGCCCAATAAGAAACATTGACATACACCCCATCCTGTGAGACATGGGACTCCGCTGCAAGAAATGTCCTACAGGAGATTTTGGCTCAATAGCTCTCTATCAATCTGGCTACAAACTTACTCACAATTGAGCTTCATTCTGAGACTCTCTTCCATCCCAACGTCCCTTCTCTCCTTCCCAGGGTTCAGATCAGTATCATGGTCTGAAAGCCCTCCCACCTTCTCTAGCTCCCTGCCCTTTTCTGCTCATGAACATTTCCCCCAATTAAACTCTGGCATGTAGAATTCTTTCTTGGTGTCTTCTTCTCAGAGAACTCAAACAAACACAGAGTGCAACAGTAATAAACATTTTCAGACTCGTCTTCTGCAGTAAATGCTTCCTCATTAATACTACTGAAAAATGTGCCCTTAAAACAGTTTCCTATCCATAGAAATGTTCTGTTTTGTCACTTTTAAAGTTCAGACGTGAATTGTTCTACTTTATTGTGCTTTGCAGGTAGTGCATTTTTTAGAAACTAAAGATTTGTAACAATCTTGCATCAAACAAGTCTATTAGTGCCATTTTTCTAAAAGCGTGTGCTCACTTCATGTTTCTATGTCACATGTTGGTAATTCTCACAGGATCTCAAACTTTCCCATTATTATTTTTATCTGTTATATAAGTTCTGATATATAATGCTTGATATCATAATAGTAGCTATGAATTTAATTGATAAATGCATGTGTTCTCACTAGCCACTAACCATTTCCCCATCTCTTTTTTTTTAAAGTTTCCCTATTCCCTGAGTCAAAAAAAATCTTGAAATTAGACCAATTAATCCTACAATGTCTTCTAAATGTTCAAGTGGGAAAAAAATAAAAGGGTTCCCTGTCTCTCACTTTAAATCAAAATCCAAAAATGATTAATCTTAATGGGGAAGGCCTGTCAAAAAATGAGATAGGCCAAAACCCAGTCCTCTTGTGCCAGTCAAGTTGTAAATGCAAAGGGAAAGTCCATGAAAACAATTAAAACTGTTACTCCAGTGAGCACATGAACGATTAAAAAAAAAAAAAAAAAAGAATTATTGCTGATGGAGAAAGTTTTAGAGAGGTCTGGGTAGAAGTTCAAACCAGCAACAGCATTCCTTTAACACAAAGCTTAATCCAAAACAAGGCTTCAACTCCATGAAGTCCAAAAGAGGTAGGAAAAGTTCAGAATAGTTTTCAGATAGCAGAGGCTGGCTCATGAGTTTAAGGGAAGCCATCTCCATAAAACAGAAATGTAAATGAAGCAGCAAATGCTGATATAGAAACTATAGCAAGTTCTCCTGAAGATCAATCTAAGATCATTGATATAAGTGACCATAGAAATAGCACATATTCAGTGTAGACAAAATAGCCTTCTACTGGAAGAAAACTCTGTCTAGGACTTTAATAACTAGAGAGGAGAAGTCAATGCCTGGCTTCTTAGCTTCAAAAAATAAGCTTAATCTTTTAATAGGGGCTAATGCAGCTGGTGATTTCAAATTTTAGCCAATGCTCATTTACTGTATTGAAAATCCTAGAGCCCTTAAGAATTATGCTAAATCTATTCTGCCTGTGCTCTATAAATGGAACCACAAAGCCTGGATGACAACACATCTGTTTACAGCATAGTTTACTGAATACTTTAATCTTGTGATGAGACCTACTTCTCAGGAAGAAGAAATATATATATATTCCTTTCAAAATAACACTGTTCATTGGCAATTTATCTGATAACCTAAGAGCTCTGATGGAGATTTACAGGGAAATTATTAATGTTTTAATGCCTGCTAGCACAACATACATTCTGTAGCCCATGGATCAAGGAGTAATTTCAACTTTTAAGTCTTATTTAAGAAATACATTTTTTAGGCAATTAATGCCATAAATAGTGATTCCTTTGATGGAGTTGGGCAAAGTAAATTGGAACCTTCTGGAAAGGATTTACCATTAAAAACATTTGTGACTCGTGGGAAAAAGCCAAAATAGCAACTTTAACAGGAGTTAGAAGAAATTGATGGCAACTCTCATGGGTGACTTTGAGGGATTCAAGACTTCAGTAGTGGAAAGTGGAAAACAACCATAGAACTAGAAATAGGAAACTGAAGATGTGAATTCATTGCTGCAATCTCATGATAAAAGTTGAACATATAAGTTGCTTCTTATGGATGAGCAAAGAAAGTGGTTTCTTGAGATGGAAACTACTCCTGGTGAAGATGTAGTGAACATGGTTGAAATAACAACAAAAGATTTAGAATATTCCATAAACTTAGTTGATAAAGCAACATCAGAGTTTGAGAGGTTTGACTCCAATTTTAAAACAAGTTTTATTGTGAGTATAATGCTATCAGTCAGTATCACATGTTACAAAAACATTTTTCATAAAATGAAAAGTGAACCAATGTATCAAACTTCATTCTTCTTTTATTGTAAGGAATTGCCACAGCCTACTCAGCTTTCAGTAAGCACCATCCTAATCAGTCAGCATTCAACAATGAGGCAAACCCTTCCCTAGCAGAAAAGTTAACAATTTGCTGAAAGTTCAGATGATCATTAGTACTTTTTAGCAAAAAATACTTTAATAATGTATATGTATTTTAAAATATAACACTATTACACATTTAATAGACTATAATTTAGTGTAAACATAACTTTTACATGCACTAAGACATCAAATCATTGTGTTACTCTCTTGTTAGATTTGCTTCACAGTATTGCAGTGGTACAGCACTTAGCCTACAATTTTTCCTAGGTATGCTTATATTTTTGAAGTAGTCTCAACAGTACATTCTTTCTGTTTGTTACTATGCAATAAGAATCTTTTAAAAATTCCATTAGAGAAAATCACCTAATTCCTTAAGTTCTAGTCCAAAGCAGAGTTGAGGGGAGCTACAGTTCAGTGGGCAGCTATGGACATAAACCTCATATTCTCCAATCCTAGCTGTTCCTTTTACTAATCTGTTGACTCCAGAAAAACCATTCAATCCTCTAATCCTATTTTCTCTATAATATAAAGATTAATAACATCCTTTGAAAGATTGAAAGTTTAAATGATTTAATTATGTGAAAATGCCATGCAAATTAGAGCATTATATATAAATAAAATACTATAATTACTGTCTTTAAATAGTAAATGTGACTGGCCAACTTTATTAGTATTTCCTAGAAGACAAGCACTGGATACAACAAACTAATGGCAAATCAAAATGCATATATCTCAGTAGCAAGGTGGGAAAAGTCAGAAAACTGGAAACATTGCATGTCAAGTTATGTAAGCCAATCTCAAGACATTTTAAGTAGGCTACAAAGATTATAAACCAAAAGCTTTACTAAAATTAGCTTAACTCCTACAAATGAGAACAAATATAAGATGCTGTTTAAGTGGGGAAAAAATGGACTTAAGGTGATTTCCAAAGCTCAGTGATTTGGATGAAACTTAGAACCAAATATAATCTTTCAACCTGCTTGACTTTAGGTAATAATAAATCTTAACACATTGCAACTGGAAGTGTTCCTAGGTTTAATTATCAATCTCTTTTCATGGGGATAGAAGAGGAAAAATAATATCAAGAATACTACATGAAAATTTTCTTTCTTGGGAACCAGCAGTTAGCGTAATGGCTATGCCGCTGGACTCCCACGTAGTTGACTGCAGTTTGCATCCCAGACCCGGTGGCTTAAAACTCACACCAGGCACGGGCACGTGTGCATGCGTACCCAGGATCCCGAGAGGAGAATGGAGGAGAAGGGATTGCGGCATGGCCATCCCCCCTGGGGGGGTGATTTCTCGCTTTCTGTCTCTATGTCTCTCTCTGTCTGTCTGGCGAGCGCTCGCGCCCTATAGCGGAAAAACCTCCCCCCCCAAAAAAAAAAAATTTCTTTCTTCTCTGAATATTGTGGTTAAATTTGGGTGTTTCTGCATAATGGTAAGGTTGGTGTAAAACAGAAACAGCAAAAGTCTATAGTGGTATAGGTTAATCTTTGATGTAAATATAAGCCATAACAAACTTTACAGAACTAAAACCTATGAGAAATTTCTTTGTAATGCTCTTAACCCCCAAAGCAGTAACTTTCATTTAAATTACAAGCCCTCAAACAAAAAATTTTAGAAAAATTATTTTTGCTGGTTAATTACAAAATAAACAAATATTCTCAAAGAGGAGGCTGCTCTCTTTTTTTTTTTTTTTTTTTTTCATTTTTTAAAGAGGTTTTTGCTATAGGGCGCATGCGCTCACCAGACAGACAGAGACAGAGAGATAGAAAGCAAGAAATCACCCCCCCCCGGGGGGGGGGGGGGGATGGCCACTCCGCAATCCCTTCTCCTCCATTCTCCTCTCGGGATCTTGGGCACGCACACACACGCGCCCAGCGTGAGTTTTAAGCCACTGGGTCCGGGACTCGAACCACGGTCGACTACGTGGGAGTCCAGAGACATAGCCATTACGCCAACTGCTGGTCCCAAGGAGGCTGCTCTCTTTACTGACTTCGAAAAGAAGGCAATATTCGGGTGGTACACAGGATTGTATTAAACTAATTATTTCCTCCCCCTTCTCCCTTGCCCAGTGTTTGCTTTGGGTTTTTCATTAATTATTGTTAAGTCTCTGTGTAAGATGATATGCACCTGAACCCACCCACTAGATAAGACCATGAAACATGAAAAGTTGTTGAATATGAGAAGCAAGATTAACTTCTCCTCTTCTTCTTCCTTTTCCTTCTCTTTTTCCTTCTTCTTTCATAAATAGTTCCCCCAACGAAGGAAACACTTGTCACCCAACAAACAAATGGTAGGCTGCCTCACTGTCTGGATGGAGGCAGATCTGCATCAAAACAAAATGGAACCTCTTGTTCCAATCACAACATTTATGACTTTTTTGAGAAAATTTGCCTGCCCTCTCAAGTCATCCCAGTTTCTTGAAGAAGCATAAAGTTACTTTAATGGCTTGGTAATAACTGAAGTTCACCTAAAAGAAACAGTTACTCCTTAATTGTTAGTGACCTGGGAAGGTCAGTCTTTGCAAAACCCTGAACATATCCTTCCTACCACCAGAAAACTCCCCTCAAACATGCTTTACCTAGACATCAGCAAATTCTTCACAAACACAAAAGGCATATAAAATCAAGAGAAAAGAACTGGGTAGGCCTGGGAGTTTCTACTCGTAGAATGTTCTGGAACAAGAACAAAAAGAGGTCTGAGGGTGATTAAAGGTCACATTTCTTCATCCTAAATGCCTTCAAGGGAGAACCAGTTCTCATCAGCTTTTCCAAGCTTCCATGTCCCAGATCACCCTGATGTACCCATCCAAACAAAGCCTTTAAATAAAACTAAATAAACACAAACAAATGCATTCTTAGTGGGGTTGCACTTTCAAATTAAATACTATGAACTTGCTCATGAGCATGCAAATAAAATGTCATGCTCATCAGGGGAGCATACTTTGGCATCAAGTAGTGTATGGTAGATGGCACATAATCTGATTGAGGGAAAACATCTCTGTGCCTGAGGAGAGTCAATTTGGCTGGCTCTGCTTGTGATGGAACTGACTGTGTCCCAGACATCACAGGCAGAGATGACCTTACCCTTTTAGCACAAAGACACACAGTCATTTTTCCAGCACTGAACTCAGGCCTGCCTGCTTTTTCATCCATCCATTCATTTATCAAGTATATTCCGAGCACCTACTACGTACCAGGCACTACCCTAAGAACAAGGTCATCACAAGTGAATAAAACACTGTTTCTTCCCTCTGGGGACTAAAAGTCTGGTCAGAACCTCACAACTGGCACAAGGAAGCAACTGAAAGCAGAAGTACTTACAGTGCACATGGCACAAAGTCTGCAAAACAGAAGATGCTCACTAGATGCTGGATAAATAAGACTTTGAATAGTTAACTGAAGGAAACACAGAGTGCTAGAGTATGCAGAGCTTAGAATTATTCCTAGCACATAATAAGAATACGAGAAATGTTTATTGATTGAACAAGTGAAGTAATAAATGCTATGAGCACACAGAATAAAATTAGGTAACACTGGCAGTTTCTTCCCTAAGATGGTGACATTTAAGAGAGATGAACATGGCGTGAGAGAAAACTGACAGGCAGGGATGCTAATGGTAATTGGCCAGTGTGACCATGTAACAAGTCACATGAACTGAAGCATTCACTGCAGAAAATGGCTACACTTATTTCATGCTGACCAATTTATGTGACTACCCAATGCTCTGAATCATGACCCTGACACTAGTTTCATTAAAGCAAAGAAGATCCAAGACTGAACCTTTAGGGAACAGGGATAATCAATAAGGCTGTGACACTCCCCTTATAGTAAAGAATGAGTTGCTGGTGCTGAAATGCAGGTACATCAAAGAGAAAGGAGTTATGAATTTTCCAGAAAGAAGCCCACTAACACACCAAGGAGGAAGAAGGTGGACAACAAGAGACAAGAAAGGACTAAAAGAAGAGGCTTGTCTTGAATGGCTTCATAAAAAGTATAGGAACACCAGAAAAAAATAGACACCAATATTGAACAAATAATAAATAATGACATAAGATCATTTTACAGCACTTTAAATAATTTAATTAAAAGATATCTTCCCATCAAGAAAACACCACAAAAAATAAAGTGCTTTCATGAAAATAAATGCTCAGATTTTCAAAGGAAATATTTAACTTGGAATCGAAGTGTGGCTGTAGAAATGGATATTTCTTCAAATTCCGTGGGATGAATGCTATCAGAAAGGGATGCACCATGTATCGTCAGGAAAGGAGGCTTAGAACAAGTAACTTTTTGACTGTGCTGTGCTACTACATTTGCAGAGAAGGTTTATTTCTAAATATATAATGGAGCTACAAGGAAAACGACAATTCTTAACACTTGCTTTACAACCATGGAAATAAGTATTAATCACTCCACAAAATAAAATGTGCTTTGCTTCTTTTTTTATTGGAGTAGCAATTCTCAATACTTTTCTCAGCAGATATGTGACATATCGACAGTTAAAACAGCTCCTAAGTCCCATGACTGCCTACCTCTTTATGAGGTCCTTTCTTCACCATAACCCAGTCTGACAGATCTACTAGTAAAATAGGGAGTTGGTCGATCTATATTAATACAAAAACAATCATCTTATTGACTTAACTCAAAAGAAACAGTGTTCATTTAAGTATATTTTTTTCTGTACATCCTATTTACCAAGCAATTTGAAGTGAATATTGGTCTTTTTGGCATTAGCTCTTCGATGTTAATGAGTATTTATGCACTTTTGTGCCAGCCCCATCATGACTAGTCCACTCCTGTAGAATAAACACCAAATTAAATGATGAAACATAATGGAAACAATCTTAAAATCCACTATTTTTCTTACCATGTAGAAGTTCTCCTAGTTTCTATAAAGATAAAAAACTGAAGTGGTAAGAAAATAATCAGCTAATTTAGCTTCTTAAATAACTCTTAACATTTAACAACCATTTCTCAATTATCTATTTCAATCTTTGTTTTAAAGTCACTGTAGGTGCTAGGACTTAAGAGAAAAATAACTTTTAAATGATCACTCATTACTATTCTCAAGAAGATATAGTAGATATACTTTTTCCTATTTCTCCTACTGAACTCATCAAAAACCTTTGATATTACATATAAAACAAACATAAGATGACTCTGAAAAATAGAAAGGAAAAAAGCAGACCATCAATGACCCTCAAAAGACAATGAAAGACATAGCGGTAAGGCCCCTGGGTTTTTGTTTTGCCTCATTTATCCCAGATTTATAGCTAAAGAAGTTGTCAACCTGGAAACACAAACCCAAACAAAAATGAAAACATAGAATAATCTGTTCTTGGGACCAGCAGTTGGCGTAATGGCTATGTTGCTGAACTCCCATGTAGGCGAACATGGTTCGAGTCCTAGACTCGGTGGCTTAAGCACACACCAGGTGTGTGTGCGTGCATGCCCAAGATCCCAAGAGAAGATTGGAGGAGAAGGGATTGCAGCATAGCCATCCCTCCTGGGAGGGTGATTTTTCACTTTCTGTCTCTCTGTCTCTCTCTATCTTTCTGGCAAATGCATGTACTCTGTAGCAAAAACCTCTCCAAAAAAAAAAAAAAAAAAGAAGAAGAATCTGTTCTTTTTTCAAAGGACCAAAAAAGGGACATCCTATTAAGACAGAAAATTTTTAGACAATAATTGTTCTACTTCAACAAAACGCTACATATATAAAAAGATAGAAAGATAGCAGCCCCCCTTCCCTTGGGAGCAAAGACCAAACAGGAAGCCTAGATTTTCGCCCACATTCAGCTATAATGGGGCACAAAAGGGCTAAACTATCATGAAGTTAAGCTAATTTAAAATAATTATGTGCCAAACATCAGAATACAAACAAAAAAAGAAAGAAAATGTGAAACAGAAACTGATAAACCTGAGTGAAGAAATAGACAAATTCATGACTTTAGTTAAAGATTTCAGAATGTCTCTCTCAGTAGCTGACTGATAGAACAGCTACAAGAAAATCACCAGGATTTTGGAACTAAGCACCATCAACCAACAGGATCTAATCAGTGATATCATACTCTGCCCAATGCCAGCAGAGTATGCATTCTTTTTAAGAGTCCATATAATATATCAGAGAGATCATATCCTAGACCATAAGTAAAATCTCACAAATACCAAAGAACTAAAATTATGCAGTGTGTCACCCGATCACACTGGAATCAAACTAGAAATCAAGAACAGAAAGATATTTGAAAACCTCAAAACACTTGAATACTAAACAACACACTTCTAAATAATCAACAGGCCAAAGAAGTAGCCTTAAGGGAGATTTCAAAATGTACTAAACTTCACTGAAATAAAAATACAGCGTTTCAAAAGCTGTCGAACACGGTAAAAGCATTGAGGAAAATTTTATAGGAATAAATACAGATTTTAGATGGAAGGGAACATCACAAATTAATAAACTTCAACTCTCAAAATACAGCAAAAGAAAAGCAAAATAAACTGACATCAAGTAGAAGGAAAGAGAGAGATCATGTGACATTGAAAACAGAATAATAGTGAAATAAATTAAACAGAGAAGTTTCTTTTTTAAAAAAATCAATAAAATTCTTGAATCTTTAGAAATACTGACAAAGAAATGCAAGTTAGCAATATCAGGAATTGAAGTGGAGATTTCATTACAATCACTAAGGCATCAAAAGTCTAACATAGGAATATTGCGAACAATTTCAAACACATAAATTTGACAACTTAGATACAATGGACCAATTCTTTGATGATTATAAACTAGTACAGTTCACCTGAAAGAAAGTAGATCATTTGCCTAGCCCTAAAACTACTAAGGAAATTCCATTCATTATTTTAAAGCTAAAAAAATGAAATTTAATCTCAGATAATTTCACCAGAATAGCAGCCAACTTTGAAGAAGACAATAAAAATCCAACACAATCACTTCCAGAAAATAGCAAAAAAGGGGGGGAAATATTTTTCAATCTTTTTATAGAATTAGGGTTTATTTTTTAATTGCCAGAGGGTCCACGTACTCACCAGAGAGAAGCAGAGAGCCAAAGAGAGAGAGAGAGAGAGAGAGAGAGAGAGAGAAAGCATTCTCTAACAGAACATTTCCACTCCACAATTCCTTCTCCTCTTTCTCTATTCTGTCAGGATTGAGGGAATGCATGCACATGTGCCCAGTATGATTTTTAAGCCACTGGTGCCAGGATTTGAACTGGCAAATTCAAATGTTGGCTAAGTGGGATCCAGCTTCCTTAACCACTAAATTACAGAACAATCCAAACCTAGTTTTATCCTGAGACCAAAAACAAAAGATGATAAAAATATTTCTAATAAATACAGGTGCAAAAATTCTTAACAAAATAAGAATATAATTCAGCAATATATACAAATAATTATGCACCATGATCAAGTGGGTTTCATCTGGAATGGAAGGTTAATTATCTATTTGAAAGTCAATTAGTATCATTCACCACCTTAATGGGCTAAAGAGGAAATATATCAATCATGCAGAAAATGCATTTGACAAAAACTCAACATTCATTCAGATGAAAACTCTCAGAAAAATAGGAATTGAGGGGAACTTTTTCAATTTACTAAAGTGCATCTACCAAAAATCCTAAGGTTGACATCATATTTAATGGTAATATACTGAATAAAAAAAAGAACTTATTTAACAGAGTACTGTAAGTTCTAACCAATGCAGTGATACAAAAAAAGGTAATAAAATGCATACAGATCAGAAGAGGAAAATAACATTGCCCCTCTTTGCAGATGACATAATAATATGCATAGAAAATTCCAAGAAATATGTTTTCCAAAATTCCTATAATTAATATTATTGTAACAGTGTGGCAGGAGGAAAGATAAATAAACAAAACTTAGTTTTATTTTTATACATTGTCATCAAATGCACAGAGCCCAAAATTTAAAATACAATGTCATTTATAATTATTTTAAAAACGAAATACTTAGGTGTAAATATATCCGAACAGGTACAGTAGTTGCATGCCAAAATATTTAAAATGCCAGGGAGATAAAACAAGGGAGATCAAAGTAAATGGAAATACAACCATGTTCATGTCTTGAAAGATTCAACATACTATAGATAACATTTCTCCCCAAAAGATACATGCAAATTTATCAATATTATAGCAAGATAGTTTATAAATGTGGACAAGGTTATTCCATATCATTTACATGGAAAGTCAAAGGAACTAGAATCCTTAAATAATTTTGAAAAAGAGCTGAATAAGCTGAATCAGTCTCTTTGACTTGAAGAATTATTATATAACTAGAGTAATTAAGACTGTGGTACTGGGAAAGGGATGAACATACACATCAATGAAACAGAGTAGAGAATGTATAAATAATGCTAAAAAAAATATGTCCAATTGATTTTTAGCAAAGTTGCAGAAGCAGTCTTTTGAACAAATGGTGCTAAAGCTAGTGTAATCCATAGATAAAAATAATATGAACGTCGAATTAAGTTACACACCATATAGTGTTGCACAATATTATCTCCAACAGAACTGAATAGAAGGCACATAAAAACTCTCTGTATCGTTTCTTATAACATTATAGTTTATCAGAAATTTTTTAAGTTTGATTAAACAGATAATTTTTCTATACCTCAAAAGAAAGAAACATGAATATTTATGCCACAATATGATATGTGTGATAATTAACACCGAGGCAAAATTCCATTAGGAGTACTGTATGGTCACCAAGGGAGTTTTCAAAGACTTCCAATATATCTGGGATTGAAACTGAGTCTTTTTTTTCTTTCTTTCTTTCTTTTTTTTTTATTATCATCATAATCTTTATATTACATTGGATTACATATAACTTTACAGTGTATTACAATGCTTTTTCAAAAGGGAATGCCATGCATGTCAGTCAATACAGAGACATTAATCTCCCCGCTTCAACATTCAATATCTTTTCCATGTTTTCCCCAATCATTATTATTATTATTCTAATTATTTTTTTAAAACAGTCAATCACTATTTCTCATTTTGCTTGTAAAAAGACTTTACCCATCATGAAATACTTCTCAGACCAATCCAGTTGAGAATACTATACATGTCATTATCTACAGTTAATAGGCCGTATCTGTTTCTCACTAACGTCCTGCTTCTCTATTGCTATCTTTCTCTATCCTCTTCTCTTCACCTCCCCCATTCCACACTGTCCTATTCTCATTAAGTACCTTCACTGCTTTTATGTCCTCCAATTTTTTGCTCTCTACCATAGAGTGCGGATAGTCGGTATATATTGAGCGGATACATACAACATCTTTCTTTCATAGCCTGGCTTTCTTCACTCAGCAATAGATCCTCCATATCTGACCACTTTCTATCAAATGCCAGGCTCTTGTTATTTTTTATGGCTGAGTAGTATTCCATAGAGTATATATACCACACTTTTCCAATCCATTCATCAGTTTGTGGACATTTAGGTTGGTTCCATGTCTTGGCAATTGTGAATAAGGCTGCAATAAACATTGATATGCAAGCACTTTTCCGACTGAGCGTTTTCCTGTCCTTTGGATAGATACCCAGAAGTGGGATTGCTGGATCAAATGGTAGTTCTATTCGTAGATCTTTGAGGAACCTCCATATTGTTCTCCACAGTGGTTGAACTAGTTTACATTCCCACCAACAGTGTAGGAGGGTTCCCTTTTCACCACATCCCCGCCAACATTTATCACTTTTTATATTCTTAATCTCTGCCATTCTGACAGGGTAAAACTGAGTCTTGAAAGATGCAAGGAATGTATCAGCTTTCCTTTCTTCCTTATAATCCTATGAGATGGATGTTATGCCTTCCGGGGAGAAGGTTCAGTAATGTTAGATCAATGACACAATGTGACAGGTTTCAATTGGAATTTCATTTTCTTATATTTTTGCCACAGTATAAAACTATCGAAGTGCTACATGATAGAAGCAATACATTACAAAAAAAAAAAGTAAGTGTTATTTGTAAAGAAGAGTGTTCAGGTCAGCGGGTGGTGTGGAGGTTAAGGCAGCTGGATCCTACATAGCCAACTCTGTGGTTCGAGTACCAGAGCTAGAAAATCAAGACGGATATGTGCGAGCGGGGTGGAGGGCAAAATCATGACTAAAATAGAAGAGAAGCAATTGTGGCAGAGTTTTCCCCCCCTTGTAGGGGTGATTTCTCACTTGCCCTCTCTCTCTTTCTCCATCTCAGTCTCTCTTCTATGAGCAAAAATGCCCTATAAGAAAACTTCTTTTAAAAAAAATAATAAAAAACCTGATGTAACCCCACTTGCCTATTTTCAGGATTATTGCCTAAACTTTGGGGGTCTTGTTTAAGAAGTCTTTGCCTGCTCCAATGTCTCTGAGTGCTTCCCCTGTGTTTTCCACCAGTAGATTTATAGTTTCTGGTTTTATGTTTAAAATTTTTTATCCATTTTGGGTTGATTTTTGTTAATGGTGAGATGGGGGTCCAGTTTCATTTCTCTGCAGGTGGACATACTGTTTTTTCCAACACCATTTGCTGAAGAGATTTCTTTTCTCCACTTCATTGTCTTGTGCCCTTTGTCAAAAATCAGTTGGCTGTATGTCTTGGTGTTTATTTCTGGGTTCTCTATTCTGTTCCATTGGTCTACATGCTTGTTATTGTGCCAGTACGATGCTGTTTTGATTATTACAACTTGGTAATATATTTTGGTGTCAAAGAGTGGGATGCCTCCTAGTTTATGCTTTTGCACACTATTGTTTGGTGATACAGGGCCTTTTATGATTTCAGACAAAATTTATGATTATTCTTTCTAATTCTGTACAGAATGTCTCTGGTATTCTGAAATTAATACAGCCACCATGGAGAACAATATGGAGGTTCCACAAAAACCTACAAATAGAACTACCACACAATCCAACAATTCCACTCCTGGGTATCTACCCAAAGATGGAAAAACACTTGCACATCCACATTTATTCCAGCATTATTCACAACTGCTAAGATATGAAATCAACCCAAATGTCCAAGAACAGATGAATGGATTGAAAATGTGTGGCACATATACACTATGGAATACTACTTAGCCACACACACACACACACACACAAAAAAAAAAAAAAAAAAAAAAAAAAAAACAGTGATACCTTGGCAACTGATAGAAAATGGATTAATGTGGAAGATTTTAATGCCAAGCAAAGCAAGCCAAATTATGAAAGAGAGGCTTTATATGTCCCCTCTTAATAATTGTTGCTGTCAGGTGACATGGTGGTTGGGACATTAGAATCTCACATAGCCAACCAAAGTTCAAGTCCAGGACCTGGCAGCTTACTTTTATTCTTTCCCTCTCTCTCTTCTCTCTCTTTGTGTCTCTCTCTGGTCAAATAAAAAATAATAATAATAAATAAAATTAAATAAATAATTATTTTCATTTATTTATGCATTTATTTATTTTAGATATGTCTATAGATCTATATATAATATATAAATGCATTTATCATATTTAATATATTCTGTCATATGTTATATTAATTATATATACTTAATATATGATATATTATAAATATTATATATATCATGTATTATTATGCACAATATATGATATATTATATATAATATATTATACACCATTATTATATTATATAATGTATGTTATATATTGTATATAATATTGCTATATATAATAATAATATATTACACTGTATTATATGTGATGTATTGTATAATATATATAATGCATATTGCATTATATATAATGTATATGGTATCTTATCATATATTATATATTTTACATATTATATGTGATGTATATATACCAAATATATAATACATATTGTATAAATATAATATATATAATGTATATGTGCACCAAATGTCTGCACTTTATGGCAGAAACTAAAAGACTGAGAGATACAAAAACATGGAGAGCAAATGTAGATACAAAAGACAGTATGGGAGGAGGGTAGGTAATGAGTGCAGAAGGCAGGAATCAAGAGAAAAAAAGCAAAACATTTAACTGACACAAAAATGGAAAAATATCTGTTTATGATCATGTGTTTAGTAATATCTTTGATTGGATGAATATAAAGGGTATTTGTGCTGGGAAAATTCATTTTACATGCTATAAAGATGTAAGTGATTAAATATAATTTTTAAAAGTGTAAACCAAGGGACCAGCAGTTAGCGTAATGGCTATGTCGCTGGACTCCCACGTAGTCGACCGCGGTTCGAGTCCCGGACCCGGCGGCTTAAACTCACGCCGGGCGCGAGTGCGTGCGTGCCCAAGATCCCGAGAGGAGAATGGAGGAGAAGGGATTGCGGCGTGGCCATCCCCCCTGGGGGGTGATTTCCTGCTTTCTATCTCTCTGTCTCTCTCTGTCTGTCTGGCGAGCGCACGCGCCCTATAGCAAAAACCTCTCCAAAAAAAAAAGAAAAAAAAAAAAAAAAGTGTAAACCAAGTAAAATAGGGATCACCAGATGGAATAATGTTTATGTCTCCGGACTCCCACAAGACTGACAGTGGTCTGAGTCCCTAAGCCAGTAATTTAAAACTCACACCCTGCGCATGTGTGTGCATGCCCAACATTCTGAGGAGAGAATAGAGGAAAAGGGATTGAAATATTTCCCCCCAGGAAATAATTTCTTGCTTTATGTCTCTCTGTCTCTCTCTGTTTTTCCACGGAGTACATGTGCCCTATAGCAAAAATCACTCTCTCTCAAGAAGAAGGGATGTTAAAATAAATAAATATCTTCAAACAAACAAAAAAAAGTAAAAATAACTTGAAACAAAAAAGTAAAAATAAAATAAAATAAAATAAAATAAAATAAAATAAAATAAAATAACAGCAAGAAAAGAGCATTCACCTATTCTAGCACTTAATAAGAACTGGTGAATTCCTGATATAGGTCAGGGAGGTGGCATGATGATTAAAGTAATGGATTCCTACATGGACAACTATGGCTTGAGTCCTGGACCAAGCAGCTTAAAAATCAAGGCAGGCACATGTGAATTTCTACCAAAAATCCTGAGAGGGGAATGGAGGAGAAGAGACTGCAGCATGGCCATCTCCGGGGGCAGGAGTGATTTCTCACTTTTCCTCTCTCTGTCTCTCTCCTGCAGGTGTATGTGCCCTATGGCAGAAAAATAAATAAATAAATAAAAAATAGAAAAGGTCAGACAAAATCATAAAGTTCACATATCATTACTGTTTCAGAATCAGTGATTCTCAAAGAATCACTATTAGCAATCTCTTTATTTCATTATTTTATTTTATAATTTCTTATTTGGATTTAATTATTATACATCATTGTGGGGTAAGCTTATTTTTCAAAGTGCATATGAAGCGTGTTATAATGTTATAACCAAATCAACGACATTATCGTATTTAGCATCTTCCACAAACAACATTACATTATGTTGTTCACCTTCAATTCTTTCATTCTATCACTTTTTTGAAATTATATATACATATAATTGGCAACATCTTTTTTTTTTTTTTTACTCTGGTGTGGTATACCATTCTATAGTTTATTTGCCTTATTTACATATTCTTTTTATTATTGTTATTTGCTATACGGCACCTGCGCTCACTGAAGAAACAGGGAGAGAGAGAGAAAGTGAAAAAGAACCCCTCAAGGGGAATGGCTATGCTGCAATCCCTTTTTCTCCATTCTCCTCTTGGGATTTTGGGCAAGCATGCATACATGCCTAGTGTGTTTTTAAGCCACTGGATTTGGGACTCAGACCATGCAGTAGGCCATGTGGCATCCAGGTGTCTTAACCACCATGCCACCAGCCAGCCCTACATCCATTCTTAATGTATGCAACAATATATTAAAAAATGAAAATAAGAAAGGGACGGGGGACCAGCAGTTGGCATCATGGCTATGTCGCTGGACTCCCATGTAGTTGACCCTGGTTCGAGTCCTGAATCGGGTGGCTTAAACTCACGTTGGGCATGTGTGTGTGTGCCCAAGATTCCGAGAGGAGAATGGAGGAGAAGGGATTGTGGTGTGGCCATCCCCCCTGGGGGTGATTTCTCACTTCTGTCTCTCTGTCTCTCTCTGTCTGTCTGGAGAGCACATGTGCACTATAGCCAAAACCAACTCTCAAAAAAAAAAAAAAAGGAAAGAAAGAAGGGGATGGAGGGAATGAAAAAGGGAAAAGGGTCAAGAAGACTAACTCAGGATCTTGTAGTAGGAGTAAAAGCACATGTGTAGTTTATAGAAGTACCCTCTAGTTAGGTACTAGTTTAGGACCATCTCATAAGGGAGCAATAACCCTTCTCCCAAAATATGAAACACTATGAAAGTTATTTTGCATTCTTCACAGAAATGTTATTATTCTAGTAAAGGATTTCTCAACCTTGGCCTTACTGACACAGAGCCAGGTAAATCTTTGTAATAAGGAAGTGTCCTATGCATCGTAGAGTATTGAGCAAAGTGCCTGGGTTCTACCTACTAGATACAAGTACCACCTCCTTGCGCAACTGGTACAATCATGAATGTCCCCTAGGTTACCAAATGTTGCCCTGGAGGAGTGCAAATTACCCCCAGCTGAGAACCACTGTCTCAGCCATGTTATCACCATTCTGCAAGTAAGGATTGATATCTGAAATGATTGAATAGACTACGAAAAATCATACAACTATTAGCTGAAGGACTCAGGTATAGAACTCCTTGAGTCCAAAGGCCAAGTTTTCTTCATTATACCTAGCTTCTTATGAAGAGTTCACATCCTCGAGGGAAATACAGAGCCATAAACCAATATTGCACAATAATGTGACTGGGGCTCTAACTAAGGAGTGACCAGAAAACTGTGGAGTCAAAAAGATATTTTGCCTGGAGTAGACAAAGAAATGTAAGTGTTTTTGTTTTCTGTTGTTAACCAACCACCACAAACCTGATAGCTAAAAACAACACAGGTTACTTTATAGATCCCTTGGGTCATGCAGCTATGTATGGGTGAGCCAGGTCCTTAAGGTCTTCGCAGACTAAAATCAAGATGTTTCCCAGAGCTGTGATTTCATCTGAGACTCAGGATTCCTTCCAAGTTGGTTTTGAAAGAATTCATTTCCTGTGGCTGTATGACCAAGATCTTCATTTTCTTGCTGGCTATCAGCCAGGGACCACTCTCAGATTTTTGCCATGTTGCCATGTAATGAAAGATAATTATGAAAAGAAACCTCACCATAGTTGCAAGTTCCACTCACGCTCAAGGAGAAAGGATTGTATAAGCATGTCAGTTACTGAGGGCCATCTCAGAAATTTGACTCTATTGATAACAGTACATAATACATGAACTCGCGGTCTTCCTAAATTCCTGGACAGCCTCCATGGTGCCTGATGTGGGATCTGTCCTGATGATCATATACCTGGCTGCCCCCAGAAATGCTCTCCCAGCCCCCAGATGTAGTCACTCCACCCTCCTTACCTTCCTTTGCCTCCTAGATCCTCAGAAAAACTTAGTGCCTTCTCGAATCTTCCTTTTCAAACTTAGGTGTTTTTTTTTTTTTCACCTAAGCATGTAGCAATTCATGTCTACTGCTTAAATAAATTGTCACAATGCTAGACAATTTTATATGAGTCATGTTAACTCACACATGGATTTGTATAATGATAATCTATCATTATATAAATGATATATGACTTATACCCATGTTTTTAAAATAAGATTTAGGAGCAACATAATTTATCAGCTTTCCCAATATCCTTCAGCTTTGCTCAAAGAAGTGACAGTCAAAAATTCACACAGCTCCAAGTTCATACTTCTTTTTTTTTTTTTTTTTTTTGAGAGGCTTTTGCTATAGGGCGCGTGCGCTCGCCAGACAGAGAGAGACAGAGAGACGGAAAGCAAGAAATCACCCCTTAAGAGGGATGGCCATGGGAACCAGCAGTTAGCGTAATGGCTATGTCGCTGGACTCCCATGTAGTCGACCGCAGTTCGCGTCCCAGACCTGGTGGCTTAAAACTCACACCGGGCACGTGTGCATGCATGCCCAAGATCCCGAGAGGAGAATGGAGGAGAAGGGATTGCGGCGTGATCATCCACCCGGGGGGTGATTTCTCACTTTCTGTCTCTATGTCTCTGTCTGTCTGGCGAGCACACGTACCCTATAGCGAAAACCTCTCCAAAAAAAAAGAGGGATGGCCACGCCGCACTCCCTTCTCCTACATCCTCCTCTCAGGATCTTGGGCTTGCACGCACATGCACCCGGCATGAGTTTTAAGCCACCAGGTTTGGGACTCGAACTGCAGTCAACTACATGAGAGTCCAGCAACATAGCCATTATGCCAACTGCTGGTCGTAATGGGCATTGGTTCAGGCTTCTTCCAATGCCCATTTTCCTCCATTTTATCGTGGTAGTGGGGGAGCAGGGATTGAATTTTTTTTCCTTCCTTTCTTTCATGAGAGAGAAGGAGGAGTAGCCCCAACAGGATCTTCACACTAAAATCCACCCCCAGCTTCGGCCAGCCCAGATCACAGGCATGTGCACATACGTGTACTCAGGGAGGTCCCAGGATGCAAACTCAGGACCTTTCCCTTCTGAATCCAGTTGCATTACTGCTGTGCCACTGCCTGGCCCCAAAGAGAAATTTGCAATTCTTTTGCCCCATCATCAAGCAGTACTTTCTCTCCTCAGCACTTCCCACCACAATTGTTAAAACCAGCCACATAATTTGCTTTTGATTCTTTCCCTTATTAATACTGCCATTGAAATCTCATCTTCCCAGCCTTCCAAGATCTTTTAGGACAGGAACCATCTTTTTACATAGTCCCAGTATGCCTACCCAGCCCTGCACAAATGACATCGCTTAAAAATTACTGATGTCCATGATAAACGAATTCCCTATCACCCCACTAAATACCACAGTTCAGAAGAGATCTATAAACTTGGAAATGGAAAGGGACGTGTGCATAAAGCATCCTTTTCACTGTGCTTGCATTCCTATCCCTCTTTTCACTTGCTAATTCTCTCCGAGAAAGAGTATGTCAGTTCTGGTCCACTTCCCCTACCTGTAGACTAGATAGGGAACTAGATATGGGCTCCATTGTCTTTTAATAATATTTCATTATATAGATATTTTAAAAAAATAAACCTAGCTTTCTAGTGGCATTTCTATAAAGCAGTCCTGGGCCCAGCACTGACTCAGATGTATAGATAAGCCAACATGAAGGTTTGGGAAGGAAGAGTTAGGAGATTAAAATTATATATTTATTAACAAGTATTTCTGGAACTCTGAAAATGCTCCACTTTGATAAGTACTGCAACTATTTATTTCCTGCTCAGAAGAGTTTATAGTCAACAGATGCAGACAAGGAAACAGGGATTGAAATACAGCACAAGGAGTCCTACGTTGGAAGGGCATATGGGCTGCCTGGAAGGACCCCATAATAGAGTCCTGGCTTGCAGTTCAAGGTACCCAACAAAAGTCTTTCCAGTGATCATATCTCAGCTGAGTCTTGAACAAGGGATGGGATTTACCTAAGGCAGGGAGCCGAAGAGTATGTTGCATGGACCAGAATGCAAGGTGGAGAAGGGTCAAGCATTTGGATCTTCTTTATTCAGGCAGCAGCAAGAAACCATTAAAATACTTCAGGAGAGTGACTTAAAGATATCATCATCATTGTAGAACAGAGAAAGACTGAAGTAGATCAAACGCGAAAGTCCTGAGGGAAATCCTGGGTGCCATAGTGATTATCTAAGCAAGAGATGACAGAGCAGTGGGGAACAGATTTAAGCAACTTTAGGACTAACCAATCTTGGTTATCAGCTGGATGTGGAGGTGAAGAAGAGAAGTTAATTAAGAAACACACTAGGGCTCTGGCATGGTGACCTGCGTGGAAATTGGTGGAATTGGACCTCAGTGAACTGGGGGAAACGAGGAGAGGCAGACTTGGGAGCTATGCATGCAAATATTGAAGGTGCTGCATTTCAGGATCTGATTCTGAGATCCCACCATGATGTAAACTGAGGCGATGGCAACAACAGTAATACAGGAGTTCTGTTTTTCCTTCCAGTTGTTTCAGAACATACTTTACAGCCAGAGTACCCTCTTCTCTATTGCCAAGGTCCATATTTCTATTTGTTTAATGTGACTTAACCTTAAATGTACGTGAGTTCAAAAGACCTTACCTCTCAACCAAAATGTAAAATCAAAGCACAGCATGAATTAAGTGTGTCTGTCCACACAGATGTCATGCCCACCACATCAAAGGCACTTGGCACTTGCCATAGGGGATAGCTTCATGACCTTGGAAATAAATTTGAAATGTATGGGCTCCCTGAAACCACAGAGTCAACTGAATATGACTTGAATTATAGTAATGCATTATATTCACCATGGGGGAAAACCACTGCAAATTGTTGAATTTGAGGGCTTTTAACAAAGAAGTAAGAGATCCACAAGCAATATTATTGGATGACAAAGTAGACCATTTTCAAATCCTCAGATAGCAAACCATATCTATATATAAATGTATATATTGGTCCACAAAAATGTTCACTTAGACCATAATATTTTTTTTACTAGCTTTCCTGACATTATCCAATACTAGTCCTATTTCTTAACATACTCACACTTTCTTACTAGTAAAACAGCTGTGAAAAAATGCTTTGACCCCTGCTATGCATTGTAACAAATTAACATTTTATATAACTCAACCACACGTATACATTGGAAGCCAAAATAGTAGTTCTCCTTGGGAGGGGGGAAAGCTGGCTGATCTCGATTTTTCTAATTTAATAATAGTTCTTCATTTACAATGCTTAATATTGCTTTTTATTTGCCAATGATTTTTGGAAGATAATAAATGTAATGGGACACCAAGTAAACAATCAAAACTATTCATAAAAATAACCAGAAGATTCCATTGTCTATTAGAAATTGCATGTATTCTTATAAACACCTTATAAGACCCATCTGAATGTTTATATGATATCAATGTATGAGACAATCTCATAAATATTTCTTGCCCTCTGGTCAAATTAAGTTTCAGACTCTTAACAAATTTTAAATATCAGCCTCTATTTATGAAGACTGTACCACATGAGGGCCCAATACCCAGCAAAAAGCCAAAATCCATGTGCATCTGAGGTGGGCTTTCCCTGCTCCTTTAACCAGAAAAACCCTCTGCCCCAAATCCCTCCTTCCAGCCCAACACCCAGCAAAAAGCCAGGTAGGAAATAATGTATAATCCATCAGATGATCAGAAACCACCACGGCAGAGGCATAAGAAATATGAGAAATCAAGAAAATATCTCTCCCCCAAGGGGACAGAACAGCTCTTCATCATCCACAGATAGTACAATGAAACTCCTAGAAATGTCAGATAAGATTTTAGCATATTCATAGTGATGAAGCTAACAGAGATGCAAGAGAAGAGAGACAATGAACTCCAGAAGATGCAGTAGAAAAGAGACAATGAGTTCCCAGAGGTAAGGAAGTTCTTCCACTATCTGAAAGAAGAAATACACACAATAAAAAAGAATCAAACACAACTGTTAAGAGATGAAGGCTGTAATACAGGAAATCAAAGCCTCCCTTAAAAGTATAAAAAGCAGATTGATTATGAAGAAGATCGAATCTCAGATGTAGAAGATAGAACCTCTGACCCAGAAAAATTCACCAAAAAGACAGAAAATAACCCAAAGAAAAAGAATAATTTACGAGTAATACTAGATACCATTAGATATCCAATATCCAGATAATAGGTATCTCAGAAGGTGAAGAAACTAATAAGGGTATTAATAATCTATTTCATGAAATCCTGGAAGAAAACTTTCCAAACCTAGAGAGGCATTCAAGTAACCAGGCCCAAGATATACAAAGGATCCCACGTAGAATCAACCCAAGAATATCTCCAAGGCACATCATAGCCAGATTGACCGAAACCACAGATAAAGATAGGGTACTAAAATTGGTAAGAGAAAAACGTCAAGTTACTTTCAAAGGATATCCCATCAGGCTGATGTCGGATCTCTCATCGAAAACAATGCAAGCCAGGAAAGAATGGGAAAATATATTCAAAGTGTTAAGTAAAAAACTATTTCAACCAAAAATACTCTATCCAATCTTGGGCTGATTATCCATGTGGAAAGAAAAGATAAAAAACATTGTTAGATAAACAAAACCTGAAAGAATTTACCAACACCAGACCAGCTCTCTGAGAAGTTCTGAAGGGAGTACTATACCAGGAAAACTAAAGACAGACAAATAAGAGAACAAAAAATGACCAAGAGAAAGGCCAACTTAATGGTAGAGACAAGTTCTGAAATATCAATAATAATGTTGAATGTTAACGGAAAGGTCAGACCACAGTAACACTGCAAATTCAACAAGAGATTACACAAGACTAAGCTGGTGAAATAGAATTCTATGACTTTTCTCTAAAACATTACTGATTTTATTCTACATTTGTCTTTCAGATTTAAGCATTTTTGTTTCATTTTGAGTTGTTGGGTTCAGCAATTCGTTAAAGAATTTTTTTAATTGAAACATAAATTTTTCTCCCTTCCTGACCCCTGTGCAATTGGAAAATATTTGTGAGCATTCTTATTTTGTGGCAGAATGGTTATTTGCATAAGTTCTATAATGCAATAGTATTTGTTGCCTTGCATCAGAAATTGAATTATTATGGGGCTTTGTGAAAATAACAGTCTAAATTGAGATTAACCTTATTTATTTATTTAGCAAATAAGTTAGTTTATACCTCTCTTTAGTAAAAGGGGGAATGGGGAGAGGAATAAAAATTGTTTCAGAAGAAAATTACAGTGCACTTTTCACTAGATTCTAAAATTTTTGTCCATACTTTAAGGTCTTTTGTAAATCAATAAACTGTGAAAAAGAAAAGTTTAGTAGGGAGGGAGGAAAGAAAGGGAAAGGGTAAGGAAAAACAGGTAAAAGTATGCTAAATTGACAAAAAAGGATAAACTATTTGCTGATGATAATGTATATAGTAAAATCCTTGACTTGACTGAAATGCATGATTTTTGTGTTGGAAAAAGAAATGTATACTGTAAAGGCATGGATAAAATGTAAATTAAAAATAATTAATTAATTAATTAAAATTTTTAAAAAGACCGTACCATGTGATAGACACCATGCCAAGCATTTATATGCATAAATACTAGTTTAATCTTTGCTAAAATGTTGTAGCAGATATTACTTTAATTTTCTAGATGAGGAAACTGAGGCATACAGAAGCTTAGTCTAAGGTCACAGAGTGTGCAAGAAGAAAAACCAAGAATCAAGCCCCAGTTCATCTAACTCAAACACCCTGAGCTTAACCACATTATTAGCTATTTTAAGTTTATTGCCCTTTGAGATAGATGTAGAATTCTCAAGTTAATAAATTTATATTTTTTATTTGTGGTTATATGACTAATTGAAGCTAACACGAAGAGGCCAGGCCAGTAGCCTGGTGTTTAAGGGAACCAGATCCGCATGGCCTATCATGGTTCAACTTCCAACCCCACCACCTTGGAAAACACACCAGGTATGTGTGTGAGTGCCCCAAATTCCAACATAGAAAATGGAGGAGAAGGTATCACTGTGTTACCATGCCCTACTGGGGAGTGCTTTCTCACTCTCTCTCTGTTCCTCTTTGTTTCTTTTTTATTTAATTACCACATAGCACTACATGGTAATTTTTTAAAAAAGCTAACATAGGGTTAAAAACTTTATTTTTTTATTTAATAACTAATATTTAGTATATAATAGAATTAGAAATGAAAATGAAATATAACTGTATTTTCCATCAGATGAGTTTATTTAAATTTTTTTGTTGTTGTTGGAGAGATTTTCGCTATAGGGCGCGTGCTCTCGCCAGAGAGACAGAGAGAGACATAGAGACAGAAAGTGAGAAATCACCCCCCAGGGGGGATGGTCACGCCGCAATCCCTTCTCCTCCATTCTCCTCTCGGGATCTTGGGCACACACGCACACGCGCCCGGCGTGAGTTTTAAGCCACCGGGTCCGGGACGCGAACCGCGGTCGACTACGTGGGAGTCCAGCGACATAGCCATTACGCTAACTGCTGGTTCCCTTTATTTTAAAATTTTGAAATGTTACCTTTAGAAAGCTTAGTTAACTCGTTATGCATAAAGACAACCCACAATCAGAGTAAATTCAAACGTGTGCCAGTGTTAAAAATGTAAGCAAATTATAAAATCTACTATATTTCCTTTAAATTCTGCATCACTTCTATCTTAAAACTATGAATTTTGAAAGATTCATAGGTTAAATGATAATAATGGTATCAGTTATTCTTTACAGAATATCTAGCTATATGAAGAGCGAAACTGAATGCTTTACTCATAGTGTCATTTTAATCTTTATGAAGCCAGTAAAGAGCCAATCTTATCTCAAGATAAGAAGAGCCAAATGTCTACCTGGACCAATATGGAAAAGGTCCTGTGTTTGTATCCTGGGACCTCCCTGAGCACAACCTGTATGCATATATCCCCACGCTCTGGACCATCTAAGTCTGGGGGTCGGGGGGTGAATTATGGCATGGAGACCCTATTGGGGGTTTCTATCTTTCTTTCTTTTTCTCCCTGTGTGTCTCTCTCTCATGGAAGAAATAAACTTAGAGAGGAAGGGAATCAAGGAGAAAAAGAAAGAAGAAAAATATTTAAGGAACACAAAAGTGGAAAATTATCTGTTGGTGAAAACGTGTATGATAATACCTTTAACTGGACTAGTATATAGTGTATGCATGTTGGGAAAATTAATTTCATAAACTGTAATGATATACAATGGTTGAATGTATAAAAATAAAGTATGAAAAATAAATAAATAAAATAAGAAAAAGTAGGTTCTGTATAGTTATGTAGAATACATAGTTATCTAGCCAATAAAAAATGACCCTAGGAACTGAAGCTGGGGGTTTCTGATTCCTACTCTGCTTACAGACTTCTTGCTCATGAAACCTGATGCCCAAGCATGCCTCCACAAACATTTTATAAAGCTTAGGTACTTCTCTGAGACATTGTTGAAAACCTTGGGTAGCTAAATGTCCATTTTATACCTTCCATGTGTTAGCAACACTATAAAAGTTAAATTCATTGGCATCTGTAATATAAGAACTAATGGGATCAGTATTCTTTGAAAATTATGCTTTTTTTCCAAATGTCACCTTATGTTCCACACATATTTTCAAAGATGAATGTTCAGATTTTAAAGAGGGACTAAACAAAATTGACAATGTAATTTTACCCAGGTACAAAAAAAACACAATCTCTTACCTTATGGGTTGCTCCACCAGTCAAGCCATGATAATAATTTACTATTCTGGAATATAGTTATTCTTCCAATTTTGACATAACTGCCATGTTATTTCACTCACATATCCTCTGTCTGTCCCAGTAGCCAGAGGCCATTTTTCATGTCATTCATTTGCATCAGAAATTACGGGTTTGGATACCACCACCACAGCCTGTGTTTTAACTTTGAAATATATTGGATCTAAACCGCTAATGTGGCTCATTTTATTCAGGATTCAATATGACTTCAGTTATGCTTCTTGAACCGGCTGCCTTGGCAAAAAATCCCTCTCTGTTCTTATGCTGAGGAACTCCTTAGGACTCAGTTCCTCAGTTCAGATTGAAAGAACTCCCTTCATAAATAGCCACCTGAAGCTCTTCTTATACTGGCTACCAATTTGTTCTGTGACCTGGGCATTGTGGAGCCTCCTTTCTATGTCTCATTTTTTCATTATTTTTACTGACCATAAATGTCATTCTCCTTTCTGATTTCAGACTCACAGAGCTGGGAAGAAACTTCTTCAAGAGCTCTTACAGGACAGGCATCAACATTCTCACCACCAACTCCAGCTGAGAGCCAAGGCTTTCCCTGAGGCCCACAGAGCACTTCTCAGACACCCAACAGGAAAGGTAAACACAGAAATTGCCTGAGACAGAAAGTCATAGGTGTCCTAATTAAAAGTGTCTTGGAGAGCACCATTCATTTTCCAGAGATGTGGAATCTTTAAGTGATTGGCTCAAGGTCACCCTTGGGTCTCCAGTTAGTTAATTCTTGAGTTTCTTCATTCCCCAAATTTCTACTGAGGATTCATGGGTCCTAGACTCGGCCACATAATGCTGAGCATCTAGCAATAAGTCCAACATGGACCTGCTCTCTGGAAAGCCCAATCTACAGGAGGATTTAAGTAAATAAGGAAAGCCAATAAAGTGCCAGAGGTGGTGTGGCCACATATCCTGATTGGCCCATGAAAATCCCCGTGTATCCTTATTGTTTTAGCTTATCATCAGTTCTACCTCTGTTCACTCTCAAAAGTGTCTCAGTTTATATGATTAACAGTTATAAGTGAGAAGTGAGAAGAACATGGAGTGGAGGGACAAAAGACTGTTTAAGCTAACTATGGTAAGCTTTGTGTAACTGTCATTCCATTGGAGGAAAGGGTGTTCTCATTCTCAACAAGTCTTCTCTAATTAAGAATAAAGTAGGAGGGACCAGCAGTTAGTGTAATGGCTATGTCCCTGGACTCCCACATAGTCGACCACAGTTCGTGTCCTGGACCCGGTGGCTTAAAACTCACGCCAGGCGCGTGTGTGTGCGTGCCCAAGATCCCGAAAGGAGAATGGAGGAGAAGGGATTGCGGCATGGCCATCCCCCCTGGGGGGGTGATTTCTCGCTTTCAGTCTCTCTGTCTCTCTCTCTCTGTCTGTCTGGCGAGTGCACGCGCCCTATAGCAAAAACCTCTTAAAAAAAAAAAAAGAATAAAGTAGGAGAGCCTTTATAGGCAGACTTAAGAGAAAAGAGGTTCCTAAACAGGCTAGATCTGATCTGATCCTTGAATTTCACTGTTGTTCATAGCCAAATAGCTGGCTTGCAACTGAGCCAGGCAGTAGGTCTAACTGTCCAGGGCTCTTGCTATTAACTACTTTCCACAGACTACCCGTGATAGGTTTTTGTAACTGAGTGGACCTCATATAACAACGCACCCTACAGCCTCTCACCTATGCTGCTCACTCACCTGCTTTGCTCCCTGTTCCCTGCAGTCTCCCAACACTCCTCCCCAACCAGGACATAAAACCTAAGTATGCAAAGATAATTCACCCTAACAGAACCTATCTGACATTTTCCTTGCAAAATATTTATTAGAAAGCATTCTAAAAGCAACCAATTTTGATACATAATGAGAACTATAAAACAGCTACCACTTCTTAGGACAAGTTTCAGTCACTGGATTAGATATTTTATGCACATTATTCTATTCCTCATGATTCTTCAGCAAGGTAATATTGTACTCATTTTATGAATGAGAAAACAAATGCTCAGAGAACTATATGACTTGCTTATTGACACACAGCTAGCTGTCAAGTGGCAGAGTCAGAACTCAAATCTGAGTCTCCTTCATTTCTGTCACCTTTTCCACTGCAATATATTGCTTACCCCGAATCTATCCCATTGTAAGAGGAAAACATTGAAAACTCCCCAAAATAAATTAATTGCTAGTATCTACTAAGCTTTCTTATGACTGGGGCATCTGTGGAGAAACACAGAAGTACAAGACACAGAGCTGCTCTCAAGATCGTTACAGGCTTTTTGGGAAGTGAAAACACACATACATGTACACATACATATGGGTACACACACACAAATGTACTCACCAGAACAGGAAGTGTCAACGCAGCAGAGCAGATTATAAATGTGACAGGATTCTAAGGTCCAGAGTAGAGGAAAACAACATGGTTGTCAAGAAAGTACACAAAAAGGAGGTAGAATATGAATCACAAGTGAAAAGGAAGAGAGCGGGTCCCAGGTAATTGAAAGCTGGGGTAGAATACTCCTTGCAGGGCTCTGCCATGACAAACCAGGAAAGACTGACTAGAAGGAAGAGTGAATAGAATGGAGATACTGAGATATACTGAGGTGCCATAGAGTCATGATTCAGCGTGGAAATGCAGCAAATCATTTATCTCCTTGTATCTCAGGTCCTTTTTCTGGAAAATGGGACTAAGCGCACCTATCTTACAAGGTGATAAGGACCATAAAGGACTTGACATATGCAGCCATGTTGGCACAGTAGATAGCACTTAATACCTCTTGGCAAACTGTGGCTCTTTTTATTACCTGATGATGCTGACAGCCATCGTGGTGGCTTCATGACTTCTTTAGTGCTTTGCATAAAATGACAACATTCTGGAAAGGTACACACTAATCAAGAAATACTTAGTACCTCTTGAAAACTTTCCAGCCTTTCAGTTCAAGAAGCCGGATCAGTTTCCCGCTACAAATTGACCCCTTAGACTTCAAGGTAGATGGCAGTAGCTTCAGTTCTTCATCCAGTGTGTGGTTCAGAAATGTCATTTTCTCAGTGCACCATGATGTGACAAGGTCAGGAAGCACAGTATGAGGGCCATGCCAAGGGGACAGTCTTATTTAAGGCTGGTTTTAGTTATCTGCATTTTTAAGGCAAAAAAATGAGGATTTGTTAAACACTTACGTTGTATCAGGTGCACTTCATTGTATTTTTATCAATCCTCGGAGTACATGCTCAGAAATACTCTAGCATTTCATCCATTGATTTGTAGCTGAAATGCTCAGAATCCATTTCTACTTTGATTCAAGAAAATTATCATCTACAACCATCCTTCCTTTACATTTTCTGTTTTCTTCCTTTTCCTTTTCTGTAGAGCAAAGGTCACTAATACAGGCTGCACATTACAACGTTCTGAATGACATTTTAAAAATTCCATGTCTGGGTGTCCCCTAGGGTTTTGCTTGGAAGGGTTTAGGGTATGGCATAAGCATCAATATTTCCTGAAAGTCTTCGTCACCTCACAGGCAATTGCAATGTACAAATTGTGCTCAATGAATTTTTCCAGTCTAAAACCACCTTTGTAGGTTGGTTGAGACTGGTCAGTATCTGTGTGAGACCCCAGGGAACATGTGAATAGAGATGCCACTTTGCAGCACAAGGAGACAGCAGCCACCTTGAACTCTCCTGAGAATTTTTACAATACTCAAATGGAAACTAAAAGGAAAAAGAAAGAAAATCTATATTTATTCCTCTCCCAACACCCAACACACACACTATTACCAAATGCAGGAGTATGCTCTATAGCTACTGCCTGCATGCCTCTAAGTAATAATGTATTGATTTATAGTTTGCACAAATTGCAATAAATGGCATTTTCTGTTATGTGGCGGGTAATAGATTGTTCTGGAGTGAATACAAGTCCATAATTCATTCAAGGGCTCTGCTGATGCTATAAACTAAAGCTCGCAACTTAAGCAGTTAATCTATGGTAGTTTAATTCTGAGAATAGATTTCAGGGTTGTGTTCAATTTGGTGACCATCTATTATTTTAGCAGAGGCATAATTAACTTGACAGATATAAGAAGAAGTAAGAGAAATGTTTTCAGGGAGTTTTGCCCTTTCTCTTACCTTCCTAACCTCTTGCTACGTCTCCATGTTGCTTTCCCGAATGATCATTTCCTGATTCAGAGGCAAGCTGGGAACAAAGAAAGGTTGTTTCACAGACAACTGGCACCGTGTCATTTCCATTGCTGAGCCTTGCCTTAAGTGAAACAGGCTGGAGGCCTATTGTATGTGCTCCATCCCATCAGATCATCATTAGATCATTATCTTAGCACCACAGCAGTGACCTGAGCAACTAAACTTCAGTGTGATGGGCAAAGAAAATAAATAAGTAAAAATCTTTTAAATATTTAGTTTCCCTCTTTACCATAGGTTTCTTTTTGTTTCTGCTCATCTTCTCTATTCTCCTAGGTCATGAACAAATTTTTCTCTCTCCTAGAAACTGTGCCCATCTTCTTAGAGCAGAGTGGGGGGGAGGGGGAGGCAAAGTAAAAAGAACTCTTGGACAAGGTCCTGAGAGGAGTATTCATTAACTCAGAATCCATAAACTGAAACCAAACCTTTCAAATCCAGACAGTTCTTACCACCTAGTTTAAAAGAGAAGGCAGAAAATAGGTTTTTCTATGGCAAAAGTCTTGAACTTCACTAGACTAAAAGTTTCTCAATGACAAGTCTACCTTTTTAATGTTTAAAATATGGCCCGGAAGTTGATATTGATTCAACTAACAGTAAGAGTCAAGACCTTGACAAAGTTAGCTTTATAGAAAGAGTAGAAGATAATCAGTACTAAGTCTACAATACAGAATCCATAATTCTCTACCTCTGTTTTTCTCAAATTCTGCATACAGAAGGAAAAAATAAGTTAAACCATGCATGTAAAGAGACATAAAATAACCATAAAAGGGTTAATTTACTGAGAAAACATAGCAATTCTAAATGTATATGCTATAAAACACATGAAGCAAAAACTGGCCAAACAAAAATTAAACTAGATAAAGTCGCAATTACGCCTGAAGAATTCAATACTTTTCTTTAGTTGGATAGAATGAGTAGCCAGGCAATCATCCAGGTTATAGAACTGAACAACAACAGTGGCCAACTGGATCTAGTCGATTATAGAATAATCCAACAGCTGCAAAAGAGGATTTTTTCCAACTCAAATGAAACATACATTGAGATTTAAAATACGTTGGATTGGGACCAGCAGGTAGTGTGATGGTTAAGGCGCTGGACACTCCTACATGGCCGACCATGGTTTGAGTCCCAGACCTGGTGGCTTGCTTTCCCACTTTCTCTCTCTCTCTCTCTCTCTCTCTCTCTGTCTCTGGTCAAATTAAAATAAATGAATGAATAAATAAAATTAAATAAAAAAATTATTTTAATAAATAAATAAAATACCCTGTATTGCTTGTTTGTAAAAAGAAACCTTAATTGACTAATATGACACAAAATATGTCTTCAAATCTGAATTAAACTAGAAATTAGTTATAGAAACATAAGAAAAACCTCCACACACTTAGAAATTAAATGATGTGCTTTTGAGTGACATATAGATAAAAAAAAAAAAAAAAAAAAAAAAAAAAAGTCTAGGGGTAGCCCGTGACACGGTGGTTAAGGTGGCTAGACACCACATGAGTCCTGAACCTAGTGACTTGAGAAACATACCAGGCGTGTGTGTGTGTATGTGTGTGTGTGCATGCTTAAAACTCTGAAAGGAGGAAGACATGGAAGAGAAGGGATTGCAACATGGCCGGTCCCCATGGGGGCAGGGGTGCTTTCTCACTTTCCTTCTCTTTCTCTTTTTGTCTCTCCAGTGAGTACACAACCTGCTGGCAAATTTTAAAAAATTCAAAAATTCAAAAATTCAAAAACATTTTGAACTGAACAAAAATGAAAACCCAACATATCAAAATTTGTATTATGTAACTTAAGAGTGCTTAAAAATCTATAGTATAAAAAAGGCATGTTAGGAAAGAAAAAAAAGCACTGATAAATAATATTTTATATTAAAAAATAGAAATCTAGTAAGAAAGGGGGGAAATAAGAAGAATATAAGCAAATTACTCTAATGGAAAATGGAAAACTGATACAGAAAACAAATGAAACCAATGGGAAGCAGCAGTTAGCGTAATGGCTATGTCACTGGACTCCCACATGATCGACCGTGGTTTGCGTCCGGGACCCGGTGGCTTAAAACTCACGCCAGGCGCGTGTGCATGCGTGTCCAGGATCCCGAGAGGAGAATGGAGGAGAAAGAGATTGCGGCGTGACCATACCCCCGGGGGATGATTTCTTGCTTTCTGTCTCTCTGTCTCTCTCTGTCTGTCTGGCGAGCGCACGCATCCTATAGCAAAAATCTCTCCCAAAAAAAAAAAAAAAAAAGAAAAGAAATGAAACCAAGAGCTGATCTTTTGAACAATCAATAGAATTGATTAACCTTTTTCAAGATTTTTTATTTTTAAAAAATGGTGGGGTACAAATCACCACAATAAGAAATAAAGGAAAAGAAATCACTGCAGACAGCATAGCCTCCAAAAATAAAATAAGGGCAGGGCTGGCCATGACCTAGTGGTTTAAGGAACCGCATCCCACAAGGTCAATTGCATATTTCAAATCTCAGACCTGATGGCTTGTGAAGCCCACCAGGCACATGTGCACTGGGAGATCCCAACAGGACAGAAGAGAAGAGATTGCAGTATGACCACAACTTATTAGGAGGCACTCGCACTCCCTACTTCTCTCTTTGTCTTTCTCTCTCACTCCCTCTCTCTCTGGCAGGCACATGCACCCTCTGGCAATAAAAGAAGAAGAAGAAGAAGAAGAAGAAGAAGAAGAAGAAGAAGAAGAAGAAGAAGAAGAAGAAGAAGAAGAAGAAGAAGAAGAAGAAGAAGAAGAAGAAGAAGAAGAAGAAGAAGAAAAGAAGAAGAAGAAGAAGGAGGAGGAGGAGGAGGAGAAGGAGAAGAAGGAAAATAAGGGCATATTACGAACTCTATGTACATAAATTCACCAACATATAAAAGGTTCCTCAAAAACCACAAACTAGCAAAATCTACCCAAGAGGAAATAAATATATGAATAGTCCTATAACCATAAAAGAAAATTTAATTTGTAATACAAAAATATTCAAAACAGAAGTTTTCAGGCCCAGATGCTTTCACTGATTAATTCTATCAAACTCCATCTATCCAAACTATTTTAGAAAATAGAGTGAACATTTTTCAATACATTTATGAGGCAGCATTAATCTGATACTAAAAGAAAATAAAAAACAGTACTGAAGAAAACTACAGACCAATATCCTTCATGGGTAGAAATGCAAAAGTCCTCAATAAAATGTTAGCAAATTATTAGGTCATTAGGAAAGTCATGATATATTTTTCCATGGTTTTCTATGCAAAACTGTGTCATGACTTTCTCGACAAGCCAATAAAGGCAATGGTACATGAAAATAACAATACATCATGACCATGATGTGATTTGTTCTGGATATACAAAGTTGGCTCAATGTTTGAAAATCAATGAAATCTATCATATTAACTATCTAAAGAAGATTTTTTAAATTATGTAAATTAATGCAGAAAAAGCATCTGACAAAATTTAATGTTCATTCATGATTAAAAATATCTCAACAAATAGGAACAGAAGGAATCTCCTCATGCTAACAATGAGATCTATAAACACTGCAGCTAACATTTAGTTAATAATAAATGATTGAATTCTTTCCTCTTGACCAAGGATAAGACAAGGAATTTCAGCCTTATCACACCTATTTAACATTATACTGAATCTTACCAATGCAATAATTTTAAAAATAAGTAAATAAGGGACCACCAGATGGCATAATGGTTAAGTCGCTGGACTCCAACATGGCTGACGGCGATTCAAGTCTTGGACACAGATGCTTGAAACTTTCACTTGCAGTGTGTGTGTGTGTGTGTGTGTGTGTGTGTATGCATGCCCAAAATTCCAAAAGGAGAATGGAGGATAAGGGATTACAGTGTAATCATCTTCTGGGGGGGAGGGTGATTTCTTGTTTTCCGTCTCTCTGTCTCTTACTCTGGTGAGCGCATAACCCTATAACAAATATATCTCTAAAAATAAATAGATAGATATAGATAGATATAGATAGGTAGATAAAAGACATACAGATTAGAAAGGAAAAAAACTTTCTATTTACTTATGAAATATGCTGTGTAAACAAAAACTCTCAAAAAGCATATTTTTTAAAAAACTACTAAAATCAATAAATGAGTTTGTCAGGATCTTAGGACAAAAGTTCAACATTCAAAAATCAATTATATTTCTATATATTAACAATGTAGGATTGGAACCCAAATTTTAGTAGATGCCATTTATAATAATTCCCAAAAATGAAATACAGTATTTTGGAATAAATTGAACAAAACTTGTAGGGTCCTTGTACTAGAAACTACAAAATGTTGATTAAATAAATCAGAAATGCTCTCAATAAGAGAGAGGCATCTCATATTCATGGATTAAAAAATCCACATAGTAAATTTTTTCCAAATGACCTAGAGATTTAGCTCAATTCTAATCAAAGTTCCAGCAGAATTTATTTTTTTACATGTAGTCAAACTTTAAATTTTATATGGCAGTCCCAAAGAACTAGAATAGCAAGAATAGCATTGAAAAAGAAGAATAAAAGTTGAGGAATTATGCTACACAATTTTCATTCCCAAAACAGAGCTGCATTAACCTAGAGAATAAGGTATTTATGCAAGGATAGACACATGTATCAATGAGGAAGAAGATAAAGGGTCCAAATGAACTTCACCAAAGAGGAAATAATCATGGCAAATATCCACACACACAAAATGCCCAACATCCTTAGCCATGGAAAATTTCACATTAAAATCAGGATGAGATACCAGTACTCACTTATTAGAATGCCTAATATAAAAAATACTGACAATATGAAGTGCTGATTCAGATATAAAAGAACTGGAGCTTCCACACATGACTGGTAGGAATACAAATTGGGACAGCCATTCTGGAAAGGACTTTGACCATTTTTTATAAAACTAAACACACATTTACCACATAGCCCAACAATTCCATTCCTGGGTATTTACCCAAGATAAATAAAAAACTTATGTTCACACAACAACCTGTCTACAAACATATAGCAACTTTATTCACAATTGCCAACAACTGGAAAGAATCCAAATGTCCTTCAACGGGTAGATTGTTTGTGATATTTGTACAATGAAATGGAATGATAAAAAGGAACAAACTATTCAAACACACAACTTGGGTGAATTTCAAAGGCATTATGTTGAATGAAAGAAACCAGTTTTTAAAGATTAGATACTGTAAACTTTCATTTATTTAAAATTTTAAAACACATACAAGTCTTGGAAATGGAGAACAAAACAGCCAGAGGCTACAGGTATAGGGAGAATACCTTTTAAAGAGACAGCACAAGAGCACTGTTAGGAGTCAGGAAGCTATTCAGCATCCTAACAGTGACATGGTTACATGACTCTACACATATATTAAAATCATAGAATTATAGAAGAAAAACTATAAACATATCACATCCTTGGACATATACTGAACAATCATAATTGTTTTAGTGTTCTCCTACTGAAACTTAACGCCATAAACCAATGAGCATTTTAACTCCTAGTTAACAGCCAAAGATGGCTACCGAGAAGAGAGGTTGTGAAGTAGATTTTGCCTAGAGGTACAAAGTGCCAAGTGGCTCTTAGTAGGGAATTTCTGGGTCCTACCCCACATGACCAGGCAAAGAGAGGTTGCATAGATGCTGGTACAGTCAAGAAATTAGCTCAAAGTTGCAAAGCTCTAGAAAAGGTAATCATCAGCTCCTAACATGAGTCATGTCTAGGTCAGTCTCACCTCATGATGTGCTTTCCTCAGGGCAATGGAAGAAACGGGAGTTAGAAAAAAGGGACAGAACAGAGAAAGGTAATGTTGAAGTATGGGGCCCAGTTTCAAGAAAGCAGATCTAAGTGGAATTCTATAGCCAAGTTAATCGGATAGACAGATAATCCAATAGGAAAATAAGAGGGCAAAAGACATGAATAAACACTTTGCATACACACAAAAAAAGAAATATATGGACAAAAATATATAGAAGAGTACTCGATCTCATTAGTCATGAGGGAAATGTAAATTAAAACCACAAAATGATACCACTTTACACTCCCAGAACTTCTGAAATGAAAAAGACAAACTGCACATGTTGGCAAAGATGTAGAGGAGGAAGAACTTCCATCACTTCTAGTGAGAATATCTATTACTATAATCATTTTGGAAACTTATTAGACATTATCAGCTAATGTAAAATAAGCATAACCTATGACTCAGCAATCTCTCTTCCAGAGATAATACTCAACAGTAATATGGGTGTGTGTTCACCATGTAGGAACATGAAGAGATTTTGGGGGTGCCTTGATCTGGGAACTGATTCATGAATGTGTTCAGTCTGCAATAAATGTACTAGAATCCTCACAGTGGTACTAGTCATAAGTGCCTTGTATTAGTTTCTGTTGTTGTTGTAACAAATGACCACTGACTACATGGTTGAAAACAACATGAACTTGTTTTCTTACAGTTCTTAGGTCAAAAAGTCCAAAATGGATCTTAAAAGCTAAAACCAAAGTGTCAGCCAAGTTATACTCCCTCTGGAAGAGCCAAAGCTAAAGCTATATTCTTGTCCATTCCTGCTTCTAGAGGCCAACAGCCATCCTTACATTGACTGTGGCTCCTTTCCCCTTTCAGAATGTATCACTCTAACTTCTCCATCCAGCATCATACCTCCTTTCTCTTCTTTCTGAGGATGGCTTCCTGCCTCTTTTTTTTTAATTGCCAGAGTATGCATGCTACAGAGAGATAGAAGAGAGAGAGAGAGAGAGAGAGAGAGAGAGAGAGAGAGAAAGCAGCCCCTAGTGGGACATAGTCACACCACAATCTTTTCTCTCCATTCTCTATCCCAGCAGGATTTGGGGCATACACACACACACACCTGGTGTGTTTTTTAAACCAATGGGACACTCAAACTACAGCTGACCATGTGGGATCAGGCTCCCTGTGCACAGCCCTTAACTGCTATACCATAGGGTGAGCCTCTTATAAGGACCTATGTGATTACATTGAGCCCACTTGGATAATAAAAATAAATAAATGAATAAATAAATAAATAAATAAAAACTCCATATCAAAAGAATAATTTAATCACATATGCAAAGTCTTTGTCTTTTTTTTTTTTTTAAGTGTATTTGTTTATTTCTTCTATGAGCAAGAAAGACAACACTACAACAGGATCTTGATGCCATGGTCTACTCCCAGCCTCCGTCAGTTCCAGGTCGTGGGCCTGTGTGAACCCAGCATACTCAAGGAGCATACTCAAGGAGGTCTCTGTGCACTCCCCCAGAAATTACCCACGTGAGTCAGCCTTGCAAACATCATGTTTTACTGCTGCACCACCTTCAGCCCTGCAAAGTATATTTTGCCATATGAAGTAAAATATTCACAAAGGCTAGGACATGGGAGAGCCATTACCCTGTCTACTATACACCCTAAGAATGAAACTACTAAACATCCCAGAAACAGAAGAATGAGTAACCATTATCTATTCATATGCTGCAATACTATATGAAGCAAGAATCAAAAATCTTTGATTACATGCAATATTTTGAATGAATCTCAGAAGCATAATATTGAGCAAAAGAAGCTAGAAACAGAAGACTATGAGTATATGACAGACCATGAAAGTACAAAAGAAAGCAAAACTAATCTGTAGCAGAAGTCAGGACAGTGGTTGTCCTCAATGTGGGGGTTCATGACTGGATGGGAACAAAAAGAGATTTTTGAGGTATCTTGATTCATGAGTCCATAGTCTAAAGGCTCCAACAATCATCCATGTGATACACACACATTTTTCTGCCTATATATTCTACCTCAATGAAAAATATAACACTTTTACTAATAAAGAAGAAAGATAGGACTCTGTGAGCGTAGCATCCAAAAAAATGCCCTAATTTGAGGGGTGGGGAAAATGGGGGGGGGGGTAAGTTGGGGACAGTAGGAAATATTTAAGCTCCAGAATTTGGTAAGCAAGAGTTAGAATCACAGTTCTCTTATTATTCAATGATCTTCTATACATTACTTAGTTTTTTGGTCCTTAATTTTTCTTCTCTATAAAACTGGGACAATGACACTTCCTGCTTCACTGCCTGGCTGGATTGTTGTCACATATACAAAAACAAATGGAACATAACAATGACTGGGTAAACACTACCTCCTTGTTGTTTTGCTCTTGAATCTCTTTCAACAGAACAAATACACAATGGGGGGGGGGGGGGGAACAATTTCATAAGCTGTATTTTTTTTCACTTTCAGTGCCATGTTTAAAAATATTTGCCAAGCATTGTAGAAGTTGCCCCACACCCTGTAAAACTAGTGGAGAAGTAGTTCTTTGTTTCTACATAAACATTGCCTATTTCTGTACAAAACTGCCAGTTTCAGTGTGAACATCCTTTATACAAAGGTGAGCCATTTGAGATCCTGAAAGCTAAAACATCTGCAGGAAAATCTCAAGGAAAAAGGTGGAAATATGGTCACTCCAAACTTGGACCCACAAAAAAAACACAGCCTTGAGCATCACAACACATCTATCCTTATGACAAAAAGGTATCTCTCCAGACCACACCAAAGTTACCATCTTACCTTCAGTGCCCTGCAGTAGGTCATAAGGACGAAGAAAATAAACACAGGTAGAAAGTGGGTTTCCCTTGAAATATAAGACGTGGCATATTTGAGATCAGGACTGCTATCTGGAGCCTAGAGACCATTTATGGAGCTTTGAGTTCTTGGAATTACCGTTTTTTGGGTCAAGGTCACTCAGACCCACACACAGTCTGCTTTATAATCATCCTCCCAGGAGTTTTTAAAGTCATGGTTTACATTTCCCATTTCCAGCCAGAATCTTTTATTTGTGATGCTTAATTCTTTATTTGCAGTTTCTCACCCCCCTTTTTATTGCCACTGGTATTATTTCAACATCTTTTCATTTTTCATCTAAACATGAGCTACTTTTCCGGCCAGCCTTATTTAATGCTCTCCCTTCTTCTGACTCTGCTCCCCAAATGCCCCCATTTATTGCCTCCTCGTCAAGTCTCTTTGCACTTCCCCTCCTCCATGCTGGGCTTACCCTTCCCTTCCCGAGTGGAGTACTACTAGGTAAACACCTCCACCAGGGGGCTTGCCTAGATCATTCAAGCCTGTGTCATTTCATCACACTGCTGGGAAAAACTGAAGCACTGCATTTATCACACACAAACTCTGTTTACCTGTCTGCCTCATGCCCTGGGTGGTGTGCTCCATCAGAACAATGGCTGGGTTATTCATTTCACACTATTATTCATAGTATCAGCCTTGCTTACACAGATTTCCATAAACGTTTGTTGAATGAATAAATGTGTATCTGGTGGCCATCGGCTACAAGTAGCAGTTGACTTCCTTCCGCTTTATTGTATTTTAGATTGACAGTACTTGTTACAACTATCCCCGAATTCTGTTTTTAACATAATGGTGCCTAATTTGTTCCCAAAAGACCCACTACTGATAACTGTCATTAGCCTTTCATCACTCTCTCCCCTCAGACAGACCCTCTCCCTGTGCTACAACAATCTTCACTATATAGAGACCTCTATTATCTATCTAATCAGTGATTTTAAATCAAGTGTAAGACAGAAAGACCTCTAGGTATCTGGTAAAGTAATTATTGCCTTATCTTTACCTTAAAAATCAAACAAAAATTGCTTCCCCACAGTAGTTCAGTCTTTGTGCCCAGTGATTTTGATAGAAGAAGTTATAGAGCTGTGAATGGTAACTAGTTTATTATACGTGTAGATGTATTTTTTTCATTTGTGAGGGTAATTGTTCTTTTTTTCCTTTTCCTCATTTCCAATTAGATTAAAAATCTAAGTTTCAGACATGTAAGTCATTTTTCTTAACAATGTACAAACTCACTGAATTCCCTGGGAAAGAGTTTTTAATTCAGACATGAGCTCAAATTTGAAAATAACAGCAGATGAGATGTCTCTCCAAATAGTGCTGCTTAGAGTGGCGTAAATAGTGCTTGAACAGGCAGCACGAAAGCGATGATCATGTTTTTCCCAGTAAACAGCAGAGTAGTGATAAGGCCAATCTTAAGTCTTACTCCCACTGGGATGGAACCCAGCTAGTCTGGTTCAGCGCTCCTGTTGCCTCTCGGGAAAACAAGAGCAGTGCAAATGATCTTTGCAAAGAGCCTGAAAGAACAGAACACAGACTGCTCTTTTCAGAAATTTAGCAATCACGGCAAGAGAGTGAGATAGAAGTTGCATGAAATAAAAGCGAAGCCAAAGAAAAGTATTTTTAGGGAAGGAGAGTTTGAAACTGATTTTAGCTTGACAAGAAAGAGCTAAGGGAGAAAGAGAGACTAAAGATTTGAGGGATGGGAGTGGCAGGTGGCGGAAAGTCCCCTGCCCTCCCTTCACCTCCTCTGGAAGGCTGTAAGGGATGAGATCCCAAAGGAGGGTAGAAAGACCCAACGTTTAAAGGACGATGAAACTCAAACAAGGAAGAGGAATAAGCAGAACACTGGTGAAGATAAAAATAAAGTTTGAATCAGACAGAAGGGCGGTTGATAGTTCACCGTATATGGCTTCAAGGATCCTGGTAAAATAGGAGGTAATTTCATCTGCTGAGAGGAAGGAAGTGGAGGGTTGAGGTTCAAACAGTGCAAAAAGGCCTTAGAACACCTGCTCTGAGAAACAAGGTGTGCAGGTAGGAGAGATAAGTATGAAGCTGGCTGAAATGCTCTCCAGACTGCTATTTTGGAGCAATCTTTCTGGTGCTTCAGTGAGCAAGGCCCTGAGAAAAAGGAGTCTGGGGCTTGACACTCTGTTCTCCATAATTACTGCTTGATACGAAGGAGTTTATTAAAGCTCTCTTGCTTCATTTCCCCTATAAAACAAGTTAATAATCCTTGCCCCTTTCCTACCCCATAGGACTTTAACAAGCATTAATTATTTTCTTCAAAGTATCCCAAGTGCCTTGGGAAAACACTGTATAAAGACTTTTTTTTTCATCACATTTATTATTCTTGCAATTGTATTTCCCCACCCTCTATTTAGAATGAGTTGAAATACAGTCTGAATAGCTTCTTCCACTTTATTCCAAAGTGTGTTTGCTAAGCTTACCTGAAATTAGCCATTGAGGTATCCGAATCAAAAAGAATAAAATCTAAAATGTTTTCTTAGATGCCATTATACAAAGAATAATGATCAGGAGAAGTCACACTGCAAGCAAAATTTGTAATCCTTCTAGAACTCATTGATCTGTCCCATATAATGAACCCAAGCAAAGGATTTCAAACTGCCCTTCCTGCCAAATGCCAATGACCTGGTGGGAAAAACCACAGCATCTTGAGAAAAATGCAAAGCAGTAATAATTAAATACTTTATTGCTTAATATAACAATGTCTTAATGCTAAGGTATATATTATCCCACTTTCGTGTCAAGCTTCATTTTTAAATCACAATTCCTTCTTCCCTTCTTCATTCTGGTACTCAACAAATCTGTGGTGATCCTCTGTACAGGGACCGTGTCGGGCCTCAGCTGGTGGGCTTAGCATCTGCCTGACTGTCGTACCTCTTCCCTTTCATTATCTAAAATGTTGTCATCTCTTTCTTTCTTTCTTTCTTTCTTCCCTTCTTCCTTTCTTTTCTACTGGGACTTGAAAAATAGAGCTGAAATTCTATACCATCTCCACTGATCCTGTTTACTGGTATCAGGACATGACAAGTATTCAGCAGCATTTCTGGCACCTAGAATTTGCTGACCTTGATCCAAATGGCCACTTTCAAATGCTAAATAGTCCCTGGGTATCAGGGGGTCATGAAATCACTTGCATGAAAAATCAGAACCCCATTTAGGGACAAAGGTTACTTTTGCAAGTTCCTTTCTGATAACAGAGATGCTTTTTTACGTGCGGGCTGTGGAGGGAAAGTTCTTAGTTTACATAAACTTTTATCAAAGTTGGCAGTCAGGCCTGAGCTTTAGGGGCCCTTTAGATTCAAGAAACCCACCTCCATCTTTTGCCTCAGACTCTTGTTGAATCAACAGATGGCATGACTGCTCCTATTTACAGTTCTCCTGTTTACGGCCTCCAAGATAAACTCTTCATCCTCTGCCTTTGTGCCGGGGTGCCCTCAAGAATTCAATGCCTTTACATTGCTTCCCTGATCGCAGGCCATCTGTATCTTCCTTCAGATGGGCTTGGTTTCCTGGTGGCCAAACCAGCCCACCAACCTTCTGTTTGCCACATCCTTTCCTCTACTCGAGGATGCTGGAGACCACATGGCCAGTTCATTCATTGTGTGGGAGGCTCCAAGGAAGTTCAGAACTAAGCTGTAAGATCAGGCTCCAGAAAAACAAAGAGATGCAGTAAGTTGTATAGACCCAAAAGTCTAGGGCACCTGCAAAGCTTACCATGACACCCTTCTTAATAATTTGATGACACGAGAGTGCTAGATGCAATTTCCAAGACCCTGTCACTTCTCTATTCCTGCCACAGCTAAACAAAAAGTATCCTATTCACTTCCAAGTCATTTTTCATCTCCTTCAGAAGTTAGTTTCCTTATCCCAGAAAAACACTTATTTGTGCCTAATGAGTTGTTTATTTGCTTTTTCAGGCTCTATAACTGCCAGGGTCTGTGAATGAATATATCTTTGCAACAGCTCGTTTTGTTTCAAAGGCCTGACACCACTGACTCTTGGGGACTCTGTAGACTAAGCTGAGAAACTAACTGATCACCCCAGACGAGACATTTTTCTTTCTCATCTTTTCTTTCCACCTCGCTCTTTTCCTTTGTTCTCTGGATTTAAACTTCTGTGATACTTAATGAACAATACCCTTCCCAGCAACCATAAAGTAAGAAAAATTCAGTTAGGATTATAATCACAATTTCAATTATTTACACATGTTAGAAAATATTGCCATTGGGTTCTCCAACTTATTTACTCTGGTGTTTTCTTCTATTTCGAAGTGCTAAAATATTAGTCCTATTCATTACAAACCGATTGTTTTTAACATGATTCTTCCCCCACCCCTTGCCCTGACTGAAATCCAATTTACAGCCTGCTAAAGGCCTCATAAGTTTTTTATGGATTATTTCCCGGGGTCACATTAATCTGGCTTCTTGTTACTTTGCGCTAATTTCACTTTGCACAGTAAAGTAACAAGATTCGATCTCTTGGGAATTAATCCATAGAGACCTCTTAATGAGGCAAAGCCAGAGCGAAGTGTAACTACTGTTTTTAACTCCCTCAAGACAATAGAGAAGAAGGAAGAGGTCGTCCTGCCCTTCTACGCAGAGTAACCTGGGCCAAGTCCTGAGAAGAGAACAAGCAGGGGCAAAGGACAGAAAGGGGCAGAGAAGACTGCAGGGAGAGCAGTCAGTACCTGGGGCCAGCACTGGGCTCCATGCTTCTGTCTTTCATGTGCTAAGCCCAGGACCATTACCCAAGGAGGAGAGTGAGCAAAAGAAACAGCAAACCAGAAGATACAGTGCTAAGTGAAATAAGCCAGGCTCTAAAAGGCAAAACTGTATGTATTTACCTTAACATGTACAAAGTGTCCATGCTCTCTGGCAGAATCTCAAGGATTAAATCATATAGAAGTAGAGAGAGTCGTGAAAGATAACAGAAGCTGCATTGGGTCGGATGGCGGGGAGCAGGGCATTTGGGAGAAAATGATTAACAGATACAAAAATTCAGGAAAGCAATTGGAAAGATTATAAAACAATATCACAGAAAAGTAACAACATATCATTGGCAATTCAATATTTATTGTGCCCCCCTCCCCCCAAAAAAACTATTAGAATGGATATCAAATATGTACAATGTAATATAATGTTTATGTTGGAGGATGACATATTTCTATGTCATTGATTTGATGCACTGCAAACACACATTAAAAAACATAGTATAACCCACAAAGATAAATAATAATTATATGTATGTCATAAATTACAATTAAAAGAAGAAGAATGACATAGCAACCAGTTCGATGAGAGGCAAAGGATTTCTTTGCTTTACTGAGTATATGCTGACCAGTAGGCCCTAATTAGTCTCCCTCCAATCTACTCATCCTAGACCCACTTTACGTCGCTTTACCAACACTTATTTTCAGCAGTAGTCCTAGTGATAAGACTTACCATAAGTTTCTCTCCTCCTTTTTCTATAATAGAAGGTCTAGGGTTCTCATGAGTCCCTTTTCCAAGAAGCAAAAGCAACACATAATGCAAAGTTTTGCAAAGAATTAAAGTGAAAAGCTTATATTTACTCAAGGGGAAAATAAGCAGTTCACTCAAGTTGCAAACTGAATATAAGAATGGCTTGAAGTAGTTATAATTATTACGGAAGATTGATAGCAAGCATTGAAAAGGCATTTCAGAACATGTATTAGGAAAATATGGAGAGACTGCATGTAAAATCCCTAACTCCATGGCCTAACATGAACAGCCAGATATCAAGAGTAGCTGTTATTATGGTTATTATGACAAGCTCCAAGCAGATTTTGGTCACTTAACAATTGGCTACTGGAAAAACATTCAAAAATAACTTACTTATTTGGCCAAGCATGGTGGCACAGCAGTACTGCAAGACTTCCCGATGCTGAGGCCATGTGGGAAGACCCCAGGTTCTCATGCCAAAGTCTCCCTGCACATGCTTGGCATGGCTGTGTGCTTGTGGTTCTGGCTGGCTGAGGATGGACGTAAGATCACAGCGTGAAGACCTTGCTGGGGATGCCTGTCTTTCTGTCTCTGTCTCTGTCTCTCTTTCTCTCTGTGTCTTCCTATCTCCCTGAAGAAATAAATAAATAAACTTTAAAAAATTGCTCTTTGGGGACCAGCAGTTGGTGTAATGGCTATTCGCTGGACTCCCATGTAGTCGAGCGCGGTTCAAGTCCCGAACCCGGTGGCTTAAAACTCACACCGGGCGCGTGTGTGTGTGCCCAAGATCCCGAGAGGAGAATGGAGGAGAAGGGATTGTGGCATGGCCATCCCCCCTGGGGGGTGATTTCTCACTTTCTATCTCTCTGTCTCTCTCTTTCTGGCTGGTGAGTGCACGCGCCCTACGGCAAAAACCTCTCCAAAAAAAACAAAAAATTGCTCTTTTATAAAGCACTTTTAAATATATTCTCTCATTGACTTTTCACATTAGTCTGGTAAGGTGGGCAGGTAGTATTACCCTCATCTCACAGATAAGGAAACTCAGGCTATAGAGGTTAAAGAGCTACTAGTAATTTGTAGCCCTGAAACTAGAACGCAGGCTTTCTACTGTCCTAATAAACATCAAGCACACTGTTTCCTTTAAAAGAAAGGACAGAAAAATCTTTGGTGGCATGACTGTGGTTCACAGAGGAATTCCCAAAAGTCACCTTGGGCACTGCTATTAGAGGAAACCCAGTCCCCACTATCAAAATATCCATGTGCAGGGGATCAGCTTGACTCTGCTCGGCCTATTCTCCCCATGTCCTAAAGAGGGTGAACGACCTGGTTGTTCAGTCTGGAGAAGAAACAGTATGCTTTTCTCAGTCCCATTCTATTTCATCTCCTCCTTCTTGCCTCCCTGCCTAAATCTACATGTCTCTCCCTTGGAGAAGACCTGCATTTTTTCCTGCTCTGCCTGAGATCAAAGGGACAATGGATGTAAATCTTTTCCATTCCGAGCTGAAATATCAGCAAACTCCCTTGGACAAGGAATGAATGACACATGCTTCAGTTTACTTCATCAGTAAGAGAACTGACCCAATCCACTCATTTCCATGTGTCTTATTACTGGATCTAACACTCTAATTAGAAGGACAAGAAAAGTGACACAGTGCTCTCTCCTCCCCCTCAGAAAAAAACTAACATGGAAAATATAAATAAAAAGAAGGCATCACAAGGAAACTGTACTCAGTTATGTAGATAGAGAAAACTGCAAGCCACCAAGTCTGGACGTTGAAATGAAGCCAGCTTACTAGACCCAGCTGTCTTCAGTACATCCATCAATTCCTCTCCAAAGGTTTCAATAACAGAATCTTCATTTTTCACTCTCTTTAATTTGTAGGGTGCATTACTTGATCTATTTTCATCTCCTATTCATTTACTTAGTTGCCAATATACCTTCTGAACCAAAATTAATGATAAGAAATTCAGTTCAGTGATTAGGCATTGTTCCTGACATTTGATCGTGAGTGGTACGTGCTAGAAATAAAAACCAATAACTGATGTCTTTTTTCTAACATTGACTATTTCAAGCTAAAGCAAAAAAAAAAGTAAAAATAATAATTCTCAAAGACTTCAAGACAAAAAAGTCTTCTGCTGAAAAGAGCTTCTTCGTTTGCTAGAGAAAGCATGCGCTGGGATTTTGGCATGGCCAAATCTACTTTGGCCTAGATTTGTCCCGTAAGTCTATCCAAATTGCAGTAGAATCTAAAGTTTTCAGTATGGAGTTTTGGGGATAGAACAAAAATAACAGAAAACTCAAAGTGGGTAGTGCCTACTCAAGAAAAAAGAAATACAAATGGAACATTTGGAAAAATTTAGCTTTACCAATAGTCAAACAAATAAAATTTAAAGTAAATGTTCATTTTCACCTATCAAATTCCTACACATTTTTACATGAATGATGGTCTGATATCCACCCACAGCAAAAGAATCAGGAGTTGCCAAGTCAGAGTGAAGATCCGTAACTTAAAATATGTGCATGGACCCCTCCACTGTGATGCTCAGAGATAAAGGGTCAGAAAGGAGAATCGAATCATAATGTAGGTAGAAAAAGCAATGTCAGGTACCCAGAGAAAAATGGGGAGGAGTGGCAAGGCCTGGGAGAATCAAAGAGGCAACAGTGGCAGAGCACAGAGCCCAGAGTCGGATGAAAGGCAGGCCTGACACAAATGCATCTCCAACATCAGCAGAGTTCTGCTCCCAGGGGAAGAAGAGAAACAAGGACTGGGTTTAATCTCTTGCCCTAAGTGATTATCAAATGGACAGAATATTTTGAGCAACAGTTTTCATAAATCACACAACTGACAATGTAGAATAGCAACCTTTGAGAACAGGGGAACAAACAAGGTAAGCCAGTTTAATACCCAGGAGGTCATTTATATATACATATATATATATATGCATATATATATATATGTATATATGTATATATATACATATATATATATGTGTGTATATATACATATATATATGTGTGTATATATACATATATATATATATATATATATATATATAGAGAGAGAGAGAGAGAGAGAGAGAGAGAGAGAGAGAGAGAGAGAAGTTGTTGCCTTAGGACACATGCATTCTCCAGAGACAGAGACAGTGAGAGAGAAAGTGAGAAATCATACCCCCTAGGGGGATGGCCATGCTGCAGTCCCTTCTCCTCTATTTTTCTCCTGGGATCTTGAGCACACATGCACACATTCCTGATATCATTTTCAAGCCACCAAGCCCAGGATTCAAACCACTATTGGCCATGTGGGAATCCAGCAACATAACCATTACACCATCGACAGGTCCCTAGGAGGACATTTCTAAACCATGACACAAGAGGTAGGAACCCAAACAAAACTTACCTACCTCCCTTAGTTGAGGAGAGAGTTCTGGATTCAGAGCCCAAGGTAAATAAAACGCTGGGGGCAAAATACTGGAGAGGAGGAAGTTTCAGAAAGAAAAAGTTCTGAATACCTGCAGAAAGTTCCCCAGGAGTCTTTTGGTAACCATTGATTATCACACACATGTGAGGAATCTACAAAGGCCAAATAAAGAACTAGTGGAAAAGAGCTGGCAGAACAATCTCCAGGGAAAACACAGGGTGAGGGAAGAGTTGTTACCCTCATCAGGCAGAGTGGAAGGAACTCACACAGGGCATTGAACAGAGTGCTCAGAAAAATATTGCCTCAGGAATATAGCCAAACTAACCGTAGACTGAAGACTGTTTTATATTTCTCTCAACAAAACTGTGCACAAACAACGATATTAAAACAACAGGTCAAAACTACAAAAATCTCAACAATATGAAATTTATATCTACATCAAATCAAAAATTGCCAAGGAGGTCTCCAAGCAAAAGAAACATAAAGAAAACCACATAAAGAAAAGGCCATGGCACTGCAGTAATGCAGTAATATGCAGTAATGCAGTAATATGTAGTAATGCAGTGCTCAAGAGAAGCTGAATTAGAGCTGGTCCCATAGTCTAGTGGTTAAGAGAGCTAGATCCCAGATGGCTGGCCATGGCTCATTTCCTGGCCCCAGTGGCTTGAGAAACATACCAGGTATATGTGCGTGCACGCCCCAAATCTCAACAGACTGGAGAAATGGAGGAGAAAGGATTGTGGCATAACCATACTACATTGCCTGGGGGAGGGTGCTTTCTCCTTCTCTCATCTCCTTGTCTTTCTTTCTCTTGGGAGCACATGTGCCCTCTGACAATTAAAAACAGTGAGAGGGAGAAACTGGATCCCATGTGGCAACTGTAGTAAACTCCTAGCCCAGTCAGACTAAAAACACTCTGGGCACATATGCAAGTACCCAAGATCCATCAGGCTGGTGGACTGGAGAAGAGGGATTATGGCATGACTAGACACTGCAATGGGTGCCTCTCTTTCTCTCTCTCTTTTTTGTTCTCTCTCCCTTACATGTGTGTACATGTACTCTATCATGAATAAAGAAAATTATTTGGAGGGGCATGGCCCCATGGCTTAGTGGTTAGGAAAACTAGATCCCACTGACCACATAGAGACTTGAAAAACATTCTGGCCAGGGGTGTTTGCATGCCCCAAATCCTGACAGAATGGAGAAATAGAGGAGAAGAGACTGCGGTGTGACCACGCTCCACTGGGTATACTTTTCTTCTTCTCCTTTTCTCTCTGTCTCTGTCTTTCTGTTGAGTTCATGCAACCTCTGGCCAATTAAAAATAAGCATTTAAAAAGAAAATAATACTATATCAAGGTAATGGATAATTAAGTCTCTAAAAGCTAATGACAAAGAGAAAAATCATACAAGTACATAATGCCATACAGAGAAAGAAAACTAAGAACAATAACAGACTTCTCATCCAAAACAATACAACCCTGAAGACAATGCATTTGCATTTTGAAAGTATTGATGGAAAAAAATTAACTGTCAACCTTGATTTTTATAACCAATGAAACTATCTTTCAAAATGAAAGAGAAGCAAAGCCTTGAAAGAGACAAAAACAAATCAATCTTCTTCCATCATGAGTCCATAGACCCTAATAAGTAAGAACAAGAGAGAAAGGCATAAACTGATGGAAGCAGAGGAGAAGATGCACATTTGTAAGTTGTTCAGAGAGAGACCCTCTCTGAAGAGACAAAATCTGAATAGCCCTGGTGGTGGCACTCATGTAAAGTATCTGGGTGATAAGCAATCCCTGCAGAGAGAACAGCAAGTGATAGACCCGGGGGGCAGGAGTGTGTTTGGTGTTTAAGGAACAACAACAAGGTCGTTGTGGTTATATCAGAGAGAATGAGAGGAAAATAACAAAAGGTGAAGAAGATAGAATAAGAATGCATGAAGAAAAACTTTTTAGAAAGCAGTTGCAATTGTCCACAGGAGAAATAAGGACTTGAAGCAAGATGGTAGGTGTGATAAGTGGAATAATTACACCAAAGACACCTACATCCTAATCCCAGGAACCTGGGAATACATCAGTTTACATGGCAATAATAATTTTGTAAATATGATTGAATTGAGGACCTTAAACTAGGATGATTACCCTAGATTATCTGGATGGGTTCAATCGAGTTGTAGGTCCTTAAAAACAGGTGTGGTTGGAGGAAGGACATTTATCATATTTTGCAAGAATGATCAAAAAGATGGAAACATTGTTGGCTTTGAAAATGGAGAAAGAGATTACAATAATTCAAAACGTATACACAAACTCTAGAAACTAGAAAAGCCAACAAAACAGACTTTCCCCTAAACTGTACAGAAAAGATACACAGTCCTGCCAACAATTTGGTTTTAGCTCATGGAGACCCATATCGAACTTCAGACCTACAAGAACTGTGAGAAAATTAATTTGTTGTTTTGAGCCACTGAGTTTGTGGTGACTTGTTACAGCAGCAGTAGAAAATTAATAGATTAGTAATCCAAAGGTTGAAATATCACTCTGGCTATGGTGGAAAGAACTGAATGGAGAAGAGAAGGGACAAAACTAAAGACAGAGAAGGGACAACAATCAACTTTGTGTTTTCTGAGTCCAGGTTCAGCTCTTACATTTAACCCTTTTTTCCAAAGAGTCATTCTAATGAACCTCTAGCTATATCAATCAAAAAAAGAGAGAAATTCTCGCCATCTCTATAAATTTAGAGGAAGAAAACATACTCATTGAAATGTGGGGTAGAAGACTCTTCAGCAGTGTGGTAAGATTCCAGCTAGAAAAGCATTCAGACAGGTTGACCCTAAGAGAAAGTGAACTTATCAAAACCAACTCTGAGGGGCCAACAGGTGGCATGGTGGTTAAGGCGCTGGATTCCCACATGGCTGACTGTGGTTCGAGTCAGAGACTTGGCGGCTTGCTTTCTCTCTTTCTCTCTCTCTCTCTCTCTCTCTCTCTCTTTCTCTCTCTCTCTCTTTCTCTCTTTCTGTCTCTGTCTCTCTCTGGTCAAATTGAAGAAAAAGAAGAAGAAGTAAAATTAAATAAACAATTATAAAACTTTGATAATAAAAAAATAAAACAAATTTGCTAGAGATGATCTCTGCATAGGCAGACATCTCAAATTGCTTCCTGTTGAAGTGTCCTCTGTGTTTTCTGCTCAACATCCTTCTGGGGGGTGGCATAGGCCAAGCATGTGAAGTAGGTATCCATCACTGTAGCAAGGCTGTCATCTACAGAAACTCTTTGCTAAACTGGGAAGATTGTCAAGACCACCCCTTGAGTCCCACCCCATGTTTCCAAAACCCTGAAGTCACTCTTAATAATCCGAGTGAGATCAGTCGATATTCTTCATGCCCACATGGATGAAAGACATGGCATAACAGCCATCGAGCCTGTCTCGCCATCTGGTCCACATCTGGGCCCCCTCAGAAGGGCGTTGCTGATCACCAGAATTCTTTTCTACTTCTTGGAGCCACTCTCTGGCCAATAAATTTCCAGCATCTCCAGCTCTTGCTCCTCTTTATGAAAAGAGGTTTCATTCTCTGAGATATTGAAGAGATAAAGAAGAAAGTTCCTCCTCATTTTTCTTTTTTTAAATTTATTTATTGTTAACATTCAATCCCCGTACGTGTTTACAGTGTATAACATGGTTTTTCCCAGCATGAATACAGTGCATCTTAGTCAAGTCAAAGACCTATATACAAATCATCAACAGACAACTTTTCATTTATTAAATGCGTTTTATTTTTCCTGATAAGACATATGAGATAACCAATGCTGCAGAAGTTAGTGACTTATGCCAAACAGAATGAATCGATGCCACTTCTTAGAGAAAAGAAAGGTAAGAAAGCACAGTAACTGTTCCCACTCTTTTTCTTTTTCACATTTACTTATGTCTTGAGAGGGAGAGATATCTTTGAGAGGATCTCACCATACCATGATCCTCTCCCAATCACCCCGTCAGATCATGTGCACCCACAGTCATACCTGACACATTCAGGCCAAGCTGAGATCTGAGCCCAGGCCTCCCATATGGCTCCAGTACTGCACTTCAGTGCCCTACAGCATGCACTGCTGTAGGGACCTGCTGCCAATGTTTGAGCACTTGGCTATGTGACAAGCACTGTGCCAAACACTCTACATATGGCATGTCATTTACATCCTAACAGCAGAATTTGGAGTAGGTATTACTCCATTTTCAAAATGAAGAAATTACAGCTTGAAGAGTTTGGAATACCATGAACATTCTCACAGCTAATACGTAGCAGAGTTGGACTTTAAACCTAGGTCTGTCTGACTTTATGAGGCTGAAGCATTCTTTTTTTGTTTTTTTCCCAGAGGTTTTTGCTATAGGGCGCATGCACTCACCAGAGAGACAGAGAGAGACAGAGAGACAGAAAGTGAGAAATCACCCCCCGGGGGGGGGGGGATGGCCACACCGCAATCTCTTCTCCTCCTTTCTCCTCTCAGGATCTTGGGCATGTATGCACATGCGCCCGGCGTGAGTTTAAGCCACCGGGTCCAGAACTCGAACAGTGGTCAACTACATGGAAGTCCAGTGACATAGACATTACGATAATTGCTGGTCCCAAGGCTGAAGCATTCTGACAGATAATGAAGAGAACACCTCTCTCTCATATTCAAATATTTAAATACAAAGTCAAACTATGTACAGCCAATAAGGAACTCGGGCTCCCTACAACTACAGCATCCAATGGTCTCATCCAGAAAAGCATTCAGAACATGTAACATTTGTTACCTAGAGCTATAGTTTACAATAGGAATCAAATGAGCTGAAATAGAGAAGTTGGGGAGGTTTCCTTTTTACTTCCCTAGCACATTTGTACTTCCATAAGCCTGACTGGTCACTCTTGTTTATCCATGCCTGATGAAAGCCTGGTCTGTGCACTGAATAGTTCTTCCATTTGAGTTATGTCTAGTGATGGAAATCCACTCAACTCAATATCAGTTATCTAAACACTAATCCTGTTGGCAGTATAACAGAGCAGTTAAAAATGAGTGATTTGGCAGGAGAGGGTCTTGGATTCAAATCCCTCCTGTGCCACCAACTAGCTCTGCACCCATGAATAGCTTATAACTTTTTACACCTCCATTTTCCCATTTGCAAAGTGAAAAATAACAGTAGTTCACAGGGTAGTAATAGGACAGTGAGGTAATGTGTGTAAATCTCTTAGTACAGTGGCACATAGTAAGCAGTCAACAAATGTTAGCTATTAGTGCTGTTGCCACATCGCTCAGGACACAAGTGGCAATTAAAACCAAGGACAAATAACACAGCTCATATCAATGAACCCTGGACTCTCTGAACTTCCAGAGAGATCTTACCAATGTCCATGCCTCTGAACAGACTCAAGTTGGGCAACACAGGCAAGCTCATTGTTAGCACATTTGAAATGTTTCCTTACATGTTATCACCCCAACTAGCCATGACCTATCACAGTAGTTTTCTCTCCTGCCCTGTTCCTCCGGTGTGGTGGCCTCCAATCTCCCCAGTTCTAGCGACAGGCTTCATAGAAGACAAACTCTCCACAGAAGGGAGGGTGGTACCAGGATGATCCAAGCACACCACATCCACCACACGCCCCATGTCCACCACTGCTACGCTGTAATGTATAATCAAACAATCACACAAAAATAGGGCTCACACTCTCATGAGTATCCAATAGACAGTAAATGAAGCCCAAGTGGCAATGCCAGCAATGGGGAGTGGCTACCTCGCTCCCTCCCCTGCCACCCACCCCATATCACTCAACCTCCACTGTACTGCTCAGCAGACCACCATGGTCCAGTCTGGCTCCCAACAGACCTCAAATCATCACTGATCTACAGCCAGGAGCCCCTGCTCTAGTCCATTTCAGTGTGCTCCCTCCAGTGGGAGCACAGAAAGATGAGCCATGAAAACGATTTTTAGGAATAAGAAAAGAGAAAATATTAAGACTTTTATTTATATTTTCATATTATTTTATATATATATTTGATATATTCAAAGATTAAGATAAAATCTTATTATGTTAACACTTTTATTTAACCTATGAATATGCATATAAGTATATTTGGGATACCTGCTCAAAAGGGCATAAAATCTGGAACAATTGAAAACTAGATTCTATCAATATCTCATCCTAAAACTATTAAAGGTTATAGGCTCAAATACTTCCAAGGCTGTGCATATAAAAAAATGCAGGAGGCTGAAGAGAGCAGTGGAGAAAGGAGAACACCGTAGAATTCATGCCCTGCTTCAGGCATTCAAAATCAGAAATAAATGGAACATCGGTAATTATAATTTTGTAAACATTTGCTGAGCAAGTCAAGGTGTTAGACATTGTTTAGCCCATGCAGGAAGGTGACTAAGCTCTGATTTAGCTCCATCAACTGATTGCCCACTAATTTCTGCTGCTATGTGACTTTTAAAAAGTTACTATGGAGACCAAAGCCTGGTTATGGAGGCAACTTGAGTATCACTAGGACTGGGAGTCAGCATACCTAGATTCAGACCCTTACTCTGTTCATTACTCATGTGACATGTCATTGAGTAGGTCATCTAACTCTGTGGTTCAATGTCCTCATCACTTCATGGAATGACAATACATATTTCAAAGAGTGTTGTGACATCTCAGTGAGATGATGTATGTCCAAAAGCTTCAATGACATCATTGATTGTTGGGTGTAAATCACTGGCCCCTGTAGAATAAGAATACTAATGATTTATGGATGGGTTACCATTAGGTGATGGTCTGCTATGAGGAAGAGGAAGAACTATTCTCTGTAATCCTAGGCAGGGGAATCCAATATAAAGAATGATTTTTGGAACAGAACTAGAAATCTGTACTGCCTTGTCAAATACTAGGTTCCCAGTCACAAATATTTTCACAATGAATTATATACCTAGAAATTTTCTAAGACAGACACAAATATTGAGTGAGAAGTTGAGGTAGACAACTTTTACATTCCCTTCAACCACTAAAATGTTATTATTCTAAGCCAAATAAAATGAGAAACAGTTAAAGAGTAACAGAATTACCAGTAACTACAGGCCTTCTGGCCTGTCAAAATGTTTGGGTACTGAGGTACCTTCAAATCATACAACTCCTTAAATTCATCCAGAGTAGACTCAAACCTGCCTCTCATAAATCCTTCAACTCCTTACCATATCAAATAAATTGTTCAACAATTCCCCTTCATATGACATCCAAGACTATTTGAGTTATTCTATGTGGTTCTGGAAAGATGCTGAAGATGAGTAAATCATACCACCTATCAGAACTATATTCAATTAATTCACAAATATTTCATCTCTAGCAGACTTTGTCTCTGAGGGTCAAACCTATAGAGTTAACCTAAAACCTACTTTGACACTTCTTAAAGTAACTTTATCAACTTTTCCTCACCTCCACTTTCTAGGCACTCCCAATCATGCGTTTTCCTTGCCCGGAAATCTCAGAGTGACCTTTTACTCTTAGTCACTTATTCCCCATATCTTGAGATTTGTACATTCTGAATACTTCTTGAATTTATCCGTTCTTTCCTCTCTCTTATCACTCACTAACTTAGCCTAAGCTTCCATTGTCTGTTGCCTGGCTACTGCATTATCCTCAGGGGTCTTCCTCCTGCACTCGTCTCTTCCTCCATTGTTCACTATGTGGGTTTCCCTGACTTCTAACACAAAGCTTCAGAACAAGTCCAAAGGTGCTGCAGTGTCTGGCTTTCACTCCTCTCTCAGCCTTACCTCTTTCTTGCTTTACTTCACTCAGTCACCCTGACCTTTTATCTCTGTCTCATCTCTCATGCTTCCACCCCAGGGTATTCTTCCATGCTATTCCTTCCTCTGGGAAGAGTCTTTTCTTTCAGACCGCTCTTCAAGCAATGTTTCCTTAAGAAAACCTTCAGTTACCTCTCTAACCAGCTCAAACTGGCTATTTTAGACCCTTGGGACAACATGTAGCAATTGTCACAGATAAAGTTGTACGTTTATGTGTGATTATTTTTATTACTGTGTGTTTCCTGAAGTAAACTGTCAAACGCACAAGATCAGGAACATAGTAGGTCCTCAATAATACCTGGCTAAGAACGAAATGAATCAGTAAATGATGACTGAAACAAATAATACTTGTGCTTATACAATTCGCTTTGTGTCTGCAGGCCTGATTAACCCTGTAATGTAGAGGCAGGGAAACAGAAATAAATAGGAGGAAGAATGACATGATATCTAGAATCACCAACTCATCTAAGATTCTTCGGTTCCACAATGTAAACTTTTAAAAATATATAATAAAATATCCAAAAAGAAAGTTATACTCATGCTGAGATCATAAATGCAGGCTTTTTTCCCTCCATAAATAGAACAAACAGATGTTATCTGCAAGACCCACAGCACATCTGCGTGGGTAAAGCAGCACTCCAGTGTCCTGGGAAAGAAACAGTTTGCATGCTTTCTCTCTGGCGTACACATGTTCATGAGTTCTTTTCAAAAAGCACTGCAGCCGGTGCCACTCAGAGAACAGAGGCTGGGACTGGGATGCATTCTTCAAGTCCACCTTCGGTTCCTGTGCTGGAGAAATCGCCATGTTAAATAAAAAAAAAACTTTTTGAAATAAGAATTGCTGGCTGGAGGGCTTCTTCCTTCCCTGGCACCCTCCCTTGCTCATGCTTTCACATTTCAATGTTGTCAAGTTATCATGCACAAACTAATCAAAACAAAGGGAATATGAGAAATGACTAAAAGTTTTATGCCAAGTATGAAAATCGCCTGAAGGATGTGGTGGCACCAGCCATTCAAAAGACTCAACTTTTTTTTTTTCTTTATTTTTTTCCCCAGAGAATAAGATTTAATTTGCTTAGAGTAGTTTTTTCTAAGGACCTCAAAATCTCTCTCTTTAAGAATTTTCAAGGTTGCTTGAGAAGAAGTTTTCTTAAGCAAAATGGACAAATTGAGGCATATAATGTATGTACTTAAGAAAACTAGGCAGTAGCTGAAATTGAAAGTGATTGGGCATTTCCACTGGAGACGATGGTAAGAAAGGAGGTAAGAGTGGGAATTAGTTGCCTTGGGAGCCCTGGCTGAAGTGAAGTTTAACCTGATTTGCATAATAGACTGGGAGTTCCTGGAATTGCCCCACCCCTATTTCTACCACTCACTGCATGCTGCCCTTTTTATGGTAACTGGATATTTAGCTCAGTGTAAAAAAAAAAAAAAAAAAAAAAAAAAGGCAAAGGCAAGTTTAGTTAATCACTAAGAAAGCCGGATGAATATATTACTCTAAAACAGTGACATCTTCAAGATTCTTCATAGTTACTGAAACAAACAAGGGAATGTTACACCTACTGAGAGTTATAAGCCCAAAATGAAAAAGTTCATGTTTCTAGTCAATATATTTTCTTCTTTCAAACTTCAGACAGTTTCACCCTACCACACCCAGCTACTTGTGACTGGTTCCAAAAAGTGACACCAGCTGATGAAAGATGACATTTTTATAACCCTTTCCCTCAAAAGACTCATGGTGAGGTGGCCCTTCTCCAGTACACTGTATGCTTCATCATCTGTGTCCATCTTTCTGTCCCAGGAGAGACAAGTTCCAAAGAGGAAATCACCCAGCTGTGGGAGCTCTGGATCAAACTTTGGGAATTGAAACCAGGGATGTGCAGATCAGTTACGACTGCTGGCTACTCCCTCGGAAGGTGAGTCACTGACCTGGCCAGTTTATTTAATCGCTTGGAAAGTGGTTAGACTGAACAGGACATGTAGTGATTAGTAATTCAGACTGGTCTCAGAGCTTCATGTTTTTCACTGGGAAACTGCCAACTATAGCCTTTCTCTTGGAGTCAACAGGAAGTGAGAATTGCAGGCCAAATTTGACACTATTTGATGTAACAGGGGTGGACTTCAGCCCTCATTTCTCCACCCATAACACAGAGATTTTGAAAGTGAGCCCTTCTAGTCAAACATATTCGCCAAGTGCTAGAGACTGAATAAAGAATTAAGAATTGAAGAAAATCTGTATTGATAACTCAGATTTAATCCTTTCTTCTTAGCAGGCTCACATTTGATAAAAGATGAAGGTGAATAAGGAAAAGGAGGAAGGGAGGAGAAGGAGAAAAAGAAAGAAAAGGAGAAAAAGAAGGAAGAGAAGAGGAGAGGGAGGAGAAGGAAAACAAATAATAAGAGATCTCTGACATTCTGAAGATGGTAAGAATAAAAATAAATATGTATTAAATAAGCTACTCCTCAAACCAATTGAGAAAAGGTTGTAACCAAGGCAAACATAAACTCTACTTTTCCGATGTTTTTTTTTATTATTATCATGTTGCATTTGGTACATTCCAAACTTTCCAAACTGAGCACAGCAAGACATGGCCACGTAGTCAGAAGTCAGAATACAAATAGACTTTTATGAAACATTTCCTATTTCTGGTTGCAATTACTGTTGCAATGATTGATTCATGGTCAGTTATTTCCAACTACAGTTGTGGTAATAGCAATGAGATTTAAAATTTGATCATTTCACATAGAGGGTTTAGGGAAAGAAAATAATATGAGTATGTTATTACATTGACCCTTATTTTCCCCTATTTTCTGTGTTTCCTCCTCAATTCATGCCATACCTAATCCCCAGATTAGTTTCCCAAAATAGCAGCGCTGTGCATATATTCACTTGACATCAGGACAATCATTCTATAATGAAACCCAGGGTTAATGCTCCACTGGTATGAAAGGACTAGAATTATTATTTCGCCCCCTCTTACCAAAAAAGAAAAAAAAATGGCCCAAACTATATTATTAGAAAGAATATAAATTTCACATGTAATTCCAGATGGAATGATCTTTGAATAAAATTATTTCTTATCACGGGAAGCTTGGTTGATTTCAAATTCTTATACGAGCACAGTAGCAGCCCAGAGTGGAAACCCTCATTCTTTCCTCACACCATACCGAGGCCCCAGCATTTTTCTTTTCTGCCCTGACCCTGACCTCTGCCCACCTTACCCCAAGGAGATATCCATGACAAAAAGTGAATGGAAGAAGCCATCTATAAGGGTTTCCTTATTCTGTAGGTAGGGTGGAGTATCCTAGGAAAAGGGGTTTTAAAGTGTAGAAGAATTTAACAGCGGTCTCCTACCCATGCAGTAAGGGAGGGAGAAGTGGGAGGCAAGGCAATCTACACGTGGAAATCTCTCAAAATTCTTGGGCAGTGTGGCTCCAGCTCCAGCTTGTCTTATGGGATTAAAGGCTACCTTGACTACATGAGTGGCCCAATTCCTGGTTGATCTCTCTCCTCATCACAATGTATGACTGTGTGACAAAAAGGGGGGGAATAAACAACTATCACCAGTCTACAATGTAGAATGAGCAATTAGGAGAATAAGTAGACAGAAAAAGTTCTAGCACATTGCTCTTCATTATGAACAATGAGGAAAGATATCCCTGGAGATGACTAGGAGTTTAGAAAACTGTTAAACTGAATGCCACCCTACTCCCCCACACATTCTCAACTTCCACCATCCCAAGTGATATCCTGAGGATCCCAGTATACTCAGGTTCTAACACTGGAGGAGCAAAGAACCACATTGGGGAACACCAAGATTTTTTTATTAGTAGTATTTATTATTATTTATACATTCAATCATTTTACATCATTTAGATTGTAAAAATATTTTACCTGTCATATTTTTTAAAGCCTTCCCTTGACTACCTTATTTCTGTATTCCCTCACCTGACCACAAATTGTTTAATCACAATTTTAACACTGTTCTGCTGATGAACCATCTTCAGTCATGTGAATCATTTTGTCAAAGTAGTTTCTTAAAATATAATCTGGAGCCAGCTCTATGATCTGGGACAACTGGATCCTACATGACCAATCACATAGCTTGACTCCTGGACCTGGCAACTTGATTTTTTTTTTTTTTTTTTTTTTTTTTTTTGGAGAGGTTTTTCGCTATAGGGCGCGTGCGCTCGCCAGACAGACAGAGAGAGACATAGAGACAGAAAGCGAGAAATCACTCCCCAGGGGGGATGGTCACGCTGCAATCCCTTCTCCTCCATTCTCCTCTCGGGATCTTGGGCACGCACGCACACGCGCCTGGCGTGAGTTGTAAGCCACCGGGTCCGAGACGCGAACCGCGGTCGACTACGTGGTAGTCCAGCGACATAGCCATTACACTAACTGCTGGTTCCCTGGACCTGGCAACTTGAAAAACACACCATGTGTGTGTGTGTGTGTGTGTGTGTGTGTGTGCGCCCAAAATCCCAAAAGGAAGGAGAGATTGAGAAGGGATTGCAGTATGACCATCCTTCGTGGGGAAGGACATGATGATGCTTTCTCCTCTCCTTCTCTCTGTGTCTGTCTTTGGTAAGCACACATGCCCTCTATAAAATTTATTTTTTCTTTTTTTTTAAGAGAGATTTTTGCTATAGGGTGTGTGCACTTGCTGGAGAGACAGAGACAGAGAGACAAAGTGTGAGAAATCACACCCCCCCCAGGCGGATGGCCACGCTGCAATCCCTTCTCCTCCATTCTCCTCTCAGGATCTTGGGCACGCACACACACACACACACGCACCTGGTGTGAGTTTTAAGCAGCTGGGTCTGGGACTCGAACCGTGATCAACTATGTGGGAGTCCAGAAACATAACTATGTTATGCCATCTACTGGTCCATATATGTATACAGTCTATATACATGTCACTCTGGGAGAAAGTACTCTTGGGCAGCTACTCCAGCCCAGTTGCCTTTCTACCTGGATCACACAGCAGGGTGACCTGGCCTTGTAAACTTTCACATGCCTGCTAATGTATAATGTACATTTGTGTCCTTAATCAACTTTTTTATCTATAAAACAATAATAATAAATACCCACTATGACCTTAGAGTTTTAAAGATTACAAAAGTTAGACTTTGTATGTGTACACAAGGTGTTAGCTACCTTTCTCTCTGTAAAAGACCAGATAAACATATTTTAAGCTTTGCAAGTCAAATAGTCCCTGTGTCAACTACCCACCTCTGTCATTATAGAGTAATATCAGTCCAGAAGAATGAGCGTGGTCATGTTCCAATAAAGCTTTATCTATAGTAACGGGTGGGCCTAGGCTCCATGGCACAGTCAGCGGCATACTGAGCTTCAGCGCTAGAAGCCACCTTGGTCAACCAAGGTTTCAGATCCTCAGTCCAGTCAACCTATCAAGCTAGAAGGCTTGAGGAAGGGAATCATGGTGAGACAAGACCCTACTGAGAGAACCTCTTTCTCACTTTCATGTGCACTCACACACTTTCTTTATTGTGAATTTAAAAAAAAAAAAAAAAATGGGCCACTAGTTGGATTTGACCCACAGGTCATAGTTCAATGAGCCCTGACTTCAACAATAAGTATTCAGTACATTTGTTATTATTTTACTAATTATCCTTATCAATATTGACTGTTCCCCATTTTCACATTTTGCTTCTCATTTCTGTATCTGCGATGTACCCATTCACCACTGTGGCCACTGATGCAAAGAAGAAATGTGGGAGGATTTTTATCTTGCTTATACATGCATATCATCTAGTGGTAGAAAAGTGTAATGCAAGTTTTTTTTTCTTTTCTTTTCTTTTCTTTTCTTTTCTATTCTTTTCTCCCCCCCCCCCCCCCAAGTTCACGACCTTGTTGAAGCACACTCTCAGTGGAGGGCAATTTCAACAGTCTGCCCACAATGGTCACCTGCATCTGAACTACAGGGACAGGTCAGTTCCACCTGATTTGACAGGTCTCTCCTAGAGGCCTTCAAGGAGTTTCTTATAACTCAGGTTTTTGTATAAATAATCTGAAGTGCTCATTGCAGGGAGGGAGAAGAATGAACCTGTTTAAAAAAGTTATTTATTAATCAGTTAAATATCTTGCATATGTGGTTAATAATATTTACTAACAAATACTTCAGAGAAACGATTTGTGATAGGTATGTGTTTATCATAAAACTAGGCTTCACTAAAGTATTGATCCCTTGGCTTGAAGTAGAGGCAACTCTCTCAGCTCGGGGCAGAATTTTCCTTTTACATCCTTGGCTTATGCTGTTTCTGATCACTGTCATCTCATTCTTAACTACATTCTGTGTCAACTCTTACTGCTTTCCCTGCTGCCTCTAATCCCAACTGTTGAGAATTCACAATCTCTCTCTCTCTGCTGTTGTGCAGAGGTTAGAACTTAACTAGATAGCATCTTTCTAAATCATGATTCCATAACTCCGGCTCTTTGTTTCTAGTCATTTTTGCAAGGCGCCTGCCAATCAGCATATTCTTTGGAAAATTTTTTAGACACATAGATGCCTGAAGATACTATTTTACTGCCTGTTATTATGCCGGAGTGAGGCAATCAAGAGGCAATTTTTTTAAATGCAATTTCTTGATAACAAGAAACAAATACCTTCTAGTTCTGTACTTCCTCCATGTGTGCCCCCTCACATACCCACAAAACAGAATCATTTATGGAAATTTTGTGGGTTACTCCATAAAAATGAAATCTATGATGTAGCAGTCTGATTTATTAAGAAACATTACGAAATCCCTGGGTTCATTTCCCAGCAGCAAGTGCATATCTTATATGCCACCAGTGAGTTCATAGCCCAGTTCATATCCATCAGTGAGCAGGACAGAGGGCTGAAGTTTCCCATGCTTTGTCATTATTATCAGAGGTAGCTTCTGATCATTTCTGATCAATACCACCATCCCTAGGTGGCTCTGTCTGTCCCCACCCTTCATGAAATGCTTAATGTTCAAACGCTCTCCTATTACCACCATCACCACAACCACCACCTGCCATCCATAGCTGGTTTGGAACCTACCTCCCTTTCTTTTTTCTGGTAGCTCGACTTCCTGGACATCTAGATCCCTTCCACCTCATTCTAACTGAGTTGGCTTAGAAGGAAATTCTTGTTCTGCTTTTGAGGAAATTTCCCACCCTATATTTCAAAATGAAGTCCCTATTTTTCTTCCCCCTAATTCTGAAGCTTACCAGAAAAAAAAAAAATGGACTGAATTGGCCACACCACTGTTTGGAGTCTCTTTGTGATTTTTGGCTACTGGCTCTTTCAGTAGTTTACTCTGACCTGTCAGATTTTCCACACTGGTGATACAACATACCCATTCCTCCTACCTTGGGACTCACCCAGCAAAATTTTAGAATGCACATGGGATTCTGTATAAAGAGAGTGCTAGACATGAAAATAACATGGGCAAAGCTCTTGTAAGGCTGGAATTCTCCCCCTGGCTATAATAGGAAGTACCTGGATGTTGGTTTCCTCCACAAAATGAGAGGGTTGGCCATCAAGGCCCTCCCAGCTCAAATACTCTGTCACTTAGATCTATCTCAGATTATCCTTAAGGAAGACCATCTGGATTCTAATGGTAAAGTTTCCATTTCTTCCAGAAATGCCCATGCCACTAAAAGGTCACCCAGCATCTATCTGAAATTGGCCATACACCCTGGATCTGATTAGAGTAGAATTTCCTTCTGCAAAAACCCCCTCAGGGCCTGTACTCAAGAGGTGCCTGGATTTAGCAAGGACTTCACTTGCCCCCCAACTAGAGAGGGCCTGGAGAGTCTTCTGAATACTATGTAGGTTTCCTCCAATTCCATGATTTCTGTTTCCAAGTTCTACAAGAAAGAGATATTTTTGATTTTTTTATTTGTGGCATATAGCCTGCTTATGCCAGCAGATGCGTCAAAGATGTGACTAAAATAAGATTTTGGTAGGAAAACAGAATTGGGGGCCTGAATTAATTGCTGACATCATATGTGCTCCCTCAGAAAACCAGCAATTTAGAAACAATTCTGCTCCCTTCTAGCATGCTTCACCCCCTACCCTCTCGTTATTATGAAGGACATATGTAGAGAAACAGGGTCTGGGACTTGTCAAAGTCTTCTATGCCAGCCGCTCATACCCCAACTGATGTTATAATCCTCCCTTCTTCACATCACACTTGGCTATTGAGCAATGAGTGTGTTTTCCCAAGAATAGATGGTGACTTTAGGTGGAGAAAGAGCAGCCTTCAGAAGCAGATGAACTCTCAGCAAGCCAAGATTGAGACCTCATCACAAATTCATGACACAGGAGAGAAATGAACAATCCACACAGAGAAATAAAAATAAGAAAACGATAAATGAGGTAAAATCATCTTTAAAAATATTTGACGGCCAGTCAGTGGTGTGGTGGTTAAGGTGGGTGGATCCAATATGGTTAACTGTGTGATCTGAGTCCCAGATACAGTGGATTGAAAAACACATCAGGTGCATGTGCATGTGCTCCCAAAACCCCCAGAGAAAAATGGAAGAGAAGGGATTGCTTGGCTATCCCCCTTGAGGGGTGCTTTCTCACTTTCCCTCACTCTCACTCTCCCTCAAGCTCATGTGCCCTGTAGCAAAACTTAAAATAATAATAATAACAATAATAATAAAAGAAATTTGGAACTAGATTTTCTCAAATATGTCAGTTATTATGCATAATGTATAAGATTGTGTGAACATTCATTCTCAGATGGAACATGTAGTCTCAGCCTAAGTTCTGAGGTTTAGTCTTCTACTTATCCTACACGCAGGACCTATGCTCAAAAAAAAATGTTACTATTTTTTGTTCCTAAATATGTTATTATATGATTACTGATATTAATCTTACCATCTGAATGCTTATTCTCTGCCATAAATAAATTCTATATATTCTTCAAAGTCTTTCACAAATATCACCATCTTTGTGTTTATTTGTTTGTTTGTTTGCTATAGGGCACATGTGCTCGTCATCAGAGAGAGACAGAGAGAGAGAGGGTAAGTGAAAAATCAACCTCCAAGGAGGATGGCCATGCCACAGTCTCAGGATTTACAGTCTCAGGATTTTGGACATGCACATACATGTGCCTCGCATGTTTTTCAAGCCACAGGTCCCAGGATTCAAACCACATAGTCCGTGATGTGAAATCCAACCACCTTAAACTTGGTGCTACTTGCTGGCTCAAATATCACCATCTTTATCATGTCTTAAAAAGTAGAAGAGTAATGAGCAAGCCAGCCATGGAGAAGAGAGATTAGATACTACAGACAGACTAAGTCTGGTCATTTTTGTGGTGATTTTCATTTTGGAATCTGAGACGTGGTAGACTACAGAATGGACAGGTAGGTAAAAGAGACTTGATGAGCCCACCAGAGAACTTCTCAATTGTACCTCGATGGTGATTTGGTTGACTACTTCCTAAAATACCTGTTATACTGTATGTCCAAACCAATGAATGCCCTTTTCATAATCACACTGGTTTGGAAAGCCATGCATAGAGAGAAGATTTTTGACCATACATGGAAAAGCCAGGTGTGGAGAGAAGCATGAAGAAACACAAATAAATTTAAAAAAAAAAAAAAAAAAAAAACCTACAAGGAGGAAATTCAATATCTCAACTGGGAGACCTACATTTTAGGTCACTTCCTATGTTCAGTCAGTGTGTTATGCATTTTACACAATACCTTATACACTGAATCTTCATCTACCAAGAAAAAAAAAACACTCTATGAGGTAAGCATGAGTGTACGTACACGAGTTACAGTTGGAGAAGATAAAGTTGAATAACTTGCCCAAGACTCCACAACTAGTGAAGTTGGTCAATCGAAGTTCAATCCAAATCTAGAGTCTAAGTACTTAGTTCCTCCTCAAAGACTTCCCCATCACTTTCCAAAAGCAGGTCACCTGCTTTCCCACCCACCATGCTCCTCAACCATGGCAGCCCAAGGGTAGCTCCACTTTTATGATTTTGAAACTTATTCGTGATGCAAGAATGGTTTAGAAACAGTGGTCCAACAGATAAAGCTCAAAAAATACTTGGGAGCCCTTAAGTTACCTCCCTGGCTCCTTCTGTGTTTCCCTCATAGCCTTCAGCAAAACATATAACTCTCACCTTTAAAAACTGCATGAGCTCCTTCCCTTGCTTGAAATCCTCTATGGAAACAGCTGCTTGTCTGTTCCTCCTCAGTAAGCCTCCCTACTTTTCCAGGCACAATTCTCTCTTCAAAATAAATTTTGGGGACCAGCAGTTAGCGTAATAGCTATGTTTCTGGACTCCCATGTAGCCAAGCGCTGTTCGAGTCCAGGACCCGGTGGCTTAAACTCACACTGGGTATGTGTGTGTGCATGCTTAAGATTCGAGAGAAGGATGGAGGAGAAGGGATTGCGGTGTGGCCATCCCCCCGGGGGGTGATTTCTCACTTTCTGTCTCTCTGGCAAGTGCACCTGCCCTATAGCAAAAAAATTTTTTTCAAAAAAAAATTCAAACATTCTTTTATACATACCTCTCTTGGCTTTAGCAATTCATAGTGCTTTAATTTATGGTTCATATAACAGGTCTCCTGCTAGTCAGGTGGTTTTTCTTTTCTTTCTACTTTTTTTTTATGTTTTTGTCATAGGGAGTGTATGTTCACCAGAGAAAAAGAGGGTGAGGAAAAGTGAGAAATCACCCTTCAGGGGAGATAGCTATGCTCCTATCTCTTCTCCATTCTCTTCATGGGTTTTGGGGCATGTATGTGCACACATCTGGTGTGATTTTTAAGCCACTGGATCCAGGACTCAAACCTTGTTTGGCCATATGGGAGTCCAGTGCCTTAACCATTATGCCACCTGCTTGCCCCATAATTTTCAAAAGCTAAGGACTCTGTTTTAGAAATCTCAGCTCACCAATGCTTAATAATATGCACTGAATGAAAGAATAAATTAAAAGATTGATTTTGTATACATATGCAAATATCTTTTCAGCGTCTTCAGTGTCAGAAGAAGGATAATATATTGAGAACTGCAAATGCATAATGGTTATGTTGCTGGACTCCTATGTAGTCGACCACGTTTGGAGTCCCAGACCCGGAGGCTTAAAACTCACATCAGGCATGTGTGCATGTGTGCCCAAAATCCCAATAGGAAAATGGAGGAGAGGGGATTGTAGCATGGCCATCCCCACTGGGGAGTGATTTCTCATTTTCTGTCTCTCTGTCTCTCCAGCAAGTGCACACAACACAATTATCTCTCAAAAAAAAAAAAAAAAACACAGATATTAAAGAATCCAATGCATAATTTTTAGAAACTTGTAATATGTATTTAAGAGGGCAATTTTTAAAATATGAGATAAAGTCAAGTATCTCTGGCTCTTTGGAAAACAGCCCTCAAAATTCCCACAGGATACACAATCAGAAATTAAGAGAGTCAGTTGAATAAATATTTGTTCAGTTACATTGTTTGTACTTGAACTGAATTAAACTGAAAGACCATGGTCTTACTGTCTATTGATGAAGATCTTTGAGCTATTTGGGTGGAGAGTGGACCCCAAGGGCAAAACAGGGCTATCAATGGGGCCTGAGCACTGGATCAGGGCTTCTCAACCCACAGTTACACATTACCATCACCAGGGGAGCTCTAAAAAATTGTGGATGCACGGTTCCCACCCTTAGGATATTTTATTTAATGGGAGTGAAGTGAGACCTTGGCATCAGTACTTTTAAAAGCTCCCTAGGTGTTCTTAACGTGCAACCAGCCATGAGATGACTTCTTTGCAAAAAAATAGTTATTCCTTCCTTGGCTCTGTGGCTGGGGGACTAAAAAATAGAAATGTGGTCTTGGGTAGTGGGTCCACTTGCATGCATCTCATTTCATAAGCTACAGGCCAAGGTTTTACACCTTCCTACAATCAGCACTGCAGGAAAGCTTGCTTGCAGCCTCCAGTATTTGTGTGTGTGTGTGTGTGTGTGTGTGTGTGTGTGTGTGTGTGTGTGTTGGCTCAGGGGTATGGGGACACTTGCATGTATGAGCAAATCAGATACCTCTGAGTTGCAGAGAGAGGCTCGGAGAAAGCTCAGCATTTTAACTGGGATTTTGTTCCAGCTAAGCAGCTCTCTACTACTTGTGTTGTGCATGGTTGGCACCAGGTAAGGAGATCCAAAGAAAACATTAGGGAAATATTGTGATACAGCCACAGCTGTGCCTCAGTAGGAAAAAGTGCCTGAGGCTTCCTCTTCTCTTTCAGTCTTCTTCAGCACTTTGTGTTCCTGTTTGGAAACGACTGTAACTGAAAAAGTTTCAAGAGGCTTTTCTACAATTACACAATTTCCACCCCTCCTCTCCTATCCAAAGCCTGCAAAGCAGCAGCACCTCATCTTCCAGCAGGAGAAACTGGATGTTCCCCAGGAGGTAACTCTCCTCCTGTTGCTGCTACTTTGCAAGAAACTCAGAAAACTTGGCATCTGTGCTTAAGCGTTGTGTTTTTCTGCTGCATTTCCAAAAGGCTCTTGAAGATTTCATGTTTGTATTTTCTCCCTTTTCTGGCTCCATAGTCTCCTATGTAAATGAAGAAGGCTCTTCCAGTAGGAGAGAATGGTGCATTTGGAGCATGGCTGATTTCAGACGCATTTGCTCCCATTTAAGGTAACTTTGCATATAGCAGCATTCTGTATTGCTTAAAGCAAATCCAGACAATTTAAGAAAAGGCCTTTGAAAAGTCAATTCCAATAAAAGACAAAGCAAATAAAAATGGAGCCATACACATTCATCTGAGAAATAAATGTTGCAGCCATATTGTTGCATGTTATTAAATTTTATTTATTATGGTCTTTTTATTCAGTTATTAAATATGTAACATTTTCCCTGCTAAATCTTTTCTAATATAGGCACTTCAGATTTGACAAGTTCTTCCATTTTTAATGAGTATGTGTATGCATTTACCTTTCAGTAAGACCTGAAGCCCATACCATCTCTCTCAAATATAGAGGGATGGAAGAAAAGCAAGGGAGGAAAACCATGGCCCAAGAGATTTCTCCTTGGTTCTGTCTATCAAGTACCAGGACTAAATGAGGCCAATAAAGCAACAAAAAAAAGTGCTATCCAGAGACAAAAGGAAAATTATGAATACCAAAGCTGCTTTATTTAAATTTTGGGTATTTTGTTCATCGTGAAATGTTTGTGAGAGTTTGGAGATTTCAAAATATTGCATGAAAATACTACTTGTCTTGAATATTAAGTTTCTCAGTGCTTTTTAAATTTTGTCCCTGAGTCCTAGTCAATCTCCCTCATAGGACAAAAGGACCCAGTCACGTGGTCTGACACAACAGAGTCAGAGAGTAGATGTCTTTACATTGGGGAATTGAGAACTTGAGCCCAGGTATCCCTAGGAATTAGCAATGGGATAGCCCAAACAGTTAATGTGATCCATTTTTCAAGGATCTTGGCAGCCCTTAAAAACTGTATCTGAGTGCATGTTATGGCTAGAAGTAAAGCAAGATGACATGACTTAGGAGTTGGCCTCCCAACAAGACCAGAGCCTCAGCCCAGAGCGCCTGTGCTCCCTATATTGGGAAGCAACTATTATTCAGTTCCATTTAACCAGGTATCTGCTGAGTGTCTCCCATGGGTCAGACGCTGTGCTTAGTGCTTCTGATACAACTGTAAACAAGACAACTTTAAATCAAATACTGCCAAATTCATAGTCCAGAGAAAAATGCAAAACAGGTGGAAAACTTTAAAGCACAGAGACTCTATAATAAGACTAGTGAAAGGAGAGCCTCGGCAAACAGTCAAGGGCTTCTGATCTTGAGAAGAACCTCAGAAAAGAAAGAATTTGTACATGTGGGGCCCCCTCTCTTCATGCATAAGCTCAGATTCTAAGGCTCTGAAAGTGTGTGGCGTGTGTGTGTGTGTGTGTGTGTGTGGCTAGGACCTCCTGCAAAGCACAACTTAAAACCATACCTCAGAACGTCTGTATTGCGCATGTACTTCCTGCCATCTCACATCCCTGTCAGTAGGACATGTGCTTCAAGTTGTTTCAACAGTAGTAATTGTGGCTCATGCTCAACTATCTACACCCTCTAGTCTGGTTCCACTGGTGACCAAGAAAACACATTTGTTAAACAGCTGGACAATGGCAGGAATGTAATAAAACAAGTTACCTCTGTTCAAAGCTAAAGTATATCAGAAACCAAACCTTTGTCCTTGGCTTCATCATTACCAATATGCCTGCTCATACCGTCTTTCAGATACTTTAATAGGAAGACTTTGAAATGATTTATTTAAAATTCATTGTTGGGGTCATAAATTGAAAGGAGCTGTAGAGGGGGAGACAGAATTCTCACCTTTGCACATAGGAAATTATGTTACCAGTACTCTGTGGATTTAGAAGAAAAAACTGAGTTCAATTTAACCTGCAAGTAAAGCAAAATGTCTCAGTCTAAACTTGTCTCCACAAACTGTACCTTAATAAATCTGACTGTGGTTTACATTTATTATTTTTTAGAGTTTTCTGTTATAGGACACATGTGATTGTTGCAGTGAGAGAGACAGAGACAGTGAGACAGAAAGTGAAAAATCACCCCCTAGGAGGGATGGTCATCCCTTTTCCTCCATTTTCCCAGGATCTTGGGCATGCACACACATGCACCCAGTGTGAGTTTCAAGCCACAGGATCCGGAACTCGAACCAAGGTCGGCCATGTGGGAATCCAGTGACATAACCACTCCACCATCTGTTGGCCCCTTGGTGTGGTTTTGTTTGTTTGTTTTTTTTTTTTTTGGCCAGAGAGTGCATGCACTTGCTGGAGAGAGACAGAGAGAAAGAGAGAAAATGAGAAAGCACTCCGCATGGGTAATGGTCATTCCACTATCCTTCTCCTCCTATTTTTTCCTCCTTTTGAGATTATGGGCACAAGTGCCTGGTGTGTTTTTCAAGCTGCCAGGTCCAAGAAATAAACTGCATAGTCAACCATGTGGGATCCAGCCTCCTTAACCACCATGCCACCAGCTGACCTTGGGTCACTTATTTCTTGAACTCTACAAATGCTGAGGTAGATAATCTCCTCAAAGGATCATTAATTCCCATTCCTTATGTTTCCTTCTGGGCAAAGAACAATTATCAGCATCAGAACAATGATCCTTGCTCCTCTTCATCCTCTCATTCCCTCTTCCTTGACTAGTATGTCTGGAATGAGTCTGAAGACCTTTGTCATCTTCTCTTAGGAGCAAGCTCTCAGAAGAGAATATGCCTTCTCTTCTCCTCTTGAGTGAGACTAGTGCCCCCGGACTTTTAAAAGGATAAAGCTGGCTCCTTTGGGGGGTCTCCATGAGCAAACTATAGATGCATGCTTCGGTTTACACTCTCAATGTCATCTGTCATTAAAGTGATATTTTAGTCTCCATTTCTCTTACTACTTTGTTTTCTCTCTGTTGGGTCAGATCTTGAGCAGGGAAGAGGGGTGCTGCTTCTTTCCCCATGCCCCTATGCTCCCTCCAATTTTCTCTTAATGTTCAATTATTTTGCCTGAATCAACTAGGAAATAAGTCTAGCAATACCACGATAAAATGCTAGAGTTGGAAAAATTATCAAGAAAACTTTGGAATACACCCCTTGCCTTTCAAAAAGACTTCAAAATATACCTCATATCTTTCAAAGCAATTGGATAAAGCACAATATCACTAACTTGGCATTTAACATGTCTTCCTTTGCCCAGCAATTCTTTAATTTGCATCATCTCTTGTAATTTTTCTATAGCCAATAAGTAGGTACTACCACTAGTTTTATTTTGCAGTTTGGAAAAGTTTTTTGTTCTTTTTTTATTTTTTTAGAGAGATTTTTGCTATAGGATGCATGCACTCGCTGGAGAGACAGACAGAGACAGAAAGTGAGAAATCACCCCCCAGGGGGAAGGTCACGCCTCAATCCCTTCTCCTCCCAGGATCTTGGGCACCCAGGCACACACACCTGGCGTGAGTTTTAAGCTGCCGTGTCTTGGACTTGAACCACGGTCAACTATGTAGGAGTCCAGTGATGTAACCATTATCTCATGAGAAAAGTTTACAAACTTAACCTAAGTCATATAGCTAGTAGTGTAATCAGAATTCAAAATTAGTTTTGTTTGAATTCTTGGATTAATTTGGATAATGAATCTTTGTTCTATCAGATAAACAGCCACACTACGTAAAGATCAAAGACAATGGTTGATTCAAAGAGCACTAAAAAGCACAGTTCACAGCATATGTGCTGTACAAGGGTGACTAAATTCTTGGGGCTAGCCTGTCACCACTCTAAGTTTTGCCTACCTTGTGCTTCACACCAAAACCCAGAAACTCATCAGTACAAAGCATTATCCCAGCAGTAAATTCAGGAAAAACACAAGTTCTGCTGGACAGATTGACTAGAAAAATGTGGTGTTTCTATCAGAAGTTTGTAGTTTTAAGATTCCCTTGTGTTTTAGTGGCACCAGCACACAAAGGAATTAAGTCATTTTGATCTCCAATAATGAGAAACATGGCTGACATTCAGACCTGAAACTATTTAATGCAAGTTAATTCTTGAAACAAATCTGGAATGAAATGAGGAGAAAAAAAAATCTTATGATGGTAGACATCAACTAATGGGTTGCATTTCTTTCTTCTCAATTAGAAATGGCAGAGGGGTTTTAATTATTTTTCCTTAGCAAGCACATCAAAACATATCTACACAAAAACACAGCAAATATGTTATAAACTTATTTAAGCCAAAGAGCTCGTCAACACTGTTTGCAATTATGAAATCATTTGGGGATATGGTATTTTTTTGGAAGGAATTGTTTTTCTCTTAGATGCAAACCACATCACAGCCCATCAGACATAAATCTTTTATTGTATCTTCAAGAACAAAAATGTAACTTGTGCAACAAAGGCACCACTGATAAAATGCAACAAGCTCCCCCCCAGAATTATTGTGATGATCTCATTATTTAGAGGAGATAACAGGAAATGTCATGGTTTCAAAAGCACTCTTTGGGGGGGGGGGGGGATTGTTGAAAGTAAATACTGCCCACGGAGTTCTAAAGAGAAATTATTGGGAACTTCAGCGCCCCCCCACACACACTCCATACGTTATCATATGCCTTAAAGAAAAGGCACGCTTTTTTAAAAGAATTATTTATTTAATTTTGTTTATTATTATTGTTTTTTAATTTGCTATACAGTACATGCATTCACGAGAGAGAGAGAGAAAGTGAGTAAGCAAGGTACCAGGTCCAGGACTCAAACCACTGTTCTGCCATGTGGGAGTCCAGTGCCTTAACCACCACACCACCCGTTGACCCAGAAAAAGAAAGCTTTTTAAGAGACTTTTTTTGTCATTCCACTGAGTGACAGAAAATAAAACCTAGCAAGGGAGGGCCTGGTAAAGATGGAATAAAGCAATGTAATCTGCTTGATGAGAGTACAGAGCTGGAAGTCAGATTGCCTACATCTTAATTCTGGCTCCATCCCTTAACGACTATTTAACTCTAATCTATTTGTGCCTCAGTTTCCTTATTTAAAACTGAAAATGGACAGGACTGACTTCATATATTTGTTGTGAGGATTAAATGGCATAATAAATGTAAAGTGTATAATATGTACTCTGTAAGTGTTTTATTATTATTGAGATTATTATCATTTTGAAGGTTTTCAATAAGAATACATGATAGAATATTGGGGCATGGTGGCGCCTGCCCTATGGCAAGAATATATGAGAGAATATTAGAGTTGGGCCATAAATAGTCTACAAGTAGTGCAAAATTAGTCAAGGGAGTCAGAAAACCAAAAGTAAGAATAAAATGAGACAGAAGCTCACAGGGCAATTTGAGCAACAAGAAAAATATAAGGATGGTGCCTGTGGTTCACTAATTTTGCTTCTGGTTCAAATTGATCACATCGGAGATGCAACACAGAATCAATCTTCCTTTGTCCTCTTCATCTAATCAATGACCTGCCCCTCACCTTAAACCAGGTCCAGCAATTGTTGCTTCATGAGAATAGAGAACATTAACCCAGCCTACAGCAAGTGAGATGTGGTTATGAGACAAGGGCTGACATTGAGGTGAAATACAAATACTTTCTCACAAGTAAGAAATAAGAACCCATGGGCTACCTGGTAGCGTAATGGTTAAAGGCAGCTGGATCCCACATGGCCAAACACACAGTTTGAGGTCTGGACCCAGCAGCTTGAAACACATGCCAGGTGCACGTGCATGCATGTCCAAAATACCAAAAGTAGGAGAGATGGAGAAAGGATTGCAGCATGACCATTGCCCATGGGCAGCATTCTCTCTCTTTCTCTCTCTCTCTCTGTTTCTCACTCTCTCCAGAGTGAACAGGCTCTCTGTAAAACATTTTTAAAAGAAAGAAAGAAAGAACAAATGATTGAACAAACAATTGAGCCTAGGTTTAGAATTCAAGAAAGTGGCCATTTATGGACCCAACATAAGTTTATTATGCACATTAAATTTTGAGTACAACTTGACTAGAGACTGAGCTGGCCTAGAGCAATAAGTCTCAACCATGGCAAGAGAAAACATAGAAGAATAGGTAATTACCAATGATAGCATATATGGTCTCACCATCCAAACTTTTTCAATGAAACCTTAATTACATTTAAAAGTTTTGGGGACCAACAGTTAACATAATGGCTATGTTGCTGGACTCCCATGTAGTTGACCATGGTTCAAGTCCCAGACCTGGCGACTTAAACTCACACCAGGCACGTGTGCGTGCGTGCCCAAGATCCCAAGAGGAGAATGGAGGAGAAGGGATTGCGGCGTGGCCATCCCCCGTGGGGGGGTGGGGGGGTGATTTCTCGCTTTCTGTCTGTCTCTCTCTGTCTTTCTGGCAAGTGCACACACTCTATACCAAAAACCTCTCAAAAAAATAAATAAATAAAATAAGTTTTGACCATTCTCTATCTAATGAGACTATTAGGAACTGTGAGGACCAGAAGTAACTTGGTGACGTAATTCTGCTTTCCTCATAGTTGAATTAAAATTTCAGTGTACTTATATATTAGAATCAATTGAGGTGACTGTCAAACCATGAAGTTTTGCCCCCTTTGAGATTCTCCATTACCTAAGGGCTACTAGATAATATTTAAAAATCAGATGAAGAAATCCTCCCATTGAGGAGTTGTTTCAGAGAAAGGAATATACAAACACAGTAAGAATTCAGTGGACATTCCCTGAATTGAATTGTGTGACAGTTGTCTCTAAGAATTTGTAAAGTTTTCAAGTAGAATAAGAAAAAAGTGAAATGAAACAACATTTATTGGGCACTTATCTACCAAACTAGATATGGCTACCAGGCAGGACTCTTACTCTCTAAGTTATTGCCATTCCTGTAATGCTGTCCTGAAGGAAACTGCCACATACATAGTCCCTGATGAAGTACGCTTCTAGCAAACTCTTAAAATAGGATATGCTATCATGTGTTGGTTGGTTCCTGAGCCCAGTAAGATGCCTGACATAGAGCAGACAAACTACTTCCTGCCCAGTGGTCTATAAGATCACGTGACTCAAAAGTTCTATTCTTAAAGTAGCATTCAGATCCCATTCAGATCACCATTCAGATCACCATTCCCCTTGGGAATGTGTGCTAGAGATGTGAGTTTCTCTCCTAACCTTCATTGTGACCCTAAAATGCTAGAGTCTCTTCGCCATTTTAATAATGATTAAGGATAAACAATATTCCATATTAGGCAGATATTAACCTAGATCTTGTAATGTAAAGATTTGTACTTGTATAGAAGAAAGACCAAGGATCTCTAAAATGATGTTACAAATAAAGAAAAAATTAATAAAAAGGAAGTGTCCTGTAACACCTGGAACTACGTCAGAGTAAGCCACTGCAAGATCAATGGAAGTTTCCATTCAAAAATTGAACAAACTCTGCTTGGGCAGGCCTTTCTGGGGAAGAAAGCCGGACAAGCTAGCTTCCACAGTCCCTCACAACCTAAAAAATTATAGTTTATTGGCAAGCAGCTGGGCACCACATTAAGTTAATTTCTTTTTTGTCTTGGCAAGAGTAAATTGTATTCTTCTTGCAGAAGCTTCTGTTAGCAATATAGTTGCCTTGCAAAAGCAGGAAAGAAGCTGGAAAAACTTGCTTTCTTCCACCCTCAGGATTTTTAGAGATGGCTTATGGTAAAGTGGGATTGCAGGAATATGCAAGGTATAGCACAGGGGATAAAAATGTTGGTAAAAGGAGATTTATATCCTGTCTCTGCCTCTTAGAAGCTATATGACTTTGGGAAAGTTTTCTAAACTTTCTGATTATTTCCTCATTTGAAACATCCTGCTTCACATGACTTTTGTGAGAATAAAATAATGTGTGTAAAGCACTTAGTGTGACCTGTAACAAAGGGGCACCAAATGGTAACTGTTAGCTGTCATACAGTAAGGTTTGTTGACAGACCTTCCATGTTTTTTTGAGCTGCTATGTTATCCTGATCTTTGAGCAGAGGTAGTTTCTAAAAATTCCTTAGGTTGAGGGGGATTAATGAAATAGAGTCTAATATGTGAGAAAGAAAATGCTTTTAGAGATTTTAGGGAGCATGCACTTGCCAGAGTGCAAGCAATAACCCCCCGGGAAATGGCCACACCACAATCTCTTGTCCATTCTTCTCTCAGGATCTTGGCCATGCATGCACATGCACCCAGTGTGAGTTTTAAGCTGCTGGGTCTGAGACTCAAACCATGGTCAACTATGTGGGAATTCAGTGACACAGTCATTATACCATCTGCCAGTTCTGAAAAGGTACATTTTACAGGATGCAGAAACTGGACTTTGGATTCCTACAGACCTGGTTCTTCTTCCCAGTTCAATAATTGAGTAATTAGGACCAGCAGTTAGCGTAATAGCTATGTCGCTGGACTCCCATGTAATCGACCGCGGTTCGTGTCCCAGACCCGGTGACTTAAAATTCACGCTGGGCACGTGTGCGTGCCTGCCCAAAATCCCGAGACGAGAACGGAGGAGAAGGGATTGCGGTGTGGCCATCCCCCCTGGGGGGGTGATTTCTCGTTTTCTGTCTCTCTGTCTCTTTCTGTCTGTCTGGTAAGCACACGCACCCTATGGCGAAAACCTCTCCAAAAAAAAAATAAAATTGAGTAATTGATTTTTCTCCCTATATTTCAACAGCCCAACCTGTAAAATGTAAATGCAGAAGTAACTGGAATGCTTCTGGCTGCAAATAACTGAATGCCTGACTACAACTGGCTCAAACTATTGTAGTTAATTTATGATTATTATTTCTGATATATCACACCATCCAGAGGCAGTCAGTTGCAAGGTTGATTTTGGAGCTCCACTCTTCAGAAGTTGAACTGGTTTCTCTGTGATCATCTTGGCTCCCTACTCAGGGTTACAAGGTGGCTACAATTCCAAGTATTCTCACATCAAGATGAGAATCTCCTAAGCTAGGAGATGGGAGAGTCTTCCCTTATATCTTTGCCTTTTCATCAAGAGAAAAATCTTACCCAGAAGACCCTAGAAGATGTCTTCATGGGTCCTACTGGCCAAAATCAAGTCATTGCCCCCTCTCCCCATGAACCAATCAGTAAAGGGGCATGATATTATGGCTGAAACACTGTTTATCTTTCAAGTCTAGAAAGAAGGTCTGTGCCACCACACACCTGAACAAATCAAAACATTGTCACTAAGAAGGAAAGTGGAGAGTAGGTAGACAAACAGTTATGATGAATCCGTCTATCTGCCAAGGATGTTAAAAAGCTTGACTGCTATCATAATGCATCTAGCAAGCAGATGGTAAATACTCAATATGTATTTGTTCCTTCTTAGTAACTAAAAGATCTAAAACCTGTCATTGTCTCCAGTTAAATTATCCCCCATAATAGAAAGTATTGATTTACATAGATATATTAGAAATTTCTATTTAAGTTATAAAAAAGAAACTCACATTTAATATACAAAATGTCTTTTCTTGTGAAAATATTTAACATCATATTTATGTAAACATTGAGTCTCTAATTTACTTAAACCATAAGTCAGTGGATGTAAATTAAACAGAACATACATCCCAATTTTCTGACATGCCTCTGTTGTACCCAATACAAACACATTAATACATGAACATACTCTTCGTCATCATTCATTGAGGGTTCCATTGATACCTACAGAAATCACATTTATATGACTGCAATGTCATACAAAGTGTCATACAAACTTTTCAGTTCAAGAGTTTATAGGACTGGGAACCAGTAGTTAGCGTAATGGCTATGTCGCTGGACTCCCACGTAGTCGATCGCGGTTTGCGTCTGAGACCCGGTGGCTTAAAACTCACGCCGGGCTTGTGTGTGTATGTGCCCAAGATCCCGAGAGGAGAATGGAGGAGAAGGGATTGCGGCGTGGCCATCCCCCCTGGGGGGTGACTTCTCACTTTCTGTCTCTCTCTGTCTGTCTGGCGAGCGCACGCGCCCTATAGCGAAAACCTCTCAAAAAAAAAAAAAAAAAAAAAAAAAAGAGTTTATAGGACTAAAATGGATTATGTGTATTATTTTATAACACGTGACACAAACATCAGTGCTTTACTGAGCATTTATTTGCCAGTGGCCTTTACAGAATGTAAATACCACATACCTTTCCATGTACCGTGCCTTTCTTCTACATAACCTCCCTTATCCTTTATCATGTTTTTTTGCTATCTTGCAAAATCCAGCACAATGTTTTTTCCTCCCACGAAGACTTTATGGTCTCCCCCTACACACACAATACTTCTCCCTCTGTTCACTCAAACCTACACCTATTTAGTCCCACATAACATTGCATTGTTTACTTATGTGTCTCTCCCTCACTGGATTAAGGGTTCCTAGGGGTAAAAATTGTGTCATATTCATGTTGATAACCTCAGTTCCCAATGCATTACTCAGGTTATATTATAGTGTTACAGGCAGAAAACCTTTATTTTTTTTTTTTAAGATTTTTGCTATAGGGCATGTGCACTCGCCAGATAGAGAGAGACAGAGAGACAGAAAGCAAGAAATCACCCCCCGGTGGGATAGCCACACTGCAATCTCTTCTCCTTCAATCTTCTCTCAGGATCTTGGGCAGGAACACACGCATGCCCAGTGTGAGTTTTAAATTGCTGGGGTCTAGGACTCGAACCATCGTAGATTATGTGGGAGTCCAGAGACATAACCATTACGCCATCTGCTAGTCCCACAGGCAGGGCGTCTTTATTGAATGAGTGGTTCCTATGTTTTATGCACTCACTGTGGGCCAGGCTTTGTAAGAGAAGCTTTAGATACATCATTTCATTGACTCTTTCCAGAATCCTATGAGTGAGGAAAATGAATCTCAGAGAGGTTAGGGCAGAATCTCAGTTCCAGCCTATCTGTGTCCTTATTCAAAGCCCAGATATTTCAATGCGTTAGGAAGCTTTCATAGCTGGAGCAATCTCAACATTACCCAAAAGTGCCATTGGTATTTTTTTCTTTGACTGCTCTTATTTTATATCCTTTCTTTCTTTTTTTCTTTTTCTTTTTTTAATATACAGCTTTCATTTATTAGAAAGTAGGATAGCCAAAGTAAACAAATGATTATTTTCATTTTCTTCTTCTAGACCAACTCAGTCATACACTGCTATGATAAAAAGCAGAAGTAAATGTTTGATTTCTCTATAAATAAGCCATCTCAGGCTGATATTAATGCAAAGGAAAGCTTAGTTGCCTAATTCTTCCTTGACTGTGGGTTTTCCCAAAGAGCACACTGTCTCCATAAACCACATGAATTCAAACTCCTGCCTTAGGATCTTCCAGAGAACCCAACCCAAGATACTTGGCTTAGATAGGAGTCGACAGGTAGGCTTCTGAATTCTATCACTCATCCACACACAACCCCAATCACAGAAGCAGCTAGACACCAGCAAAGATACATTCGTTACATTTCTGAAGAGAAGGGGAGGTAAAAAGGAGACTCCAAAATTCTCCCATACTTCTCCCTCTTTGGGGAAGAGAACAAATGTTCCCTTCTAACTACTGCTAACCTATACAGAGTTTTGGTGTGAGGTTAGAGAAGGCATACTCCAGGTGGTAAAGGCCACATCAGTATGAAATGAACAAGGCTCAACATCAGCTGCTCCTGGCCTCTTTTCCAGGTGCCTCTGCACTGGACCAGCCTGCTCAGCAGCAATGGAGGCCTCATCTACCTCTAGGAACATGACTGATGCTAAGCTCCATTGCCCACCACATGTACTGGGAAGAGCAAAAGCAACAGACAACCAACCTAACCTTGGGGTTCATATCCTAGCTTCACATACTATCAGTGTGAACTAAAGCAAACTAATTCGTCTCTTAGGCCATTTCCTCATCTCTAAGGAAGGGATAATAAAAGTGCATTCCTCATACAGATGTCATGAGGGTTAATTGAGTTAATACATATTAGGTTCCTAGAATACCTCCTGACATGTCATCTCTCAGTAAATGTAAGACATTGGTACTCATCATAAATACACATGGGAAACTACAGAATGCATCCTACTCAATTTAGAAGACCAGGCCAGGAAAAATACCACCCTCTGGAATTGAAACAAATAAAAGCAACCTGTGATAAAAAAGATTGCCTATCTAGAGAAATAGCTCCATCTTACGGAGATGGTTGCTAAACTTGTTTTGTTTTGTTTTGTTTTGTTTTGTTCTGTTCTGTCTTAAAGATGAAGCTGCACCATCTCTTTCTTCTGCTTCTCAAATGGGATGACAGATGTGTGCTACCACACCTGACTCTTTGAGACAGGTTTTACTATGTGGCCAAGTTCAGACTCAAGCTTGAGATCCACTTGCCAGGTAAATGCCACTGCACCCAGTCTTCAGGATAGACTGAAATCAAACTCAAGCCTTTAATGTGGTCCCAGCCTGCAGAGCACAGCTGAGAATATAAGCTATTTTCTAATGAAAAAGTGCAGATTCCTAAAACTCTAGCTAGAAAATTTAGTTACCAACCAAAGCAAAGCACCTAAAGAATATGCTGAGGAAAACATAATTAGTGTCTAATGACTATTAAAGGAAGTTATGATCATCTCAATTATGCTATGATATGTCCAACAAGTATCCTGCCTAAATAATATCATCTTTGGTAACTAATGTAGAAAAAAATTCATTAATAAGAATTTCTTGATACTTATCAATTAATGTCTGAAATTAAAAAAAAAAAGTATAATACATGGTGGGCACAAGTATCCTCATTAGGACATTAGGGACCAGCAGATGGATAATGGTTACATCGCTGGACTCCCACATAGTCTACTACGGTTCAAGTTCTAGATTAACAACTTAAAACTCTTGCTGGGTGTGTGTGCATGCATGCCCAAAATCCCAAGAGGAAAATGGAGGAAGAGGGATTGTGGCATGGCCATCCCCCAGGAAATTATAGTCTCCTAGTCCAGCATGGTAGCAGAGACATTAGGTTCTGTTCAGAGGAAGCTGGATCCCAGATGGTCAATCAAGATTCAAGTCTAAGCCCATTGGCTTGTAAAGCACATTGGGTGTGTGTAGACAAGCCCAGGGTGCTATGACTAGGCTTTCTCACTCTCTTGTTCTCTGTCTTATACATGCACCCTCTGGCAAAAGAAAGAGAGCAAGGCACAAGTGAAAAGAAAAGAGGGAGGAAGGAAGAAAGGAAGGAGAAAAAGAAGGGAGGACCAGAGTGTAAATCATCCATATTTCTATGCTCTGATTCTATGCTCCAAAGCAGCCTTGGGATGATTCATTTGATTTTGCAGGTGCTGTGATACCAGAAAGGAGTAGCATGGCTTGTGTGTAAGGGTAATCTTCCCACTAGATAATTTCTCTCTTTTCTTAAGTAATTGGCCTTTTGAGGCACCATAATTTCTTGAAACTTACTAGTGTGGGACAAGAGCCTGAAAAACCCTAAATATACTGACAAGCTTCCTTGTCAACCTACTAAACTTCCTTATGGTGTTTCTCTTAGTTCGGCTTCTTAACCACAATGATCCTTTCTGTTAAAATAAAAATAAAAAAATAAAGCATCGACATACACATGAAAATATTTACATTTCACCATTACTGTTGTTATTGGCCAAACTAAGTCCAGCTGCATCTTCTCCCAGTCAATGAAACAAGAGGCAGAGGCTAGAGAAGAAAGGAGTTTATTTCTGTAACCGGTTACAGGGAAACAGCAAGCACCATCTACTGTCTCAAAAAGGTCAACATGTTCGTGGTACTTACAGGTAAAAGATATAACCAGAGTCAAATTTTACCTGGAACAGTCATCCTGATTCTTTCAAATACCTATTCCTGGTTTCTCATTTGACCATTCCTCAAACAGACCTCCCTATGACACAGCACTTAGGTTGTTCTTGTTAGAGACCTTTCTTCATTTCAAAGTGGCCGCAGTCCTGCCATACCTTAAACTGGCCTGCAACACAGCCACCATCTCCACAAATAGCATTTTATGAACCTTTGACCATGAAGGACCACAACTCACTGTATTCTCTACATCAAATTCACAGAGCACTGTAAGTCAATGGAATGACTGAAAACATGCCTTCTTAACATTTAAACTACATTTAAACTGGAGATCAGTGACTTCCCAAAATTAGAATGAGAAATAGATATAGATAGATACAGTATAGATATATAGATATAGTCTCTTTTCCAAGGGAAAGTCTAAAGTGTGTATGTATGTGTTTATGAAATACCACTTCAAGATAGCAGTATTCCTTTATAATATACCTAATAAAGATCAATAGTCTTAGAGGATTATCATAAGTAATAGATAAATAATTAGTGATGTCGTCATATGCTGTTTTCATTAATAAAAATGGAAAAAAGTGGTGGAGGATGCTGAAAAAAGCACTATTTTAACTAAATCTGTTACATCACACTGGTTTATTTCCCTTTGAACTCTGTTTTAATCAAAGCAGGTTGATTTCCACTTCATGAACATGTTTCATTTCAAGCCACTGGAGTTTTATGGGTTTTCTACCACATTTTACTGGAGCCTTGTAAATCTTATGAAATTCTGGAATGTCTAGACCATAAAAACCTGTCATTTGAACATGTTTTCTAAGGAGATGTTTTTCCCCCCATGCAGACTCACAAGCTTTGCAAAGATTTGTGAAGGAAAAAAAAAAAAAAAAAAAAAAAAAAAAACCTTTGAGATATGTCTCACAGTACCTGAGTTAAAAGATCACCTTTTCAGTTGACTGGAATTTCACCTGTCACAGACAAACCCTTTATAGAACCATCTAAAAGACTGAAGCCTTTCATAATAATCATAATTTTAAGATTCTATCATCCTCTAGCTGTATGCATCTTGCTTTTAGTACTTTTTAAAGGCACATAATATAAATGCACCTCTTAAGAGAATTCTAAAGCCAGTGAGGGAATGTTGTCATGAATGAACATTCATCTCCATTATTAAAGAAGGTCAGTGAGCTAGTAGCTAAGAACTAGTTCCCCAGATGGCCGAAAAGAGCCCCCAAAATACAAACATTGCAACAAGGAAAAATATATGACTTCTGTGAATTAACACCAAGTTCCTGAAAGCTATTCAATGAATCCTTTATTTCTAAACATGAAATTTATCAACTTGGCCTAAGAATAAACAAAAGAAATTGGCATTGCCCTCTAATTGTCTAAGACCCTGAAGACTGCTAATCATGCCTGATCATTTCCACAATGGGAATCCTAAAGCTATCTGTGTCGAACCCCTCCATCACCTACATAAACCGGGTCGAAATGCCGATGAACATCGCTGAATGAATCCAAATATTTATTTCATGCTAACTTTATGTAAAAACCACTTTCTTACCCTGAAAATGAAGGGAGAGGTGTTAGTGCTGCTTTCACTTTCTTCAGATGGTTGACGTCTAGGTTTAGGAAAGTATTTTATATCAAGAATTAATGCCCATCCTGGAGAAGAGAGAAGATCAGAGGTAGCCACTGGCCAGCAATCAGGAATTATTTACAGTAGCTAAGAGCAGACCAGAATGTCTAGATGAAGATATCTGAAAAGCTTTTTTAGTCTCTAAACAGCCTTTCATGTGAGACACTTGTGAGTTTCTACCCTAGGACTAGGTGGGAAAGATCTGAAAATGAGTTTGTGGATTGCATTATCTCCAAACCAAGCTATCCAATTATACTGTTTGATTTTTAGATCCATTGTCTTCCCACTAAGGAAGTTGCCCACTGACTTAGAAGATCTATCAGTAAGTTTCTGTTCATTGTCTTTGTCACTTAAATTGTTCTGAACTTAAATCATTCACCTCTTCTCTAAGCTTAATTTCATCATTTTACTAAAATATGGCTGACAGTCTTAAATCTAGTAAAAACTACTGGGTCATCGGAAAAGTCATGATGTCTTTTTCTACGTTTTTCTATGCAAAAATGTGTCATGACTTTTCCAGCAATCCAATATTTGAATAGTTTACTGAAGAGCCTCTTTGATCCATTTAAGCCAAAAACCAAAATCTCCCGAGTAATGTTTGAACATAGAATACACTAAACGACTCTATGATTAACATAAAATCTAACACCTATACATTAAGCCCATAAATTATATACAACATAAATACAATAACACCACTAAATGATATCCGTATAGTGTGTGACATCACGTTTTACATATTATGTGCCAAACCCTCACAGTAACCTACTGAGGTGTTATATTTAACAAGAAGGACAAGTTTTTAAAAATTACAAAAATAACTCAAGAGCACAAGAAATCACAGACTACAATTTCTCTGATCTCTTAAGATAGAAAAATAGGGACCAACAGTTGGCATAATGGCTATGTCGCTGGACTCCCATGTAGTCGACCATGGTTCGCGTCCCAAACCCAGTGGCTTAAACTCATGCTGGGTGCGTGTGTGTGCGTGCCCAAAATCCCGAGAGGAGAATGGAGAAGGGATTGTAGCATGGCCATCCCCCCTGGGAGGTGATTTCTCACTTTCTGTCTGTCTCTGTCTTTCTGGTGAGCGCACATGCCCTATAGCAAAAACCTCTCCAGAAAAAGAAAAAAAGAAAAGATAGGAAAATAAAAGAAAGCAGGGAAATGAAATATGTATCTTATGACTAGAGAGACGAGGTCACGATTCTCAAGGGGATGATCACCTCTCCACTTGGCACCATATGCCAGGCGAGCCCGAAACTCCAGTTACAATTTCATTAAAGAGCGAACCTCAGACAATCTCGGTTTCACAGTTCTCCCTGAGATGCGTCTCTTTTCACGTCCATGTAAATACAATCCAAGTCTCCAAACGCTTTGTGGTATATTGGGAAAAGAATCGATTCTGGAGTTAGGAGATCAAGCTTGATATTTCTGCTCTGCCACTTATTAGTCATCTCTCCCTTAACAGGATAGGTAAAAGCATGTGCAAATTATAGTTTATATAACTGTCAGTGACTATTATTAATAACAACAAATGAAGTACTAAAATACAGAGAGTAATAATATAATCCCTTTCAACGTATTTTTCTTTATTATCAAATTACATAGAAAATAAATTAAATTAACTTAAATGAAGGGAAAAAAAGCAAAGGAACCCTGTATGAACTTAACAGCCCTAAATTATAAAGGGCTTTTAGAAAAATTAACTAATTATTTTAAATACTACTTCAAGTCTGGAAACTGCAGAATTGCTATTATTTAATTTTTAAAGAATCAAAAGTTATGAAATTCTACCATATGAATAAAAAATGAATTTATGGCCTGCGCAGCCTAATAGCCTAGTGGTTAAGGCAGCCAGATCCCACATGGACCACAGTTTGAATCATGGCTCTGGGGACTTGAAAAACATGCTGGGCTCCTATGTATGCATACTCCAAAGCCTGACAGGCTGGGCAAATGGAAGAGAGAGGATTGTGGCATAACTAGGTCCATTGGTGCTTTCTCCCTGTCTCTCTCTCTCTACCTCCCCTTCTCTCTCAATGGGTGCCAGGTGTCAGACTTTCTGATCTACCTTCAGCTCAGGTTTTTTTTCGTTTTTTTTTTTTTCTTGGAGAGGTTTTTGTTATAGGGCGCATGCGCTCGCCAGACAGACAAAGAGAGACAGAGAGACAGAAAGTGAGAAATCACCCCCCCAGGGGGGATGGCCACACTGCAATTCCTTCTCCTCCATTCTCCTCTTGGGATCTTGGTCACGCATGCACATGCACCCGGCGTCAGTTTAAGCCACCGGGTCCAGGACTCGAACCGCAGTCGACTACATGGGAGTCCAGTAACATAGCCATTACGCTAACTGATGGTCCCATCAGCTCAGGTTTTAATTTCTATTGAGCGCTAACATTCTTCTGAAATTTTTTTGTATCTTTTATGATCATATCAATCCCTGCTATATTAAAGACAATAACCTATACAAATAAAAAATGAAATATTTTGGAAAAAAAAATAGAGTGCACATGCCCTCTGACAAATAAAAAAAGAAAATGAAAACAGAATTTGTGTGACCAGCAGTTAGTGTAATGGCTATGTCACTGGACTCCCATGTAGTTGACTGTGGTTCGAGTCCCGGACCCGGTGGCTTAAATTAACGCGGAGCGCATGTGCATGCGTGCTCAAGATCCCGAGAAGAGAATGGAGGAGAAGGGATTGCAGCGTAGCCATCCACCCTGGGAGATGATTTCTCGCTTTCTGTCTCTCTGTCTTTCTGGCGAGCACACGCGCCCTATAGCAAAAACCTCTCAAAAATAAAAAATAAAATAAAACGGGATTTGTGGCAAAAAAAAATGTATTAAGTCACTCTGAAATGGAAATCTGGGGAGGAAAGAAAGAAGACATCTTGGTGTAAAAAAGTAAACAAAGTATCATTAATACAGTATTAAAGTCAGTTATGAAAAACACAGGAAACAATTAAGTTACTAAAGCAACTTCACTAATTGAGCAATAAGCCTTTTTGTAATGCATGACCCGTACTTATTACAGACCCAAAGTAAGGTGTGTGCCAAGGTGGATGTCAGAAAGGAGCAAATATCTAACGCCATTAAGAATTAGCATACGTGTAAGATCTGGGGCACTGTTGTGGCAACAGAAATGGGAGGCAGAAGGGGAAAATAAGAATTTGAAAAGGAATGTTGAATTTTAGTCTATTGCAGATGTAAAAAAAAAAAAAAAAAAAAAAAAATCTGGCCCAGACTCTCAAGGAGTACAAAGTGCAAAGTAAGACACCCTGGGTATACTTCTCAGTTCCAGCCAAAGAAGTGGGAACTCAGCCAGACTCTGGTTTCCAGTTCTTTGATCATTTCTCTACAGTGGAGAAAAAACATTTGTTTGGCCATCTAGACCTACTGGAGATAATGCCCAGAAATATCCAGTTGACTTAGCATCACCATATTTATTCAACACTTTCTGAAACTATAATAATGAAGAAAAATAAATTTAACAGTCATTATCAACTCTTAGTGAGCATTTGCTCTATTTTAGACTAAAAACCTCCAAGATTATTTCATTTTCATCTCCCAATAGCCATACAAGATGGTTTTTATCCACACTTTACAGATGAAGGAACCGAATCAAGTAGAGTAGAAGGAACATGTCCAGCTAGTAAATGGTGGAGCTGAAATTCGAACCTAGGCCTTTTTATCCTGGACTCCTCATTCTTCATCATGTTATCCCACATCTCACGCTGCATCTTTTTTTTCCAAATTAAACCAAACATCATAAAGAAAAAGAGAAAAAAAAAAGAGAGAGAGAAAAAAAAAGGAAGAGAGAGGGAGAGAGAGAGAGAGAGAAGGAAGGAAGGAAGGAAGGAAGGAAGGAAGGAAGGAAGGAAGGAAGGAAGGAAAGAAAGAAAGAAAGAAAGAAAGAAAGAAAGAAAGAAAGAAAGAAAGAAAGAGAGAAAGAAAGGAAAATGCAATAGTGAAATAGTGGTGAAGCGGTAATACAATGCTCTGTGAAGCTGCCCCACACGGGAAAGATACGGGTTCGGATCCAGAGACTTGCCTGAACATGGACAAGCCATGCACATAATCTGGGGCTGGCTGAGGCTGGGGGTGAACCATTTCTGTCTCTCTTTGGGAATGCCTCTTAATGTCTCTCTTTTCTTCTTTTATTCTCTTTATGTCTCTCCCTCTCCCACTCTTTCTGTCTCTTTGAAAAAAATAAATGAATTTTTAAAAAGAAAAGTATGTTCTTCATAGAACATCTCAAGTCACATGTTTAGTCATAATTAGGACATCCTCCTATGTGGCTTTTGGTTACTATAGTTTCCTTCTCCAAATACAAGGCTCACACTGCCTCTTAGGCCCAAGATCTAAACCTTTACAAGTGATATATCCATTCCTGGGCCCTTATCCTCTGCCAAAATACAATAGGGCACCCAAAACTAAATGGCCCCCTCATATGCAGAGACCACGTCATTGAATTGGTAAATACACAAACGAATGAATATTTAGAGAAGCATAACTCATATCTACCATGAGTAAGAATGTACTTTAAGAAGGACAATACTAAAGAAGCCACAGCTATGGAAGCTCACCAGGAGATAGTGACCCCAGAAGATAGACTGCCATGGACTATAATTTTGGTTCTGAGATAAACAAAGCCCCTTTCCATGCCTCCTAATATGTGATCTTAAATCTCTCAGAGCCTCGGGGATGGCAGGTGGCATGGTGGTTAAAGGTGCTGTACTTCCACAAGGCTGACCATGGTTCGAGTTCTGAACCTGGTGGATTCCTTTCTCACTTTCCCTCTTTTCTCTCTCTCTCTCTCTCTTTCTGGTCAAATAGAATATGACACAGATAAATAAAAGTTAAGTAAAATAATTTAAAAATTATTAAAAAAAAAAAACTCCACAGAGCCTCAATACTTACACTTAAGTAGATTAATCATGCCCACATCTGGGATTATACCAAGTCCCTTTTGATACCAATAAGTGGAATAAGAGCTATCCTTTATTTAATAGTATTACTATTATTGTAAGTCATACTCTTTCTACATAATCTCTTAGTCTTGCATAAAAGAAGTGTTTAAGATTGGAAGGCGCTCTAACTTCTAAGGTGGTAAAGCATCTCTGTTTATATGCCATCTTTCATAAAAACATGGCAATCTTTTTATACTTTATGAGAATAATCGAATGAAAAATACTCTACAAAATATTTTATTATTTTGTTTCATGGAACAGATTGATAAATTGCTCTTCAGCTTCCATTTTCCACTGATTAAACCTACTTGGACATAAGCGTGCATACACGCTAGCGCTTGATGACGCAAACTTGATACAGTCCGATGCCATCACAAGTTTCTCAGCTTTTGAGATGTATTGTATCCTGCATTTCCTTCAAATAAGACAGGAAAATATTGCATGCTGACAAACCTGGCATCATAGGCACTGGCTACTGGCATCTCTGATGGAAGTAGTGTCTGTTCAAATAGTTTTTACATTGAAACAGAGCTCACTGAATTTGATGGTGCTAGGGCTTCATCGGTTTGCCTCTGAATGTCAAGACAAGACTTTTTGAATCAGGTTAGACACATACTGTATTTCCTCCACAGGTGTTTGTTCAGGAGTTGGTTTCCTTAGGGGCAACAGAAAGAGGTGAAGTTGCTGACATTCACTACACTAGTAAGCACCAAACAACGGAGTCTCTCATGTCCTTCAAAGCATGATTTAGAAAGTATAAAAGAGCCTTCCAAGTTCAACAACAGATTTTTAAAAAGAAAAAAAGAAGTATCATAGAGATCAAGAATTTCAAGAGTAATGTTGGAAACATTATTGTTTTGTTTGGTTTTCTTTATTATCAGAAAACAAAAACCAGTGTTCACTCATTTAGAAACTATTTCCTGGGCATCTACTATGTATCAGGCTGTGTTCCAGGCTCTGGGGCTATAGGATTGAATAAGAGCCAGACTAAGTGCTGCTGGATCAAAGTGGTCCCTATATCTAAGATGGCTTCTAGGTTGGAGCACTAGCTTTGAGAATTGGTTGGGGCAGGAAGGCAGGTGATGACAATGGTGCAACATGGACTTTGGTGTCACGATAACCAAGGTTTGGTTCCTGACATCCATAGATTGGCCAAGTTGTTTACCCTCTCTGAGCCCAGGCTTCCTTTGTTGTGAGATCAGGTTACCACATACTCACCTTACAGGACTGTTAGGAGCACCGGCTGCTTCAGACTGTTGAAAGTGCCAAGAACATAACTGAGACTCAAGAAAAAGTGATTATTTCCATTCCCTTGTTCAAGTCTAGATATCTTTAATGGGTCATGAAAATATGTCAAAACACAACATTGAAATGAAACATTTGGTTTGTCTCTGAAATTAAGGTGGGGTTCTTCATGGATTAGGTACTACTTTTACCTTTGAGGCTTCTGTTAGCGATTTGAGAGACTGTAAGAGATAACAATGAAACATTGCCTCTTTGTTTTATGCCTTAAATTATTTTAACCAATAATTCTTAAAGAAGCATGAAGTGGAAATAAAGAAATAGCAAAATTCTTGAGATAACTGAATCTAAACGTACTCACCCAAAAAATAAACTGCTATGATCTTCGCACAAACTTTTCCTGAGTTTGAAAATAAAGCTCAAACACTTTGCTTCCATTCAGCTCAGCAAAGGTAGCAGCTTAAACATAAAATACTAACACTGGGGAGGGAAAAAAAAAAAAAAGCCATGGCTGGCTGCCAGCTCCTGGCCAATCAGTCTTCACAAGGAAGGTTGCGTCAGAGGCTTCGAGCCTGCTGAAACTCCTGCAGCTGTCTGCAACCCAAGTCTGGACCACCCAGGCCGAAGTGGACCAGCATCTGGAGAAAGGCGCAAACAATGGAGAAACTTACAGCCCTGCATTTGCAAGCCAGCAATTCTGTCCTCAGGCTTAGCCTGGACTTTGAAAAAGTCCTGGGCAAAGAAGAAAACTAGCAATAAGCTAACTGGCTCTACTATTAAGTCACTGTCTCGGGTCAGCAGTATAATCCTCGGAGTGGAAAAATATATTTTTTTCAGTGGAAAATCACCCGTCTCAGTATTCATGGATCTAGTTTTCAACTGGTGTTGGGCTCTCACCCAATGCAATTAACATATTACCTGTGGGTGGCTGCTAAGATTGCTTTACACCTCTCTCATCATCCCAGCGCCTAATACTTCCTGAAGTGTTTTACTCAAACAAATAGGAAATGATGTTTCTGAACATAGACCATTTGGTCCTCTCTGGTAGCCCCTCCAATTCTGCTCTCTGGCCAGTTTATTTTTTCTCATTTAAATGTCAGAGAATAGGCCCACATCATTCAAAGCTTTCCTCCAACGGAGCCATGCCAACTTGTTATAATTACAATGAGATACAATAGTGGACGTGGGGGAAGCCTAATTAAAGACTTGGACCTGGCATCCCAAATGGAAAGCCAAATGTGTGGCCTTCTATCAGATCTGAATAGAAACCCTGTTCCATTGACGATGGATGTCTCTGGTAAACACACACCCTTCTAGCACCAAAGTGCAGATACTTGGGGAGGAGGAGGAGAGAAACATCCTGCTAAGTTCATCCTGAACTGAAATCAGAACCTGGGATGAAGCACTTCTGCATCCCGACCCCAGAGACTTTGATTTAATAGGTCTGGGGTGCAGCCTAAATATCAGATATGTTGTCATTTTTGTTTGTTTCAATTTCTTCCATGAGAAAGAGACAGGCAGTTCCAAAAAGGCTTCCACACTGATCTACCCCGTCTCAGATAGCCTAGGTCATCGGTATGAATGCACACACCTGGCCTGCAGAGATCCAAGGACCTTTCCCTCTTGAGTCCAGTTGTGCAGCCACCTGTCCCCGCTTTGATTTTTTTCTTTTTAATTCTCTAGGTGACATTAATGTGTAATCAATATTGAGAAACCTTACAAAAGATTCCTTAAACAATACCCACCGTGCTAAAAGGAACTTTTAACCAAGTCAGTGTTTCCAAGGCAGAGGAATTGTCCACATCTACCAGAGGAAAGCATACCAATAATTTGCTACATTGGACATATCGACTTTGCCTCCCAAACTAGACTGGAAGCTTCGGCCAGGTGGCTTATCTCCAGTTCTTAGAAGAGAACTTTCTTTTTAAGAGAAAGATTCTTACTATAGGGTGTGTGTACTCACCAGAGAAACAGAGAGACAGAGAGACAGAAAGTAAGAGATGACCCACCCTGGGGAGATGGCCACGCTCAAACCCTTCTACTCCATTTTCCTCTTGGGAGTTTGGGTATGCATGCACATATGCCCAGGATGAGTTCCAAGCCACTGGATCCAGGACTCAAACCATGGTTGACCACGTGGAAGTCCAGCGACATAACAATTATGCCATCTGCTGGTCCCAGAAAAGAACTTTTGACAAAACATATGTGAAAGAAACTTTTGCTAAGTCATTGAAGCGATGCTCAGAAAACAGTACACTGTCTTTGTTTAAGCAGAAAGACTCAACTACACAGAAAAGTGTTTTCTACAGTCCTCCAAAGAATCTAGGTCTTTCCTCTAGAGCTACTATGGATCCTGTGCAAAGGGATTTCTCTTCTTCCAGCCACAGGCATAGAATTTAAAGGTGCCATTACATAAATTCCCTTCGAATTGTGATTTAACCACATAGTTGCTATATGACCTTGGGTAAGTCAACTTTTCTGAATCTCAGTTTCCTTTATCTTTACTATGAGAAAAATATTGCTTACTTTGGAGTTACTGTGAAGATCAAATGTTAACTACTGAGAATACTGCTAGCCCATACTATCTGATAACAATTATTATTATTCCTTCATCTTCTTTACCTGCCTCTGGTCGCAGGCAAAGTGAAGTTCTTCACGCAGGGTTGTCTCGTCACAGTCCCTGGGCTTATTTTATAGTTATTTTATTTGAAGAACTTATCTGTTTTCTCTGTCCTTTGTTCCCATAGAGAGAACTCTTCAAAAACCTAGGAGAAAACACCTAACATCAGTCCAGATGAAAGTTTTAGGTTAACTGCTATAACAAATAAACCCCCACAATTTAACAGCTAAGCACCTGAGAAACTGGTTTCTCACATAACAGTTCAAAGATGGTCTTCCTGATTGGTGGGGAGTTTAATTCCCAGTGAAAAGAGATCTGCTTTCTCCATCTTTGGCTCACTGTATCCTAGGCCTCAGGTTTCTGCATTCAACTGGCCCACAAGGAAATGGAGGAAGAAGGAGCCGAGCATATACCATAAAAGCTCTGACCCAAAAGTGAGTTCTAGCCCTTCTGTTCCTATTCCATTGGTGAACTGTGTCATCTGGCTATATCTATCAATAGAAGTGGGATGGAAGATAGGGTCCCTGGCTAAGCAACTCCATTCTACAACCACTCCACTAGGCAAAGGAGAAACACAAACTTTCAGTAGATTGTTATCCATCTCTACCAAGGGGCTTTTGTTGGATTCACGTGTAGGTGATTTCCTCCTTCCTGAAGCCTTGGAAAACTAATGTGGAAGAAAGTTAGAGGTTTTCTACTCTAACATGCTACAAATATGGACATGCCTCATGTACCCCAGAAGGATCATCCAGCCGATCCAAGATCATTATGAGAAACTTTCATGAAAAAATTTTTCTTTCATGGTCCCAGTTGAGCCATGCGCTATAACACAGAATAAGTAAATGCAAGGAAGGACTTCTTCAAACCTCAGACCAAGTAAAAGTACTATCCATAGTCCTCTTTTATTGTCCCACAGAATGCCTATAGCTGTTCAAATGGTCTGAATAGATCATGGTTTTCAGAGTCTTCGCCATCACGCCTACTCTCCACTGAAAGCACATCATTTGTCACGGTCCCAAAAGTATTTGACTCCTGCCAAATGAATGCAAGATTTCAGACACGTGACTGGATAGCTTACTGGTGTCATCTTTTCTAAATTATACTAACCAGGCTCACGGTTCTTTCTTACCTTCGTTTTCTTCTTCTTTCTCAATTTTAATTTCTTAATTCACACTTCTTAAACTAACTGATATCTTTAACCTCAATTTGTCTGTTCCCATTGTTATTTAAATTCCTGCCAGTCACTTTCTGGCCCATCACCAAATTAACAGGCTTGCAAGGACTGTTCAGAAAGTAAATTTACAAGGTGTTTTTTAAAAAACTGATTTTAAGAGATGGCAAGTAATCCCTGTAAGCATTCAAACAACAGCTGATTGCCACTTTTCCACATAGTCCGACAGATTCACACATTTGTTATAGCAGCTTTTTCATGCCAGCTGAGTAAAAATTGCAGGGTCCTCGGTTATTAAATCCACTTTATATCATATCAGTGAATAAACTTTATTGAGTCAAAGGCTTGTTGCAAATAATGTCTCCAAGAGACAGAACGAATTTTGCTGGAAACTGGGGCACTGACACTTTCCCACTCCTTGGAATCTTGATTTCTTTAGTGATTTGCCCTTGGTTTTTCCAGGTTCTAGGGCCTCACCTCTCTGCTCATTGCTATTCTGCTTCCTCCTCAGTACTAGGTGTGTCATTCTGCTACGCTTTCAATTAAAAATGTTTTTGTCATCAGTTTATACAAGTTGACCATGAAATTCTGCAGCAGCAACCACTCTTTTATTTAAAAAAAAAATGGAAACACATGTTATAAAAGAACATTGAATGACGTGGAAAATATTCAAAATACACTGGTAGAGGGAAAAGGTATACTTCTAAAGCACAAATACAATATGAATCCATATTTGAAAAATAGAAACACACACATAGATATAATGTGCATGCATGCATGTGTGCACATATATGAAGGTTCTTCAAAGAGTTCATAAGGAGATGCTCCCATGGTGCAGTGGCTGACTGCTAGGTAGAGGGATCCAGAGCCTGCATGGCTGATGAGGTTCAAGTCCTGGCTCCAGCAACTTGAAAACCACTCTGATACACACACATGTCCTAGATCCTGATGGGATGGACAGTTGGAAGAATAAAGATTATAGCATGACAGGACCCTGTTGAGGGATACTTTCTTTCTTTCTCCTTCATTTGTGCACACATATGCAAGCATATGCACACACCCTCTGGCATGAAATTATTTTTAAAGTTCATAGAAAATGAATATTATATAAAAAACACTATGCATGAATTTCAAAACTTTTCTGCATCAAAACAAATGTGTACTGTCATTCCATTTTTCCATGACTATTTTGAACTCCTTTCCTGTGTTTGCACAAGAAAAATCCTAGAAGGATAGTCACCAAAGGGTTATTAGGTACTCTTTCTGTGCAACACATTTTCTAGAGACATTTTCTGGGTTTTTCCTTAGTATTATTTTCTAAATTGTCAATAATAAACACTAGAATGTCAATAAAGAAAAAACTTACTGTTACTTTTTAAAATTTTTTCACAAAAATGGACATGTTATTCCAAACAATTAAATGATATATGACATGTTTTGAAAAATTGCTATTTTTATATTCAGGATCCACAATGCTGTCTCTATACCTTTATGGCTAATGAAAAACATTGTCATAAACTTAATGTTGGTGTCCCCTCAAAATGTATAAGTTATAGGGACCGGCGGTTAGCGTAATGGCTATGTCACTGGACTCCCACGTAGTCGACCGCGGTTCGAGTCCCGGACCTGGTGGCTTAAACTCACGCCGGGCGCGTGTGCGTGCGTGCGTGCCCAAGATCCCGAGAGGAGAATGGAGGAGAAGGGATTGTGGGGTGGCCATCCCTCCTGGGGGGTGATTTCTCGCTTTCTATCTCTCTGTCTCTCTCTGTCTGTCTGGCGAGCACACGCGCCCTATAGCAAAAAAAAAAAAAAAAAAAAAAAATGTATAAGTTATAGTTCAACCCCAAGGTGACTATATTGGGATAGAGCCTTTATGAAGGTAATTATCATTAAGCAAGGTCATATGGGTGGAACTCTGATCCAGTGAAACTAACCTTATGAGAAGACATCAAAGCTTGCTCTCTCTCTGCCAAGTGAGGACAAAGTGAGGAGACAGCCATCTACAAGCTAAGAAGCAGGCCTTCTCCAGGCTGATCTGAACTGACGACACCTGATCTTGGATGTCCCAGCCTCCAGAACTGTGAGAAAATAAATTTCCGTTGGTAAATTTGTATAGTACTTTGGTTATAACAGAGTTGACTAGTTCAAACACCTATATTCAATAAAATCATCTTTATTTCTATGCATCCATAATGGACCTCGTAGTTGATGTTTTGAGCAGTCACGCCATTGCTAACCCTTGCCCATTGTTATCAAGGTGTGGAAGGAGAGATAGTATTCTTTCATGAAATTCCAAATGTTTCAGAACTACAACACCTTCCCTTCTATGCTTTTTTTGATTCTTCTTCATACTCCGCTGATTATTCTACTTGCTCATCCGTGAGGCCCTCGTGGCTCACACATGGCCAGTTGAGAATGCAGAGGCAGTTAGGTGGGCAGAGCTAAGGATACACAGGTGGTGGTAATGGAAGGGAAGATTTTTTTTTTTTCTTTTTTTGGTCGAGTAAGTGATGTAAAGGCAGAAGTCAAAAAGGAAGGTGGAAATAAAGGAAGGAATGTGCAAGGACCTTGACCAACATATCTTAATTTATGAAATCCAAAAAATTTGCTATAGGCCCAGAATGTAAATTCAAATTAAATCAAGCCCAACAGCTTAAAGCAAAAACGCCCCGTAAATGATCTCCCACTGACTTCAAAGGTACAGCGAAGCCTTGGGGTAGAGAGGCAAAGCGTATATGTACATGGAATGTTCCTGAAGCTTTGCATAGAGCCTACTGCAGAGTAGAATTAAAGTTCTGAAACCTTAGAGGTAACTGCCCACACCCTCTGGGTCTCTGGGACCCCACAGGACGGGATAGACAACCCTACCCTTTTCCAAACCTTAAATAGCTGGAATCCCTGGATGCATACACTCCTCTAGCTCAAGGGCTCTGGACACGTAAGTGGAAACAAAACTGGTTACAGAACCTCCCTCCCTCCTGGTTCAAGAACATATTTCAAAATGCCACTTTATTAGCAGCTAAACAAAAACACCTCTTCGACAGGGATGAGGAAGCGTGGAGTAAACATGTCATCCCCACCTATTGTTCTGCAGAGTCGAAATTCTCCTATGATTGATTATAAAAGGCAGCTATAGAGGAAACTGTTTGAGTCTGCTGAATTAAAAACAAACACCAAGGCACTCAACGATGAACAGATCTGATGGATTAAAATGCACCGAAGAAAGACATCTCAAACGATGCCTGAATAGGCCAAGCCAGAATGAGAGGAAATTCGGCCTGCAATTTCCAATCAAGAGAAAACTGGCAAAGCAACAGAATTTGAGGCTTCCTCAGATTTACACTTTATCTGCTAATTAGCATTAACATGCGTGGTAGAGGTATCTCACCAGCTTGTGCCACAATAAAAAACGGAATGTGTTATCACCACAGAATGTGTAATTACTTTAAGCACTGGCTGAAAATTGCAGGGTACTTCATTTCAGAATTTGTATATATTTATTGTTAGAGATAAACTTGTTGAAGTATATCTAATCTAATTTTATGTTATAATTCCTGTTTAAGATAATTTTAGTGTCAGCAAGCCAAGAACTGAAGTAAATACTGCTGTAAATTGTAATACATTAAAATACCAGAGCAATACATCATTCAGCCGTGACTTGATTCACTTATTGTTTGAGGACAAAACAACAAAAAAAAAGAAATTCTCAGATTACATCAAAACTGGAAGTATATCCTGTTGGGTTGCCTTGACCATGTCAGATCGTGTAGCTGATGAGGGCTGCCTGCATAGACTCCCTCCTTGAGCTCCTGGGAACCGTGAATCACTTGTAAAAGAACTATAGATTTCTGTTTCCCGTTGGTAGAATTTATTATTTTTGTAAAATCTCTTTAAATTGTTCTGTCCCTCCCCACAAGGGAAATGCATGAGGACAGATTATTTGGCCTTAAATCATAACTCGGTTAATATTTGTTTTTTTAAGTTTGAGTTAAGACCCAATTTGAATTCCTCCTTAAATCGGTAAGCAAGACAATTTGGGGCTAGGAAACTATACTATGTTTTTCAGTAACATGATATTATGGCAGAAGCTACCAAATCATGCAAAAGCAATTTCTTATTTTCTACTAAATAGAGGATTATAGCGAGTGCGCTGTGTGCATACAGACTGTGCATTTTTGAGCAGCATGCTGTCGAGCCTGCAAAACTTGGAAAGATGTAGAGATAGCACTGTCTCCAAGACGGGAATGCTGGATCTAGCATAATTTCTGTTAGATAACTAGCAATTTCTCTGCCATTTTATGCCCTTGTTTCTTCAGGAGAGAAAAAGAAACTATAGCTATAGACACAGATATAGATAGATAGATATACAAACACACATATCTATATGTATTCACAATTTCAGTGCTTCTATTCATATAGTTTGTGTTTACAAAATGTAAACAACCCATGTTTACGTACATATATGGCACAAACTACACGAATACAAACATTTCCACCTTTTTCTCAGTTGTCTGCCTCCCAAAACCTTGAGGAAGGCATTGAAATCAAGGATCCCATAGGATATATTTTATTATGATACTTTTGGAAAGAGCCCAAGGATTTTTGAGTCTGCCTATTGGCCTCCCTGTGGTGTGAAAAACAGTGGAACTAATGAAGCCTTGAATGACTCGGGCTTCGTCTCACACCGATAGATTGTCCAACAGCCTTCTTCCTACATGTTACGATAACGAAGCCATCTAGAAGGCAAGTCCTGCAACTTTGAAATTCTTTGCCTGAGGAAGAAGCCTGACTCAGCACATTCAAAGCACAACTGTATTTTCCTTTTTTATGGCTTCTTTTTAACTTAGGAAATTAATATTTTACATTTAATCATTTCTAATGATAGCTTTGCACCAAGCTCAGAATATTAAAGGCAGGACAGTGTATAGACAAAACCTGGGCTGCCCTGTGATATGAGTGGACAGAGTTGAGGTCTCCCTGGGACTCAGGGACCCCAGAAAAGTGCAATGGCAACAGTAATTCATGTAGTTTATTCTAGTGAACAAAATCACTGGAGAGGTGTAAACCCTGTTGCTCCAGCTAAGTGCTAGTTAAGTATTTACAAGATGCTGCCTCTGATTCCTTCTATGCCTCCAGAAAGTTGATGGAGAAGGAGCCTTTCTTCCCAGGCCTCACTCCTTGCCTATTGAGCAAGGCAGTGATAAACCCTTCAAAGAGCTGCCCTTATTTAACATCTGAAGTTAGCCTCGTAAGACCTGTAACTCTACCATTGCCATAATTGGCCATTCTCTCACTGGATGGGGAAAGTATTTTGGAATCCTGCTGGATGAAAACAACTAAAAACAATGTAAAGTCATGACTGTCCGGGCTTGTTCCATGACTAAGTGGTTAATAGAGCTGAACCTCAGATGGCTGACTACATGGTTCAAATCCTGGCCTTGGTGGCTTGAAAAACAATCTGAATATATGCGTGTGCATGCTCAAATTCCCAACATGTTGGAGAAATGAAAGAGAAGGAATTATGGCATGACCATGCCCACTGGGAGTTGTTTTATCCCTCTTCCTCTCTCTCTCTCCCTGTCTCACTCTAGCAAGTGCACATACCCTCTGGGGAAAAAAAAAAAAAAGATACAACTGTTCATACCATGCAAATCTGAACTCTTCTCCAAGCTGCTAAAATGAGGAGTTACCTTTTAATATGTTGACCCAATGTGAAGAAGTAATTTGGGAGCCTTTTTTAGGGATACTTCCAGTCTTAGCCTGCTCAGGCTGCTATAACAAAATACCATAGATTAGATGGCTTAAAAACAACAAACATATATTGCTCATGGTTCTGGATTCTGGGTAGTCCAAGGTCAAGGAACTGGCAAATCTATATCTGATGAGGGACACTTTCTGGTCCATAGATGGTTGTATAATTCTCCCTCTGTCTTCACATGGCAAAGAGCAAAAAGAGAAAGGAAATACACACACACACACACACACACACACACACACACACATGCACACATACACGCACCCCTCCTGTCTCTTCGTGTAAGTACACTAATCCGATTTATGAGGGCTCCACTGTCTGGACCTAATCACCTCCGAAGACCTCACCTCCAAATACTACCACACTGGAGACTGTTAAATTATGAGTTATAGAAATATACAAACATGCAATCAATGGCATCTTGAGATGAAAAATATTTTCAAAATAAGACTTTATGTGTATGCCTGGGAATGTACCATAATTCATAAGAGGCAGCACGAGCTATTGGCTATAGCCAATGCTTTATTTTTTTTTTTCCACTTAGAATCTCAACTTCTGCCTTGTGCTGGCATAAACTGAAAGCCTGACACCAAAACTATCTTGGCCAATTCAACATTAATTCATGAAAGGTAACCAAAGGGACCAGGCAAATTCTGTCCCTGGAGACCTGCTGGGCATCTTCCTGAGTCTGCCCATTTGCAGACTCTCTGTCATGAATATTCATATGGCTTTTATTTTCTCTCATTCAAGGCAGTTTCCACACTTGATTTCTTGGCTGATAATATTATTGATAATATTTTTAGTACTATAATTTACTGTCATTTGAAAAGTTACTTAAATTTTCTCTATAATTCCTTGGAAGCATGAAGTAGCCTGACCTTCAAAAAACTCACTACACAGAGGTCAAAGCTGAAGTTCAGTGATGTATCCGTCAGAAAACAGAAGGCACACTCAAACAGGGTATTTGAGGTGAGCTTGAGATGAGATGAACGGATGAGATACAAAGATGCAGGAAAAACAAATGGGAAGCCCACCGGAACGACCGCCCTTCCCACCCTTAGGAGGATGCACAGACTCATTCAGAGCCAGGGGTGCCTTCCATTCCTTCACACACAGGACCTGGGACCTTTGGTGAAGAAACAGGCACCGACAGCCTATGGCATGTCAGGGAAGTAACCAGAGAAGCAAACACCCTCGCTGCACTTTCCTCCTGCCCTCTTCTCTCTTGCTGCTGCCTCCCTTGAGTAAACCTAACTAAAAGCAGAGGACAAGGGGATCTTATTGATACCATCCATGAGGGTCAGCCTCCCAGGGCACAGAGCAGGGAGAAGAGGGTGGAAAGGCAACCAGAGACCACCCAGCAGAAGCGGGTAACCCAAGTCATTTAACTTATCTGAAGAAATGCTTGATGTAAAACAGGCATCTCCTCATTGAGTTTCTGCACTACTATAAAGTCCACCAGTAAAACAAATTTGTTACGGCTTTCACTTCTTATGGATTTTCATAATAGTCCTCAGAGGCCAACAATTACTGTTAACTACTGTTGTCACCAACATCTTAATAGAAACACACTTTCCTGGGGTACATATGTCCAAACGTGCTAAGTGGTCTTTTTAACTACCTCATATCAAGAGCTACTTTTACAGGCTCTTAATGATTTCCTAATTGTTTACATTTTCCTTTATGACAGAGCCTTGTTAACCACAAATTAAAAGGAAATTATGTATCTTTGTGATTTCAGACATAATTAATTTTATCATTCCTCTAGTTGGATTAATGGGCTCTATTCTTTTTTTTCTTTCTCCTGCTTGGTTTGTAAGACATCTTCTCCCCTACATTGATGCTTTGCTATATAATTAGCTAACTCTCTCTGATAACCTGGCTTAGTTCTATCATAAACATTCTTTCTTGTCTAAACAGTTGTTTAGTTGCTTTAACAGAGGATACCTCTGCAACCAAAGTAGTGTTATCTTGGCTCTTCTGTTGCATCTCTAACTTTCCTTTTAAGATAAAATCCAAGGTCCAGCCTTGTGCCCTAGTGGTTAAGGGAACTGGATCCCATATGGCCAACCATGTGGTTTGAAACCCAAACCAAAAGACTAGAAATGCAGACCAGGTACCTGTGTATATATGCTCTAAATTCCAAGAGGATGGAGAAATAGACAAGAAGGGAATGTCATATGATCATGTGTCATAGGGGGTGGGATGGGATTCCCCCTAACCTCTCTCTCTGGTGAGTACACATACCCTATGGCAAATAAAAACATTAAAAATAATAATAATTTTAAAAAGGCAAAAATCAGGGATATAGTAATGATTCTACCTTGAATAATTTTCAAAATGGCTTCTTGCTTATGTTTAGTAACCATTTCTCAAGTACACATAAGATCTGCTCTTTGGCCTGTATGTCTACATCTCAGGAGTTAATATTCTGTGTGGCTAAAAGTAATTCCAATTTCCTCAGTAAAATCAATCATTTAAGTTATAATAATAATACACATTTCTTCTTCTCTAATAGCCAATAAATTTTAGATTTCATAGAAATAAATTAAATTAGGGCCAGTCAGTGGTGTGATGGTTAAGGCACAACTGGATTTTACATGTCTAACTATGTGGTTCAAGTCCCAGACCTGGAGGCTTGAAAAACACATCGTGTGTGTGTGTGTGTGTGTGTGTGTGTGTGTGTGTGGGAGGATGCCCAAATTCCCAAAGGAAAATGGAGAAGGGATTACAGCATGGCCACCTTCCCTGGGGGGAGGAGGTGTGCTTTCTTATTTCTTTTCTCTCTCTTAGCAAGTGAATACACCTCATAGCAAACTAAAAAACAGATCATTTATTCATTCGTTCAATTTTAGACTTAAAAGAATGTGAGTAAAATATTTTAATATTTTTCCCCAGATTTAGAGTTGGTTTCAAAAAAGAAAACCAGTGTAGAGGGAAAGTGGGACAAGTTTTGTTTTTGAAGTCACACAACCCTGGGTTTGAGAGCCCGTTCTTGTTAGTCCTCATTATCTTGGGCTAATTTTTTAACTTCCCAATCTCTCTTTCCTTTTCATAACTTGGCATAAAAATACCTAGTTGGTGGGAGGTTTGTATGTTTATTAAATGGGAAAGTGTGGGCATAGTGCCTGCAGTGTGATCCCTAAGAGAGGCCTGTGACTTCTACTTTGTTGATCTCTCCTGTGTCTTCCCACTCCCTTTGCCTGGGTTGTCCTTGGTAGACTCCTGCTTTTGCCAGGCACAGTATCCTGGTGCTCCCAAGAGCTGGCTTCATATAATCTCTTGCATACAGTTCCAGCCCTCTCTTTTTCTCTATTTGTTCCTACCACTTTTTTATTTTCCTTCTCTTTTTTTCTCTCCTGTCTAGTAAGACTGATAAAGTTGAAGACTCATAAGATAGTCAAGGAACATAAATGTGTGAACCAAGCAGGAATCAGATAATAGCAAGTGATTAAGATTGTGAAAAACTAGAGAATGTTCACTTTATCTACAAACACTCAAAACACAATACACACACACACACACACACATTCCCACATACTTTATTTGCCAAGCAAAATATATCAGCAGGTTAGATTTGGCATCCGGGCAGCTGTTTTGTGAACTTAACTTTGCAACAGATTCATAGGTCATTGCCATTCCCAAATCTTAGAGATTACTGACTGCTGACACCTAGATTTGAGCTATAATAATGAATTATTTTATAAAACTCCTTTCTAAAAGTATTCACACATTATATCACAAACCACTTTACAGGTGTAGAGATATAAGAATCAAGGTTAATATGCTCACTCCACAAAGAAGCTATATATATAGCTAAAGATTTTTCCAGACATAGACAACTATACTCTAGAAAGTTGAGGAAAAAAGCCAAGAGTCTTTTCAGAAACAGATGCATGCCAGGCAGCTATTCAGTATCAGATTCCAAGTATTACTCTAGGGCATCAGCATTTCCTGATCCACTGAGGAGTACCCAGTGGTGTACTAAGTGCTAGTACTGGGCCCTCAAAATACCTGATCAAATCAAATTTCCTCTATCACAGTAGCTTTCTGGATCATTTTATCTGCTTACCAGTAATGTCGATGTATCTGAAGTTCAGACAGGAGTTCTCCTGAGTTTATATGGTTCAACCAGACAAATAACCTGTCAAGGCAGTTAACCTCAACTCCAATCTATATGTCACTTTTTAACTGGGCCACTTGTCTGAGATAAGAGAAATCTTTATCAGCCTCTACACAATGAACAAACATGGCATACTCATTGGCAGGGTAACTATACTTATTACCTTAAGCTGTATTATTTGGTTATATGTATGTCATCACCTAGAATATCACCTTTTTTGTAATTTTATTTATTATTATCATAATCTTGTTTAAATTAAATTATGTGTAATACACATAATTTAAAAGTGTATTACATTTCTTTTTCCAGAAGGAATACCATGCATGTCAGTCAAGACAAAGAAATTACTATCCACATCATCATCATTAAAGAGCTTTTCATCATTTTTTCCATATTATTACTATTCTCATTATTTTTTAAACATTCAATCACTATGTATCATTTTGTTTGTAAAAAGAATTTACCCAACATGAAATTCTTCTCAGACAAGTGCAGTTGAAAATACTATACATGTTATCATCGACAGGTAATAAATCATTTCTGTGTCCCAATAATGTTATGCCTCTCTAGAATATCACCTTTTGAAGAGCTGGGTCTATGATATAATAATAACATATGGGTCAAATTCCGCCTTCCCCAAAGTTAATATGTTGAAATTCTAATCCCCAGTACCTCAAATATGACTGTATTTGAAAACAGGATCTTTAAAGAGGTAATTAACCTACTTTTCTTTCATACATCTACCCAAAGGATAAGAATACATGTAGTTGGAAAAAAACACTTGGACACCTATGTTTATTGCAGCATTGTTCACAATTGCTAAGACATGGAACTAACCCAAATGTCCACAAACAGATGAATGAATTGAAAAAGTCTATGGAATACTACTCAGCCATAAAAAACAAGACCCTGGAATTTGCTAGAAATTGGATGAATATGGAAGATTCACTGCCAAACAAAGCAAGCCAGACTATGAAAGAGAGGTATACATCCTCACTCAATATATACCAAATATCTGCACTCTATGACAGAGCTGAAAGATAGGAAGCTATAAAGGCATAGGGAGCAACTGTGGATGGCAGAGACAGTGTGGGAGGAGGGTAGGAAATGGGAGACGGTGAAAGGAGGGGAATCAAAGGAAAAAAGAAAGAAGCAAAACATTTAATGAACACAAAAAGGGAAAATCTTCTATAAATAATAATGTGCATGGTAATATCTTTGACTGGACTAATACAGTGTCCTCATGCTGGGAAAATTCATTGTGTATTCTGTAATGATACAATGATTGAATGGAAAAAAATAAAATAAAATAAGGTAATTAAATTAAAATGAGTTCACTAGAGTGGGTCTTAATCCAATATGACTGGAATCCTTAATATGACTGGAATCCTTATTAGAAAAAGAATAGGACATAGACACACACACAGAAGACCATGGGAAGACACAGAAAGAAGACAGACCTCAGAAGAATCCTGTTGACTTGATCTTGAACTTCTAGCCTCTAGAATTGTGAGAAAACATGTTTTTATTAATTATGCCACTCAGACTGCAGTACTTTGCTACATCAGCCCTAACAAACTAATATAAGCAATAATAACTATACTGTATTAAAGCATTTGCTTTGTCCTTAGCACTAATGTAACCACATAACTTCTGAGACCAATTTTTTTCTCCATTTTCTTCCTTTTGAAGGTAACAAGCAGAACAACTTAAAGCAATGAACCATCTTTTAGTATAAAAAGCAATGGGGCCCATGAGATTATAATCCAGCTACTGTGATTAGCACACAGATGCCATGCTCTGGGGGCAGACCAAGGTGGAGGCTTCTCTTCTCTCAACCCTGCTCCTCCTGCCTTGAGGGGTGCTCTGGTGGCACTCAGAAAACAGAGCCAAAGGCTGCAGACCCGCACAACGGGGAAAACCCTTGGGATAAAGAACTAAAGGGGAGAGAAGGGCCAAGTGGCTGCAGGGGAAGAGAAGAAATGAGAGGTCTAAGAAGAAGGGGCCAGGTGTTGGGCCCAAAGGATGGTCAAGCTGACACTATAACACTGAGAGATAAGAGCCAATGCTACTGCAAGAAACCAGGATAATGTCCAGTGGAACAGGGCCATAAGATCACTCCTGAAAGTCCATCTCTTATGTGGACTCTAGTAGGTTAGAATTTATGGCTAGAATCAAAGAAACGGACTAGTCCATATCTGATGCCAAATATCAGTCAATCAATATGCAGAAAAGCTCTCTGAAATAGGAATTACTAACATTATTATGTTTCTTCACCTTAGAGTCAAAGTGCCTTATTGGAGCACATGATCAAAAGTTTGTCATTGTGGCCTGTCTACCATGGTACAGGCAGTGAGGGCACTGCTGTGCAATGTTGATCCACAAGAGAGACACAGGTTCAGATCCTGGATCAACCCGTGACCTAGGCATGCCCACAGGCACCTGTGATACTGTCTGACTGGGAGGCTGGCAGGAAAAACCTGGTACGGCATGACCCTGTCAAGGTTACACATCTCTTTCTCTCTCAATAAATAAAATATTTGTTTTGCTGAGCAGATAATGGTAATTTACTTGATGATTATTTATGAATAAATTAAGTCAAAAATTACTAGCGTACACTCTCCAGACAGAACATTCAAAAAGTCTTAGATAACTTCATGTGGAGCATGGTTACTGGTGTGGACTGGTGTCTTGCCCAGAGATTGAATGGACCCTGGGATATATAACATGATGTCAGGCGCTGTAAGTACCATCTATCATCACAAACCCAGAGCCAGACTCTAACATGTGTGCCTTGTAGAACAGAATATGGGTCTTACACCTGTGGTGTTTGCTTTTTTTTAGACAAATATGCAAACTGATAACAAGACCATCTGCTTCTTCATCCTCAGATATAAAAGACGACTACATATGCAGAAAACTAATCATTTTACTCCCTCTAACTGCCTGTCTGATTGCATAAATACATGTGTACAGTTTCATTTAATATCACTTCAGAATTTTCTAATACTCAGCTTTGTTTATATATTCTTAAATTTACCAAGAATGTAAAAGTATCAAGTGAATTTCTTCAATTACAACATCAACAACAATGACAACAAAACTGCTTTCTTAAAATGGGAATCTAAATTTCTACCCTTCATTACATTGCTTTAAGAAATTATAGGACATGATATTTGAAAGTTCCAGATGCAACTCAACAAGATAGACAAGAATGAATCAGGATTTCTGATAAAGCAGCATAACCATGTGACATAAAGCCTGTTGCCACCTCTGTTTATTTCACTCATTTACTCCAAGTTTTCTTATTTGAATCTACCCCAAAGCTACCAACAGTTCCAGCAATCCTGAATGAACATGGCTCAGTTATCAATATAGTTAGGGTCTTTGACCTTCTGCTCATTCCTAACCAAGGAGAATATGAGAAATCCTCTTTCCATGACCAGCAGTTGGCATATGGCTATGTCGCTGGACTCCCATGTAGCCAACCACAGTTCAAATCCCAGACCCGGTGGCTTAAACTCACGCTGGGTGTGTGTAACTGCATGCCCAAGATCCTGAGAGGAGAATGGAGGAGAAGGGATTGAGGCGTGGCTATTCCCCCCCGGGTGGTGATTTCTTGCGGCCTGTCTCTGTCTCTCTGTCTTTCTAGTGAGTGCACATGCCCTATAGCAAAAAAAAAAAAAAAAAAAAAAACTTCTCCTAAAAAAAGAAAAAAAAAGCCTTGATGCCTGAACTGTAACCAGGTCACTTGCTTAGGATCTCTGAGGCCCAGAGGGACCCAAGGCCTGTGCTTTTTGAAGTTCCCCAGCCAATGTTAAGGGCCAAAACTCTAGTCATTCTTTTTGGAATCAATTCACAGAACTACTTATTTACTATATAGTCAGGAGCCCAATTTCTATAATACCGGTCACCAGTAATGTCCTGCCTTTCTGAATCTCCTCCTTCCAATATTCCAACTCTGTGCCCCTCTCTCAGGTCAAGTGCCTTGAACAGTTCCTCTCTCCCATACGCTCCACCTCCAAATACACCCCAATTATTTTTCCTGATGGCCCTTCTAAAACATTCTTTTCCTATTTTCTCTTACCCTCTATTCAACCACCATCACACTTTATCTGACCTCAGCTAACGTCAACTTAGACGTTGGAAGGCAGCCTCCATTTGCCCACTGACTTCATCTTCTATACCATAGCCCTTCCCACAATGTATTGGCATCTTTGATGTTGTCCCTCAGCCTTCTTGTATCTGCCACCAACACCACCAAACTTACCTCTAAGCAGGCTGGGTCTATGTCATTTGTCTCTGTCATTTATCTCTGAACCTTATCAGAGTCTGACACCTTGAAAAAGATTCATGAAAGCTTGCTGAATGAGTGAATGAATGACTTTTGTTACTCTCTGTTACCTTAGCCTCATCTTTTTTCCAGCATCCCCTGAATCCATGTGGTGGTCCTTTCTTTTCAGAGATGTCTCCCTGCACATTTCATCACTGCCAAACCTCCTTACTCATCCTGAACCATCTGCCCACTGATGAGAGTGGTGGCTGAACTATTTTCACTTTATGGGACTCAGAAGCAAAGCCAGGCATTTGTGCCTGGAATTCGTCTCTGGCTTTGAAATCTAAATGAAGCTATCATCAGCAAGCTTCAAGTTGTGGTGAGCCTGTTCATGCTCAGATCAGCTCCTGATTTACCACAATCCTAGGCTTGCACATTATAATCCAAGAGTGATAGTGGAACTGCCATACTCTCTCTGTGTCACATGACTGAGAGTAATCCAATTTGTTTACCAAATGGAGCTGAACCAATGTCTACTGGCTCCACTCTGCAGGAAAATAATTTCCTTCTGCAAGATCCCCATCATTCAGAGGATTTTTTTTTTAATGCACTAAAAATTTGTAGAAAGCATGCAACCTAACGATTTTTTTATTCAGATCATTTCTTAGGGTAAAGCACAGAATGCAAAGTATCCAAGATAAGGAGAAACTTGTCCACTTGAAGAGTAATTCCTCCTCATAAATTCTGAGACAAGGCAAGGCATGAATAGGGGAAGTAGTCACTTCAATGCAATGGACAGATGAGGCCCATCTCTCTGCCCCCTTCTTCTGCTGCTCTGATCATGGCCCCTGCTGGACAAGGATTGATCTAGACCAAAATTGGGCTCTGAGGATAGCAAAGTCCTAAATCTTGCTTAGTCAGGAACCCGTCACCAACCTAGTGCTCTAGATAGTCCTCTCTCCCCCCCCCCCCAACTCTCCACAAATGTCAATAAGTTGACCATCAGTTAATGACCTTTTAGTTTTCAAAAAGCAGTTGAAATTCCCACATGGCCAACCGCGATTCGAGTCCCAGACCCGGCAGCTTGCTCGCTCGCTCGCTCTCTCTCTCTCTCTCTCTCTGTCTGTTCTCTGGCAAACCTCATGTGAAAAAATAATAAATAAATAAATAAAATAATTCTTTAAAAAAATTATTTATCGCCTAAAATGGAATTGTGTAAGCCAATGTTTTTGGCATGATTGATAGTTCTAATCATGCTTGGCTCGTTAAGAACCCTCCACACTAAAGAAGAGATTTTGTCCAAAAGAGTCAGTCTTAAGCCAGTTTAGTGGCACAGTTGTAATGCTCAGGTGATGCTGAATCCACACAGAAGATCACTGGTTTGGCTCCCTGGACCTGTGCCCATGACACTGGCTGGAAGGCTGGACTAGGGAGGAGATTTCAGTATGAGACCCTGTTGAGGGTACTTGTTTTTCTCTCTCCCTCTTTCTCTTTCTTCTCTCAATCTCATAAAAAAATAAATAAACTTTAACAAGAAAAAAAGAGTTGATCTTCATCACTCAGAGTGATTTTTAAGTAAGGTAACATTTATAAGAAAGGAAGAAACAGAGAAATATTGAATGGTGAATAAAATCCGCCAACATTTTTACTGTTTCAATGGAAACTATTCTGAGAAAATTAGATAAATAACAGTTTTTGTTAAATTAGCAAAGAAATGGAAGGGTCCAGTATGTGGTATGGTGGTTAAGGCTTTGGACTCCCACATGGCCTATAGTGGTTCTGGTCCCAGAACTGGCAACTGTCTCTCATTTTCCTTCTCTCTCTCTCTTCCTCTCTCTCTCTCACTAGATTAAATAACAATAATAAATCATTGAAATAAATAATTCTAAAAAAGAAATAAATAACAATATATCAAATAGAAGCTTCTTCATTCAGTAGAGAAGCTACAAAAACTGATCCATCAGGTAACTTTCCACCTCCTCCCCAATGCTTCCCAAAGTTAATAAACTGTAACCAACTTAGTATTTCAAACTGTGAACTAGAAAACTAAAACAACTATTTCCATCATTTATACATTTATTCTTAGGGTTCTTTCTTCTCTGAAGCATGATTGTTTTGGTCATCCTAAACATATTTCAATGTTTTTTTAATCCAAAGAGATAACTGGCTGCATCCATATAGATTTGTTCAAGAATAAACACTCACTGGCATGGCAATGCTGCTCTTATAGTACATCATGCATAGTACTACTTGCCAGAATAAAGTTTCAATTATTATACATACATTTATAGAGATACACATATGTGTGTCTATATACAGACAAGCAGGTTTTATATAGAGAGAATCTGTGTATATGAAAATGAGACCTTTATTTGCTTGTGTAATGTGCCAAAATATTAAAATTACAAAATTCAGCCAAGTTCTTCACAGTTTTGCAGGAAAATATCCTTTAAAATTCATGCAAAGTTGATTCACTTTCTTGAGACTCTCAGAAGAACCATGGGCCAATCTCAGTCTCACAACCTATTTGGTCCTTAAGACTACATTTAAGGCCAGCTCCGGGGTGCAGCGGTGATGCACTACTCTAGAGAACCCAGATCCCACATGATGACCACCATTCAAATTCCTGGCCCAGTCAGCCTGAAGCAGGCTGGGCACACACATGAGTGCCCAAGAGCTGATGGACTGGAGGACTGGAGGAAAGGAATCGTGGCATGACCAGAGCCTGTGAAGGGTACGCCTCTCTTTTTCTCTTACTCTCACTTAGATGTGCATGTGCTTTATCATGAATAAAGAAAGAAGAGGACCACGTTCAAAAGAAAGAACATCGGGGACCAGCAGTTAGTGTAATGGCTATGTCGCTGGACTCCCACGTAATCGACTACGGTTCGCGTCCAGGACCAGGTGGCTTAAAACTCACGCCAGGTGCATGTGCGTGCGTGCCCAAGATTCCAAAAGGGGAATGGAGGAGAAGGGATTGTGGTGTGGCCATCCCCTCTGGGGGATGATTTCTCGCTTTCTATCTCTCTGTCTCTCTCTGTCTGGCGAGCGCACACACCCTATAGCAAAAACCTCTCCAAAAAAAAAAGAAAGAAAGAACATCAGCCATAAAAGGAATGAAGTAGAAACTAATTGCTGTAAATTTTTATGAATTTTTTTTCTTTTTTCTCTTTTCTTAGGCTTTTGTCATAAGATGTGTGTGCTCACCAGAGAGAAAGAGAGAAGAGTGAAACCATGAAAAGGAAAGTGAGAAATCAACCCTATGAGGGGAATGGTCACACCACAATCCCTTCTCTTCCATTCTCTTTCTGGGATTTTGGACATGTACGTACATCCAGAGTGACTTTTATTCCTGGGTCCAGGATTCAAACTGCGTTCTGCCATGTGAGAGTCCGGTGCCTTAACCACCATACCACCTGCTAGGCCCAGGAAATTATTTCTTTAACAGTCATGTTTTCCTCTTTAATTACAAAATTAGGGCCAGCTTTTTCTGGTTCTCTTTAACTCTCTCAACTTCCTAACATAAACTTGTTTAAAGAAACGAATGCCCCACCATGAACATATGTCAGGAAAACGAGAATAACCGGATTAAATCTCCAGAAAATACATTCATCCTGCACAACACCCCTAGATTCTCCTTGAAAGCTCCCTGTTCCTGCTACTAGTCTTTTCTCCAGGCTTCCTTCACATACCTTTACCTGGTTTGTGATGCTTCCTTTCCTTCCAGATACGAACTGTTTATGTCTGTGTCAGCCCAACAAGATTGAAAGGACCTAGGGGTAAAATCTGGTTATGTTCTACTTTATGAGATTGAAAACAGTATCTGTCTCCATGTGGGCATTAAATAAATGTCTATGGCAGTAAGAAACTAACACCGTGGGACAAGTAGATGGTATAATGGCTACGTTGCTGGATTCCCACATGTCGACTACGGTTTGAATCCCAAATCCGATGTCTTAAAACTCACCCTGGGCATGTGTGCATGTGAGCCCAAGATCCCAAGAGGAGAACAGAGGGGAAGGGATTGCAGTGTGGCCATTCCCCCTAGGGGGTGGTTTCTTGCTTTCTGTCTCTCTGTCTTTCTCTCCCTTTCCAGTGAGCACATGCACCCTATAGCAAAAATCTCTCTTTAAAAAAAAAAAAAAGAAAAAGAAACTAACACCATAAAAAAGATAAAAATGGGGACCAGCAGGTGGCGTAATGACTATGTCGCTGGACTCACACGTAGTTGACCGCAATTTGAGTCCCATACCCTGTGGCGTATGTGTGTGTGTGCCCAAAAATCCCAAGAGGAGAATGGAGGAAAAGGGATTGTGGCATGGCCATCCCCCTTGGGATGAGGGGTGATTCCTCGCTTTCTGCCTCCCTGTCTCTCTCTGTCTTTCTGGCGAGCACACGTGCCCTATAGCAAAACCTTCTCAAAAAAAATAAATAAATGAAAGATGAAAATGCAGCTGACATGCACATTTTCAGACAGCATGGGTCCTTGTCATCGTCAGTCATTGCTATTAGCAGCTGAAGTTCTGTGACTGTAAAAGGTGAGCCAAGAATTGGATAGCATTTCAGTGTCAACCAACACATTTTCAGAATACTTGAAACGGCTCTACTCTTTCATCACAACACCATTCTTCCTCATTTCAGTATCTTCATAAATTAGATTCTACCTGTTTCAAATAAGCTCATCAGGTCATAGAAGTTTCTGGTTTCCAAATCCATCACTTGAATAAAAAATTATATGGCTCAAAGAGACACTCTACTTACTTGTTCATCTATTCATTCATCATCCTATTGGTTATTCTGTTTGTTCACTTCTTTGTTTCTTTGTTTATTTTCCTAATCATCAAGTGCACAGTTATATTAACCCTAATCCACAGCTCAAAACAGGCCATCATCCTTATGTCAAGCATAACTCTATTTCATCTTAATTTATGTTATTGTTCGTTTATTCTGAGTATGCAATTAACTTCCCTGATCCCAATGCCCAGCTACAGAACTGCAGAATTAAAAATAACAAATACCTGAGTATTTTCTCTCTGTTTTCCTCTGCTCTCCTACATGAGGAAACCACTATCCAAAATTCATCCTCTTGCTTTTGTCTTAGCTTTTTGTACCCTTAAGAATATATTCATTCCTATATATTCAATAAGTACTTTTATTAATATTTTCATGTTGGAAAATAAACAAATACTTTGTTTTATTCCGATACTTGGTGCTCTTCCGTCCGTGTATACATGGCATATAGTGTAGTTCAGCAATCTGCGGGAGCAAGTGTCAGGTTGGAGGATGATAAGGCCTCCCTGCACTTTGCCGGTCCCCTCGTCCCTATGACACAGCCTCAATTCTATGAACAGTAGCATGATGGAAGCCAGAATTCTCTCAGAGGGCACACTCCTTTCTGCCCCATTTTTGGCTGGTCATCTCGGGTGGATGCCAGGTTGTTACTGGGGGCAAAGCAGACTACTGTTTTAAATTTGAGTTCCTGGTTCATACTATCATACTTACCTGGTCAATATTGCTTCCTTCCATGTTCCCTTTATGTATACATTACTTCTCTAAACAGGTATCTCTTTGCATACAAATATTTAATCTCACAATTTAAGAAGGTTGTAACTCATTATCCACAAAAGCAAGAGTGTCCCAAATGACAGGCACACATGATTAAAGAAGGAAAATTCACTGTGAGCTATGTGCGTGCCATACCACATCATTCTTCAACCTGTTCCTCTTTATGGAGTCCGTGAGATAACCCTAGCAGGTTCCAGTGGCTTACCCCATCGTTTCAGCAGATCAGGTTCCAGTCTTGTCTTTCCCTCTCCTTGTCTGTGATTCTATTGGATAAGTGGTACCCATGAGTTGTAGGCATAGGCAAGAGGTGATTGGGCTTCAAACCCAATATAAAATAGTATCCTGTCTCTATCTCACTGTACGACCTCTCAATATCTTTAAAGATAGCTCCTTACTTGAATTTCACAAAAAGCTTTTGTGATATGAGGGCTAGGCATTTTAGAGAAGACAACTTGACCAAGGTTACATGGTCGCAAGAGTAGGTAGGACCCAGATTTTGTGATTTCTATCTCAATCCTTTCCCTTCTTCCCCTGTCCAGTGCACACCTGCAAAGAAGCCATGGTCATCAACCTACAGGCTTTCTGTGGAGCATCTGAATTGGACATTGCTTCAAAACACACGTCGTGCCTAGCCTCTCTTGCTTGCTAGCTTTACCTTGACAATTGCAAGAGAATGGCTATGAGGGAAAGCAGTCTGAAAACCTATCATGATTTATTTACAATTTTAATCTCTGGCTCTATTTTATATCCCATTTCTATAAAGACATCGTAAAGATAGGCTGCTAAGTATATGTTTAAATGGCTTTGTAGGCACTCCCTTTAAAAGAAAGCACATCTTGGGACCAGCAGTTAGCGTAATGGCTATGTCACTGAACTCCCATGTAGCCAACTACAGTTCGAGTCCCAGACCCAGTGGCTTAAATTCATGCCAGTCATGTGTGCGTGCATGCCCAAGATCCCGAGAGGAAAATGAAGGAGAAGGAATTACAGCATAGCCATTCCCCCTGGGGGTGATTTCTTGTTTTCTGTCTCTCTGTCTTTCTGGCAAGCACACACGCCCTATAGCAAAAACCTCTCCAAAAAAAAAAAGAGAGAGAGAGAGAGAGAGCACGTCTTTGCATGGCTCTTAATTATGTTTGTTCTACCATTGTCACTGTGATTCTTTGAAAGCCCTTCCTCAAAATGATGTTAACAAACAGTTCTGAAAGACAACAGTTTAAAGCTATCTACTCCCATAGGACATAAGGGATGTAACTTATTCGATTTACCCAGTCCTTTGGAGGTTAAGAGATTCCTCTTACTCACCTTGTCCCATCTAGAAAGGCTCCTGACAATGCTCCTGACAAAACCACTTTCATCACTTCACCTCGGCCTTGATCACTTTCCTCACCACTGTTACTTAGAGGTAGTGGATAGAGTCTCCCACCAAGAATAGTAATCCTTAATTATTCTCCATAATTCATAATTAATTGTAGACATCGCACAAAAGAATGAAATCTAAAGATTCATTGGGAAACATGGAGTATTCTGAACCATCATATTTCATATCTTAAACATCATCAGCATCCTGACGATTTCATTTGGGTTTTCACATTTAACATTAGCAGTACATGTACAGGAGGCATAAAAATCAACTGTTAAATGCAGCATTAACCTGAGCTCACTAAAGAATGTTTTCTCACAACCCCTCACAGCTAGCTCAATCGACGGTGTTACTCAGGCCCCCTGACATTAGCTGCAGGTCCTTCTGGTCTCTGCAGGTTGTAGAAGCCCTCACAAGGCACCTGCAGTCCCCAGGCGGTCATGAAGCTGCCCCGGGTTCCTCGGGGCTCTGCAGGCTGCTGTGAGTCTGAGTGAAAGGGGCAGGAGGGTGTGCCAAGCAGCCGGTTTTTATTCTGGCATTTGCCAGAAGGGAAATTGCTAAAATGTTTTAGGGCCCCCTCAGGAGAATAAAAATGTCACACTGCCTTTAGCTTTTATCCCTCTCTAAAATCAATGTTTTCTAAAGGAGAGAAGCTTTTAATACCCTTATAAGAGTTTTGTTTCAGATCCAGCTTATATTAATTAAGCACATACTTTTGGCCAGGGTTTTTAATAACTTTGTTTCCATAACAATCAACTACTAATCATCTTCACCTCATAGTTGTAGAAACTGGGGCAGAGGGACTAATGGTCTATGTAGTTCTCAGTGTTTGGGAGCAGAAGCAGAATTCGAACCTGGATCCTGGGACACTAATTTTGACGCCTTTCCCCATCCTGCATGTTAGCATACTCTGCCCATACATCTGCAGGGAAAGAGGGGTCAAGTAAAAATGAAATATGTTGTTGTTGAGTCTTTTACAGGGTCATCATGATTCACTCACTCATCTTTTCAACGAGTGTTTACTGAGAATCTACTACATGCTAGGTACTCTTTCGGGTGCCAGAGATACAGTAGGGAACAAACCAGACAAAATCCCCTGCCTCACAGAGTTTACATCTGCTATGGGTTACAGTCCATAAAAAAGATGCAAAAGATGAAATAGAGAGTACATTGTTGAGCATTAAGTACTAAGAAGAAAACACATATTAGAGAAGATAAATATAAAAAGTCAAAGTTGGTAGGGGTGAAATGTGGGATAGCATGACCAAGTAAGGCCTCCCTGAGAAGAAAACTTTTAAATATCTTTTGGTATTTTAGTTGCAATCACTTATGACATCTGTATTTGCCCAGTAGGACTAGTGGGAAATCCCATAATTTCACTTCTAGAAAATACATTGAAAGAATCAACTTGATAATGTTAATCAACTGGCCTGTAAATTGTGAATCATTTCTGCTTCAGCTGGTGACAGGATGCATCTAAGGACCACAAGCTGCTAATAGAGTTTGAATGGTTCTTGGCCATTGCCAAGGTCAGAGTGGACAAGCATGAGGCTCAGGGTTCAATCTTCCTACAGTCACATCTTGATGCCCACTGATTACCAGCATGTTATCCAACATTTCTGTGCTCCCCCACACACACACACATACAAAGTCTGTGCCAGCAAACTAGAACTCTGTCTTAATTACACTTACCATCACCTAGTAAAACACTAAGGCTCTTTGAAAAAGATATATCCATTCATTAAATCCAACTCCCTCATGTGTCAACAGCATAAATAGGACCTGAAGTTATTTTCCTGATGCTTATAGGCTATCACAAAAAAAAAAAAGGCTGCTATTTATTGAGAGCTAACTGCATGTTATGTACCATGTTGAATGGTTCAACCACATTATCCTAATCTCAACAGTCCTATGAATTCGGAATTATCATTACTGTGACATGCACACAGAGACTAAATAAATTGGCCAAGGTTCTAGAGCTTCTACATGTAAACGCCTGCATTTAAACCAGATTTATATGACTCCAAAGCCTCTATTCTATTATGCTCTGACCTGTAACCCAGGCATCCTGATTCCCTAATTCATTAACTTACATCCTGCCTTCATATTGTTCTAGATATCATAATGAATGTGCTTCTTCTCATTTGAAAATATGAAAGTCCATTTTGTATAAATGACCCAAGTCATATTCTAATAGGTCAGATGTCCTAGTCAGGAAACTTAAGTTATGTCCATACAATCACTAGTGTTGGAGTCACCTTCACAGGCCTATGCTTTTGTTTTTTAGAGGTTTTTGCCTTAGGGCATGTGCACTTGCCAGAAAGAGAGTCAGTGAAAGGGAAAGTGAGAAATCACCTCCCAGAGGGGATGGCCACACTGCAATCCCTTCCCCTCCATTCTCCTCTTGGGATCTCAAGTACACATGTACACACGCCTGGCATGATTTTCAAGCCACTGGATTCAGGACTTGAACCATGGCCAGTCATGTAGGAGTCCAGCAACATAATCGCTATGCCATCTGCTGGCCCCTAACTAGCCTACAGTAATTAATCATGATTCAGTGTGTTTGCAGGGAGAATAAAGCAACTAGAGTATTGCATAAAGTTTTCAGTCCTTTTCTGGCCATCTTGGTCCCATGTTGAGAGCACTTCATTTTCTATAATACAGACATCTCCTTCCCCTGATTGCAGAGAGCACTTCTGGAATCAAGTTCCCATTCACCAGTCCCGGTAGTCTTGGAGATGGAAGCATCTGACTGATTTTTGTGTGTGTTCTCTTCCCATGAACCCCAGTAAATTAGCCATTTGCTACCACACTTAGTTTGGATCCTAGAAAGCAATGCAGCCATCCATGATGTAAGGCAGAAGTATCACTGTGATGTTAGGTTTTCCTGAAGAAATGAACACTGTTGGAAAGAGAGTAATATATTTTCTTGATTCTTTGTGTTTTTGTAGCTCTTACAGACAGCTACACCTGTATGATAATTAAGCATTTCATTCACTTGTTAGCTAAATATTGGGTCATCAGAAAAGTCCTGTGTATTTTCCTATGCAAAAATGCATCATGACTTTTCTGATGACCCAATGCTATTAAGCACTTATTAGGTAACAGTCACTGAGCTAGAAACTGAGTATTAACTTATTAAAATAAATATATCGCTATTTGTATATTTAGCTCTACTTGTTGATCAGTATACAGGTACTATACTAAGTGCTTTCACATATTACACCATTTAACTTTGAAAACAGTGAACTTGATCCTGTTTTGTGCTTGGATTACAAGTGAGAAAACAGAGATTTTTCTTTTTTTTTTTTTTTTTTTTTTTTTTAGAGGTTTTTGCAATAGGGCATGTGTGCTCACCCAAAAGACAGGGAGTGACAGAGAGACAGAAAGCAAGAAATCACCCCCCAGGGGGATGGCCACACCGCAATACCTTCTCCTCCATTCTCCTCTCGGGATCTTGGGCGTGCACGCACATGTGTCTGGCATGAGTTTAAGCCACCAGGTCCAGGACTCAAACTGCAGTCAACTACATGGGAGTCCAGCAACATAGCCATTACACCAACTGCTGGTCCCCAGAGATTTATAAAGTTAAGTAACTTGCTCCAAGTCCCATAGCTACTAAAGTAATGGCGCTGGGAAACCTCAAATCAGAATGGATTTATTAGTGTTTACTGAAAGATCCCACATAATAGTATTCTCCAACTGGCCTCAATGACATAGACATCTACAGATTTTTGAGACATATGTAGAAATTTTGACCTTTAAGAACCTTAAATCTTAATTGTAGAGATCAGTAATTTTCAACTTGTGAAGATTTTTAGCAAAAATACTCAACAATGTCTAAAGACGACGTTTATTTTAATGACTGGAGCATTACGACAACTTGCATATAGTAGGTAGAGCCAGGGATGCTTTTAAGCATCCTATAATTACAAAAGACCTCCTCCCCCCCAAAAAAATTATCTGGTCCAAAATGTCAATATGGTCAATGTTGGAAAATACTAATATAGACTGGTACAGAGAAGAGGACGATACAATCAATCAACAATAAAATTATTTAACTTATGTAAAGGTACTGAAGAAGAAAACAGATTATGGAGAATGGTTCAACGAAGCAAGCTTTGGAGCCCAAGGGCTGGATCACTAGCTTTTCAGTTGGACAAACCTGTACTGAACCCCAGTTCTACCATCAATGAACCATAAAACTTGGGCCAATGTCCTCATCTGTTATCGGAAACAAAAATACTGACCTTGTAAGAGTTTTATAAAATCAAGGTAATGTCTAAATTGTCTCTGCCACCCCCAAAGTGATAGCCATTGTGGAAAAAGGGTTTTACTTTTTTCTACGTCTCAGATCATACCAACGTGACTGAAATAGACTAGATTTAGTGCAGTCTGGTTATTTAAACTATTTTAATGATATGACAAGTCACCACATGGTCTCTCGAGCTGATTGCTGCATAAACCATTGCATTCCTGGACAAGCCCAGAATAGAACCAAGATACCTACTGTCCAGCCAGTGCTCTGGGCTCCTTCATGTTCTTGGTAGGAAATTTCTCTACTTTAGGTTATTACATAATTCCTTAGTGGTATGATTTGATTTATCTCCTTTGATTTAAAGTGTAGAAATACATACCATTTTAAAGGGTACGTTGAAAGTCAACGTTTTTTGTGAAAACAGTTAGTTTCTATCTCTTTCTACTTTCGACCTTTTCCATTCCCCAGCATCACTTGATTTTCAACATGCCTTTTGTCAAACCAGGAATCAAATCCCCTAACAACCTCCAATAAGATCTATATCTTCAGAGGATTCCCCCAGTATAAACCCGAAACCAAGCAAGGATAAACACAGACTTCTCCAGACATATTTAGGTCCAGATCGGTCCAAGTTTAAAGAGTGGGGTGGGATTAGATGCTATGGTAGAGAATGAGGTTCAGGCTACTTAAAGATCTGGCAGATGCCAACATAGTAAGTATGCTGGGACACAGCAGGGAACCTTGAAATAGTCCCTATTTCTGGAGTAAATGGAGCTGGACTATCTGGGAATTGTTCATAAAGACTTATGAAATAGTACTCTTGGGCAAACCTAAACACGTTGCTTTGTTAATCAAGAGATGTAGCTGGACCTTGATACAGAATTGGTGGATCTCCATTGCTCTCAGCTGTCTACACAGGTGACAGGGCCTTGCTCACTGTGGCCCTGCCCCACCCTGCACCAGGCTTCACACACTGGGCCCTGCTCCGTCGTTCATGCCTCTGCCAACCTGGCTTGGAGCATGTTTGTTTTATTTTCATAAAATTATTGAGCCAACCCTATGGACTGGTTGGCTAAGGGACCCCCTCCCACATGGACAACCAAGTAACTTAAATCCCTGGCCCTGGGGGCTTTAAAAACACACAGGGTATGTATGCCTACATGTCCAAAATCCTAACAAGATGGAGAAATAGAGAAGGATTACAACATAACCATGCCCTATTGGGGGGTGGGAGGGTGCTTTCTCTCTCTCTCTCTCTCTCTCTCTCTATCTCTATCTCTATCTCTATCTCTATCTCTATCTCTCTCCTATGAGCATACACACTCTCTAGCCAAAAAAGAAAGAAAGAAAGAGAGTGAGAGAGGAAGGAAGGAAGGAAGGAAGGAAGGAAGGAAGGAAGGAAGGAAGGAAGGAAGGAAGGAAAAGAAAGAAAGAAAGAAAAAATAAGGAAGGAAGGAAGGAAGAAATGCTTTCTGAGATTTGGCTTTTCCACATGTTACAACTTTTCTGTCATATCAAAAGTGGAATTTGGGGGCCAGGTAGTGGTACAGCAGTAATGCACCTGGACCCACATGGGAAAGGTCATGAGTTGGTATTCTGGGACCTTCCTGAGTGCACTGGACCTGTGATCCTGGCTGGTTGAAGCTGGGGTGATTAGTGGCATGAAAGTCCTATTGGGGTTGCCAGTCTCTCTTTCTCTCTCTCAGTAAATAAACATTTTATCTAAAAATTAGAATTTCACCTCCCTTTAATGGAAAAGGAAAGTTTCCTGCATTAAGTGAATCCCTGACATAGCCCTGTTTTCTCATCATTGAAAAGAACAACAACAGGGACCAGCAGTTAGCATAATGGCTATGTCGCTGGACTCCCACATAGTCGACCACAGTTCGAGTCCCAGACCCAGTGGCTTAAAACTCACGCCGGGCCCGTGTGCATGCGTGCCCAAGATCCCGAGAGGAGAATGGAGGAGAAGGGATTGTGGCGTGGCCATCCCCCCTGGGGGGTGATTTCTTGCTTTCTATCTCTCTGTCTCTCTCTGTCTGTCTGGCGAGCGCATGCGCCCTATAGCAAAAAAAAAAAAAAAAACTCTACCAAAAAAAAGAAAGAAAGAAAGAAAGAAAGAAAGAAAGAAAGAAAGAAAGAAAGAAAGAAAAGAACAACAACAAACAACAATAAAAATCAGACAATTAAGTTTGACTTTAGGAGCCATCCCTTGCCAAACAAGCTTAAGCATGTTACAACTTTGCTCCTCAGCATCTTTCTCTGTGAAGTAGGGCAAACTGTCCCTACCTTAGGGAGGGCTTAGAAGATGAATTAAAGAGGGACCAGCAGTTAGCGTAATGGCTATGTCGCTGGACTCCCATGTAGTCAACTGCAGTTCGAGCCTCAGACCTGGTGACTTAAACTCACGCCGGGCGCGTGTGCGTGCATGCCCAAGATCCCGAGAGGAGAATGGAGGAGAAGGGATTGCAGCGTGGCCATCCCCCCCGGGAGGTGATTTCTCACTTTCTGTCTCTCTGTCCCTCTCTGTCTCTCTGGCAAGCACACGTGTCCTGTAGCAAAAAACCTCTCCAAAAAAAAGATGAATTAAAGAAGTGAAATAACCTTGTTGAAGTCCCTTGCTCACTGTGTGGCAGTTTTAAAGACACTCCATAAATGGTGGTTGCAGTTACTGTTATTATCATTGCGGTTGTTTGGTTTCCTCACTTTTAAAAATGTACATGCATTCATTCATTCATTCATGCAACACTGAACTAGGCTCCAAGATACAGAGGTGAATAAAACAAAGTTCTTCTGAACTTACTTCCAAAAGCAGAGAAGGAATAAATGAGTGAATGAACAACATAATTTTAGATGGTGAGAGGTGCTATATAGAAAAACATGGCAATGTATTAGAGAATGGCTGGTTGAGGAAGGAAAATAATGTAAATTCTTCGGTCAGAGGAGATTTCACTAAGAAAATGGCATTTGTGCTAAAAACTGAATGGCAACAAGGAATCAGTTCAAGAAAGAATTGGGGGAAAATGATAGAGGGGATAAGGCAGAAAAGCAGCAAGTGCGAAAGTCCTTAGGTAAAAATACATTTGAGATGTTAAAGAAAAGAAAGAAGGCACCTGTGCCTACAGCACGGAGAGCAAGGAGAGTGGTTGAGATGAAGCCAGAGGAGAAGACAGGGCCAGACTGAGTGGGCTTGTGAGTCTTGGTGAACAGTTTGGATTTTGGAGGCCAGATGGTAGAGCAACACAACACTTTGCAAGGCTGCCCCATGTAGGAAGCTTCTGTGTTCACATCTGGAGACCTCTCTGAGCACACCAACAATGTAACCATGGTCTGGGTTGCCTGAAGGTGCGGGATGGATCACCACGTGATGAATCTGTTGGGACTGTCTGTCTTTCTGACTTTGTCTCGTCTCTTTCTCTCTCTTTCTACCTCTCTCAATTGTGGAAGAAATAAGTAAAAATTAATTAAAAGAAATTTGGATGTATTTCTAGTGCAGAGGAAAGTCAATGGAAGGTTTTGAGCAGAGACATAATAAGTTTTTGTTTTGTTTGGCTTTTTAATTTGCTATAGTGTGCATGCACTTGCCAGAGAGAGATGGGGTGAGGAGGCAGTGAGACAGCACCCCCCTCCTCAGAAGGAATGGCCACATTGCACTCCCTCCTCCTCCATTCTCCTCTTGGGATTTTATGCATGCACGCACATTTGCCCAGCATGTTTTTCAAGCCACCGAGTCCCGAACTCAAACTATACAGTCAGTTTTGTGGTATCCAGCTACTTTAACCACCTCACCACTGGCTGACCTTGACATGGTGAGCTTTTATTTAAAATTTTAGAAGACAATTTTGTCTTAATGTTGGTCATTGAGGACAAAAGTGAAAGCAAGGCAGTACAACTTGAAAGTTAATAATGCAGTAACCCAGGGTTGAATCACACACCATTTTTTACTTTTCTCAGTTGTTATGAAGAATAAGTTAAAAAATATTAATGAATGTAGGACAATTCCTGGCATAGCGGAGATGTTTTAAAAAATATTTTAATTCTCTTCTTCCAACTCTGTACGATAGCAGAAGTCTCTATTTCCACAAAGAACCCTAAAAGACAGATACAATGCATGCAACTGGATGCCAGAGACTCGAATTCTCATCAAGCGAATGTTGATACAGCAACAGTATAATAAGGCCGAGCGAATGCCAATTTCAGGCTGGTACATATTGTTTTGTGCTGCCATGCTGTTAAAACTCCAAAAACTATTATGCTTGAACATTGTCAACTCATTTTTTTTAAAGTAGCACCGGGACCATAATGTGTTTTGAATTCACAATCTAGGATCACCACTCTCCTCTGGTCCACAGAGAAGATGAAAAAATTTCCAATTTAAAACTATACCAGATTTGTCTTTCAATTAATGCTGAAGGCCACAATCCAGCTGTCTTGAATTAAAGCTGCATGCTTTGTTGCTATCAGCTAATGGATACTATAAAGGGATTGTTGTAAAATAAGTGCAAGGAATACAAAGTTAATTGTAATTCAGATGAGGAATAAGAAATTTAAATGGTGCTAGAGAAGCTCTGGATTAGAGCATCTACAATGTCAGGAAATAGAAAGCAGCATCATGGGAGGATTAAGAACCTAGACTCTAGATCTGGCTCCATGGCCTGGTGGTTAAGGTAGCAGTTACCATGTGACCAACCATGAGGATCGAGTCCCGGATCCAGCAGCTTGAGAAACACACCAGGCACATGTGTAGACATGCCCAAAATCCCACAGGGAGGAAGCAAAGGAAAAGAAAGGATTGCATAGGGACCATTTCCCTTGGAGGTGCTTTCCTCTCCCTCTCTCTGTTTTCTCTGTTTCTCTGACAATCATACACATCCTCTAGCCAAAAAAAGAAAAAAGAATCTAGATTCCAAGGAAAGATTTCCTCGGAGTGGCCCTGTCCTGTCATTTTTTCTCATGTGAGTGACCTTAGGGAAATCTCTTAACCTCTCTAGAAATTGGTTTCTTCATCTGTAGAATGTGAGAATGATAATACCGTACCTCTCTCATCAGCCTGCGGTAAAGATTACCCATGGTCATTTATTCAAAGTGTTTAGTATGATGCTAGCATAAAGTTTAAAGAAATATTAGATATCTACCACTGGCCAGTACTCAGCGGCTCGGCTGAGGAAATTGGAATTATTTATTCTGGAATTGAGAAGAATCAGTGTGTAATTTAGATTTTTATAATGGAAAAAAAAAAAAAAAAAAGGCCACAATGTAATGAGTCCTCAGAGGCTAGAAACTGTGCCAAGGGCTTACATTTTAAAAGACAAAAAAGGGGTGAGGGAGGGATGACACAGATGGTGTGGCGATTAAGGCAACTGGGCTACCGCAAAGCCAACTGAGGTTCAAACCCTGGACCTGGTGGCTTCAAAATCATACCAGTGTGTATGTGTGTCAAAATCTCAAGAAGAGAATGGAGAAGATGAGACCAGCAGTTAGTGTAATGGCTATGTCGCTGGACTCCCATGTAGTCAACCATGGTTCGAGTCCCGGACCCGGTGGCTTAAACTCAAGCGTGTGCGTGCATGACCAAGATCCTGAGAGAAGAATGAAGGAGAAGGGATTGTGGCATGATCATCCCCCCTGGGGGGTGATTTCTCACTTTCTGTCTCTCTGTCTCTCAGTCTTTCTGGTGAGTGCACGCATCCTGCAGCAAAAACCTCTCAAAAAAAAAAAAAAAAAGAGAGAGAGAGAATGGAGAAGAAACTGCAGCATGGCCATCCCCCCTGGAGGGTGATTTCTCACTTTTCTTCTCTCTGTCTCTCTCTGGTGAGCATACCTGCCCTATGGCAAAAAAAAAAAGATAAATAAATAAATAAAAAGGTAAGGAAAGAAAAGCAGTCCCAACATTCAGAAGTTGGCCTGGCACTTACAGGTAGACCTTGTTAATTCCGTTAGACATAAATCATCTCTCAGATTGCCACCTCAAACAAGTTGCTCTGAGACCAGAATAAAATGAGACAAAACAACACTATTTTGTAACTGGAATGGCCCTGTAGCCTACTAGTTAAGGGAGCCAGATCCCATACGACTGACTGTGGTTCAAATTTGAGCCCCGGAAGTCTGAAAAACACACTGGGCATGCGTGCGTGTGTGCCCAACCTCCTGACAGAGTAGAGGAAAGGGTTATGATGTGACCATGCCCTATTGGGGGGGAGGGTGCCTTCTCTGTCTGTCTATCTCTCTTGCAATTGAAAAAAAAAAAAAATGCTTTGGGACCAGCAGTTAGCGTAATGGCTATGTCGCTGGACTCCCATGTAGTTGACCGTGGTTTGAGCCCCGGACCCCATGGCTTAAACTCATGCTGGACATGGATGTGTGCATGCCCAAGATCCCAAGAGGAGAATGGAGGAGAAGGGATTGTGGCGTGGCCATCCCCCTTGGGGGTGATTTCTCGCTTTCTGTCTCTCTGTCTCTCTCTGTCTTTCTGGCAAGCTCATGTGCTCTATATCAAAAACCTCTCAAAAAAAAATTGTTTTAATCTGAAAAAAAAAGAAAGAAAGAAACTACTTAGACAAAAGCAAAGTCACTGTACCTCCCTAAAAACACCAAAATTTAGGGGCTTTTTCTCTCCCAAAATAAATGACTGCTGCTTATTTACTAACTCCAGCTTTATATCTGTGCTAGTCTCCACTCCTTCGAGATAAAATTTATTGAGATATACAATCATAGATTTGCCATTTTTCTGAAAGCATTTTATGTATAGTGAACCCTTCTACAAACCACCCACCCGAATCCCAAATCCTATAATAAGTTCTTTCTTTCAAATACCCTTTGATTGAGACACTCCACAATCGACAAAGTGTTTGTTTTCTCTTGCTGAAAGAAATAATAAATTTGACTTGTTTAATTCTAGGTGTTGACCCAGCGGTTTTATACTGGAGCATATTGACAAAATATCTAGTTTAATTTTTTAACATCCCTGTTACAAGATGTTTTATTTTCTCCACTGAACAAAAGAAGAAACTGACTTTCGGAGAAATTAAGTAACTTTCCCAAGATCTTCCACACAGTAAGTGATAGAAGACGACAGCTCAGGCTCGTAAATGCCACAGTTGTATGCTGGCCTTAAAGGGTGATCGTACATAGCCTGGATAGGAGCCAGTGATGGCTGGGCAGCAGGAACTTGACGGGCAAAAGTGGGGTCTTCTTCACAGGAAAGAGGTAGTGTGAGTGTTGGATAGGGGGACTAATTTTTCCACCAATGAAGGATATTCCTTTTCTAGTTAAAATACACTAAAATAATTTAAAGAGAGTGTGTATATATATATATATATACATATATATATATACACATATATATATACACATATATATATATATGTGTGTATATATATATGTGTATATATATATATATATATATATAGAGAGAGAGAGAGAGAGAGAGAGAGAGATTTTCTTGACTTTGAAAAAAGGTCAAGCCACTTAGAGAAGCAGTTCTCGCTCCTTAGCACTCTATTCTTCTATTATTGGATTCAAAGATAGAGGTCTGTGGCTGAATGGTACTGCCGTTGGCAATGAAGACATGGAAGCCATGATGGCTAATATTATCCTTTAAATCATGGGAAACATTTGCTCATATAAACAAGAAAGGATGATTTATTTTTATATTTCAAATTTACCCTAGTAATTGGATAATCTATGATTTGGTTTTATTATTTTTCAGGCAGAAAAAGGATAACTGGCAAGTGAACATTTAATGGGGGGAATATATAGCCTGCACAATTTAAAAATAAAATCTAACAGTTTGCATGTTTAGCACCTTTCATGCAAGAATCTGAGCATAGTACAAAACTGAATTATGCCTCCTTCCCTTCCCCCACCACCCATGAAGAACCTTTATTTTATGACTGCAGGAAAAGGCTGGTGGGAGCATGACAGACCTTAAGTAGTCCGTTGTGGGGGCACAGTCTGAGTTGAAAGGAGGGCTTGGGCTCATCTTTGGAACAGGAGCCCGCCCACCTATGTTAGCCTGTCTGCAAGGAGGCAAAGGCCCTCCTTCCAATCTGCTCTCTCCCCTTCCCATGCCCCTCCTCCTGGGCACTGTAACCCTTCATCTCCTCCTTTAGGGCCCCACCTCTTCTTTGCCTCAACTCAGGAAGTCATTCAGTTTGATCTAGATTCCTTTGAATGCTCCTCAGAGAAAGGAAAGAGAAAATGTTTGAAGAAAGAGATAAACTTTGAAAAATCATAGTCTTGGAGAATGTACCTCTACAAGATAGTCAGACATTTACATGGTCCCAGTAGGCTTCATCTTAGCTGAGATAATGTGGAACGTAAGCATTTGTTCAACAAATGTTGCTGAGTACCTAGCTATCTAGCCTGTACTACTTACTATTCTAGAGCACATGGCAGTGAACAAGACAGGCAAATCCCTGCCTTCATGGGGGTACATTCTAATAAGGGGAAAGTCAGTAAGAAAAACAAATAAAACCAATTATACAGTATATTACAGTGAGCTACTTGCTACAGAAAGAAATGCAGCTGGGAAGGGAGCTAGGAAGGGGGGAGGTTAGATGTTTAAATGGCGTGGTCAAGTCAGACCTCAGTGAGATGGTGCTGTTTGAGCAAAGATCTGAAGGAAGTGTGGGAGCAAGCCATAGCTATCTGGGAACGGAATATTCTAGACAGATGGCATAGCAAGAACGAAGGCCCTGAGCCAGGAGGATGTCTGGAATGGCTGGAGTATGACTGAAGTAGAGAAAGTAAGGGGATAACAGTAGCAGTCAGAGAGAGCAATACGTAACAGGAGTCAACAGACTGGATCGGGTTCATGCTTCACTCTAAGAACCTGCTTCTTTTTGTTGTGTTGTCTTCCCCACCCCCCACCTCAGATGCAGAACAACTGGGACTTTTTAAAACAAGAGTGATATCATCTTAGAATTAGGGCAAATCTAAAATAGAATAAAGGGGCCCCACCCCATAGCCTAGTAGTTGTGGGAAGCCAGATCCCACATAGCCTACCACAGTTTGAGTCTTAGACTGGTGACTTAAAAAACATACTGTGTGCATGTGAGTGCATGCCCCAAATCCCAATGGGATGGAATAATACAGAACGGATTGCAGTGTGACCACTTTCTACAGAGGGTTCCTTTCTCCCTCTCCTTCTCTCTAGCTCTTTGTCTCTCTGGAGAGCACATGTGTCCTCTGACAGTTAAAAGAAGAAAAAATCAGAGAGAAATAAAGTAAACTAAAGGCAGACTGAAGTGGAAGCAGAGGGACCAATAAGTTCATTGCAGCGATCTGTGTAAAAGATGATGGTGGCTTAGGTCACAGAGGTGGATGTAGAAAAAGGATTAGGATTTTTAATATATATTGAAAGAAGAGCCCGTAAGATTTGCTGACACATTGAATATGGATATGGAGTATAAGAGAAAGAGAAGAGCTGAAAAAGATACCAAGGATTTGGGCCTGAGCAACTGGAAGGATGGAGCAATCTCTAACCAAGATTGAAGAGATGGAAAATGCAGCCAGCTTGGAAGTAAGATCAATAGTACATTTGGATTGTTTCGTTTGAAATACTTATTAGACATCCAAGGGTAAAGGCCTGGAAGTCAGTCGGCCCTACCAATCCAGAGTTCATAAGGAGGTCATGGTTAAAGATACACGTTCAGGGGTTTTCAGCATATTGTTGATGTGTAGAGTCACAAAACAAGAGAGCACCCAGGAAGTGGATGCAGTGAAAGGGAAAAGGAACAATGGCCAAATCCACCAGGTGTTGGGGAGATAAAGAGGGACCTGCAAAGGAAACAAGAGGAGTCATCAGTGAAGTGGAGAGACCAGGAACAGAGTTTCCTGAAAGTTCAATGCAGAAGCAATTTCAAGGAGAAGGTGAGGTGCTTCTGTTGATCTATCAGAAGCATAATGTTAAAAACTGACTGATGAATTTGACAGTGTGGGGTCATTAGCAACTTCAAGGAAAACAGTTTCTGTAAGTGATGGAGGTTTTTATGGGAGAAATAATAGTATATTTGCAAGTGGATGAGAACAACGCAGGACAAGAAAAAATATGCTAGAACAATACCCTTGAATAGTGTGAGAGGATATGGAATCCACTACACATAGGAGGGCTGTCCTTAGACAAGAGCATGGACATTTCCCGTACAAGGTAACAAGGGAGGGAGGATATAAGGCACAGGTGCTAGGAGGTGGTGAATATGATGGAGGGAGTCTATGAGCAGTAGTCTTTTGACTGCATCTATGTTTTTAGTAAAAACAGGAAGTCAAGACATCTCCAGGGACACAAAGGTGCTAGAGTTTTTGAGAAAGGGATCGAAGGGTCTATCTCTAGGCAACTATAACAAAGGAGGTGGTGGGTTGGACCATCTGATCACAAAGAGTTGAAGCTGCAGGATTTCTGGGAGGCGCAGAATGAATGGGCTAGAAATGGAAATGGTGAATTGGGAAGGCATCCACCTGCACTTCCAGGCCCAGTGGGGTGAATCAAAAGAGGAGAACAAAGTCGCCACTGGAGAGGGCTGCAGGGAATGCGGTATGCTAGGAAGGGTTTAGATTTATGTTAGTCTTGCACATGCAGAGCACATGTACACATATACATACATACATACACACACATCACACCACCCACACACACAAACACATACACACATACACATATACATGCACACATAAAACACATGTGCACAGGGACCAGCAGTTAACGTAATGGCTATGTTGCTGGACTCCCACGTAGTCGACTGCGGTTTGCGTCCAGACCCAGTGGCTTAAAACTCACACCGGGTGCATGTGCATGCGTGCTCAAGATCCCAAGAGGAGAATGGAGGAGAAGGGATTGCAGCGTGGCCATCCCCCCGGGGGGTGATTTCTCGCTTTCTGTCTCTCTGTCTCTCTCTGTCTGTCTGGCGAGCACACACGCCCTATAGCAAAAACCTCTCTAAAAAAAGTTTAAAAAAAACACATGTGCACAAAGAGACACCCGTATGTGTACACATGTACACATGTGCACGCGCATGTGCGTGCAAAAAACAGAGAAATATTTCTTTCCACAAAATATGCGTGCATGTGTATTGCACATATAGACACATGCACAACTATACATGTATACATGTGCACAGAGATGAACATGTGTGTACATATACATGCTTGCATGAACATGGACATACACCCTCCTCACACGCACACACACATACAAACACATATGCATGCATATACACAAAGCAACATACAGATGAGTGAATATTTGAATGGATGGACATTACAGTATATGAAATATACCGCATTAAAGCTGAGAGAGGGTTTTTGTTTTGTTTTGTTTTGTTTTCCCATGAGAAAGAGAGAGGCAAGCACCCCAGCAGGGTCCTCATGCTATAATCCATCCCCCAAATCCGCCAAACCATTTCACATGCAAAGGCCCCAAAATGAGAACCTGAGACCCTCCATGTGGATCCAGTTGTATTACCACTACACCACCATTCAGCTCCTAAGCTGGTTTTTAATAAAGAAAACCCACAGAGCTCTTTAAAAGCAAGGAAATCCAACCCATTGAAGGAAAGGGGGTCAAGAAAAACCTCTTTAGGAAAGGATCTTGGGGCAGCCCATGGCATGGTGGTTAATGCAGCTGGATGCCACATGACCAACTACACGGTCTAAGTACTGAACATGGCAGCTTGAGAAACACACTGGGCATATGTGTATGCATGCTCAGAATCTCAGAAGAAGGGAGGAATGGAGGAGAAGGAATTGTAGCATGACCACTCCTCACGAGAGGTGCTTTCTCACTTTCCCTCTCTCACTTTCTTCGTGACTTGTCCAGTGACTGTGCATGTCCTCTGGCAAAATTTAAAAAGAAAAGAAAGAATAAAAAAGAAATCATCTGGGGACCAGCAGTTGGCGTAATGGCTATGTTGTTGGACTCCGATGTAGCTGACAGCGGTTTGAGTCCCGGACACAGTGGCTTAAACTCACACCAGGTGTGTGCGCGAGCGTGGCCAAGATCCTGAGAGGAGAATAGAGAAGGGATAGCAGCGTGGCCATCCCCCCAGGAGGTGATTTCTCGCTTTCTATTTCTCTGTCTCTCTCTCTGTGTTTCTGGCAAGCAACACGCCCTATAGCAAAAATCTCTCAAAAAAAAGAAAAAGAAAGAAAGAAATCATCTGATAAAATGTCCCAAAATAAGAAGGAAATAATATATTAAACTCATAATGCTATCTCTCTGTCCTTTGAATTCACAGTGCTCTCTTTGGAAGTCATTCATGGCCTTTCTACCATACTCATTTGAGTATCCATCTCAAATTTTCTACCAAATTGCAAGGTCCTTGAGGATCTGGATAAGGTTTCCTTTAGTTTGAAATCCTCAGTCAAATGTTGCACCATGCCTAACTCACTGAGGCGCACCTAAATATTTCTCTAATGTGTCAAATTAATTTATAATAATTTTTTATTATTTGAAAGTCTCAAAGTAATGTCTTATAAATTCATTTTCAAAAGAAGCTGAAAAGAGTTTGACCAAATACTGTATTTATTCATAGAAAAATTAAATCAAACACAAATGAGGACTAGTCCTGTAGAACAATGGTTAAGTTGTGCATGGAAAGCTCGATCCCACATAGCCAACCAAGTTCAAGTCCAGGCCCAGTAGTTTAAAAACATGCAGGGCATGTGTGCGTGCATGCCCAAAATGATGACAGGATGGAGGAGTGGAGAAGGGATTGAAGCATGACCGTACCCAACTGCCCAATTAGTGGCCTCTCTCTCTCTCTCCACACCCCCCTGACAAGCATATACAATTACTGACAATAAAACAAAATGAGAATATTGTATTTATTATTATCATTAACTAATAACCACCTTAGAGGCTGAGGTTGAGAAAGAAATGATACGGGTAATTTTATTTAAATGTCCAAAACAACTTTTAGAATTATATGGTGGGAGAGAAAAAAACTAGTATATGATTGCCAGGAAGGTTATTTAAGGCAGAAATATGAGATTAAAAATGCCAAAGGTGTAAACAACTTTAATCTGCTAATTTATTACACATGTCTCTTAGAGCCAAGTTTTATTTTAAGATTAGCTCTTGGATGTTTTCACTGTGTTACTGTGAATGAATCTAAAAACTTTTAACTTAAATGCTATACATATTTCATCTCTTAGGTGTCACTTTATCTCCTCCCAAACCAAGTTGATTTCTGCAACTTAAGCATTATATATAATGTCTTTTTTTGCCTAAAAATCTAGAAGACACTATGACAATACTCAGCCCAGTTTGCATTCCATTCACAGAGTGCTTAAGAGAACAGACTGGTTATAGAAGTAAGTTACTCTTTTATTATTAGAACAGCAATTATGGCGTTAACTAATAAAGATGATTCAGGACCACTTGCTGAGGAAAATCATCCATTCAATCATATACGGAGGAGGTGTTAAGTGTATTATAGATTCCATATTATACACCAGACCCAATTACCTGCAACCCTTTCTTCTCTTACAACCTAAATTCTACATTGATTTCTGAACATATCTAATTCCAACTGCTAACTTAATCCTCCAGCTATATAAGGGAGCACTCTCAATAAAATTTGAGATTCAATCAAGTATTTAAAAGATGATTCACTACCAAAGGTAAGTGGTTTTTGAATAAGACTGTGTTCTCAAACTTTCCAACAAGGCTCTGCTACCTCTATTCCTAAAAACACCGTTCTCCAGTTACACCACCATGAAATGTGACCTTCCTCTCCAGCTGGCACTGAGGTTTAGCCATAATCATTAAAAAAGTACAGGTGTGCTGACAATTCAAGCTAGCACAACAGTGGCCTGGTGTGAGACTTGGTGAATGGGAAGGGGAAATTTACAGGAAGGCTTGCACAAAATTGAATCTTTAATATAGTCTTAATAATGTGAGCTCTTTTGGCCAAATATCTGGCCTACCCTCCCCCAGTGAAACATCATGATTGACGGAGAGTTTATACAAAAATGTATTTCAGGGATAGTGTAGGATTTTAAGGAATGAAGTATGAGTACCAGCCACACATATGACTTGTCCGGGTTGGACTCTGCCTTGTCTGCTTCAGCATGCAGTCTCCAAAAGGATGAACAGTCACTGACCAGTGTCTCTTCACCAGTGGAGGGGCTTTGAATTGTCCTGGTGACCCAAAAGGGCAGAACAAGGACCAGTGATAAGAGGGAGGGGAAGAACTTGATTAGAGACTTGGAAGAACAATGGACATACTTGCCCAGCTTTCCATCACAGGAAGGGTTCACGGATGATCTGCTCGGACTAAATAAAATGAAAGACCTCTTCAAACTCCAAAGTCTTCTTCCAGATCTCCAGACAAGCACTCTATGAGCGTTGATATGTTTCTTGCTGTCTGAGAGTGCGATCCTTTCTCTCACCACTGAGCCTTTGTATGTACCATTCCCTCTGCCTGGGCATTCTTCTACCCCCTTGGCTTTTTAAATATAAGCTTATAGGGGCCAGCAGATGGTGCAGCAGTTATGTCACTGGACTCCCACGTGGATGGCCATGGTTTGGGTACCAGACCTGGTGGCCTGAAAATCACACTAAGTATGTGTGTGCATGCCCAAAATCTCGAGAGAAGAATGGAGGAGAAGGGATTGTAATGTGGCCATACTCCCTTGGGGTGATTTCTCACCTTTCTCACTCTCTCTCTCTCTCTCTCCCACCCCCAAGTGAGTGCAAGTGCCCTAAGGCAAAAAAAAACTTTATATATATATATATATATGTGTATATATATATGTGTGTGTGTATATATATATATATATACGTGTGTGTGTGTGTGTGTGTATATATATATATGTATATACACACACACACATATATACACACACATATGTATGTATATATATATATGTACATATATACATACCAAAAAAAACATAAAGTCAATTCTTTCACTTCCTTTACTTCCTTCCAGTCTTCACTATTCCAAAAACACTGGGTGAGAACACTTCCTTTATATTATTATGGCACTCTAACTTCTCCCATCATGATATTTACTCCATTGATAGTGGATTCTGAAAGGAAGGGTACATGTCTTTGTCACAGTTCTGTGTCCATCATCCACACTAGGTCTGCAGCTTAGCCAGTTCTCAATGAATGCATGTTGAATGACCAACTTTGTTCATGAGAATCCTGCCATTGCTTCCCTAGGAAGCCATTGCACCTAGAAATGGTTCTACCAGAGATAATTTGCCGAGTTTAGTCATACTATAATACTTTATGGTCTCAGGTCCTTTCTCCACTCAAGATGCACTCCCAGTAGAACATCAGCACTGTTCACATGCTATAGAAATATTGCATCCTGTCCATGTCACAAAGGGCTAGCGTAGTTAATTAATATTCACCGAGGCTACATGTGCATAAAAGATCAATACATAAAGTGTAAACATTTATGCCAAAACCATCTTCTGTGCACCACTTATATGATTCAGTTTCTCTTTCTGGGTCAGGTGAACTGAGTTCTATTTGAGTCTTAATGAATAGTCCCACAGAGACTAGTTAGAGCCAGTAAGCATGAGAAAGCCCAAGAAACTCCCATCCCTTCTGCAAAAAAAAAATAATATATATATATATATATATATATATATATATATATATATATATATATATAACCTGACTAGCTGTGATGTGCAAGACCCCTTGCTCAACTAACTACTACCTGCAACTATCTCAGGCAAAGGGACACATAGCCAAGAAACTGTCAAGAGTGTGTGAATATCAATCCAGGATGAACATTACCAATTCAAGGATATCAAACAAACTCACAACTGAAAGAATGACTGTTATGCATAACATTGAAATCTATGATTTTTATCATTTATCATCTTTCTCCTGCTTTTAAACTATGACTGCTTTATGACTATTGGGTGAAAACCTTTTAGACATTTGAAACTAAGTACAGGTTGCTGATAGGAGAAATCAGACAACCTGTGCTTACAGCCCTCTAGGTAGGAGGTACTGCCTCATACCTGGAGAACAGAAATGTTGCACAGTTGGGCCAGCCCAAAGAGTCGTGGTTAAAGTGGCTGGATCCACATGGCTGACTGCATGATTTGAGTCCTGGACCTGGTAGCTTGATAAACACACCAGGCTGGGAACCAGCAGTGAGTGTAATGGCTATGTCGCTGGACTCCCACGTAGTTGACCGCGGTTCACGTCCCGGACCTGGTGCCTTAAAACTCACGCCGGGCGTGTGTGCGTGCGTGCCCAAGATCCCGAGAGAATGGAGGAGAAGGGATGGTGGCATGACCATCCCCCCTGGGGGGTGATTTCTTGCTTTCTGTCTCTATGTCTCTCTCTGTCTGTCTGGCGAGCGCACGCGCCCTATAGCGAAAACCTCTCAAAAAAAAAAAAAAAAAAAAAAAAAAAAAACACCAGGCATGTGTGCCCAAAATCCTGAAAGAAGAGGTAGAGGAGAAATTATTGCAGCATAACCACTCTCCATGACAGATGTTTTCTCAGTTTCTCTCTCAAGTGAATGTAGACACCATCTAGCAAATTAAAATTGAAAGAAAGAGAAAGAAAGAAGAAAAAGGAAGAAAGAAAAAGAATGAAAAGATAAAAAGAGAAAAGAAAGAAAGAGAAAAAAGGAAGAAAAAGGAAGGAAGGAAGGAAGGAAGGAAGGAAGGAAGGAAGGAAGGAAGGAAGGAAGAGAAAAGAGAAAGAAAAAAGGAAAGGAAGAAAGAAAGGATGAAAGAAAGACTCCATGATTAATAATCCCGTGATCAATCTCCAACTGTCTCCCCACTTCCTGATAAATCTCAAACTTGTTCTTTTTCTTTTCTTTCTTTTTTTTAACCATAGGGGATGTGCACTCCCTGGAGAGAGACAGAGTAAGAGAGAGAGAAAGAAAGCAACTCCCAGAGAAAAGTGGTAACACCGTAATCTTTTCTCTTCCATCCATCCTGCTGGGATTTGAGGCATGCACCCGTGTGTTTTTCAAGCCACCGGGGCAGAGATCAAACTGCAGGTGACCATGTGAGACCCAGCTCCCTTAATCTCTCGGCTCCGGAGCCAGCCCTCAGACCTTGTTCTGTCCCCAGTCTTCCTATTCAACTACAATGTTCACTACCCTTACTCTGTGCATCTTCAACACCTCCAGTAAAAATAATTCCAGCCTCATTTCCACTTGGCTGTTATGTACTTTGATCAATGTTTCTCAAACGTTAATATGATTAGAAATTATTTGGGAGAGCTTGTAAAATTCAGGCTCTAATTCAATAGCTCTGGGGTGGGGCCTGAGCTGCTGCTCTTGTAAAAACGTTCAAAGAGCGCAGATATGACTAGTCCATGAATCATTTTTAGAGCAGCAAGGACTCAGACCAAGGACTCAGCCCAGAATTCATCCATCCAAGCAGCTTCAGCAGGTTTGCAAATTTCTGAGATTTAAAACAAATGTTCATATGTGTGGAATTTTCTAGGGAAGGGTTTATAATGTCCATTAGAATCTCAAAGGAACCTGTGCAAAAGTTGGGAACAGTTGGTCAAAGCTGCTACTGTTCTCCTAGCTTTCCAAGTCTCCTTCTGTTCTTCCTCCCCACTCCCTCTCACAAGCTGCTCCTGAGACATTCACCTAGCCATCTCACCAGCAACTAACTGTCATGCCCAACCAGATTTACATTATTTGAGGTGCCTGGTATGCTGTAGATATTCATTTTAAGGAGCACCAGCAAAAAAAAAAAAAAATTTTGATTACAAATAAAAAAAAGAGAGAGATTTGAGATTAATGACTCATAGACACAGGAACTAAAACAGCCTGATGTTGGCGAAGAAAATAATTTGGGGAAGCAGCAAGACCTGAGGTGAAATTCTAGCCCTATATCTGCCTGCTTCTATGACTCTCCGCCTTAGTTAGTTTCTCTATGCTTTAATTTCCTCCTTCAAATAAGACCTATTTGTATATCTTTTGTGAAGATAAACTAGCAAAGACAAACTTCTTGGTACATGGTGTTTATAGAATTAATTAGCTACCTATCCTCCTCCTCTTTATTATAGTAGAAGAAGAAAGGTAAATGAAGATCTAAATCATTAATAATTAACTTAAAAAAAAAAAACAAGATCTAATTCATTAAGATCACATGAAAAGAAATCCTTTTCCTGACTTTGATTCTTAATAATTTTTTTAAAAAGGTGTGTTTATTTGTTCTTTGGTTTTTGCCATAAGGTACATGTACTCTCTGGAGAGAGACAGAGACAGAGAGAAGGAACGTGAGGAATCACCCCCAGGAGAGATGGTTACATCGCAATCCCTTTTCCTCCATTCTCCTCTCAGGATTTTGGTTATGTACATACACATACCCACTGTGTGAGTTTCAAGTCACCAGGTCCAGAACTCCAACCACAGTAGGCCATGTGGGAGTCTGCCACTCCACCTGCTGGCCTCAAGGTATATTTATTTTTAAAAGATATTTTAAAAAGATGTTTAAATAGCTTTCTTCTAGGGTCTAAAATGGACTAGAACTGAGAGTTTTGGAGAATTCTTTAAGGAAAAATAGGAATTCTCATACCACATTTCAGTTTTTCTTGATTTGAGGAAATTGTGTTAGAAAGTGCTTGTGTATCTGATTTTAATACAGTACTATAAAACTGTTCTGAACTTTAAAACAGACTGGGTAGGAAAAATATTCTCCAGGGGTAACATGATTTCCTGTGTGAAGAATTGGGCGTAGGGACTTTTGATCCTAAGCCTTTCAGATATGACATCATAAAAAAAAACTCTATTAGGTTCCTTATCATACGACTAGTTGGCCCTAATTAGCACATTTTCATTGAGCTTTAGCACAGTTAATCACTGTAGAACTAATGTAAAACATCCCCCATTTTCATGCTCAGTGTGATATTACACCTACACTTGTTTGTCTCAGAAAGCTAAGCATTTAAAAGATTTCATGGCCCAATAAGGCCTTTAAAGGCATACTTATTTTTCTATCATATTCTATTTTTAAAAAACTACTGAAGGAATTTTGAAGAAAAGCAATCTTTTTGGACCAATTTGTCAAATAATGAGAGTTCAAAGCTCTGGTTATCTCTTATTCTAAAACACTCTGTTATCCCTCAAGGATAAATGTTTCCATTTCTGATAAGGTCCTGGTCCAACCCAAATTATAAGCAAAGGAAGTCTTGGGGGAGAAATGTGTTTACTTATTTTTCCACGTAACATCTTCAAAGAAATTTAAAGGAAGGAAAAAAAACTATTCCTAAGGATATCTTCCAGAAATAAAAAACCTAGTAAGACATTTTCCTCATCCTCCTAAAACAATCTTTATCTCCAAGGAAATTGAACCAACATAAGATCCTACCATTCAAAGCAATGTTTTTCCAAAAGAGTTGTACGTATTCATCTAATATAAATATCATCTGTGGAGCCATTTTTTATACCCCCAAGATTCACATTAAAGCTAGTTTAAAAATAATTTGCCATTTACATATGTTTTCACTAAGTTGAAAGTCAAAAGCTCTTCCACCCTTGCCATTCCGGCAACAAAAGACAGAGCCACATTATCTTAGGGGTTTTATTCAGCAAGATAGAGTGCTGAGCCTGTGAAAGAGATACGCTTCTTTTGGTGAAGGGTTAAAAGAGGACACTGAACCACCCTCTGGAAGTCATTAAGTTACAAAGCCCCAAGAAGATAAAAGTTTCCATTTTCTAAAATGTAAATCAAAAACATATTCATTAGTATTGCAAAACAAACATGCAAATCTTCACCACTTGAAAAGCTCAGCTAAATATGTACAAGGGCTAAACCCAAAAATACATCTGGTCCTCGGTTACAGAACTTGCTTTTTTGGTTTTATCTAAAGAGTTTGTCTGTCTTCCATGGTTGGCTTCTTGGATTATTGCAATTCATAATAAGCCTTTTAGCTAAGGATGAAATAAACAAAGATAAAGTCTATGTCCTAGTTTTAAATGGTCCAGATGGGATGATTTTTCCATATGTTTAGCACACCCACTGTTTATTAATCATTGCTAGCAGAGCTTAGAGGATTACTGGGTTTATTGCCTGGACAAGGGCTAAAATTTACAGTTTGTATCATTTCTGCACACCTTTTTAATATTCTATCTCTCGAGTTGTCCTTTATGCTTAATTCAGGTTGGATGTGTGTTCATATCCACATGTGCGCGTCTCAGTATCTGTGGGATGTGCTTCAGGGTAGAGAATTGCAGCCAACTGATCAAGAGGAGGTTTTTGTGCCCAAATTTGGATACAATATCAGTCTGAAGGAATGTGTTACATCATAACAATGACAATGTGGGTAAAACTGGCAATACTTGACTCACTACCCTTTACAGTGATTTACTTGGTGTCTGGCAATCTGTTTTTCATATGATGTTTGTTTCTCATAAACAGTTTCAACATGGGAGAGTATGGTGTCAAGATAACAGTCATATCGTTCGTCATTGCAGAACAACCATGGGGCTTGCCAAGAAAAGAAGGTCCTTTTATCTTGAGCTCTTTACAAGTACTTGCGTTCTGGTGCTTGTTTCTCCTCAACATGCAGTATTATGTTGTTGAATCCTGACCACCACGGCCTCAGTTATGTTGTCATTTTGATTTACCTTACGAATGAAATGAATTCCACGGAAGGGTCAGCACGGGGAACAGTGACGGAAAAAAGAGAGAGGAGGAAGAGTTCCTGAGACCTGTGTAGCCACTGAGTGGGGCCAACCTGAAGCAGTGAGCTAATAAACAACAAAGGCATCCTGATTGTTTCCTGTTAGTTCTGGGATGCATATAGTCTTAGATCAAGTACGTTGTCTCTATTTCCATCAGCTCACCAAGTTCTTCAGTATAGTTTTAGTTTTAAAATGGTTAACAAAGCAGTTGAAGGGGGGATAAAAAGGAAAACCCTCTGTCTTTTTATATCATAATCATAAAGCCACCTCGTCAATCCAAGAGAATTCTGACAGAAGGCTTCCATATTTGGAACACCCCCTAAAACTTGGAAGGAGAAAAAAGAGGGGAGATATTCTTTAAATTTTCTTTTAATAGAATTGCTTAAGACAGTTAATGTAGAAAATGTTCTATTAATCATGTATGCTTTTTATAGTATTTTTACATGGGTTTTGAGATGAGGTTTTATATCTTTAGCAAATACAAGAATGGAAGGCCTCCATAAAGCTTAAGAATAGGCAGCTGTGGGCACAGAAAACTGAATATTCGGTCATTCAAAGAAGGCTTTGACATCACTCTGTTGGAGTATTGTGTACAATAATTAAGCTCTGATTAATACTCTGGGAAACCTACACAAAGAATCTTCTAGTATCTTAGTTTGTGTGGCTAGAAAATCTGCTCTATCGAAAATTTTATTGTCGGCCAAATTGGTACCCAGCCTCTTCCAAGGTGGTAGACTAAACCAACTTTTCTATTCAAAGAAAAAAAGTATGTTAATGTTTCTAACCAAGAAAGAAAAAAATTGTTCCTTTCAGGGATCTGGTGCACACAGAGCATATCTTAGAAGAAAGAAAAATGGACTTAGATAAAAGTTCAGCAACCTCCTCAGAATGTTTTCAGTAGAAATAAAAAGGAAATTTCTAGAAGGTCATTATCAAGTGATCCTTAAAAGAACTTACAGCATGGGGTCTGCAGGTGGTGTGGTGGTTAAGGCAGCTAGACTCCCACATGGCTGACCACAGTTCAAGTCCCAGACCTGGTAGCTTGCTTTCTCACTTTCTCTCTCTCTCTCTGATCAATTTTAAAGAAATAAAGCAAAATAATGACAATGAATAAAATGAAATAAAATAATTCTTTTTTTAAAAAAAGAACCTACGACATGTATGGCAAACTGCTAAGTTTATGAGTTTTGCAGAAAAACATAGAAAAAGACATGGCCTCTTTATGAAAATAGGCCATTATTACCCACCAAAGCTGTATTCTAGGCAGAGGAATGTTTTGCCTTTATTGAGCAGCAAATAACTTAGAAACTTAACCAATATTCATGATGGCTTTATTTATAGCTTCCTATCCCCAAAGCAATTGTATATATAGATATAATACCAGAAAATCTGGATAATCACAATAATACAGCTTGTTTGTTTTTTCTTACTCAGTAAAGAGCTAAACTTAGGACCAGCAGTTGGCATAATGGCTATGTCGCTGGATTCCCATGTAGTCGACCATGGTTCAAGTCCTAGACCCAGTGGCTTAAACTCACACTGGGAGCATGTGCGTGCGTGCCCAAGATCCCAAGAGGAGAATGGAGGAGAAGAGATTGCAGCGTGACCATCACCCCTGGGGGGGTGACTTCTCAATTTCTGTCTCTCTGTCTCTCTCTGTCTTTCTGGTGAGCAGAAGACGTGCCCTATAGCAAAAACTTCTCAAAAAAAAAAAAAAAAGAGCTAAACTCAGCAATTATATTAAGCAAGAGTAAATTTTGAAGGGGTAATTGAACAGTGTTTATGTGACTTAATAGCTTAATCAAAATGCCATCTGAGACAAATTCATGGTCTTGTCCTCAAAATTCAGATTCTCCTCCCTATATATGTTAATAGACACTCAAAATCGTGTAGTTGAAAATCCATAGTTCATGCACATATTAATCACCAAATCCTATCCATTCTCCCTGCAAAATGTTCCCTCTCTCATCTAATTCTTTGCTTTCGTTCCTTATGGTAACATTACAATTCAGGTCCTTACCACCTACTTAGATCTTTGCCATAGCTGTCTTTACGTTCACACTGGTTGCTTCTAATCGCTCCTCATAAATATAGACCACTAACCAAAATAATTTTGCTAAAAAATCTAATTTATGCTGTCATAATCCTGCTGGGAAGTGGCTATACATACTCGACTGATGACAGGACAAAAGGTCCTTAAGTCAGTAACATTCAAGCTCATAGAAATATAGCTCACTTCCCAACCAACACTTGGCCTTGCTGCCCTTCTTTATTCCATATCAATTTCTTACTCTTTATTTCTCAATTTTCCTTCTTTTATGTCCGACCAAATCCTCCCTACTTCAGTTCTAGTTCAGGTCAATTCTGTTCCATGGGGCCTTCCCCACTTTCAAAGTTCCCATTGATATCTCCCTTTTTCTGGACCACAAAAACTCAGTATGATTGACTATCCTGTAAATAGATTATAACCATACGGTGCCTTGTATTATTAATCATAGTTTATATCTATTTTCTGTTTTCTTCACTTAATTTTTTATGCTCCTGGATGATAAGAATTATTTCTGAAATGCACCAATAACTAGTACATGGAGTGCCTGCTATAGACCAGGCACAATGTTAGGCACCTTCCTAAGTTATGTCACTAGCTCTAGAAAATAAACACCATGGAGACACATCTGCTTTGCTCACACAATGCCTGGCAAAATGAACATGTAATATGTAATATAATTCTCTAGGTTCCAGTGCCTAGATCAACAGTTAGTGCCCCATTCTGAAAATAACTCAAATGCAACCTCAAAATTTATAATTGTATAGAAATGTCTAAGAAATATATAATATATAGAGTGTAATAGTTGATGGTCAGAAAAATTATTCTGGTAGAATGAAAATATTCTCTCTCCATCTCAGAAATGGCTCACCAGTTTCATTGGTTCATTTTGTGTTACATAAATGAGCTTTTGTGACACTTCATTATTTTACTGTGATTTTCCACGGCTACGCCTATGGGTTTCAGACACTTGTTAGAATTTCTGAGAGGACTGGCTACAGCTCAAAGTTCCTGACTAGTCATTGATGTCATATGAAAGTACCTGACTAGTTTATATACCATTTAACAATAGTTATTTTCATTTACTTCCTGTCCCATAGTTTAGTTAAACTTGGGAAGAAATAAGGTTCCCAAGCCACTTCCACTGCTTTGCTCTTCACTTCCATATTTTACCCTTCGGTCTTAAAAGAACTCTTCTCCCACTGTAGCAATATAAAAGCATTCCATTGGGAAGAGCTGAGCTGCTCCCTGACAGGCAAAATGAAAGGAACGCTGAGGCTGAAAGCTTTTATTGAATTAAAATGGAAGTTCAGAGGTCTAAATAACCCAGATTGCTTATCTACATGGGTAAGATTTTCCAGATAAACTCCACCCAGCACTTAACTTACATTTTTCACAATAGTGAAAGCTATGGATGCCAACTAAAATGAGAAATTGTAAAGGCAAACTTGGCCCGGTAGGGAAATATATTTTACCCTACCACATTTTTACATTTGCATACATGGCACCCTTCAAAGCCAGGAGTTTATATTTTCCCACCAAGGCTCAGCATGTGTGAAAAATGCTTTCCAAGAAATGAAGACTGGCTAAGAAGCAAATGCAAATATGGATTTGTGGGCAAACATACGCAGTTTAACCTGAACTGAGATCTCTTCTCTGTATTTTGGATGAGCTTGACGATAACCCAAGTCTCCAGATAGGAACTTTGAACCTCAAAATCTGAAAATCAATAGTATAAGGAAAGAATCAAAAAAAAAAATCTTCTCAGTAATGAATACGCTATAATAAAACTAGGAAAAAGAGAAGTTCTGTAAGAGGTAATATACTCAAGATTGGGAATTATTTGCTAGTTCATTTTTCTATGAAAAAATTTATCTCTGTGGCTACAAGTAATCCAAGCCTTCTGACTCCATAAAGGTAACTTCTTCCTTAGAAAAAGAAGAATATGAGAATTCTACCCCTCTGGGTGCCAGCAGGTGGCATAGTGGTTGAGGCGCTGGACTCCCACATGGCCAACCATGGCTCGAGTCCCAGACCTGGCAGCTTGTTTTCTCACTTTCCCTCTCTCTCTCTATGTCTCTCTCTGGTGAGCACACATGCCCTGTAGCAAATTAAAAAATAATAATAATGATAAATAAAATTAAATAAATCGTTCTTTGACAACAAGAAAAAAGAACTCTACCCTTCCGATTTCCAACTCTTAAAGGATGCTCAAAGTAAAGATATGGACAAAGAGTACTGAAAGATATGGTCATATTTACCTACTACTTCCTCTTCCCACCTTCCTAAAAGTCTTTTTATAAGTTTTCAAAAATATATGCAGGTTTAGTTCTTAGAAGCTATAAGCTTATAGCATGTAACAGAACCAGAAAGCAGTAGTTTACATGGGCTGAAAAACATGGAAGATGTTGGGAAAGTTGCTACACTAGACTATCTTTCCAGGGTGCTGGACCTTGACATACATTATCTCATCCCTGAGCAACTTAGAATGATTTATGCTCAGTGGCATTCGTTCCTTTTCCCTGTCTCTTCAAAAAACAAAGGAAAAAAGATGTCCAAGAAAGATTACTTAGAGATTTGAAATTTATTTAATGCATGGTTATTTGCCTACATATGGCCTAGGCCTGTACAGTACAAACTGCCAAGTATCTTCAAAGTTCCCAGTGTGATTTTTTTGTACCTTTGTTGTTGTTTTTTTTTTTTTTTTTAAACTGACCCAATCTTTTGTTTCTGTAAAATCTAAAATTTTTGGTACGATTTTAACTGATCTAGTGAGATGTTGTATAGCAAATAGGCAAGCACTGATAAACCAGCAATTTGCCCACATGGATGTGAAAATCAAACAAGAAATAGAGGTATTCTCTACTCAAGGCAGAATGTCTTTCCAGTGGTCATTTTGTTTTTAGCTTTTAGGCAAGTAACGTTTTATTTGGAACAGCTTCAATTGCCCAACATGAAAAATGACAAATGCACTTAAGAGTGGCATTGTGCCCCCAGCCCAGGGTCCTAAGAAATAAACAAACTTTTCTGTGGTGTGGCATGGTGCCAATCCATGATGGGCAAGCCAGAATCCTGAATAAAGGCTGTGCTCATCAAGTCGGTCTTTCCCTTATCAAGACGAGGTTTTAGGCTCTCAGATTTCAAGGATTTGTTTTGACTTTCAGTTGTCTTAGACTAGCACAAGTAGCTCTCACATGTTTTGCCTTGGGCGTTAATTAATATGGGTAAAAAACACTTCGAGGAGAAAAAAGCAAAATCAATTAACCAATAGGAGCTATTTGTTAAGTACTCACTATGTGCCAGGTACCAGGCTCAATGCTCAAAGAACACAAAAGAATAAGCAATATGGCTTCATCCTGAGTTTCTCACAGAGCTAATTAAGGACCAGAGCTAAGAGATAATAACAATAAAATACAAGTTAAGCGTCAAAGTATAGTCAGGCAAGTTGGTGTTTTAAGAGTCAGAAGTGTCTGGGTCAGTTAAGAAAGGCTGAAGAAAACAAATAGGATTGAACTGAATCTGAAAAGAAAAAAAGACCAGACCAGTGGAAAAAAGAAGACGGCGCTTCCTGGCAACAGGTAAACATGTAAAAATGAGTTGTGCTGAACCTCACCAAGTCATAATTAGAACCTGTACATATTCTTCTTTTCATTAAACTTAATTGAAAGCTGTTTAAATATTTATTAAATTTATATATATATACATATATATATATATAAACATATATATAATTTACATCTTTACAATGTACAACATGGTTTTTCCCAGCACAAATCACGAATACAGTGCATATCAGTCAAAACAAAGACATTACCATAGACGTTATCATCAGCAAATCATTTTTGTGTCAATTAAATGTAGTATTTGTTTTCTCCTTTATCTCCTCCCTATCACCCCCAGTATCCCATTACCCCCTACCCCGTACTATCTCTAATATCTACAGTTGCCTCCGTGTTGTTATACCTTCAGTTTCTGCTATAGAGCATAGATATTCAGTAGATATTGAGTAGAGACATACAAATATCTTATTTACTAGGGCCAACAGGTGGCGTGGTGGCTAAGGGCGCTAGACTCCCACATGGCCAACTGTGGTTGGAGTCTCAGACCTGGCAGCTTGCTTTCTTTCTCTCTCTCTCTGCCTCACTCATTTTGTCCCTCTCTGATCAAATTAACATAAATAAATAAATAAATAATTCTTTCTTAAAGAATTGTTTAAAGAATTATTTTATTCAATAATGCCCATGAAAGGGAAGAAGCATTTAGATAAATCAACAATTAGGCTGAGATTGACAAAAGATGAGCAAACAACATTACAAGTGGTAATGGGCACTGCCAGAATAGGAATGTAAGGGAAAGAAAAAATAATTACCTATTAAAAATAATAATAGAAAGAAATACAGTGCCTGTGTTCCATATTTGGTCTTAAACGTAGATTCTTTCAGACTCCCGTTAAAGAGGAAATGTGAAAATCCTCATAGTTGCTGACAAAGCTTCTGGTAAATTCTGGTAAAGTCATCAAGCGCTGCATCTCAAGGCCTAAAAAACTAGCTGTGGCTATAATAGGTGTTCAGCTAATACATGTTAAACTAAGGCACACTTCAAGCTGATCAAAATGTGGTCATTTGGGAGTCATCGCTTCTTCATTAATGTCTTAATTAACTGGTCTAGATCACTGACTGATCACTAGCTGGACAGAATATAAGCCTCTTTCATTCTCATATCCTTAGCAAATGAAGCTATAGTTCTCCTTCCAAATATTTAGAAAAATATTAGAGAAGTATTTTCTTATAACTGCTTTTAAATGTTCACCTTCGCCATGATTATAAATATACCTTTTTGGTTGACTTTTTGGACAGAGAGGACTCAGATACCCCTTATCCCACTAGGTTCCTAATATGCTTTGTTTTGTTTTTTTTTTAAGAGATATTTTTGCTATAGAGTGTGTGCACTCTCCAGAGAGACAGAGACAGAGAGACAGAAAGCAAGAAATCACCCACCAGGGAGTAGGGCCACACCATAATCCCTTCTCCTCCATTCTCCTCTTGGGATTTTGGGCATGCACACACATGTGCCCAATGTGAGTTTTAAGCCACTGGGTTCAGGACTCAAACCACGATTGACTATGTAGGAGTCCATGGATGTCAACATTGCGCCATCTGCTGGCCCCACCTAATGTGTTTTTAAGTTCTTGTATGAGAAGAAATTAGTCTATGAGGTGGGGGCGAAGCTGACCTCGACATGTTGACTTTCATTCATTGACAAAGATCTGAGATCATGAATTAGCGGTGTACTATCAGGGTGGCACTAGCTTAGAAAAGGTGTGCACAGAAATGAATTTAAGTCTGTCTCTCAAAGCAATAATTTACAATAGAAATTATACAATGTTCGAAGGAGTAATTGAGCCCATTAGAAATTAAAAGAACAATGTGTGTATGAACTAATGAGCAGATTTATTAGGGGAAATACACAACTGAAGTAGGAATTATTGAGCCAGCAAAGAAACTATGGAAAAGATTGCCCAATTACAAGCTGTGCGTTGACTCTGAGACAACCATTCTAGGTGTCCCAAAGAAACTAGCTATTCAAACCTGGTTTGGGCTGCTCAGATCCTTTCTTTTGTAAATGAAGTTACAGACTCCAAGCCCACATGTGCTACCAGTTAAAATGTGGGTCTTGCCAAAGATAAGAAAGTCAAAAGCGAAGAAGAAACTCATGTCAAGTCAATAAGCCTGCACTCATGTAACCATTCTAAGTTTCTGAGTTTTTAATGAATACATTCATGATTCATGACCTCTACTTTGTACTCTCCTGGCACGCATATAAGCTGGGCATTATTCAATTTCCTATCTTCCATATCTCGATTGAGCAAGAGTCATGTGCAGAACCGTCAGGAAAGTCCACTGCTAGGTCCCATGGATGCAATTATGAATAAGCCTTTGTTGCTACTCTTGAGATGCTTAGTATAATGGAAACAAGCAAATCAAAGGTGGTCTCTCTGGCCATGGGCTTAGAACTGAAGGTGGATATTAAGGCACTTAGGCCACCGATTGCAGTGCAAAAGTAACACAATGCTCTGTGATGCTGAAGCCACATGAGAAGGTCTAGGTTCATATCCTAACGTCTCCCTGTACACCCTGGGTATGTGTATGCATGATTCTCGTTGGTTAGGCTGGAGAGACGACTGCTGTATGAAGACCCTTTTGGAAGTACATGTTCTCTCTCTCTCTCTCTCTCTCTCTCTCTCTCTCTCTCTCTCTCCCCCCCCAACCCCCGCCTCTTCTCTTTCTCTTGGAAGAAACAAACTGGGACCAGTAGTTAGCGTAATGGCTATGCCGCTGGATTCCCATGTAGTTCACCACGGTTCGCGTGCCGGACCCGGTGGCCTAAAACTCACACCAGGCACGTGTGCGTGCGTACCCAGGATCCCGAGAGGAGAATGGAGGAGAAGGGATTGCGGCATGACCATCCCCCCTGGGGAGTGATTTCCCGCTTTCTGTCTCTCTGTCTGTCTCTGTCTGTCCGGTGACAGCACTCGCCCTATAGCAAAAACCTCTTAAAAAAAAAAAAAGTTATTTTAAAAAGACATTTAAAAGTAAAAATGGGCCAGCCCTTTATAGCCTAATGGTCAAAGGAACCCAAATCCCACATGGCTGACTGTGGTTCAAATATGTGGCTTGGTGGTTTGGAAAACATACAAGGCATGTATTTGTGCATGTCCAAAAACCCAATGGGATGGAGAAATGGAGGAAAGGGGATTGCAGTATGATCAAACCTCATTGGGGGGATGCTTTCTCCCTCTCTTTGTCTCTCTTTCTCTGGTGAACACATGCACCCTCTGGCAATTAAAAAAATTAAAAAGGAAGCAAGAACAACACAAAAAGTTATGGCATGAATGAACTAATATCAGGGGAAGGTTGAACCTTCTGGGCAAACAAACATGTATTTCTCTTTTGAGAAAATTGACTACAAAGAGTGTAGAAGGGAGTGAGTATGAGATTGGGCAGGGAGAGGTTGAGACAGACCCACCCCCTTCCCAGTCCTGTTCGGTCTTCAGTGACTTTCCCACAGGTATTATTCTGATACCACTGAGAGAGTAGAAGCAGCTGGGAGACTGCCAGGATTACTGTTCATCTTTGTCTTTGTAGCCACACCCAAGCCCACAATGAGAGAACTCCCAGGCAGAGATGCCAACTTTAGACACAAAGAATAATGCAGCAGATACAGAAATAAGACTGGGGAGAAAGAGGAAAGGGCTGGTCAGATAAATAATCAGGGCAGTCTTTAATGAGGCCTGGTAATGCCTAGTTCAGAGCTTCAGGGAGTAACTGTCATCAAAGATTAAACCATCCCTGGGTTGCCTTGCAAGATAGGAGGAACACTTAAGGAACTGACTCATTAACAGGTCACGCTGACCCTTGTTAAAACTAGAAAGATAGCCATATGGCCTCTAGTTTTCTAAAATCACCAGGTCTTCCCTTTGCACAGTTACTCCTAAAATGTAGATGGCACTCTGCTGTATAAATGAGGCTTTCTCAACTCTCCTTTGATCACTAGCTGGACAGAATATAAGCGTCTTTTATTCTTATATCCTTAGCAAATGAAGCAATAGTGCTCCTTTCAATTTTCATGAAAAACAAGCACTTTGGTTCTTTCAGATCTTCAAGTCATTCCACTTATTTGGCACTGCTAGCTTTTTTTCTCCCCCTTAGGAATTATTTATTTGTTATTATTATTTTTTAAACGTTTCTTTTATCATTACTATTTATACAGTCAATCGCTATACATCATTTAGATTGTAAAGAGAATTTATCCAGCATGAAATACACTTCAGACCAGCCCAGTAGAGAATACTACACACATCATCATTGACAGGTAATAAACCATTTCTGTGTTCACAAATGTCTTACTTCTCTATTTTTTCCCTAGACTTCCTTCCCTACATTCTTCCCCTCTCCCACTCTTCTTCCACTTTGTCCCCAGTGTCCATACCAATTTTTAATGCTTTTATGTCCTCCAGTCTTTCAGTCTCTGCCATACAGTGCAGACATTCAGTAAACGTTAAGTGGAGACATATAATGTCTCTCTTTCATGGCCTGACTTGCTTCACTCAACAATAAATCTTCCATATTTGTCCACTTTCTACCAAATGCCAGGGTCTTGTTGTTTTTTTATGGCTGAATAGTATTTCATGGAGTATATGTGCCACACTTTTTCAATCCATTCATCTGTTTGTGGACATTTGGTTTGGTCTGATGTGTTAGCAATCATGAATAATGCTGCAATAAACATAGATGTGCAAGCTCTTTTATAACTGAGCATTCTCCTGTCCTTTAGGTAGATACACAGGAGTGGAATTGCTAGATCATGAGGAACTGAATAAATAACTCTCTAAAGAAGATATATGAATAGACAAAAAGCATATTAAAAAAATGCTTTTTGCATTCTCATCATAAGGGAGATGCAAATCAAAACCACAATGAGATATCACCCAACCCCAGTCAGAATGGCAAAGATTAAAAAAATAATAATAATTAGTGCTGGTAGGGATGTGGTGAAAGGGGAACTCTCCTATATGGTTGCTGGAAATGTAAATTGGCCCAGCCACTGTGGAGAACAATGTGGAGGTTACTCAAAGACCTTCAAATTGAACTGCTAGCTTTTTAAGCCTGATGCTTCTGAACCAAGGTTTGTGTTCATGATCAGTTTAGATGAAAAGATGGCTACCACCAAAAGAAGACTCTCACATTCACAAGGACCCCTCCACTGCCAGTCATTCCTTTCCTATTTGTTTCTGTAAGAAGGCATGACAGATGCCGTTCTAAACCTCTGATCTCACTTACCTGCATGCTCCATACATTGGGACATACGTCTCCTCTCTCTTCCTTCCTGACTTCCTTGGAACAGGCTGAAGGCCACAGCTGGGGCTCATAAGCATCTTGTGACCATCATTTTTACCTCATGAGACTGACCCACATTCAAGGCCATTCCAGAGGTATGAATTTGTCCCCTCATCAGTATCACAAGATCAGGGGCACTGCACTTAAATGCACTTTCTTATTGATTCTGGTAATCCATAACCTAATCTGTTATTGAAATTTCCAAACAATGTATGTAGACACCAGACCCTTGCCTTGGTGATGGGAAATCTGCATTGCTCTTCGAGTGATTTATGCATGCCTTGATGGCAAACATATATAACCTTGCCTTATACCCACTGACCATGCAGATCACTCACCAACTGGCCATCATCAGTGCATCCCTGTCCTAAACGTAAGTAAATAAATTCATGTCTATCTGTGCTGTACTTTCAAATGACTTCTTTGAGATTGGTAGGCATTATGTTCACCTTGGGACTTCTGCCTTACACCCTACAAGAAGAAATGACAAATATCCTATTACACTTCTAATCTCATTAACCTGCTCCAACTTCCTCTTTCCTCACACATTTCCACCATCTCCCCAATCACCATAGGTCCCATCCTTATTGTCATAAGTTTCTCCAAACTAGCAAAAGATGTCCCCAGCTTAAGGCTTATTAATACCTTGGCTCTCTAAGGGTACTAATTCAATAAGTAATTCTTTTATATAAGTCCCTGTCAAGGTACTCTACTCTGAATTACAAACAAAAAATATCACCATCAATATGCCCTTGCTTTCAATGAATGAACAACCTAGCAGGAATATATATATATATATATATATATATATATATATATATATATGTATAAAATGAGATACCATCATAATTAGTATTCACAAGTTGCTTTGAGATTTGACAAGTATTTCCTCATTTATTATCTTGTTTAATTCTTTGGAAAATGCTGTGAGATAAGATGATTTTCAGCTCTCATTTTATAAAGGAGAGTGTTGAAGCTCTTGTAGCTGAATGAGGAGATTTATCAATAATAGAGCAGCAACCCAACTTAAATCCAGAAATTCCAACCCTGAACCCTTTGTTCCTTCCTTAGTCGGGATGATGTAAGAAAAGTACAGAGAAGGTGTTATTGGAATTCAGAGGAGGAAGCACCATGAAAAACTAGAATGCTCTCAAAACCACATCACAGATGAGACTCTCCTGGGGGCATCTGGCTGCAGTGTCTCCGGTAAGTGGTTTATCAGATAGTTGCCTCAAGTTCAGCTAACAGGGTCCTTCTCTAGAGTTGCTTCTCTGTCACACAGACGAGCCATTGTGATCTCACCATTATTCCCAATAGCCAAATTTAACTTCATAATCGTCAAGGTCTTAAGGTTGCCAGATTCCCGTTGAACAACAAAAGGATGGTGAATCACCACATATCAGTAGAGGTATGAAAGGTAAAAAGAAAGGGATAGGTCCAAATGCCTTAGGATGACCTGCCCCTCTCTAAACCAGGAAACTGTAGCCTCAGAACTTCATTTTTTTCATTCAACAAATATTTAAGTCCCCATTTTATGCAAGCCATTGTGCTAAAGGTTCAGGTTACAGAAGTCACCAAGTTCACCATGTGAAGCACATGCATCATGCATACATGCCTGCCTCTGAATTGTACAACACACATCTGAGACACAGTGATTCTGAACACTGAAAGAAGCCACTGGCAAGTCGTTCCCATTTAACATAACCCTGTCTATAATAGACTCCTGACAAGTTGAGTCCTGTTGTTCAGTCCATGGTGTCTTATAATCCAATTCTCCAAACAAAACTTTGTTCTCAAAAATTTTCTGACCATGCACTTTGGGAATTCCTGCTTTGATGGACTTCCAAGCCCTTTGGGGCCTCCTTGGGAGGTAGCGACAGCAATGTCAGATATGTCCCTCCTCCTGCCCCAAGCAGCTTTCTCTCTGACCTTGTTGGAGAGATGGTAATCACTTATTTGAAAACCAAACCAAAACTCACCATAACCTCCCAACTGCTGATAAAAAAAAAAAAGTTAAAAGGCAGCTTTGTTAGATTTTTTTTTTCTTCTGACATTTCCTCTCTCATCCAGGAAAGAAGTAAAGATGGAAAGGCTTCCCACTGAGCAGGAGTGGAACAGAGCTGCTCTTTCAGTCTTCTATTTTCCATCATCCAGGTAAAGTCCTTCCTGGTCTACAAGTCCCAGCAATTAGGCTATGGAAAAGTGGGCTGCTCATTGTTCAAAAGAGCCTGACTTTTCTGATTTCTCTCCTCTTTAGCATTTTGTTTTCTGCATTGTTCAAGATACAAGAGCAAATGAGGTTTAAAAACAACAAGCAAAACAAACAAATAAAACACTAATGTCTCACTTTTACTAAATTTATACAGACACTCAGGTCTCTAGAGCTGACCTGCTCCTTTCTAAAAAGGAAAGAGGCAGTTCCCAATAGGTTGCCTCAGGGGAGCTTCAGGAAGGAAATTGGAAAGAGTTCCAATGGAGTTACTCCTGGTTGCACAGAGGTCAAAAAATCAAAATGATGGTGTAATCTTGGGTAAATTATTTACCCTGTCTGGATGTTCAATTCTTCTAGTTTCAAATAATATTTGAAGGTATGAAGGGTCTTCAAATAGTTCATGGAAAAAGTGTATTATGAAAAAACTATGCACAGTTTTCAAAATAATTTTGCACCAACATTAACTTGTACATTAATTCCATTTTTCCACACCAACTTTTAAGTTACCCTCATATCAGAAACTATTGCACTGGCTGATAACTATTATGGAACAGCTCATTCCGATAAATGCAAGAAGACAAATACAGCAGGAAAGTTTCCATGAGAATTCTGATTCTCAGGGCAGGAAAATTTTACCCAAGGGAGCCAAGGAGACTTTCGATTGCAAAGCACTGAACCCTGGGAAAACATCAAAAGATTGTTTCCGAAGACATGTTTCTCAGAACTAGAATCCTCCTAAGTGCTCTGCCAAAAAGTGTTCCATGGTCACAAGTTTAGAATAGTCAACAGAGAATAGCTGCTCGACATTTCCAAAGAACATCACCATAGCAAAGACTTTGAGAAGGCCCATCTTACCTCAACCCGTTTAACTCTGTTGAACCCAACCTTGTGAAAATGTCCTTGATCACAGATATTTGGGGGTTTTTTAACATATATTAATATTTCATACATGGAAACACGGCAGAAGAGCAAATAAATCTACCTTAGAAGAAGGATAGCTTCCCAAAACCGAACTAACTTCCTCAGCATGAAACTGGCTTAAGGGTACAGCAATGTCGTTATTGTGTGACTCTCTAGAGCCTGCCAGACTGAAGTAATAGCTAATGCAGTTTTCCTTCTCTAATTGGCATTCTAAGCCTTGGCACCTGGTCCTTAATCCAAATCACAAGACCCCATCACACGCCAATAAAGTGGCCTTACTAAAGTCATTTCTCCATTTTCCACACATCCAGCCTGCAGACTCTTTTAATATCCGCCTATGCCTATAGCCCTTCCCCAGAGACTGGTGACCATGCCTTCAGTCATATTTCATAGAAACCAATATTTGTGTAGAACATATCAGTCTCGCTTCAGATAGGCCACAGTCAATAAAAATATAACAGCCTGAAGAATCAGTTGCCACTGGAAAGTACTGTTGTTTGAAAGACAGCTAAGGGAACATGCATCTGGGTAGGAAGGACTGACAATGGGAAAGCGGACTGAAAAACAAACCGGACATGCCTTCCTCCTGTTCTAGAATGAGACTGTTAAAATCCCAGGAAGCTTGTCCATGCAGCCTTGAAGACTTGGAAAAAAACTGAGGCAGAGCCCAAGGTCACATAAGATGCCACACTAAGTGGACAGCTGTCTATTTCCACAGTCCATTCTCGAACTAGTGTGCTGACACCTCACCCAGGTCACCACCAGAAGAAACATAGCGCATTTTCTATTTCCATGACTTGTCACAGTTTTCAAGCACTTCCCTTGTGGTTTCTTGGTGGATGGTGGATCTGCAACTTTTAGGAAGCCATTGTGTATGGGACCAGCAGGTGGCATAGCAGTTATGTCACTGGACTCCCACATAGCCAGCCATGGTTCTAGCCCCAGACCTGGTGTCTCAAAATCATGCTAGGCACCTGTGTGTGCATGCCCAAGATCCCAGGAAAAGTATGGAAGAGAAAGTATTATGGTATGGTCATCCCTCCTGCGGGGTGATTTCTTTCTCATTTTCCCTCTCACTGTCTCTGTCACTCTCTCTTTGGTGAGCACATGCACCATAAAAAAAAAAAAACTTAAATGAAAAAGGAGCCATGAGACTTAATTTTTCTCACCTAACAACAAGTGAACCATGTGACAGTTACAATGCGTTTTAGCTTTTTAATTCATCTGTTCACTGAACAAAAGTTTTCTGAGCACTCCCCAAATGCCAGGCCTAAAGCTGGGCTGAGTTGACAGGGGTGGCCCTTATAGTCAAAGAGGGAGACAGATAATTGACAAGACAAATGAAATAACACATTACAGATAAAAACCTCTTTTGGTGGACTAGATGGTGTCACAGGGGTTAGCACGACACTCTGCATGACTGACTCACATGAGAAGGTTCTGGGTTTGTATCCAGAGACCTTTCCGAACGTATTGTGCGTGCACATGCCCATGATCCAGGGCTGATAAAGGCTGGGGGTGAATTGTAGTGTGAGGATTCTGTTGTAGGCACCTGTCTCTCTCTCTCTTTTTTTTTTTTTTTAGAGGTTTTTGCTATAGGGCTCATGCGTTCGCCAGAAAGACAGAGAGAGACAGAGAGATAGAAAGCGAGAAATCACCCCCCGCCCCCCCCCCCCCCCCCCCCCCCCCGCCGCCCAGGGGAATGGCCACACTGCAGTCCCTTCTCCTCCATTTTCCTCTCGGGATCTTGGGCATGCACGCACATGCCCGGCATGAGTTTAAGCCACCGGGTCAGAGACTCGAACCACGGTCGACTACATGGGAGTCCAGCGACATGGCATTATGCTAACAGCTGGTCCCTCTCTATCTCTTTGTTGCTCACTCATGGAAGAAATAAAGACATTTTTTTTAAGAAATAAAAATTGCTTTAAATACAATAAGGACTTTTAAAAGAAGGAATGATGCTGCCCATATTGTACCATATTGCATGACGGGAAGCCACAGTTGGAATCCCCTACTGGTAGTTTTGGTAGTTTTGGAACACACTGGGCACATACCCAGGTACCCAAAATCTTGACAAGTTGGAAGATTAAGGGAAGGAAATAGCTGTGTGATGATACCTTGTCAAGGTGCTTTCTCTCTCTCTCTCTCTCTCTCTCTCTCTCTCTCTCTATTTCTCCTTTTGTCTCATGTATGCACATGCACTATTCATCATGAATTTTTAAAAAGCTACAATAGTAGTGAATAAAATAACAAGTATTTTTTAAAAAGAAAAATAAAAGGGATATTTGTTATTCCATAATTCTAATACTCGGGAGCAGTACATAGAATGGAAATCTAAAACGTGCAGAGATATTCAGCAAGGGACCTTCAGTCACATGGCCCCCTGGGTTCCTATGTCCTAGACTAGCAACCTTCCCAGGGAGGCAATTCCCTGCTTGTCAACCAGCAGGGATGACACACAGTTTTAAAGCTGTGTAGCTGTGAGCACTGTGATTTAGAGGAGAAGAAAAAAGACAAGGAGAAAGGGAAAGGAGAAAAAAAAAAGGGAAAAGAAAAAAAAATTACTAGCCAAAGAGAAAAAACCTTCTTCATCCATCTACAATCTGGCTTGGCCTGACAGCCAGCTTGAAAATCTAGGGCAGAACACAGGGGACCTCCCACCAAGAACTATGGCTGATTATTCCATTCTACAGTTTTAAAAAAGAAAAGGGGCGGGGAGGACTTCTCGGAAGTGCAAATGAGGATTGAGCTGCAGTAAAGCACAACAGGCCACCTTCCCTGAGCAACAGGGATTTTGTTCTCTGCATGGCGATGCAGCCTGACAAGACAAGTTCACTGCAGTTCACATCACCACTGAGCACAGAGGCCCAGGAGGCTCGCATCTGGGACTCGCAGCACTCACGCGTTATCACCACTACAGCTGCAGGTAATTATTAGTAATAATAATAGATAATATTTACATAGCCTGTTTCTTCTCAAGATCCCAAGACATACGACAATACCTACAAATTTAGATATGCACAGCCACTTTCAACAACCTGCTCGGGGATGGCTTTCCCGTCAGTGCAACGCAGATGACATGCAAATTATCACCAGCCACTCCATCCTGGCAACAGCTCAGAATGGAAAGCTAAGAAGAGAAATTTAAATATTAATTTAGGCTTTTTAAAACACCATGGAATTAGTTCTTAGGATGCATGTCATTATGCATTTGTCAAAATCCATACAATGGACAACACCAAGAGCAGAGTCTCTAACACGCACTGTAAACTTGGGCGATGATGTGTCAATGCAGGTTATTCTGTTGTAACAAATGTATCACTTTAGTGCAGGATGTTGCCAGTGGAGGAGGCTGTGCTTGTATGGAGGCAGGGGTATGTGAGAACTCTGTATTGTCAGCTCTCAAGTTTGCTGTCAATCTAAAACTGCTCTAAAAAGAAAAAGGTTATAATGTTGGGCCAGCAGTTAACATGGTAGGTTAAGGTGCTGGACTCCCACATGGCCAACCAAAGTTTGAGTCCCAGACCTGGCACCTTGCTATATCACTTCCCCTCTCTCTCATACTCTGTCTTTCTCTGGTGAGTGTACATGTTCTATGGCAAGTTAAAAATAAGAAGAAATAAAATGGGCGGCGGCCGGGCGCCTGCGTGGCAGCCAGGCGCCTGGGCCGGGGCTCTGCCTTGCGTGCCGCAGCTGGGGCTCTGCCTTGCGGCCAGACCGGCGCGGCCGGGGCTCTGCCTTGCGTTCCGCGACTGGGGCTCTGCCTCGCGTGCCGCGGTCGGGGCTCTGCCTCGCAGCCGGGCCTGCATGGCTGGGTGTGCACGGCCGGAGCTCTGTCTCGCATGCCGCAGCCCGGACCACCCAGCCCCCGCTGCCTCTCCGGCGCTGGGTGTGTCCCACGCTCAGCGCCGACGCGGGCCGGCCGAGCTTGCTGTCTTTCCTTTCTTGGGCCGGGCGGGTGAGTGGGAGGTGGCACTGGATCCCGCGCACATTCGTGCACTCAGGGCTGGCGTGTGGCCGCCGGGCCTGCGCGTGGCCGCCGGGCCTGCACCTGAGTGTGGCCACAGGGCCTGCACCTGCGCGTGGCCACAGGGCCCGAGCGTGGTCGCCGGGCCAGTGCGTGGCCGCCGGGCCTGCGCGTGACCCTGGACCTGCACGTAGCCACTGGGACTGAGCGTGGCCGCCTGGTCTGTGCGTGCCCGCCAGGCCTGCGCCTGTGTGTGGCCGCCGGGCCTGCACGTGGCTGCCAGACCTGCACCTGCGCGTGGCTGCCAGGCCTGTGCGTGGCCACTGGGCCAGTGCATGACCGCCGGGCCTGCGCGTGGCCCCCCTGGGCCTGCACGTGGCCACTGGGCCTGCGCGTGGCCACCAGGCCTGCTCCTGCGCGTGGCCACCAGCCGCAGGCGGCAAAACTGAAGCCGAAAACTAGGACTGAGAACTTGCAACTACAAGCAACAGAAAGAAACTTTAGCTGTCTTAAACCAATTGAGAAATATATTGTATAGGAGGATTTTCTCTGCCTATGGACAGTGAGAAGATGATGGTTACCAGCCCTGCATTACCTCAGGGAAAAACAAGAACTACTCTACCATTCTTAAGGAAGCCAGATACACGAGGATGACGCACGCTGCAGATCCCCACAACACCATTTCCGGTAATCACAAGATGGACGCTGTACCGCATCAACTGATAATCATCTCTGCTTTCCAGAACCGCTTTCCTGAAACTGTATTCCATGGAGATTCACCTACAATTGTGGAACTGCACGAGACCCACCCTTAATCCAACCCTGAATAGAATCTATGCTCCCTATTGTTAAAAACTTTATGAGCTGATCATTGAAAAAAAAAAACTGAAAGAACTGGAAGGTATAATAGCAGGGAAGGCAACTGCAGACACTAGAGACAATATGGGAGAGGTAATGGGAATGAGTAACTGAGGGCGGAAGGGAGGGATTCAGGGAACAAACAACACACTTAATAGACACAAAAATGAAAAGTTGTCTGTTGATGATAATATATATGGTAATATCATTGTTTTGACTAATGTGCACTGTATTCATGCTGGGAAAAACCATGTTGTACACGGTAAAGAGGTGCAATGATTAAATGTAAAAATAAGAAATAAAAAAAAGAAATAAAATGAAATAAATAATTCTTTTAAAAAATAGTCCTAATGTTTCTTCATAACAGCCTGGGGTTTATTCAGTATCACTCAAATGCCTTCTGCTAGAATCCCAAAGTTAGTTTAGAAATGTTTCATGAGGATTTCTTGATCCCTTCAGAAGTAGATCCTGAAATTCAAGCGTAAGTAGAATAGTTGCAAGATAAGCCTTAGAAATACTTGTCAGGGACCAGCAGATGGCATAATGGCTATGTTTCTGGACTCCCATGTAGTCAACCATGGTTCGAGTCCCAGGCCTGGTGGCTTAAAATCCCAGGCACGTGTGCATGCGTGTCCAAGATCTTGAGAGGAGAATGGACAAGAAGGGATTGTGGTGTGGCCATCACTCCTGGGGGGTGATTTCTCGCTTTCTGTCTCTCTGTCTCTCTCTCTGTCTTCCTGGTGAGCACACATGCCCTATGGCAAAAATCTCCCCCCCCCAAAAAGAAATATTTGTCAGGACAGGTCAATAGGTAGCATGGTAGTGTAGACACTGAATCCTACATGGCCAACAGCACAGTTTGAGTCAGAGGACTGGTGGCTTAAAAAACATGAGGAGAAGAGATTGAAGTATAGCCATTCCCCCAGGGGCTAATTTCCACACTTTCCCTCTCTGTCTCTCTCCAGTGAGCCCACAAGCCCTATGACTGGGAACTGGGGCAGGAAAGGGAAAGAAACATTAAGACTGTTATAGGTGGTTAGCACCTGAAACATCATCCCTCTTGGGAACTCTGGGAGACAGAATTATCCGAACCCAGGAGCAAAGAAGATGTGGTATTTATCTACCAATTCCCCCTCTTCTGTTGGTGGAAACTGTTTCTGAGATATCATCTCCCTAGAACCTCCAGCTGTCACATAGACCAAGAGCATTTTTGCAGCAAGGGGGAAAATGTCCATAAGCAAAAAGCCACAGGTGTTCCCAGTAAGGGCAGCCCCTCTGTATAAGCCAACACCAGAGGGGATGTGGCAGGGCACTGACAGAACCCACTGCTCGGTTCAGGTCCCAAATCATATCAGCTACTGTACCTACTCCTGTGAATTAACTGAGCAGAGAGACTAAGCTGTTGGTAAACAACAAGAGGGTCAGCTCCTTTTCTAACTGGCTAGCCCGTTTTCTGCTGCTGTAACAGAATACCTGAGGTTGGGTAATTTATAAAGAATAGAGGTTTATTTAACTCATAGTTCTGGAGCCTGAGAAATCCAAGGTCTGACATTTGGTAAGGGCTTTTGTACTCTCATTCAACTGGAGGCTAAGTTCCTAACACATAAACTCTTAAAGGACATATTCAAACCTCACGTCAACTTTTAGAGAAGGAAAAAGAGACAGCTGAAATTGCAGCCATCAAAATAAGTATTCCTATTTACATAGTCACATATTGTCATACTTATCCAAAAAAAAAAAGGTGGTATGTTATTTGTTTTGCTAATTAACAGAGACCACTGGCAAATAATTAATCTTACTCTGTGACTAGAGCCGTGCTTGGCAGCACCATGCACTGAAATCCTTACCATGGAAATATCTGGATATATTTATAGCAGTTCAGATTTCTAGGAGATATGTGAGCCGCCATGGTGGCACATAAGGAGATCGGTCTCATGATGTCCCCTTAAAACAACCGTTCCCTTCAAGGAGGGAAACAGTAATGTAAAACATATTTTTTTGTGCTGTGAAGTTTTAAAGAACTGTAGTAACCACAATAACCGAGCCTCTTCTCTTCATTAATATTCTAGTTAAATGTATACCAGTGACAAGCTACCCCACTTTACAATGTCCTGGGACAATTGTTTGTTTTTTTTTTTTAATTCTCACATTGTCTACGCCAATGACTGTATGTTGAGCAGGGGAAAACAAAGCAAAGTTTTTTGTTATTAAGGATGTAATAAAGCAGTTTTTAAAAGACATTTTTTATTTACAATATACATTTATTTTGAAGTCTTAAGTTCTTACCTGTGAAGGGCCCCTATACACAAGGGTAAAGATAAAATCTGAGCTTGAGGAGCCAGCAGGTGGCATGGTGGTTAAAGTGCTGGACTCCCCCATGGCCAGCCCAAAATCCCAGGAGGAGAATGGAGGAGAACAGATTGTTGACATAGCCAACCCCCCCACCCCCCAGGGGTTATTTCTCACTTTCCTTCTTCTCACTTTCTCTCCCTGGCAAGTGCATGCACCCTGTGGCAGAAACATCCAAACAAACAAAAAGATTCAAGGTTGAATGTAAAAAGTAAAAGGTGGCATAAAACTGTCCTAGAAGCTCTTCTATTAAAAAAAAACACACACACACAACTTTTTCTACCTCTTCCTCTCCCATTTCTCTACCCAACCCATAAGGCTGATGCATAAATAAGAAACTTTGACAAGTCAAGAAAAGCAAATGCTGTTTAAGAAATGGTAGCCAATGTTGAATAGCCCAGAGAAAGAAAGAGACTTGAAAATTAGCGTGGAATACGACTCTTCTTTACGCAATTAGACATATCTGGGTTTCTAAACTACAGTTCGTACAAGTGTACAAGTTCTCGGTGAAGAAATGCATTTCAGCAGGTTCAGCAGTTTTGTGTTCTTTTATCACTAACTTGATGGAATCATTTCCAACTTTGATAAAGAACACTCTGCTCTCATTTAAAGATTTTAATTTGTGCATTGCATTAAGAGGTTGTTTTGTGGTTTTTATTTTTCTACTGTCGAGGCCAAGGATTCAGCAGGAAATAAACAGGGGCCCTATTTTACAAACTTAAGCCTCAAAGAAGACAACAAATAACCATTCCTTCACTATGTTTCCATGTAAAGACAGAGTACAGGCTCTACTCCTTCCTTGTCTTCCTCAGCAATACTAAGCAGGCCTTTCTCCTGAACCTATTACATTCTCCACTTTAGGATCAAGGTCTTAGAGTAAATATTTCAAATCATTTAGTCGTTCATACAACATATGCTTGTAGAGCATCCACTGGTAGCCAAACACAGTTTGTAGCATGTATAAGACAATGTGCTGATAGTTCTTCTTTCATACAGAGTAAAAAAGTACCCTGGACACTCACAAATAATCCCAGCTGACTTGAAGCTAGTCTACACTGACACTGGCCCCTATCTTCCTTCCTTGTCATGCCCATCATATTCTGGCTCTCGCTATTTGCTTTTTCTGGGATCCAGCATTGGTTGTCCCATAGCCCAGGGAAATCTCTCCTCTCCAAGGACACTTCTGAACACAGACCTCAAACTCTTCCCAGAGCTCCTCTCCATCGGGTTTAAAGGAGATTTTGAAGTTAGACTGACTTGGATGTACATTTTCTATCTGTATCCTCGGAACAAGTTATTTAACGTCACTGCGTTTACTTTCTTCTTCTTCAAAAAGGACAATAATACCAGCCTCATAAGTTTTTTGTAAGAATTAAAGAAGAGAACATTCATACGCATTCAGTTTAGTTACTATCACTTAGAATTGTCTCAGTTAGTGGAGTTCTTACAACATACAACCTACATAAGAAGATCAGTTCACATGTATTGATTAATTTCTCAACCTGGATAAATAGTCCACACAATATTATGGAAGGCATTTTGGTTCAAAGATGTCCAGCTTTGAATGCTAAGCACTATATTTATTCACTTATTATTTTTAAAGTATTCATTATTGTATATAAGCTTTTGTGACTGGGCTAGGCTTAGGAAAATCTAGATGAGTAAAACATGTATTCCGTATCAGATAGTGTAAGCACATTATATCCAGCATGCAATAGATGAATACTTGTGTCCCCCAGACTTTAGATATTTAAACCCTAACCCCTAATGTGATAGTAGTAGAAGAGGTACCCTTGGTAGGCTATTAGGTCATGAGGGTAAAGCCTTTATGAATACAAATTCATAAAGCCTCATGAAAGAGATCTCAGAGAACTCTCTCACTCTATACCATGTGAGGATACATCAGAAAGTCCACTGTCTACAACCTGAAATAGATTCCTTCCAGAACTCAATTGTGCTTGTATCCTGATCTTTGACTTCCAGTCTCCAGAACTGTGAGAAATAATTTTTTAATGTTTAAGCCACTTAGCCTATGATTTCTTTTTCACATCTCAAACTAAAATATATCATCTGACTTAAATCACATATCATTATTATCCCTGTTTTACAGATGAGCAAATGAGACTCTGAGAGATTAGGGAACTCACAAAAGGCCAGTCCATTGGCTGGAAAGGAACAGCCAGAGTTTTACACCAGAGTTGCCTGACTTCTCAGCAAAACTATCAGGTTCATCATGGGAAAATTGCAAATTTGCATTCCTTAGCTTATGATCTGAGCAAATTCAACTCAAGAAATAGGATACCAAGAGAAGCCCCTAATTGAGCATTGGTCCATAGTTTTCGATCTGAAAGAAATTGAACAAAACTGGAAGAAATAAGGTATCAGTGGAGAAAATTTATTTAAAATTGAAAGCTAATACTTTCAGATTTGTTCAGACCACATCTTCTATCTTTATTTATGATAGAGGTAAGGGTGGAAAGAGCTAGTAGATATGACTCTGGCTGGGCTCCAAAAAACTGAAAGTCTATGCTACAGGAATTTGCAGCAGCTATTGACAGATGCAAATTTTCTGTGTGTAGGCTGTCTGCTAGATGTGAATCAAAGTGACTTAGACTCAAGGCTGTCCTTTGTAGAGAAAAAATAGGATGGTGAAGAACCACAAAGCCATTTCATATTATCAAAGGCCACATCTGTTTTCCATTAAGAAACAGAGACAGCAACTAACCAAATGTAAGTTGTTCTGTTAGCTGGTGATAACTTGTCTAGACTCTGGAAAAGTCCTTTCTATCCTGATTCTGTTGGATCTCATGGATTTTGACTCTCACCCTGTTCCCTAGCATAACAAGTCCATTTTTTCTGAAACTTGCCCTCACTATTTGTCATCAGCCTAAGTATTAGACTTTCATATTTTTGCTAATTTTTCCTTCAGATTTTACCTTATCTTTATAGCAACTTCCTGGCATCAACTCATTCCTAATTAATGGTCTCTGTTTTTGAACTTTTGGTATTCATGGGCCCTTGTATGGTTGGCTTCCTGTTGTATTTTAAGACACTGACTCTAGCCTCAGTCTAAGCCACACTTTCTAATAACTACAACTATCCAGCAATGGAATATGCTGCTACTGTAAATAATACTTTCCTATCACTAGAGGTACTTGAGCAAAAGTTTAATGACCACCTCTTGAGAAATGTTATAGAACAGATTCATTAATCATTTAAGAGTTGGCCTAAATACAGCTAAGTCTCCCTATCTTTGCAATACCATGATTTGAGATAATGAAGATGTTCTTAGCCAATGGATGAAAATACAACTCAATAAAAACTCCTACTAATGCCACCTTTTTTGAATTATCTTCTTATTCTTTCTGTTTTTATAAAATCGGTTCAAAACACAAGTTACCCCACACATTTCTGAGATGGACACTATTATGAGATGAATGGAAACACATTGTTCTCGCAAACACAAACAAGTACTCTCTGTGTCACTTTTAGGAAGAATGAGACAAGGGAATCCTACAAGGGCTCCCTGTGAAAATCTCAGGAGAAAGTTCTTGAGTATCAGAAGCTGAATTCTAGCTGGCCGTAGAAGAATGCAGTTAGTTTTGTGGCCTGTTTCCCACCTCCAGAAGGAAATGTTTTTGGTTTCAAGTTACAATCATTTAAAATGTCAAATCTATCTTCACAGCACATAACCTGAGGCTATATTCAGAAACCAAATGAAGTTCCATGGAAACCACTTACATTGCTCAGTGAATTGGGAAGCCTCTCTTAAATAAATCTCTCTTGCTTAGAGAATTTCATACAATGTGCCACTTCTCTTTTGTTAGTCACTCAACTTTACTCCCTCTACCCCAGCTGAAACAGAGAAACAGGGCTGTGTATCATATCATTCTAGTGCCTCTGCCTCCAATATGCTGAAAATGATTGTCCATCCAAATTGTGAGTTATTTTATTGCAAGGGCTTTCTCTTTTTTTTTTTTTTTTTTTTTTTTTGAGAGATTTTCGCTATAGGACATGTACGCTCGCCAGACAGAGAGAGACATAGAGGCAGAAAGTGAGAAATCACCCGCCAGGGGGGGATGGTCACACCGCAATCCCTTCTCCTCCATTCTCCTCTCAGGATCTTGGGCACACACGCATACGCGCCCAGCGTGAGCTTTAAGCCACCAGGTCCGGGACGCGAACTGCAGTCAACTACGTGGGAGTCCAGCGACATAGCCATTACGCTAACTGCTGGTTCCCTATAGCAAGGGCTTTTATTCCTGCAAAGTATTTCTTAAAGAACAACTCAGTTCTATTTGATGGAATATTACACAGCCACTAGACAGGTTCTCAACGAGTTTACAATGACAATACTAATGTTATTACTTTTTTTTTTTTTTTGTCAAGTGGGAAAAAAGCAATTATTTAAAGTTTCTAAGGGCCAGCAGGTAGCATGGTGATTAAAGCATTGGACTCCCATGTAGTCAACTGCATTTCAGATCCCAGACCTGGCAGCTTGAAACTCACACCAGGTGCGTGTGCGTGTGTTTCCAAAGTCCTGAGAGAGATTGGAGGAGGGGGAATTGTGATGTGGCTACCCCCCCCCCCCCAGAGGGTGATTTCTCCCTTTCTGTCTTTCTTTGTCTCTCTGGTGAGCACTCATGCCCTATTGCAAAAATCTGTTTAGAAAAATAATAAAGTTTCTAAAGAACAGAAGCTATGTATGTATATGAAAGACTATAGACTCCTGGTCAGCATGCCTTGGTAAATCCATCCTCCTCAAACATCCTTTCTGCTTTAAATGCCCAAATTGTCTGGTTAGATACAATAAGAGAAAAACCAAGAAGACATGGCTGACTTCAAAACAAGATCAACACACTTGTGGATGAAAGATGGCACAGAAATGTAAAATGATAGACAGGATGGAGGTTTCAGAACTGCTAGGTCTGAATCTAACAATGGCCCAAATAAGTAGGTATTTAATCTCCTACAGGGTAAAGGGAAATTGAGTCACAAGCCAGGGTGCTTAGTGCTTGAAGCCGGGGACCAGAGTGGCTTCTCTCGGCTCTCTTACTCTAGAGGAGGTACAAAAATAAGCCCTGTCTAGAATAAGTATATCCAATAGATGCAAATTCAAAGAAGTAAGTGGAACCAGGCACTAACTAAAAACACACGGTCTCTCTGCTAAATCAATAATATCCTCAATATCACCCTGTATTGGTTTCCTGGCATTGACATAGCAAAGAATCACTACATAAGTGGCTTAAAGCAAGAGAAATATTTTCTCTCACCTTTGTTGAGTCTAGTATAGGAGGCAGCTGAGCCATAGTCCCTCCAAAGGCCTGCCTTATGGAAGTATCTTTCCTTCCTTCTTTAAGCTTCTAGTGGCCCCAGCCATCCTTGTCTAGTAGTGGCGTCACTGCAATTTCTGCCTCAGTCTTCACATAACCACTCTCTCCTGTGAGTGGGTCTCTTTAAATCTTCCTCTCTATTCTCTTATAAAGACTTCAGTCACTAGGTTAGGGTGCTCTGAAGTATTATATTATCTTAACTTGACTATATCTGCAAAGATCCTACTTGCAAATAAGGTTACATTCATGGGTACCATGGTTAGGTACAGCTTCTCAGAGAACAGTTCAACCCACAACGCATGCTGAAGTAGGAATCCCTACAACTGCCTTTTCAGACTGGGCTGTGTATTGAGGACTCAGAGATTAGTGAAGGAAACTAAAAGATACAATGGAAATTAAAATGCTCCCACTCAAAATGAGCACAGAAATAAAAATTTCAAAATGTGTGAGGAGAGCCAGGTGGTGGCGCAATGGTGACACAACTGTACCCATGTGGGAAAGGTCCTGGGTTCATATCCCAGGACCTTCCTAAACATGTTGGATGTGTACATGTCTATGATCTGGACAAGTGAATCTGGGAATGGATTGCAGCATGAGAACTTTGTTGAGGTTGCCTATCTTTCTCTCTTTCTCTCTCTCTCTCTCAATAAACTTTAAAAAAAAAAAATGAGAAAATATAATGTCATAATGTCACAAAAGTCAACCGTAAAGAAATCATTTGAACCCAGGCACCAGCAGTTGGCGTAATGGCTATGTCACTGGACTCACATGTAGTCGACCGCGGTTTGCGGGCTGGATCCGGTGGCTTAAAGCTCACGCCGGGTGCGTGTGCATGCGTGCCCAAGATCCCGAGAGGAGAATGGAGGGGAGGAGAGGGGATTGCGGTGTGGCCATCCCCCCTAGGGGGTGATTTCTCCCTTTCTGTCTCTCTGTCTCTCTGTCTGGCGAGCGCACACGCCCTATGGCAAAAACCTCTCCAAAAAAAAAAAAGAAGAAAAGAAATCATTTGAACCCAGAAGTACTCCAATGTGAAACTAATTTCACAGAAATATCAGACCAAGACTTTAAAATGAAGTACATAGCAGAGGATAAAAGAAACCATCGTGTCCATTGAAAAGAACAAGTATTAAGCAGGAAGAAATCAAACAAGACTATGAAAAATAGTCTTGGGACCAATTAAGCCGGAAGAAGAAAAATTATGGTCATTGAGAGAAAAGTGACATGACGGAATAAATTCTAGACTGTTCCTAGTTGAAGAGAGAATTCATTAACCAGAAGGTAGCCCTGAGAAACACAGAATATGATTCAGAGAGAAAGAATGTTTTTTAAAATAATTAGAAAGACAGGAAAGAGACATGGAAAACAGAATGAGAGTCTCTGATATTTAATTAATAGAAGTCCACAAAATTGAAAATGGAAAGACTGGCAAAAAAGCAACATTCGAAATGTAATTTACTAAGCATTTCAAAGTGAAAGAGAGATGTGAGCTCTCCGAGCAATAGTGTCTTCTGATAAATAAAAATATGCCCATATCAACTGGACATAAATAGCTAGGCAATGATTTTTAAAAGGGCTAGACAGAAGACACAGATTACACATGAAAGGCCAGGAACTAGCCCTTGGGAGGACTTCCAGACTGCAGCCATAGATAGCAGAGGATAGTGCAGTGGTACTGCCTGCTGAGGGGAAAAGACACCAATCCAGAATTGTATACCCCATTGAATGCTTGCTCAAATGTAATAGCAAAATAAATATTTTCACAAACACAAAAGACCAAGAATGTTTACCACCCAAAGACACTTTCCCAAAAAATGAGTATTAAAGAATGTACCATAACAAAAAGAAAGACAACCCTATGGGGAAGACATGAGATAAAAAACAAAAAAAAAAAAAAAAAAAAAACAGTGAGAGGACACAGAAAGATTTATTCATATCAGCAAATGAAATTAACTCCTGGCTTTGAACAATAATTACTATACTTTATATTAAAAACATAAGAGGGGTGGGGCCCAGCTGGTGACCAGCTGGTTAAAGTGGCTGGATACCAGATGGCCAATTGCTCAGTTGGAATCTCAAACCTTGCAGATTGAAACACATGCCAGGTGTGTGTGCCTGTGTACCCAAAATCTCAAGAGAAGAATGGAGAAGGGATTGTGACCTGTGGCTATCCCTCCTATGAGTGTGTGTGAGTGGGAGGAGGAGGGGTTGCTTTCTCATTTTCTTTCTCTGTCTCTCTTTCTCCAACAAGCATGTACACCCTACAATGAATTAATAATAATAATAATAATAATAATAATAATAATAATAGTAAAAGTCCAGACAGTGGCACAACCATAAAATACAATGCTCTGAAATACTGACATATGTGGGAAGTGTCTGAGTTTATTCAGAGGCCTCCTGAATATTGCAGACGTGTGTGCTCCTGATCTGCGCTGACTGAGGCTGGGGATGACTCACATGCTAAAACTCTGTTGGGAGGTCTCTCTCTCTCTCTCTATTCTATCCCTGCTTCTCTCTCTGTCTCTTTCGCTCATCAAAGAAAGAAATAAACTTTTTTTAAAAAATAATGTATAAAACTACAACTCCAAGCAACTATAACAGGAAAGTGGGCTGTCCAATGAGTAGTTACAATGTGCTTAGACTATGAGAAGAGAGCAGAAATACTACAGAACTGTAGAATCAATATCTGTACATGGAAAAGATACTGGAAAAAAGTACAATAAAATGTTAATGCTGATTGTCTCAGAGAAATGGTATAGAGGGTATTTTTTTTCCTTCTTATTCTCCTCTGTATTAAAACTTCTGAAACAAACACATAGTTCTTTTGTGAAGAAAAACTGGAATCACTGTATAAAGTTGCCTTCCATCACCTCTTCTCTTGTAGTCCCTTAGTCCTGAAGGGATACCCATTCTTTAAAGGTAGAAATGATATTGTGGACAGTACCAGTGCTGGATGGCCAAATGGTATTCAGAACTTTCTTGAGATAATCTGACCATTGGCATTCCTCTGCTGGATTGGTGTCTTAGTTAGCTCAGGCTGCCATAACAAAACACCACAGAGAAATTTGTTTTTCATGTTCTGGAGTCTGACCAAGATAGTTGCTAATTTAATTCCTAAGGGCTCTTTTCCTGGCTTCAAGTTGGCCATGTTCTATGTTTTTTTTTTTAAATAATTATTTATTCAACTTTATTGATCATCAGTATTATTTTTAAATTTCTACAGGGCATATGTGTTCATGAGAGAGAGAGAGAGGAAAAAAAAAAAAAAAAAGAAAGCCACCAGGTCCAGGACTCAAACCACAGTTGGCCATGTGGGAGTCCAGTGCCCTAACCACCATGCCACCTGCTGGCTCCTTTCTAACTATGTTCTTACTTGATCTGTTTTTAGTGTGTGCAGGTGGAGAGAAAAAAGGAAAGAAGACTCTTTGTATATAAGATCACGAGTCCTATTAGATCAAGACCTCACTCTTATGGTCTTATTAACATTAATCACCTCAAAAAAGCCTGTCTCCAACTACCATTATATTGGGGTTCAGGGTTTCATTGTATAAATTTTGAGGTGACATAATTCAGTCCACAGTAACTGGTATCGTAGAGACTTGCCAAACCCCAATTTCCAGATATCACCCCAAGAACCGATTAAAAAAAAACAATGGTTGATCATAACTGCACAAAGCTCCATCTTTCCACATAAATAGAAAGACAGAAACAGTTGTTTTTTTAATAATGAAAATGCAGTCATATTACATTACAGTACATTTCTAATAAAAATTAGCAAATAATAAACTATCATCCAGAGGTAGTACTAGCAAACCATATAGAAGAAATGCAATGGGTAGCTTCCCTGATACATTTCTTTACACAACACAAAAATACAACTTGCATATATCAGGTGCTGTAAGTTCTTTACAGGAAAACATATTTTAATGTTTTATCTGGTGGTTTGGTCAGCAGAGGCCTGAAGAGGGTGTCCCAGTGTAGTTCATATAACTATTTAATGGAAGAACATTCTAAGGGTCTCTGCTTGGCATGTTTGAGAAAAAGCAAAGGAGACACATGCGATCAAGGGAGATAGGCTAAGTACGTAGGACCTGATCCTGAGGAGTCATGGAGCCCTTTCAGAGGACTTTGGCTTTTATCCTGAGGGAAAGAAGGAGCCTCTGAGGTGGGGGCATAATCTGACTTAACGTATCAAGTGATCTGTCTAACTTTGTGCTGAAAGTAGACGTGGGTGGAAGCTGAGAGACCAGCTAAAAGACATTGCAATCGTCTAGGGGCAAATGACAGTGGTTTAGACATGGGTATATTAATGGAAGTATGAAAAGTCATTGGAATCTGGATACTAAGGTATCTGCTGCTAGCTGTGAGAGGAGGAGACCTATTTCCACATCTGATATTTCCACCAAACACCTAAACCCTCTAGGACATGACTGGAGTTCATACACACCGTCCTAATCTAAGAGCCATGGCTCTTGGCAAGGCAGCTCCCTTCTACAGATCTCTGGGATTCCGAGCCCGGCTATCCCTCACCCAGTCTCCATTGAGGAGAGAGCCAGAGGCTGACCTGGAAAACAAAAACGAAAAGCCTTGAAGGGGTTCACACTTTAACTTGAAAAATATCACTTGCTGAAGGTAAAGACAGACATTAAAAACTACTCTTGTTGGTCGGATGGTGGCACAGCAATAAAACATCATGTTCTTTAAGGCTGTTCCACATGGGAAGGTTCCAGATTTGTATCCAGAGACTTCCATGAAGACTTCACATACATCCATGTCCATGATTTGGGACTAGCTGAAGCTGGGACTGGATAACAGTGTGCTGTCTCTACTTCTCTTACTCATGGAAGAAATAAATGTTTTTAAAAGCAGCCCCTATCTCTTCAATTGCTTTTGTTTGAAACCACAGAGGTTCAGAAGGGGAATTCTGTCTAGTTCCCTGCATAATCTGCTCCTCTCTTCCATCTCCACCCCTGCACAATAATCAAATATTTGCCAAGAGGAAGGAGACAATTGTGCAACTGAACACAATATACTCTTTGAAAACTTTATGCCTCCCTCTGTTCCTCTGAAGAACACAGTGCACACATCTGTCTTACCAAGACTATTCATAGGCCAGTAATTACTCTGGCAATAGAAATTGAAAAAAAAAAAAAAACTGGCTCTATTCCTATCTGGTTTGAGCTTCACCATTTTTTTTTACTTAGTAAATACTCTGGGTAACTAAGAAAGAGTTTTTGTTTACTCCAGACCCTCAGCCAGACCCTAATAGTTTGAACAAAAGTTATATTCAGAAGAAAAATGAAATTCATGCCATCATGTTGTATCTGTATTTAAAAGCATGTCTTAAAAATGAATCAATTAATCAACCCGTTTAATATTTCAGGAGGAAAACAAATAAAATACAAAGAGCCATTCTAGATAAGGGGAGTGGGAAGTACTCACTATACGTTGTTGGCAGGCTGCCATTCTGCGCTCATTCTTACATCTTTAAGCCACACTAACCCAATGCTCTCCTTAATCCCATTAAATAAAAACTTTTTCTAATTTTAAAATTAAATTTCCTGTATTTCCTGATAAGCTTCCAAGCTATTCTCCTCCCCTCCTACTTTCCAAGTCCCACGGTATTTCTTCAAGAGGAGGGGCATTGTCCTTCTGGACAGATGCCAGTTGGCACAGTTGCCCTCTAGCCTTGCTTTCTCTTCCTGGGGCTTCCTACTGGGCATAGAGTGTTTCCTTACTTCCTGTTGTATGGTAGTGCAAGTGTTGCCCCTGAAGTGTGTGGGTCACAACTGTAACCTTCTCCCCACCACATGGGGGCGTTCTTCAGTCATTTACTTCTCAATACTCTAAGCATTGTTTTCCAAACTCTTTTGATTATTTACCCCAACCATAAATAGATTTTGAGCACTCACTTTCAACAAGCATATATTTATGTATGAACTATCTCCTGTGCTACCACACTAATAAGTTGTATAACTATATACAACATGATCAAAAATGGCCACTAAATTTTAAAATAGTATTTTAATGCTTTGTATTTTAATGATAGAATAAAATAGTTAGATTATTATTAATACTATTTTAGTGTGAACAAAGTGACTGAGTGTCGGCATTCCTTTTGAAAATATTGGAGGTGCCACAATTCAACATGTTTTTTAGTTCTGTTTATTTGGATATGTAGTGGAGTTTTATTGGCATTCAAGGCTAGAAATCATGTCTCCCACGAACACGCAGTTCACAGTGGGAGATACATATCTCTGGCTGCACTTACATTGCCATGCTTATTTGTTAAGTATGAATTACGCAAAGGTTTCGTTTCTGTCTTCCCCTCACCACTCATTTTTCCTTGCACACTATATAAGATGGTACATTTTTATATTTGTAAATGGGTTAAACCCCCTGAAATTCAAGACTTCCAAGTAAGTTCAAAAATTCTGTTCCTTTTTTCTAATGTGCAGATATTAAAGTTATTGTAAATAAACATCATTTCCAGAGACAAAACATGTTAAGTACACAATCTAGTTTCTAAACTTATATCTTTAAAATTCTCTCTTCATAGCAAGAATTTATTCTGAAAAGCATTTATTTATTATTTATTTTCAAAATATCACATTCTTCTGATGGAATTGCTTAAATAGTGTTCAGGGGATTTGTCCTCTCTAAAATTCATGTTAAAACTCTATCTGCATTGTGGTAATACTAAGAGGTAGGGCCTTTGGGGGAGTGACTGAGAGAAGCACGCATGAATGGATTAATAGCCTTATCAAAGAGACTTTAGAGAGAGTTTACCCCTTTTTGCCCTTCCATCTTCAACCATGTGAGGACACAAGATTTCTCCCCTGCAGAAGACATAGCAACAGGTACCATTTTCGAAACAAGAATTTAGGCCTTCACCAGACACCAAACCTGATAGCACCTTGATTATGGACTTCTAGCCTCCTGAAGTGTGAGAAATAAATTTCTGTTCTTCATAAATTACTTCGTCCTATGCATTTCATTATAGGAGCACAAATGAACTAAGACAGACTGACTAAATATGTTTTCTTAGAGAGAATCTTTTTTTAAGTATTTGTTTATCCACTCATTTTTTTTTAATTTGACCAGAGAGAGACACAGAGAAAGAAAGAGAGAGAGGGAAAGTGAGAAAACAAGCCACCAGGTCAGGGACTTGAACCGTGGTCAACCTTGAGGGAGTGTCCAGCGTCTTAACCACCACTCCACCTGCTAGTCCCCTGACTAAATATGTTTTCAAGAATGTTTTTGAGATAGCATTCTAGTGAGGGCCATTCGATATCTATTTTAAATATTTGTGTTTTTTAATAAAATAAAAATGAGCAATTTATCTTACAGTTCAATAACTTGAGAAATTTGTAATAAGATCATTGTTGAAGTTCTGTGCAGTACCAAACATGGACATTCACCATTTCAATATAAAATGTGAAATTCCTACTATATTGTATTTTTCAGAGAAACAAAACAAATAAAATATATAGAAAGAGAATGAAAAAAATTTGGAGGTAGAGATTTTTGCTATAGGGCATGTTTGCTCACTGGAGAGACAGAGAGACAGAAAGCCAGAAATCATCCCCAAGGGGGGACAGCCATTCAGCAATCCTTTCTCCTCCATTCTCCTCTTGGAATTTTGGGCACACATGTACATCTACCAGTGTGAGGTTAAGCCGCCAGGCTTGGGACTCAAACCACAGTCAACTAAATGGGAGTCTGACAACGTAACCATTAAGCCATCTGCGGTCTTAAAAAATTTTATTTTAAGAATTTGGTTCACACAATTCACAGAGCAGATCAACAGGCTATAGATCCAAGTAAGGGTTGATGTTGCAGTCTTGAGTATGAATTTCACAGGCAGCAGACTGGAAACACAGGCAGATTTTTATATTGCATTCCTGAGAGAGAGTTCCTTCATCAAGAAACCTCAGCTTTTGTCTTAAAGGCATCAGTTGATTGAAGGAGACCCACCACATTATGCAAGTAATAGACTTTACTCCAAGTCTACCGATTTAAATATTAATCACATCTAAAAAATGCCCATTGCTTAGTGGTTAAGAAAACCAGAGCCCACACGGCCAACCACAGTTTGAATCCTGGCCCATGTGTCTTGAAAAACATATGCATGTATGTCCAGTATCCCAACAGAATGCAGAAATGGAAGAGAAGAGATTTTAGCATAATCATGTTCCATGCTTTCTCCCTACCCTCTCTCTGGTGAGCACATATGCCCTCTAACAGAAAAAATGAAAAAGAAGAAAAACCTTCACAGCATCTTCTTCACCAATTGGGCATCATAACCTAGCCTGGTTGACACAATTGAATCACATATATAGAGGTTATTTTTAAAAATAAGTGTGTGTGTGTGTGTGTGTGATTTTACAAAACTAAACAATCCAAAGCAACACAATGCATTGAAATGCATAGTATAGCAATATTCCAGCGGCAATTAATGGGCAACTGTCTGTATTGAGAAGTTCCCACTGTCACTCAAGGTGCCATGATAATCCTCTGTTACCCATGAAGCAAAACTCTGATTTAAGTATGCAGTACTAACCCACGTACCAAATGTTACTAATGTTCACTTTATTTTTTTAATTAAAAATTGTAAACAGAAATCAAAACTTTTCCTTACACATGTTCATCTGGAATTTATTCATCTGAAACATTAGAAATCTATGAGGAAGAAGGTCTCAGACCAATCATTTCAAATTTTAAAGTTTTATATATATATATATATATATATATATATATATAAAAGCTGGATCCCACACGGCTGACAGCATGGTTTGAGTCCTGGACCCAGCAACTTGAGGAACACTCCATGTAGGTGTATGTGCATGTACAAAATCCGGAAAAGAGAATGGAAAAGAGATTGCAGTGTCACCATCCTCCCAGGGGGTTACTTTCCTCTCTCTGCCTTTGACCAGCAAAAACATGGGCCCCATATAAAAAACAAAAGTTTTTAATCATCTAAAAATAATAACACATATTTTTAGGACAGAACTGCTGAAATTGATTCAGTGAAACTGAGGTACAATCCCATGCTGTGCATTTTTAAGCATCACTCAGGGACTCTGATGTAACTGTTGGCTCCTGGCATCACCATCAGCCTGCATTGTCATAGACTGAGAATTCAATGACACATGAATTGAGCTGCTTGAGCTTCCACTGACAAGGCACTGCACCAGGTAAACAATAACGATGTATATTCTCTCCTCTCCAAAGGACCAGATTGAGACTGCTCTTAAAGAATTAAGTATTATAGAATTTTTATCTCTTTAAAAGTGTACGCCAATGCACCAGCAGGTGGTGTGGACGTTAAGGCACTGTATCCCATAGTTCAGCTTTGCCGTTCAAGTCCCAGACACAGCGTCTTAAGAATCTCATGGGGCACATGTGCGTGTGTGCCAAGAAAAATTCTAAGAAGAAAATGGGAAAGGGATTGTGTCTTGGCCATCACCCCCAAGGGTTGATTTCTCACTTTCTCTGTCTCTAATGAGCGCATGTGCTCTATAGTAAAAAACAGAAAAAGTGTGCACCGATGCTATTAAAACCAGTAAATAATCTTTTGTATGGAAGTCTATAAAACAGCAATTGTTTAGTAAGACTATTTCTCACTTTTATACCCTTAGATGTAGCAAACACTCAAAGACAGTGCCCTGGTCAAAGACAGAAAATATGGCTTTTAGTTTCAGCTCTACCACCAACTACCAATGTGACCTTCAGCAAGTTATTAAGTCTTTTTATATCACAGCTTCTCTAAATATAAAGTGAGGGGGGTGGACTAGATGATTTATACAGTGTCTTCCAATTCAAACATTCTGATTCTGGCAGCACTTGGGACATCAGCATAGTCTTTCTTCCTAACAAAAACAAGATGCATTTTTAAATCATCAAAAAGATGGATGTCTTCAGTTGCAATTTGTATTCTTCATTCGCTCAGTTAAAATTCATCCAATTGATATCAAATGAACCAGGCCAGCAATGCAGTTCTGGCTGGCCTGTTTCAATTGTGTCCCTGCTGTCCAGGATCAACCATGTCTCAACCAAATCAAACTGGGATTAGATGGAAAAGTGAACACAACTCAAGGCCTATTTCATTCACCAGCCTAAGGCATGGGAGCTTTGTTCTGTGGCTGCCTCATGCCAAAATAGAAGAGCTTTAGCCATGCCTTGGGGAAGAAAAAAATCACCTCAAAATTTTTTTGACATGCTAGAAATAAGCCACTTCATACATTACACTTTTTTTCTTTGTTCATGATATGGTGCATGGGTGTATATGTGAAAGGAAATAAGAAAGAGAGAAAGAGAGAGAGACCAGCACCCTCCACAGGGTCTGGTGACACTGCAATCCCCTTCTTCCAGTCCTCTAACCCATTAGATCATGAGCACATGTACCTGTGTGTTTCAGGCTGACCAAGCCTGGGAATCAAACCATAGCCACCATGGGGGAACTGACTTCTCATAAGTACTGTAATGTATTATCACTACGCCAAGGAGCCACTTTCCCTCTCGCTGTGTCTGTGTCCATGTTTGTCTGTCTGTCTGTCTGTCTGTCTCTTTCTCTGGTGAGTGCACACACCCTAAGGCAAAAACCTTTAAAAATTTTAAAATAAAAATAAATGAGATTCCCTCCCAAAGCTCTAGTTCAAGCAGATTATGAAATGCAAAGAATAGCATGGAGGCAGCTGACAAAAAAAAAAAAAAAAAAAAAAAAAAAACCACAAAGAGAGACCAGAAATTGAAAGGCCTCACAGGAGAGGACACTGCCAGAAAGAAAAAAAGTAGTAGTCATAAGGAAAGGAACTTCCTTTCAACAGAATTAATCCAATAAATCTCCTGACTGAAGACATTGACTTTGAACCATGGTAGATCAAGAGATGGAGAAAAACAGCCAATAGTAATAAAGATATTAATACAAAAAGTAAGTCAGGACTAAATATCATAAAATACATAGACAAGAGTCTACAGAATTTGAATCCTAAAAGAAAGAAATCAAGATTGAAGTAAGATAGACTCAGTTCTTAAAATTTATCAGATTCACAACGAGAAGGGATTGGAAATGTATATCCAGGCCTCACTATAATTGTTGTACCTAATGATACTTGAATTAATATACATAAAACTAAATGTAATTTACATTACATGGTATAAAGAGACCTTCTACATGTTGTTGATCAATCCCTGACTAGGTAGATATTACCTGGCTGGCTACTATGGCTCTGCATCTAAGACACAAAAAGACTTAAACACTTCACAAAAGAGAATAGCCAATAAACTTATGAAAGGATGTTCAACTTTTTCAAATATCATGGGGGGGGCTAATTAAGGCCAAAATGAGACTCTAGAATGGGTAAAATATAAAGGCGAGTGTTGCCAAGAGTATGAAGCCACTGGAATGCTTTTACATTGAGATGAGAGTGTAAATTGGTACTACTTTAGAAAATGTCTTATAGCACCTATTGAAGCTAAACATACATGTGTTTCCTGATCTAGTAACTCTCTCCTAGATATACTCTCTTTGTAAAAGGAGTGTTCATGTCTACCAAAATACAGACATGTGCAAGGATGGTTATAGTCACTTTATTTGTAAAAGGTGAAATTTAGAAACAATCTGAATGTCTATAAAAAGTAGAAAGTATACATAAATTGTGGTATAGATTATAGAGTGGAATAGTACTCAGCAAGAAAAAGTAACACACTCCACTGGAAAATAGGACAGCATGGATAAATCTCACAGACATAACATTAACTAAAAAAGGTAGATGCAAAAAGGTATATATTGTATAATTCTTTTATATGAAGTTCAAAAACGGACAAAATTAATGTATGGTGATAGAAGTCAGAAGAGTAAATGCTTGGAATGGGAGGAAGAATTACTTTTTAGAAGGGGTCCAACGGAGACTTCTGGGATTCTGACAGTGTTCTGTATATCTTGATTTGGGTGCTGGATAGACAGATAAACAAGTAGATGTGTATATACACACACACACACACACACACACACACATACCCACACACACATAAATTAATCAAGCTTGAAGATCATGCCAGGCAAGTGTGTGTGTGTGTGTGCCCAAAGTACTGAAAGAAGAGTGAAGAAGAAGGGATTGTGGTGTGTCCATCCCCCGAGAAGAGAGGGTGGATTTCTTATTCTCTCTCTCTCTCTCTCTCTCTCTCTCTCTCTCTCTCTCTGTGTGTGTGTGTGTGTGTGTGCGCGTGTGTGTGTCTACAGTGAGCACTGTATAATAAACTTAAAAGAATGTGTATTACAGAAAAAGTATTTTGGTACAAAATTTTTGGTAACAAAACAAGCTCTTGTTTGAATTCCATTTTTCCATGAACTTTATTAAGTACCCTCATATATACTTAATAAATTATATATATTATATAAATATATATATAGTGTGTCTGTGTGTGTGTGTGTACATATATACATATATATATATTCCATGTATGGAATTACACAAGATGGACAAACCATATGAGAGCAACATCCTTAACAAAATACACCCCTGGTTGGATTTTCTTGGCCTCATACTACCTCCATCCTCAAGATGCTCACTATCTAATCATGGTCAGGGAGGAGATGAGTTTGCTATTAGACTATGTAAATGAGGGGCTATAGAAGAGAGAAATAATTCTCGCTGTGGACACAGGAAATGATTCAGAGGCAGTAACACTGCAGCCAAACCTGGTGGGAGTAGAAGGTAAAGTGCTGCAGGTAGAGAGCACAACATAGAAACAGTGTGGAGGTTAAAAACACAAATGGCGGGGACCAGCAGATGATGTAATGGTTATATCACTGAACTTCCATGTAGTTGACTGTGGTTCGAGTCCTGGATCTGGCAACTTAAAACTCATGCCGGGCATATGTGCATTGTGCCCCAAATCCTGAGAGGAGAATGGAGGAGAAGAGATTGTAGCATGGCCATGCCCCTAAGGGGGTGATTTCTCACTTTCTGTCCCTCTGTCTCACTCTGTATCTCTAGTGAGCACACATGCCCTATAACAAAAGTCTCTAAAAAGTTTTTTTTTAAATAAAAATTTTTAAAAACCCACAAATGGCTTCTTCTGGAGGGGAATCAGAGAGGTGTAGGTAAGAAGGAGACATATTGGGGACATATTAGATATGTCTCTAACATGGATTAGGGACATACATGGTGAGCCTTAAATGCCATGGTTAGGTATTTTTTTACTTAAAGCATACAATTAGGAATTATTTATGGAGATAGTATAGAGTAAGAACATAGAATACACAAGACAGGAAAAAGGAAGTATTTAGTTTAGCTCCAAATTAGTTTACTTGAACTGAAAAACTCTCCCATTTCTGAGATCAAACAGAACCCATGAGTCTGCCCTGAAATAGGGACAATCGTATCCACCCCATCTTCCATGGGAGAGTGCTAAGCCCATCCCTTGGCTACAAAAGTGATACCTTCGAGTCCAACATATGCCCAAGATTATAGATTCAAAGAAATGACCCATCAAATACAAAATTAGCATCATGGAGTTAACATCAGACCTGGTTGAAACCCCAGTTTTCAGCATATTCATTAACTATGTCTCTGTAGAGAAAAATAAACAAAGATGTTTTAGTGTTTCAGCCCAAATGCTGTTCCGAAGCCAGGAGTTGTTTACATTGAGAAGAAAAGACTTTGCTACTGCAGTGCATCTGAGCAATTTCTCTTATTCAAAGTCTGCCTTATTCAGAGTTACAGCACATGGTAATTAGCATACTCTTTAATACTTGCTTTATTGAAAAAAAACCTCAGAGGTAGCAATTTTCTAGCATTGGCCAATAAGTCTTTCTACATGGGAGAAAAAAAAATTGTGGATTTGCAGCTTTAATAAAGCTCTGAAAATTATTTATTGATATTTTTGGTAACAAAGTTATAATAGTTTGTTTTCATGTAGTCCCTTTCATATCAACCAAGTTAAAACCTACAATATCATTGTGGCATAGTTCCACTCATTTATCAAACATAAATAATTACGTGTGAAACGTCCACTCAGAAAACACATGACATGGAACTAAAACCCTGAGTGTTTAAGTAACAAACGCAAGATCACACAGCTGGGAAGAAAAAGCAATAGGATTTTGAGCCCAGATTTCCCAGTGCTGGCCTGTCTTTCCTTTCACTCTGGCCCCACCCAGGTTATCAGAGGTCAAGAAAGTGGATCTAGGACTACGGGCAGTTAACAGTGCCTGAGGCAGAATGGTAAGCTACAAAGGTCATCTTTCATCTCCTTTCTCCTTTGGGCTCCTTCACTCCTTGCTCCTAAGAACCTGATGCTTTGCTTCTGCTCTGGACTATCCAAAGCCACAGGAAGGATCTCCTTAAAGCCCCTCCCACAGCCTTCAAGGCTGTGTGTCTCTGATAGACAGGGAGTGCAAAATGGAACCAGGGGGCATAAATGGTCCTACTGTACAGTAAAGGTTCACTCTTTCTCCTTTTCACTTCTTTTTTTTTTTTTTTTTCTTTTCTTTAAATTTATTTTTTTACATTAATTCACTATATATCATTACAGCATACAAAATGAATTTTCCATCCAAAATATACTGTATATTGGCTCAATCAAGCACATCAACATACGTGTTATCAACAAATAATTTTTTATTTATGTCCTGTATATTTTGCCTTTTTTTTTTACCATCCTTGATTAGCTATCCCTCACCCTTTGCCGTGTCCCACCCTCCTCCCACATTTCCCTTCCACTTCTTTGAAATCCTCACCCTCTTCAGTATAGTAATATTTTACCCACCTATGCTTCTACCTTGTCATATGACTAACTCTATTATAGTACAAATCAGCTTAACACTATGTACTTGACCATCTTCCTCAGTAGACAATTTCCTTCCAAAGGCAATTTTAAAAACAAATCCAACATTCTTGCTGCATTTCACCTTTCTGGCCTCTCCTTTCTTCTCAATTATCACCCTCCAGTTAAGAAAGACAATTGCAGTTATTCACAATACTTGAGTTTACATGCTGTGGGATCCTGTTTTATATTCTCTTTAGAAAGCATGTAGCACAAAAAAAGAACATAGCACTTAATGACCCAGAACCTCTAAGTCAGCAAAGAGAAAAGGAGGGAGGCGAGAGAGGGAGTTGAATGGGAGATGTGGGAGCCAAGTCAGTGAGTGAGAGAGAAGAGCTCAGATAAGGGGGGAAATCAATTCTGCTCTAGCTGAGTCCTTCTTCATCCTGCACGCATAAGCACACAGCTATGGGAGCCAGATGGTAGCTGTAATGCAATGTTCTGCAAGGCTAACCATGGGAAGGTTCTGGGTTTGTGGCCAGAGACCTCAATGAGTATGCCAGGCACACATGTGCCCATGATCCAGGGCTAGCTGAGGCTAGGGTGGATCCCTGCATCAAGACCCTGTTGGAAATGCTGTGTCTCTGTGTTTCTCTGACTTCCTGTTTCTCTAACTCATGGAAAAAACAAGTAAACTGTTTATTAAAAATGCAGTTGTAGGGACCAGCAGATGGTGTAATGGTTACATCGTCCACATGTTAACCGTGGTTCAAGTCCCAGACCCAGTGGCTTGAAACTCATGCCAGGTGCATGTGCATGTGTGCCCAAAATCTGGAGAAGAGAATGGAGAAAGGGACTGCAGTGAAGGCATACCCCCTGGCAGGGGAGGTGATTTCTTACTTTCAGTCTCTCTGTCTCTGTCTTTCTAGAGTGTGCATGTGTGCTATAGCAAAAATCTCTCCCTCAATAAAAGAATGCAGTTGTAACTTTATAACCTGCCAGAGAGAGAGAGAAATATTCAACCTGAGAATATTAGTGAGCAATATTAATTTTGCTGCAAAATTCGTGGGAGCAGTAAATAAGGCAAAGGGGGGGGGGGTTTGCATCACACACTCCACAGCCTGTGACATCATACACTCCATGTGCCTCCTTTCCCAAGTTTTGTGGCTATACTATGATATATATTGAGGTCCCCAACCTCCATGCTGCAGATGGGTGTCTATTCACTGGGCTACCCAACAGGGGGTGGGCAGTGAGTGAGAAGGCTGCATCTGTGTTTGCAGCCACCACCCCCGCCCAGAGCATTTATTGCCACCTGGACTCCACTTCTGTCATATCAGCAGTGGTACTAGATTCTCCTGGAAGGGCAAACCCTGTTGCTATGTGACTGTTTCACTGTATATTGCAATGTGGTGCATGATGGATGTGGTGTGCTTGGGTCATTCCAGGACCAAACCCCATCCCCAACATCCATGGAGGTATTATCCTCTAGTGGCCAGTTCCTGGTGCCACGAAGGCCGAGGGCCACTGCTATACATTTGTTTGTTTCTGATCCTAGAACTTCTACCCCAGTCTTAGACAGCTCTCTTCTCTACTAGAGCAACATGGCTATACCCAAATCTTTTCATGTATATGGCCCTATACGTGAAAACGCTGAGCAAATAAAGCCCTTCAATACCAAGATTTATCCTCTCTTGAAGGTCACAGGAGATGATCAATATCATTTTCCCCACACCTAATAGACAATAGTTTAATTAAGGAAGGGAAATAAAACTGGCAATTTTTAAGCACTTACGCATGAGCGACATGCTGGAGTTTTCGTATCTATCTTGCCCACTGGTTACACTTGGTGAAATGGACACAATAAGGACAGAGATGACCTATGTTCTCATTGCTCCATTGAAATTTCCAACTCCACCCCTCTGTGGATATGTGGGCTAAGCCCAAGATGAGAAAATAAGTAGCATGAATTTAAAGGAGGGAGTCGACGTGTCAGGAAATTTGGAATGTATCATGGAGTCCAGCCAACTCAGGCCATCTTTAGAAGCTTTGAGATAATTTGGGACAAGTTTCCAATTCAGTGAAATGTTGAGCAGAAGAAAATGAAAGTGGGTGGGAGGCAGTCAGGAATGAGATGCCGTATCAAAATCTAGCATTGTCCAATGTGAAGAAAAGTTTTTTTGGTGGATTCAAATGACAACTAATTCCTTCCACTTACAGAAATTCTGTAATTTGCCCGTGACCATCTTCCACGTTGACATTTGGCATAGCCTGGGAAACTCGGAGAAGGAAACATTGTAGTGCTGGCAGGGTGGGCGGGGAGCTAGCAGGGAGACTCCAGGGCCACAGACGGAATGACCTAATTTGCAGAAGGGTTTGGTGGATAGGAATAAAGACTGGTTCTCTGAAAGCTGGGATGACAAGTTTAGCCTTGGAGAGTAAAGGTTATTTTATCAGGAAATAAATCAGAGGCCTGGAGCATGAGTACTTTTTTCCAGGCACATCTTGGTGATGAGAAGGGTGTGTGTTCAGACCACAGGAATCCGCAAACCACCAGCCGCCCCATCAGCTCTTGGGGACAGCAGGCACACGCTCGTGAAAGCCCCAGACGACAGCATTCTTGAGTTTTTGTTTTGTGTCTTTCTGAGTGTGTGTGGTTTCTTTCATTTGTGTTTGCATTTGGCATTTTTTATTTGCTTGTTTGTTTGGATGGTCTCATTTGGAGGCTGGTGGTTACCGTCCTTCCCTCTGTGTGAAGTAGCTGCCAAGAAACCTGGTGTCTGCTATGCTCTTCTTCAGTCCCTCTGGCCAGCGGCCAGGCCTGAGGTGCTGGCTGGAGCTTCTGCTGGCCTGGCTCACAAAATGCATTCCAGTGGGCACCAGGAAGGCAAGGACAGCACTGAGGGCCAGGGAACAAGGTAAGAGGCTACCAACCTGCTAAGCAGCCCCAGAGTGTCTGCAGTGGAGTTGTCTATGGAGAAAGCAAAAAAATACTAAGACAGATGAAAATAACACAGAGGCAGGGAAGGCCACAGTGGGTTGGCTGTCAGTGCATCCTTTTGTATAAAAGTAACACACATTCTCATTGTAAAATAGGGCAGCAGAGGTTGGGATCCTAGCAGACCTCCATGAAAGGACAAAGGGAAGGGACAGAATTGCCATTGGATATTTCCCTCCTTGTGGCTTGAAGGTGTGTCCTACCTCAAAACCTGAAATAAACTCCAACACCCCACCTTCAGAGAAGATGGAGTTATTTCTTAGGAGGCAAGTTTTTACTTTGAAGCTATTTCAAAAGCCTAAGATGTAATTTAGTTTTGGGGGGGAAGCTACGAGAAAGGAAAAGAAGTAAAAACACAAGTTATAAAAAACACAAAAATAAAGTCCTAGCGTTAAATTTTGCAACCGAAATTCAGGCCTTTGGGTGGCTCATCAATCAAAGCTCTGTGTTGCTGTTTTGGTAGATAGATTTCTGAATTTTATTTTGCATGGTGTAATTTTCTGATTAAGATTTCCAAAGAATTCCAGGCCCAACAGAGGATAAAAAGTGGAAATTTTTGCACACAATTATTTCATACGACGGAGGGCGTGAACGCAAAATATGCCCAAGTGAATGTTTCTGAAAATGCTCCACTACTGCTGTGCTCCGGGCTTTCTCTGCCCTCTGGTATTGTCTGAGCCCAAAGTTGTGCTGTATCATACCACAGATAGGATCGGGGCAGCACTTCAATGACCAAATCCCTGTTTTCAGAGCCTTAACTCAGGCCTAAAATGTGTTAGGGACGCAAACTAGGCAGATAACATCTCAAACCAGCAGTTCATTCTCGAACAAGTTTTCAAGGGCAAACATCTTTTAACTAATTATTTTCAGATCCCAAAGCACAAATAAACAGAAGTAATCCATAGTGTGCCCCAGATCAGGCAGGCCTGGATGAACTGACCCTGAGAAAGTGTCTACAGAATGCAGCCTTTCTGAAGGGGACATTCTTTGTAGGGAAATATTCAACAAGGAGAGGCCAAGGGAAGGAGGGACCTGTTATTTCCAAAATTTCTTGCAGTTTGCTTTCAGAATGTCAAGAATCAACCTAAAAGGAAGGGGAACCCCAATTTCTTCTTCATTTTTCTTTTCCTAAAAGCTGTCTAAGGTATTATTGTACGCGTGACTAGACCTATCTGATTTTTTTTTAGTTTATTTGTTTTATTCATGATAGTATATACATAAGAGAGAGAGAAAGAGAGAGAGAAGCCCCTCAGCAGGGTCTCACCCTACCACAATCTCCGCTCCCCTGTCCTACCTTACCACAGGATCCTGTCCACTCAGGCACATGTCTACGTGTTCTCAGGCCAGTCAGGGATCTGAACCTGTAGACAGTCATGTGGCTTCCAGTCCTGTAATTTAGTTTGGTACTGACTGTGTCATCAGATTGAGTCTGTCTGATTTTTTTTTTTTAAGAGGTTTTTGCTGTGCGCTCGCCAGAAAGAGAGACAGAAAGCAAGAAATCACCCCCCAGGGAGGATAGCCATGCCGCAATCCCTTCTCCTCCATTCTCCTCTAAGGATCTTGGGCACGCACGCAAACACGCCAGCGTGAGTTTAAGCCACCGGGTCCAGGACTCGAACAGCAGTCAACTACATGGGAGTCCAGCAACATAGTCATTATGCCAACTGCTGGTCCAAAAAGAAGGTATTTAGAAAGAGAGAGAGACCACATTTGTATCTGTTATTGCCAATATTATATAATTATTCTGTTTTATTTTCAGTTATTGCTGTTCATCTCTCATTATGCCTACTTTATCAACTAAACATTAGCATAGGTTTGTGTGCATAGGAGAAAACACAGCACAATCTTAAACTTAGGGGTCCGAATTACCAGGGTTTTAGGAATCCACTGAGGGCTTGTAACATGTTCCCTGCAGATAAGGAGAGAACTCCTATAAATAAAAGTTGTGGTGGTGTGGGTCACATACTCAATATACCAGCAAGAAGTGCTCTGGCATGGGGACATGGACAAGATAGAAATGTCCCAGAAGTCCAAGCTTGCTAAACAGTATTGTTGCAAAGGCTTTGGAGTCGAACCGCCCAAGATTTTAACCTGACCGGCCTTCAACAATTTTCTTAATCTGCTTGTCTCTGTTTCTTCATTTGTAAAATAGTACTAAATACAGTACTGATTCACTGGACTCAAAAGAACTTAGAGCAGTGCCTGGTACAAAGGAAATGCAAAATGTGTAAACTGGCATGTGAAGAGAAAGGTCGATTTGGAGAAAACAGTAACCAAGAGACCAGAGGTGACTGGCCCAGCGACTGCACCTCTGTGGTCCTTTACTATGCTTTCTTAAGTCTTCAGTTATTCCTAACCTCCTCCCCAGGATTCCTCCAGAGTCATGAGCAGAGTCCCCACATCGATCTACAGGTCATATCGGGGCACTCAGGAGAGAGTCCCTCCCTCTAGTTCAGCCTTTCTACTCCTCTCAGAGCAACCCAGACTTGCAACTGGAAGGTCATGTGACGTAAAGCACACCTTAGCTTTGCTGCTCCTGGTTCCCAAGCAGTAAACACACCCATCCAGATTCCTTGGGATGCACAAAGCAAAACTCGAAGGCAATTTTTTTCCAGAAGAAGAAGGTATTTGTTAGCAGAATACAAAGTAGCCCTCAGCCTTGAAGCTGGGGAAGGCAGGGACAGGAGCAGCTCTGGAGACTTTGGAGAATAACTTGGTGGGAATTTCTTCAACTTTTTCTGCTTCTCTCTGCTGGTTGGCTTTGCTGCTTGAGGCTGGCTTTGTCAAGAGATAGAACCAAGGCGACCAGCTGTTTCTGGGTCACATACTCCTACTCTTTCAAGAAAGAGAAAAAGGGCCTTATTGTCTTAGTCTCAAGTTTAAAAATCCCAGAGAATGGCACTTGAATATCCACCCGCAGGACCGATCCCCATGGCTAGAAGTGGGGCTGAGACACTGTGGTGGGGTCAGTTGTTTTCTTACAAGGATTTCTGTGACCAGAGACCTGGAGTCAAGTAAGACCCTGGCAGCTTCTTCACATCCTGACATTTTGGGTTAGGGACAGTAGATGCTGCTCCCCAGTACAATGACGTGCTGTTCCCCCGAGGACAGAGTGGTGCCAAGAGGACAAACCCATGGATGGCTTCAGCATTCTACAATGGCACTGCAGAAATGGTACTTCTGTAGGTTGAGATTCGGAAGGACCGGATGAAGTATGTGACCATCTCTTTTACAGATTCTTCATTTCTCTTCATAATAACTCAGTCTCTTTATTTCACAAAAGCAAAATGCCTCTCTGTGGGGATACTATATCACACAATTCTATTCCTGTTCACTTCTTTGTTTGTTTGCTATAGGGAGTGTGTGCTTACCAGAGAGAAAGAGAGGGGAAGTGAGAAAGCATTCTCCAAGAGGGATGACCATGCCACAATCCCTTATCCTCTGCTCTTCTCTCATGATTTCGGGTATGCACACATACGTACTCAGCATGTTTCTTAAGCCCCCAGATCTAGACCTTGAACCACACAGTCAGCCATGTGGGATCCAGACACCCTAACCACCACACCACAGGCTAGCCCTACATCACACACTTTCAAAGGCCTCCCTTTACTTTATACTCTTGAAATTAGACTATAAAGTCAATGATATTTCTTGAAGATCTTATCATGCCTCATATATGGTAGTTATTCAATAAATGTTTGTTTCTGCAATACACTGCTGAATGATCATATTGTAATTTTCCTTCTCCACTGCACCAGAGAATGGTACACAAAAATCAGACACCTATTTAAAATACAAATTCTTTTGTTTTAACCTAAGATAAGTCATTTAATCAATGTAAATCTCAGTTTCTCCATTTTTTAAGACAGAAAGATAATCATTCCTCACTCAGAGGATTGTCTTAGAAGCTAAACAAAAAACAAATATTGCTTGTATTGTTCTTTTCTTTTTTTTTTTTTTTTTTTTTTTTTTTTTTTTTGCCAGAGGGCACATATGCTTGCCAGAGACAGAGAGAAGGGGAGGGAAAAGGTACCACCCAGTGGGACATGGTCACACCTTAATCCTTTTTCCTCCGTTTCTCAGTCTTATCAGGATTTGGGGCATTATACCTGAGTACCCAGCATATTTTTCAGGCCCTCTGCTCTGGAACTTGAATTGCAATTGGCCATGGGCCATCCAACTTCCTCTGCTCAGCACTTAACCACTGCACTATGGAGCCAGCCCTATCTTACGCTCTTCCTATTTTTTTTTCTTTTTTTTCTTTTTCCTTCACTAATATTTTCCCATCTTGAGGGAAAAAAGGTAGTGCTTTAGTATTGAAGGAAGAATTTAAAGTAATTTTGTTCAATGTCCTCATGTTTGAATCACTAATTCCTTGTAGGTCATAGAACATATTTTCTGATACCTTTGAAAACTATGTAAACTTTCACATTTTAAAATTTTGCTGTCCTTTTAAACATCATGTTAAAATTGATAGAAACCTATTATGGGTCAACTAGTGACCATATCTTAAAAGCAAATATTGCTATCAAGCTCATGTTGGAATTCTGGATTTCTTTCTGTCTTTTTTTTTTTTTTTTTTTTTTTTTTTTTTTTTTGGAGAGGTTTTTGATATAAGGCACGTGCACTCGCCAGAAAGACAGAGAGACAGACATTGAGAAATCACCCCCAGGGGGGATGGCCACATTGTAATCCCTTCTCCTCCATTCTTCTCCCGGGATCTTGTGCACACATGCACACACACCCGGCGTGAGTTTAAGCCACCGAGTCTGGGACTCAAACCACGGTCGACTGCATGGGAGTCCAGTGACATAGCCATTTTCCTAACTGCTGGTCCTGGAACTTAGGATTTCTTGATGTTAAATAATGATCTAAAGAGGCTTAACTCTTTAGGAGAGTGGACCATGGCACAACAGTAAGATGCAAAACTTTGCGAAGCAGACTCACCCAGGAAGTTCTGAGTTCACATCCAGAGACCTCCTTGAGTGTGCGAGGCAAGTGCTGGCCCATGAGCTGGGGCGGGCTGAAGCTGGGGATGAATTTTGGTGTTGGATCCTTGTGGATGGTGCTCTCTCTCCCTCTTCTGCATAGAAGAAATGGATTAAAAAAATTTTAATGGTCTTAAATATTTACTCCAATCTCATAGTGATAGATGAGATTCATTTAGGATGAATCGACAGCTCGTAGATAGATAAATACATGTGATAAACACAAATGTAGACAAAGACACAGGCGCAGATTCAGCACAGACATCAACATAGATTTAGACATCAGGTATACCCCTTGCTGAGTGTCTCCTTTGTAACAAGCGCTCTCCTAGGGACTTCACCTCCAAGTTAGCTCAGGTCATTTTCTCTGCAGGACCCCAAGATAGGTTTATTTTACCCAGATTCAGATTTATGAAGAAACTGAGGCTCAGAAATTTTAAGTGGTTTTCCCAGAGAATGGAAAGTCAGAACAAGCCTCCTAGGATGAACAGTGGTGCAGTGGCAAAATACAGTGCTCCGGGGAGGCTCGACTACAGGGGAAGTTTCTGGATTCACATCTGGAAACTTCCCTGCGAATACCAAGCAAACACATGCCCATGATCTGGGGCTGGCTGAGGTTGGGAATAGATCATGGCATCAAAACTCTGTTGGAGGCGTGGTCTCTGTCTCTCTCATAGAGACAATAAACTTTTAAAAAGCACACAACCAGCTCTGTGCTTCTCTCAAAGCTCCCCAGCTCTTCTTCTTCTCATAATCTTCTCTTTTCAGCCTTTCAAAATCTCATCAAATATAATGAAGAAACTTCTAGTAAAGAAGGAAAAAAAAGTATGTGTGTGTGTGTGTGTGTCTCAGAGAAGTGAAGCCAGTAAAGTTTTCTCTGTGAGACCTCTTATCATTTAGGTTATTTTCTGATTTTCTCCCTAGGACACTTAGCCCAGCATCACACACCTAGAGTTGCCTATTTGAGTTAAAATTATTTACAAAAATGAAGAAACTTTTAATACTTGGCAACTTGTTAGCAGCCATTTTAATGGCTCTCAAATATTGGCAATTACGACTCCCCTTGGAAGAGAACAAAGCATTTGAACGGAAACTAACATTTCTCAACGATCTTATAATTTAGCATCTCAGCGCTAAATATGTTCATACACGTCTTTTTGTTTAATCCTTGCATCAACACCTACATAACATACTGCTATCACCAGATATTATTATTCCCATATTTTACAAACAAGGAAACCAAGACTCAGAATAAATAAACTGCCATAGGGCAGGTATGTGTTTTGCAAAGGCAGGATTTAAACTAATTGTCTGGCTATATAGCCAATGTCCTTTCTATTTTAGTGTCAAATTATTTTTTGGCTGAATGGCCACTTTTCTGTTTGGAATTTACCTAAAGTCCAGGTCTCTCACAAAGAAAAAAGTTGAAGAATAATTGGCATTTACATGGGCACTAAATACGATTCTTGTTCTCAGGATGGCACAAGCCACAAGAGGTCCTACTCTTAGGAAATTTTTACCCTAGGACAAGATGGACACTTGGAATTTTAGATAATTCATTTTTTAAGTGTATTTATTTACTTCTTCCATGACAGACAGACAAATAGGTACCCTTCATAGGGTCCTCACGGTACACTGAATCTCTAGTCTTAGCTGGCTCAGACTGTGGACACACGTGGACACCTAGGAAGCTTCAGGAGGTACCGGACTCCAAGCCCAGGATCTTTTCCTTGTGGATCCTGCTGGGTTCCCACTGCACTATAGCCCAGCCCGTTTTCATCATCTCTGATGGAGAGAAGGCACTGGATTGCTTCGGCATACAGAAGTTAATTTAACTGACCAAACACCTTATTAATTTATTTGTTTTATATTACATTTAATCACATATACCTTTACAGTGGATAACATTTCTTTTTCCAGCATGATTACCATGCATGGAAGTCAAGACAAAGACATTACTATCCACATCAGGAGCACCAAATAGCTTTTCATCTTTTTGTCAATTAAACGTACTTTTTTTCTTTCTCTTTTTCCTTTTTCCCTGTTCCCTTCCCTCTCTCCCTCCCTCCACTACCCAGCCCTGTATTACCATGTCCTTACTAATTCTAGTGTCTACCATTGCCCTCTCTGTTACTATAACTTCCAAACTTCAGTTTCTACCATAGAACACAGACAATCCATATATATTGAGCAGACATACAAAGTCTGTCTTTCATAGTCTGACTGACTTCGCTTAGCATTAAGTCTTCCATATTGATCCACTTTATACCAAACATCAGGGTTTCATTGTTTTTTTATGGCTTAGTAGTATTCCATAGAGTACATCTGCCACATTTTTTCAACCCAATCAGCTATTTTTAGACATTTGGGATGGTTTCATGTCCTAACAATTGCAAATAATGCTGCATTAAACATGGTAGTGCAAGTGTTTTTCTGACTGAGGATTTTTCTATCCTTTGGGTAACATCTTGATGAAGCTAACATAGACCTTCATGTTTTGGCCTCTCTTTTCCACTCCTACTTCATCTTCTAATACATGCAGCTTATACTGTTTTCCCAACAACTATTTTACTTTCCCAGACACAGCATGTTGTTGTGATTCTCTTCCTTCTTTTTCTCTGTTAACTCTGCCTATAAGAAGTATTCCATATACCACATAACCTGTATACCTATTTCTATTTGGAAAATCTGAGAAAACCCAAGAAGATGAGTCTGTCGAACTTTCTTACATTGCTCCTCTCATAAAAATTTATTCTCTAGACATTTTTATAAGAAAAATGGCCCTTGCTTTGGGAAATTCTTTCCAAGTTTTTTGGGTTTTGTTTTTTCATTGTGTGTGTGTGTGTGTGTGTGTGTGTGTGTGTGTGTTTTAGAGACAGGATCCTGCTATGTTGGTTGCTCAGGTTGACCTCAAACTTACTATCTTTCTGCCTCAGTCCTCCAAGCAGCTGGGATTACAGGGTCCCACTATGACAACCCTGGGAAATTCTTAACCACAGTATTGCCAAATTTATTTTCCATGTCTTCTCTTTTTATCCTAAAATCCTGGGAGGCATTTTCTGGCAACTTTGACTGCTCTTTGACAGAACCTGATCTTCTCCATGTTAAGAAACGGTAAAGACATGGAAAGCAATGAAATTGCTATATTGTGTTGTTCTTGTGATTAATTATATTAACACTGCCAGAAGACAGAGCCAAAATGTATTAAATGCAGAAGCAAATGCTCAGAAAAAAAAAAAGGGTGTTTTCACACTCAAGAAAAAAGAAGAAAGAGAGAAACAATGAGGCGCAAACCTGTGACCAGGAAAGGTGGTGTTGCCAAGTGACAGAAAATGAGAAACTCTGGAGTATTGCTTTGTTTATATCCTCTCCAGGAGGAAAAAAAATGTATTCAAATAGTAGAATAAAAGTGGGGGGGTTTATTAATGAAGCAGGTGACTCTTCTAGGTGATTCAAGTCTCTATGTCCCAGCAAATTTCATGAAGAAACCAAGAAAAACCATACGTGATTGCTGTGACGGGTTTTTCTGGGGAAAATAGGAGTGAGGCCAAAATGCTGTGTAATTGCTAAGTGTTTTTTTTTTATTTTGTTTTGTTTTATTTTGTTTTTAAAGCATGCATCTAAGTGCTTGGCTTGAGCCAAAGCCACATCCACCAGCCACAGGTCAGATCTTCTTTGGTGTGTCCAGTGAGGTGAGCCCATCAGGAAAACGCACTGGAATGAGAATTTTGTAGAAAATAACTATTTATGCTTTGTGGTAAGGAAATAAGGAGGCAGGCTGACAAATTTGTCCCAATCAAAAGGCTTTGTTTATTAGCGGGTAGAATGAACAATTGCCAGTGTTAACCTGTCACTTGCACTTGGCCAGGAGTGCTCAAGTGCCAACACTGATAGGGGTGTAAGGAAACAGGTACAACCATCAGTTTGAAATCTATCCCCTCTTTGGAAGGAGTGGAGTCCAGAAAAAAATGTCAGAACAAAGTATAGATTTATGTTTAGTTATTTTGATGAATCCTCTCTTTAAGCTTGGATGACATACTGACCAAGGATTAGAACTGTGATCACAGGAGAATTAAGAAGTGTTGGCTGTCCTAGATTCTAAAATTTGTAAAAAAAAAAAAAAAAAAAAAAAAAAGAAAAGAAAAGAAAAGAAAAGAAAAGAAAAGAAGAAAGAAAGAAAGAAAGAAAGAAAGAAAGAAAGAAAGAAAAGAAAAGAAAAGAAAGAAAAAGCAAAAAAGAGCCCACATGAGAAGGTTCCAGATTCGGATCTAGAAAGCTACCTGAGTACACTGAGCGTGTACATGCCTGTGATCCTGCGCTGGATGAAGCAGAGTGTAAATCACAGCATCAAGACCTTGTTGGAGTGTCATTTCTCTCTCTCTCTCTCTCAGGAATGAATTAAATAAACTTTTGAAAAATGAAAAAAAATTATAGTGGAATTAATCTATTTCCTATGCTTGTGCCAGATGGCTTTAATTTATCTTTCACCGTTTTCCTTCTGACAGACAAATGCTCTAGCTCCACATTTGTAGTTTCTCTGAAAACCCTAGCACTGAACGGAGATTTTCTTAATTATTTTAACATGCTGTGTTGAGGGACACAAGCCACTAAGCTACAGAAATCATTTTTCCCCCTTTCAAAGACAAAACCCAATGGAAAGCTGCTCTCCTTCCTTCCCTTGTCCTAGAAGAAATAGAAACCCAGTCATGCTCAACAGCTCTAAGTGAAGCTGATATTTGACAGATACACCTTAATGCTATGTCTGTTGTGTTTCAGAAACCTGGTGCTTCTAAGTGAATGCAGAGAGGTGCTAATATTTGAGCTTTTCCTATAGGGTTAGATTTAATGACCTTTGAGATTCCTTCTGGTTCTGCAGTGTGTTTATTCTGAGAGATTTATATCCTCAGAAAAGATACAGAGTCATCAATGAGGGATTCAGAACCATTTATAAATTCATGTTAAACATGATAGACCAAAGAATGAGGGTATTCTTATCAACAGGTAATGTGCAAACAAATGGTTAAACCTTTCTTGAGATATGTTAGACTGAACTAAGTTTTTAAAATGAGTGTGCTTTGATGTAACAACACCATGTCTAGAAGGAATGCGTTCAAAGAATTTAGCACTAAAATGTTTAAATGATGTTTTTTGAAATAATTTTTAGAAATCAGAAAATATTTAAATGCCCAAGAGTAGGGGATGAGTACAGTAAATTGTGGTATAGATATACTGTGCAGTCATCAAAAAAAGAGACTGTAAGTGTGTGTTCATTGAAGTGAAAGAACAAGCTTTGAAAGCAATGTTATCATATGTTCTTATGTTTGTAGCAGACAGGCCTACATACACATTTAAAAAAAAATTCTTGACTGAACTAGACCAAAATATTAAGTTATGTATTATTATCTCTGAAAAAAGATAATTCCTATTTTCATCTCTCTACATTCCTTTTATAAATCTCTAGAGTAAATAAAAATTTGTGTTGCAAAAAAGTTTTAAAAACTTAAATAAATTCATTTTTACATTCAATAATTATTTATCCAGTGCCCACTTTTCACCAGGCCTTATATATACAGAAGTCTCTCTATTGAATTCTTTGTAACTCCTGGATAGTTTTCTAGCCTAGTACAGTGGTAAAAAAAAATCAACAAAAAAGAATGAAAAACTTATTTTAAACCACATAATGAATTCAAACCAATAGTCAGGACACATTACCTCAGATTATCAAAGCTGAACCCCTCCCCTGCCAAAAAAAATACTGTCCTATTACTCTTCATTCCTGTTCATTGTCTTTTGGGACTGAAAGACAACTAGAAGGGGTAGCTTGAAGAAAACATTGGCCACAATATTCTACAGCTTCCTCTGTCCAGAAGAGTAGCCGATTTTCCCATCCCTCCAATCTGGGCTGGTATGTGATTTGATCATGCTGGCTCAGAGCCTGGGTCACTAGAGACATTGCATCTGTTGCATCTTCCACTCTTTTAGAGTGTTTGACCACCACATGAGTCAGCCTGGGTTAAGCTGCTGGAGAATGAGTAGACTCATGAAGAAAGGCTCCAGTCATCTCGTGGTTCAGACGTGGCCATCGTAAACCAGCCAGCTCTGCCTCCCTACCAGCTGACCACAGACACATGAGTGAGCCCAGCTTGGGTCTGGGAGCCCAGTCTAGATCAGAAAAACTACCCAGAGGTGTCTGGTCCCAAATGCTACCCCACAGAATGTAAGATATGTAGATATAGATTGATTAGATAGATAGATAGATGATAGGTAGATGATAGATCAGATAGATATAGATATATAGATGATATAGGTATAGATATACAGATATAGATACACACACACACACACACACACACACACACTTGTTTGTTTTTTTAAAGAATTTTTAAACTTGGGACCAGCAGTGGTGTAATGGTTATGTCACTGGACTCCCATGTAGTCAACACAGTTCAAGTCCCGGACCTGGTGACTTAAAACTCACACCAGGTGCTTGTCTGTGCGTGCCCAAGATCTCGAGAGGAGACTAGAGCAGAAGGGATTGTGGCATGGCAATTTCCCCAGGGGGTGATTTCTTGTTTTCTGTCTCTCTGTCTCTCTCTCTGTCTCTTGATGAGCACACATTTCCTTTACCAAAAATCTCTCTCAAAAAAATTATTATTTATTTAATTTTATTTATTGTTATTATTATTTTAATTTGCTGTAGTTCCTAGAGAGATACAGGGAGAGATAGAGAGGAGGACAGTGAGAAAGCAAGCCGCCAGGTCCAGGACTCAAACCACAGTCTGCCATGTATGAGTTCAGTGCCTTAACCACCATGCCACCTGCTGACCCAAGCACTAGTTCTTTTAAGTTACTGGGTTTTGGAATGGTTTGTCATGCAGCAAGAGCTAACTAATACACACAAGCTCATCTAAATCTTCTCAATTTTCAGTTAAGAAAATCAATGATAAATGAAGTACTGCTTAATTAGATCAGTAGAACTGGGAGAACCAAGTTCTCCTCACAGCTGGCCATGCTGGTGTCCCAGCTACTAAATGCTTCAGAAAGGATCATGTTAAGGCAGTTCACATATACAGACTGAATTAACAACTTTGGTAAAACAAGAATAATGAATTATCTTCAGTTATGAGCTCCATGTCTTCTGCCAGCTCAGTAGTTTGGCATCAGGTAAAAGGCACAAATACCACATTCTGTTCTACCTTGAGCCTGTCCCACTCAATGCCAAATTCACAGACCACCTAGGAGCTTGGCCCCCAGAGACCTCAGATGTGTCCACTTTGTGCTCTCTCTCTCTCTCTCGCTCTCGCTCTCTATCTCTCTCTCTCCTCTTGTCTTTTCTACTTTCCTCTCCCCTTCCCTGACTCACCTAGGGATGTCTTTCCCTAAATTCACCACCTTCTACATACCCAGAAGGATCAGAACAACAGAAAAGCTAATCATATATCCCAACCCAAACTGAGCCTCAGAATCGCCCTAACAACTAATTGTAACAGGCTTCACTTTGAAATGCATGGTCCCAAACATTAGCCAATTAATGCTCACAGCCACCCTGTGTGTTAATTAGACCTCATTAGTCAAGAATTGCAGACCAGGAGAACAAAGCCAGAAGGAATCATGGCTGTACCCAAGGCTCCAAGGCAGGAGAGAACTCTGGCCCTCCCCGCCAGCAGTGGGACCACAACCAGCACAGTCCACCAAGCTCCACCCTCCCCTGGTGCAGGCCCAGAGGCCAGTGCCAAGGGGCGGCTCAAGCTTTTCCTTTTCCATTAGCCACAGGTGTGTTTACCGCAGCCTAACTAGCAGCTACTATTTATTCTCTGGGATTTTCTAAAAATGTGCTCTCGCAGGCCATTGAGCCAAAGGCATTCCCAGCATCACTCTTTATTAAATTGAGCCACAGAAATGTATTGAAAATCACGAGCATTTTGAAGCATACTGAGTCCTTTATGGCTGAAATAATCTAATAGACAAGCTGTTGTTAATTTACAACCTTAATTTTCAGACACACTTCTTGAGTCAAAAGTACTTCCTGCTCTGTAATTCCTGTAGGGATACAGGTGGCCTAGGACTAAGTACACATCTACTGTACGTTAAAATGTACTTCTTACTTAACTTAAACATTTCTGAAATCTCAAGTTTATGTCTAGACTATTTTAATCAGCTAAATGTCATAATAAGCCATATGTCGGTCTTGATCGGTTACATACACCAGCCCTACTCATAAAGTATCAAAAGGTGTTTTTAAAAAGAAGTCTGTGTTTGTTTTACCAAGAAAATGGTACTTTCAGTCTATCATATCAGACATGCTGGCACGCAGAAAAGGACCTTACCTAACTAGCAGGAAAAAAAATGGGGTTTTCTCCCTCTTTTTCCCCCCATGTACTACTCCACCAATGCCACTTTTAAATGTTAGAGTTTGGGAGCAATAAGCTTATATTGGTCGAAAATGTCACATGATCTCAAACCACAAAATATCAACACTTCAAGAAAGTAGGATAATGTTGAACAGACATGTTTTTGTTGCTGTTGTTCTCATTTTGACAGAGGTTCTCTGCTTTCAGTTCATTTCCATCTGAATCGCCTTACTCTTCTGAACCCCCAAATGAGCCACTAAGTCACCCAAACATGGGATGGCAGAAGGTAAGACTATTGCTGGACCAAACAGGTAGCCAAGTATCTACTGAGCACCGGTGATGGATAAGGGGTTGTTTAGAACCCCGAGCCGCAGTCATGAACAAGACTCCTGGTGCCCGCTTTCACTGTGCTTACAGTTTCATTGGGGACAAAGACATTAAACAGGTAATTCCATAAATAATCAGAGAAGTATGTTTTCCTTAAGCCTCTGAAGACAAACTGCTGGACACTACAGAAGCTCCTATCAGAGACACAACTGATAAAAAGGTACAAAAAAGGTCTCCCCAAGGAAACGATAACAGGATTTAACCTTAGAGATAAGTAGGAGTTGGCCAGATAGAGAGTAGGTATGGAGCTGGGAAACAGATGATTGAATTGAAAATGGGAAAGATGGGGGAAGGAAGAAAAGGAGAGAAGAGGGGGTAAGGAGAGACAGACAAAGAAAAGAGGTAGAGGAATAAAGATGAGGGAAGGGAGAAAACAGGAGAGAGAGCATAAAAGGAAAGGAGAAAAAGAGAAGGGAGAATGGAAAGAATTCAGATCTGTTAACTCTGAACTTTTGTGAAAAACTAAGCATCAGAAATGAAAGTAACTTTGTTTTCAAGTCTAATGAAACATAATTGAAAGAGCACTCATTAATCAAATTGGAAAATGCAAGCTTTCTTATCAACTCAAAGAGGGCTCTTAAACTAGGAAAAGAAAACCACACACACACATGCATACGCACACACACGCGCACACACACACAAAATGATACTTCAAGGGAAATAAGTAAATTAGGTTTTCATGTTGGCACTTGATAAAACTTTGTGAACTGCGGATTATAAATAAGAATTCTTACATGCAGACTTTTTTGGAGATGAAAAATGGTCATAAAACTTGTCCATGCCAAGTCTGGACAGAAACACAAGGAGAATTTGTTTCCCATGATACCACACCACCACATAATTGCTCTTGGTTCCTGTAATCTGATGAGTAGGAAATACTTTTCAATGATATTATTTTTAAGTGATGATGTTTTCTCTGGGTGTCTTCTCAATGCATGCTCTGTGTTCCCCTTTGATACTGGAGGGAAAACCTGTGATGGTTCCATTTGTGTCTCTCTGTCATGTCTACAAGCTACAGCATGGTCAGTTCGTCGCCATTCCACCATTAAGTCAGGGAAAACTCTGTTTTAGTCTACCTGGGGACTGGGGTATTTGGGGTGCTGTTCATCAACATTTTCTTGCTCTTCTTATTCCACAAAGATGATATGATTACACATTTCAGCCCCTAAAAATGAGGCTTGGCTATATGACCTGCTTTGGTTTATTTCCCCCCCAGTTACAAGTCACCAGAAGTGATATAAATCCGTTTCAGGCAGACAGATGATGGTGCAAGATTCACCTCTCTGTATTTCTCTATTGCGGAGAACTTATAAATACTTACCAAGATGGAGCTCTGTCATCCTCAGTGATTGCTGAGTACCCTCCTGGCCTGTACTATACAAGCTGCATAAGAAATTTAATACACTCCACTAAACCACTGAGATTGAGGGGCTGTTTATAATTGCACTGTAACCTGATCCATCCTAGCTCCATACAAATTGATGTTGGATTCTTCCTTTTCATTTTTGCCATGCCACCACCTCTTGTGCCATGCTCACACTCCAAACATCAGTTCTCCGCCTATATATATGCACCAGGAAACCAAGGAAAGACCAAATGTATATTCACTGAGACTTGGAAATGGTCGCTTCCCAAATAGCTATTTAGAAAAAAGTAAATCAACAGTAACTGCAACTCTTCTGCTCTGGACTCTGTCCATGTTGTGATAGGGAGCAGATTGATCTATATTATGGCACCTTCACCCCAAAGCAATACAGAAGAGTGACTGAAAGTATACACTGCAGAACCATCCTGTGTGGACTCAATTCCCGATTCTCCTGCTAATCGTCTACAAGCTTGGGCACGTAATTTATGCTCGCTCTGCCTCAATGTTCTCATCTAAAAACTGGGAGTTCTTGAAGGTACCTGTTTCATGAATTCGTTTTTTGTTTTTTAATTGTTGCTATAGGGTGCTTGCACTTGCAGGAGAGAGAAAGAGAGAGAGGAAATGAGAAAGCACCCCCACCACCACCACCACCACCACCACCACCAGGTGGGATGGCCATGCTGCAATCCCTTCTCCTCCATTCTCCTCTCAGGATTTTGGGCATGCACACACAGACACCTGGTGAGTTTTTCAAGCCATCAGGGCTGGGATGCAAACTACGCAGTTGAACTTGTGTGATCCAGCCATCTTAACCTCCATGCCATCTGGCTCTTTCATCAATTTATTGAAGGAATCAAATGAGACCTTGCAGGTAAACCAGGAATGGTCCCTAGCAAGCATTCAATAGTTTTTATCTATCTTTATAGTAATGTGAAAAGTCCTGCAACAACTCTCCTGTCACTTCTAGTCCTTGCCACTATATAGGCTATTAAATGGTTCACATATCTCTTTTCAAAGCCAGTAGAGTCTCACGCAATCTTCAACTCAGTGTGCCTGAAAACCATGCTGCTCCCAAATCTTCCCCAACTGCTTTTGCCCAAAATTCCAGAATAAGTTAACTCTGCTACAACCATGACTGCCCATCCCCAACATACTACCTACCATCTAAGGAATACTACTCAGGTATCTGCTTAAGGATGGGCTGCACTGGGACAAAAGGTAAGAACAAGAAGAACCTGTGAGCCCATCCACAGTAATGGCTGCACAATAATACAGCTGTATGTGGAGGCCCAGGTTTGAATCCTGGGCTAACCTAAATAAGTGATGTACCCATGACCTTGACTGGTTATAAGGCTGAGGGGAGTATCATGGTGTGACAAGATCCTGTTAAAGGTAACTCCCTCTCCTCTAAATAAATAAATTTAGGGAGGAAGAGAAGAAGGGAAAGGAGAAGAAGAAGAAAAATCTATGGAGATAAGCATGAACATGCAGACAAGAAGTTTTGAGAGGCGGCCACACTCTTTGAAGGCTAGGTAGGTAAAAAGAATGTATTGTGATCTTTCCAACTATTTGAAACTAAAGAAAAAAATTTAATTGCTGGTCAGTGTTCATTACAAAATTTGTATTTTTTTTTCTGGAGTGTCTACCATGCTTAGATTGTTCATAAGGCAAACCTATTATATGAGGGTTTCCATAAGCCTTTTTCTCTTGAGGGGCTTCTTCTGAGTGTTTTCCACTTAGCCTAAAACATAAATTTTCTTAGGACTTCTCATTTTATATATATATATATATATATATATATATATATATATATATTTTCTTAGTCTGATTAGGCTACTATAACAAAATATCAGCCTGGGTGACTCAACAATAGACTGTTATTTATCACAGTTCTGGAGGTTGGAAAGTCCAAAGTCAAGGTGCTGACCAATATGGTACCTGGTGAGAAACTCTCTGGCTTGCAGATGTCCACCTTTTCACTGTGTTCTCACATGGTAGAGAGGAATCACTCTTTCTCTTCTTATGAAGTCACTAATCCCATCACAGGGCCCTATGCTCCAGACATAATCTAACACAGATTACCTCTCAAAGAGCCTATCTCTAAACACAATCACATTGAGGACTAGGGCTTCAACATCTGAATTTTCAAGACACAAACATTCATTCCATAATGTCTGAAGAGAGAAAACCTAAATTGTGGGCTACTTCTGACCTTCAAGATACTGGAACTCTATTTGGTTATAAATAATCTATTTTACTAATTTCTTTAACAAGTACATACCAAGTACCAACTATGAGAAAGACACTGTGCTAGAAACCAAAGGGAAATACTAAGAATGACCCACACACACGGTCTTTGCATTAGAAAGGCTCCACAGTTCAACTGAAAATCAGAGAAAATTACAGAAGAAAAGCTAAAACTACAAAAATATTTATTAATCCAAAGGAAGTCTAGGTAACAAAACCAGGGAAATAAGTCTTATGGAGGTGTGGTGAGTATTGTGAGGAATCGGAACAGCATGGTAGATGAGTGCTCAAGTTTCAAAATCAGATGGAAATGAGCTGACATCCTGGCTCTACATTTCCTATGATCTCAAGAAAATTAATTAGCCATTCAAAACCTGTTTCTCTGCCTGTAAAATGGGGCTAGGAAAATTATCTGCCTCATAGAGTTGTTATGATAATAATAATACCTATAAAGCACTTAGCACAGTGACTAGCCTGGAGTAATCTCTTGATAACCATTCATTTAAAAAAAAAGTGTGGGTGGAGAAATCATTTTCAACTGAGATCTGGGAAGGATGGGAATTGTTCCCATAGGATGGCAGGATTTTATCTGACTGTTAAATCCTGGGGTTGTGGGAGAAATTCAGTGGACTGTGAGAATAGAGATTGGTTTGGTTAGGATGTATGGTACAATTAGCAAGGCATGGAAACATAGACTAGAAAAGTAGATTGAGTTTAAATCCTGGGTCTTCATAAAAACAAATCCAGGCTGGCTCTGTGGCCTACTGGGTAAAGAAGGTGGATCTCAGATGGCCGACTGCGTGGTTCAAATCCAGTCCTGGTGACTTGAAAAACACAATGGGCATGTGTGCCCAAAATCCCAACAGGATGAGGAAATGGAGGAGAAGGAATTATAGTATAACCACACCCCAATCAGAGGATGCTTTCTTCCTCTCCTTTTCTCCTTGTCTCTCTCTGGGGAGTGCCTTCTGGCAAAAATTTAATTTAAAAAACATTTTTTTAAAAAAGTTAATCCAAGTTTGGATTTTGTGCCACATTCTATCTTACTCAGTAAACTAGAGCACCTTGTGTTCAGTTTTTATGAAAAATGGTTTAACTCAAGGTATATTTTTCAGATAAACCCAGAAGCAATCATGAAAAAAAAATCTGTTTTTTCCATCACCTTGTTCAGAAGCAAATCCCAGTTTGATTTTATATTTAGAAGCTTGTTCTGCCCTAATGTAAAAAAGACATAATGGGACTCAAGTGGTACATAAAACTATTTCAAAAGAATTGAAAAAAAAAAAAGCACAATGAAGCCCCTTCTTAACCCCTAAGGCATCAAAGGCAAGTGAATTCTTGGATTTCCATTTTTCTTCTGTGAAGATAAAACCATTTATGAAAGAGTTCATATTAATATCATGCTAACTTAATCAAATAGGTCATTCTAAGTTAGTGAAACTTCTGAACTTGTCAATATGTTTTATGTTTTAAGTAATCTTTATACTTTCTAGAACAATACAAATAGATTAACAAAGCATTCAGAAGGTAGAACAGCAGAGAGGGCAATTAATTGTAGATACTAGAGACAGCATAGAAGGGGCAGGATAAGGAGAGGAGGTGAGAAAAAGGGGATCAGGGAAGGAAAAAAAAAACACTTAACAGACGCAAAAATGAAGTTATCTGTTGATGATAATGCATGTTATCTTTGACTTGACTAATAGGCACTGTATTCATTTTGGGAAAACTATTTTGTATTTTGTAAAGATGTACTGTGATTAAATGCAATTTAAAAGAGTAAAAAACAAAACAAATAAATAAACAAAGCATTTGCCAGTCAAGCATCATAATAAATCATTGATAATTGTACCTTAATGAGTTCTATGTAAATGTATCTTGCTAAAGTGGCTTTAAAAAATGAATGTGAAAGTTCTTTGCCACTTTAAATACAATTATCATCCAGTATGGGACAGAAAAATGAATGAGACAAACTCCCTGCCCTCTGGTAGTTCACAGTTTAAACAAATGAGCTTCAGAATGCTATGATAGATGTAAAACTGAAGTCTTATCAGAGCGCTTAAGAGATTCTGTTGGTTCTTTATCTACTTTTTTTCATTAACCTTATTTTTGAGGATAGAAGAAGGTAATGCTATGATTTGATCTAAAATTTAATTCCACTTCCGTCAACTCCAAATGAGTGGATTCCAAACATATAAAATCTCAATGCGTGTAATATGTTACACTCATCTTCTACTAAAAATCTCACCAACAGAAAGTCTGTTGCTGTGAATTCCCTTCTTTGCCCTTTTCTTACTTGAAGCCTCAACTTTGAAATCTTTGGTGGAAAGTAACTCTGTGTACATGTGACTAGGTTGAAAGTTTCTTGACAAGGAGGATTGTGGCATTAGTCCTTGATTTATGAGATCCTAGAACAAATTAATGGAAGGAAAGAGAAAGGGGCCAGCAGGTAGCGTGGTGGTTAAGGCACTGACTCCGACATGGTGGTTCAAGTCCCAGACCTGGTGACTTGAAAATCACAGTGGGCGCATGTGTGCATGTGCCCAAAATTCCTGAAAAACAGAGGAAAAGGGATTGTGGTGTAGCCACCTCTTCCCCACTGTGATTTCTCACTTTCTCTTTCTCTCTCACCATCTTTGTCTCTCTCCAGCAAGCAAATGTACCCAATGGCAAAATCCTAAAAAAAAAAAAAAAAAAAAAAGAAGAAGAAATGAATAAATGAGTGAGTGAGTGATTAGGTGGAAAAGGTTTTATCCAGAAAGCAACCATTAAGTTGAGGAAATGTCATCAAAAAGAACAATCATAACTATAATAGATAGTAATTATTGAGTGCTTATCATGTGTTCCATTTTCTCCTAAGCACTTTATTTGTGTTAATTTATTTAAACTTCATTGTACAGAGGAACACCTTTCTGCAAGCAAGAAAAATGAACACAGAGAGATTACACAATGTAGGGAGCTTGAATTGGATTTAAGTGCTCTTTATTTGAGTGCAAGGCCTGACAAAAACTTTAGGAAGCCTGCACCTAAATTTGTATCCTAGTTTTCCTCCTGGAGAGAAAAGCCATACATTATTCAGACACCCAATGTGGCCTGTGATACCCCCTCTCCCAAAAAGTTAAGATGCTTTATATGTTTCAGGCTCAACTTAGAAATTAATGTTTCGAAAGAAATAGTCACTACACTAAACTGACTATAAATCTGACAGCAATGTTGTAAAGTAAGGGTTTCCCATACTTCAACTCAATTTCCTCCAGGTTTTCTCTAACAAATAAATGAAAAAGCAAAAAGGCCCTTGGAGAAACTAGTTTCACCAAACTTCTCTCCCTATCCCATCAGATATTTCCACAGGGCAAAAGAAAAACTAATAACAAAATCAGGACAGTGCTCCAGTGACCAGCTGTTTACCAAACCCGTAGCATGTTCTCAGGTCTCCTTCCTTTTGGTAGTGCCAGATACCTTACCACCCTCCTTGAAATCGCTCCCTCATCACTCTCCTAGCTCTACTCCTGTCTCTGATTATTCTTTTGTCTCCTGTGTTGGCTCCTAAATGAAGGGTGATGTCCAAATCTCAGATTTTAACCTTTTGTTCTTTCTTTATCACAAGGTTTGTCAAACTTTCAACATTTACCATGAACACAATATTATGCCAGCCATTCAAGAGATCTTCAGAAAGACTTCTCACCCAGTATCATCACTTCAGAATGAACTATTAAACAAGAAGCATCCAGTCTTCAAAGACCAGTCATGACCTATCTCTGGAGAGTTGGTGACATACTTTCTACTGGACACTTAACATTTTTGAGGGATATCCTATTTCCACCTCAAATTCAACACAATGAACTTGACTGAAAATCTTCCTCATTTTGTCTTCTAGTTTCTTCAGTAGTGAAACGGTAGTTTCAACTACCGTTGTTGAGATTGTTGATGCTTAAAATCTAGAAACCATGGGCTGGGGACCAGCAGATGACGTGATGGTTATATCACCGATCTGTCATGTAGTTGACCATGACTGGAGTTCTGGACCCAGAGGCTTAAAACACACTGGGCATGTGTGCGTGCATGCCCAAGATCCTGATCCTGAGAGGAGAATGGAGGAGAAGGGATGGTGGCATGGCCATCCCTACTGAGGGGTGATTCTTGCTTTCTGTCTCTCTGTCTCTGTCTTGCCCAAAGTCACACCACTGATCTGTGATAGCAAAGTTCTAGAAATAAAGACTATATTCCTGGTCCAGGTTGCAGTATTCAATGCTACGCTCCCATCAGCTCTGAATTAGTATATTCCAAACATATAAGATCTTTCTTCTTTGGAAGACAGAAACATGACTCTTACTTTTTCTTTTCAGAATTATTTTATTTAACTTTTGAATTAATTAACTATTTAATTCATATATTTTAATTTGACCAGAGAAGGGAGGAGAGAAAGAGAAAGTAAGCAAATGAGCTGCAAGGTCTGGGATTCAAATCATGGTCAGCCATGTGGGAGTCCAGCACCCTTAACCACCAAACCACCTGCTGGTCCCTCACTCTTACTTCTTTGCAGCCTCCTATAAGAGGGGACTTTTGGGACCAGCAGTTAGCATAATGGCTATGTTGCTGGACTCCCACGTAGTCGACCACGTTTGTGTCCTGGACCCAGTGGCTTAAAACTCATGCCGGGCGCGTGTGCGTGCGTGCCCAAGATCCCAAGAGGAAAAGAGAGGAGAAGGGATTGCGGCGTGGCCATACCCCCTGGGGGGGGGGGTGATTTCTTGCTTTCTGTCTCTCTGTCTCTCTCTGGCTGGCTGGCGAGCGCAGGCGCCCTATAGCAAAAAAAAATGAAAAAAAAAACTCTCAAAAAAAAAAAAAAAAAAAAAAAGGAGAGGACTTTTAAAAAATGTGTGGAGGGACCAGCAGGTAGCGTAATGGCTATGTCACTGGACTTCCATGTAGTCGACCATAGTTTGAGTCCCGGACCCAGTGGCTTAAACTCACACTGGGCATGTGTGCGTACGTGCCCAAGATCCCAGGAAGAGAAAGGAGAAGAAGGGATTGCAGCGTGGCCATCCCCCCACGGGGGTGATTTCTCGCTTTCTGTCTCTCTCTGTCTTTCTGGCGAGTGCACGTGCCCTATAGCAACAAACCTCTCCCAAAAAAAATAATAAATAATAAAAATGAATAAATAATTAAAAATATGTGGAACATGGAATTTAAGTATGAGTTTATTATGATGCAAAACATTTTGAAATTCTTGCTTTTTTTCATAATACTCATTTCCCATGGGCTTTTTGAAGAGACCATTCATAATGCATATAACACTGTGTTATAAATTCACAATATCCTCAAAAAGACAATAAATCAAAATACTATGGAAAGAGAAGAGAGATCAGGAATGGAAAAAAAGGAAGAGAACAAAGAATATCCAGCTAACCCAGCAAAGCTAAGAAATCTGCACGGATCCTTGGATGCCCAGGACCCAGGCCCAATGCCCATGCCGCACTCTCCCAACAAGAGGACAGAGAGCCAGGATCTGGATCACACCTGGAGACCACAGGAACATCACGTCCCAGCCTCCACGCCACTGCCTGCCTCGACCCAGCACTGAGGGACTTTCCCAAACCTCCAGCTTGCTGTGTGGTTGGTGACTCAAAACTGTTCCTGTTGTCCGAGGTATCATTTGTAAAGTGCTTTCTTGGAAGAGAAAATGTTTGGGACAGCTAGAAGGGGAGCTCCCTGTGCTGGAGCCACAAGGAGCCTTGTTGTGTGCTGTGTGAGAACACAGGCTTCTTTTTTCCCTCTCTTCCCCTCCACTGTGTTTATTTAAAGCTCCCACCACCTCTGAGGGAGTGCCTGCCCAGGACTTCAGGCAGGGCCCTCCGAACCGCCAGGGAGTGAGCCCAGCACTTACTGCAGGGACCGCAGCAGTCATGGGCACAGGCCTTGGGCCAGGAATCAGGGAGTCCAGCCAGGACAGTGGGAGGCATTGGGAAAGAGTTGTTATTGTGTCTTTGACAATCCTATAATTATTGTGTTTGCTGTTATGATTTCTGTCTAGATTGCCATTTCTCTCCGTAAATCTGTTCCCACTTGTGTTTTCTACGGACAGACCTTTAAATACATATATACTAGATACCCAGGCTGCTGGACTGACTTCTCCAAGAACCTTAGGAGAGATGAGTATTGTTTCCCTGTGGTGGGCCTCTGAAAGAAGCATAGACCCCCGCAGGGAATATTTGCATTTACCAGCAAAATATAGACCTCAGAGGGGCTACCTGTCCCCACACCCTGCTGCTTTTGCTCACCCAGCACCACCCAGTGGATTTATTACCACTGACAAACTACACGAAAAGGAGGTATCTACAGGCACTTGAATCCTCCTGCTTGGCTTTCTGCAAGATAGCTTCTGCTCAGTCAAGAAACAAAGGGCCAGCAGGTGGCATGATGGTTAAGGTGTTGGATCCCCCATGGCCAACTCCATGTTTCAAGACCCAGTGCCTTGAAAAAGATGCCAGACTCATGTGCCTGCATGTGCAAAATCCCAAGAGAAGAACAGAGGAGAAGAGACTGTGGTGTGGCCATACTCCCTTGGGGGTTCCTGGGGGGACTTTTCACTTTCCCTCTCTCTCTGTATGTCTATCTCTGGTGACTGTATGCACTCTATAGCAAAAAAAAAAAAAAAAAAAAAAAAAAAAAAAAAAAAAAAAAAAAAAAAAAAAAAAACTAAAAACAAAACAAGAAAGAAAAAAGAAAGAGAGAGAAAGAAAGAAAGAAAGAAGAAAAAGAAAGAGAGAGAGAAAGAGGAAAAAAAGAAAGAAAAAGAAATGAGAAGGGGCAGACTCTGTGGCACAGCTGGATCCCACAGGGTGACCATGGTTCAAATCATGAGCCTGGTTGGCCAGAAGCACATCAGGCACATGCCCAGGATCCAATAGACTGGAGATCTGGAGAGCTATAGGAAGGAGAATCATAGCATAGCCAGACCCTGGGGAGGGTACTCTTCTCTCTCTCTGTTTCTACCTCCCTCTCAGATTCATGCTCGTACTCTACCATGAATAAAGAAAAAAAGGAAAGAAAAGAAAAAATTAGAAGGGGGGAAAAATGGGGCCCAGAATGGGGGCCCTGCAAGGACCCATTGTTACACTTTCTATTTCTTAGGACAAAGCGTAGATTGACAAAGGGTCTGTGCCTTACAAGAAGACACCAGCTTATTCTGTCCTTCTCAGGGTCTTCTCCACATACACTATCGTCTGGTCTCCTTCCTGGAGCACCTTTGTTTGCCAGTAAGCAAACATTAGTGAGACTTGTTTCATTTTCATCTTTTTTTTTTTTTCTGTTCCTCCAAGAGAAGCTCCAAAGACAAACAGGATTGAAGCTTTTTAGTTACGAAAATGGTCTTAATAATCATTATAGTGAACTCATCAGAGTAAGAAGAGAAAAATATAATTATATTTAGATCTACAAAAATGATACGATTCCAGAGTGGTGAGCAGATATTCAATTATAACCAGGCTCTGCCTCAGCTTTTAATTTAGAGCAAAATTCTATTTTTCAGTTCTTATTTTACAAGCAGCAGCTGGTGAAACATGGGTATTTATAAAAAGGAGGCCCTCCTTAAAGATAATTTATTAGGTATTTGTAAACTTAGCACCAATTTTCCCTGTTAAGACTAATCATGCAGTAATGCATATTATAATACATGGTCTTACATTTTTGAAGCTGAATTCTTTCCTTAAAATAAAGTCCTAAGATCAATATTCCTGGGTCAAATGGTAAGAAAGAACATTTTACTAGTTCTTGATTATATGTCCATGTGTGTATGTGTGTCATACATTAGATATAAGAGTGTATATGTGAAGAGCACATACACTCTTATATGTAATGTATGTAAGAGAGCACATACACACTATAGCAAAAATAAATACATCACTTACTTTAAAAATATTGGTATGTGTATATATATTATTACATATATTATATGTGTGTGTATATACACACACACTTTTTTTGATACACAAACACACACAGAGTCACGTGTCACATAACATTTTGGTCACATTGGACTACATATGTAACAGTGGTCCCATAAGATTATAATAGAGCTGAAAACTTCCTAGTGCTAGTTATGTTGCAGGCCTCGTAATGGTCAGTCATAACACAATTCATTACTCATGTGTTTGTGGTAAGGCTAATGTGAACTAGCCAGCTGTATAAAAATATAGCACACAATTATGAAAAAGTACATAATACTTGCTAATAAGTGACTATGTTGCAGGCTTATGCATTTACTATACTAAGCTTTTTTTTTTTTTTGGAGAGGTTTTTTGCTATAGGGCGCGTGCGCTCGCCAGACAGAGAGAGAGAGACATAGAGACAGAAAGCTAGAAATCACCCCCCATGGGGGATGGTCACGCCGCAATCCCTTCTCCTCCATTCTCCTCTCAGGATCTTGGGCATGCACGCACACGCACCCGGCGTGAGTTGTAAGCCACCGGGTCTGAGACGCGAACCACGGTCGACTACGTGGGAGTCCAGCGACATAGCCATTATGCTAACTGCTGGTTCCCATATACTAAGCTTTTCATTGTTCTTTTAGAGTGTACTCTTTCCACTTACTAAAAAAAAATAATTTACTGTGAAACTATGCCTTGTTAGGCTCACGGCAGCCTCACTCATTTCATGTTTGCATCTCTCAGTCGCATCATTTTCTCTTATGCTTGATTTAATCTTGTGTTATATTGCTCATCATGACCCCTAAGCATACACTTCCAACATACAAACCACACTGCCTAGGTGTGTAGTATAGCATCCAGGCTTATGTAAGTATATTTTGTGACATTCATACAATAACGAAATTGCCTAACTATGCATTTCTCAGAACACAGCCTGTCGTCCGTGACACTGACTATAGAATACATTCTCACACAGCTTTTTGAAAGACTTGTACCAAATGGAAATACCATCAGTAGAGTATGCATTTACCCATTTATTTTTTTAGCTGCCAGAGAGCGAATACACTGCCCAACGGTATGTGGTCACGCCATAATCCCTTCTCCCCTTCTCCATCCTATTGAGATTTAGCGCATGCACACACATGCACCCAGCATATTTTCCAAGTCCCTGAGCCCAGGATTTGAACCATGGTTGACTGTGTGGGATTTGGCTCCCTACAGTCAGTGATGAACTGCTGTGCTTCAGGCTTCTCCCTCCCCCCAGAATATGCACTTATTAATTTCTCTGGAATGTCACCACTGGCATTAAATGGTATGTCAAGGTGCAATATACTATTTTATAATCTGATGGAAACATAAATCCCACTCTAAGTGTTCTTCTTGCTCAGACTTGTCTTTGGTCATATGCTTCACTATTTTTCCTGATAAATTTTTTGGAAAAGGTTGGTGGTTTCCCAGAATCTTGTAGTTATTTTTATTAGAATGGTAGACCTATAACTTAAAATTATAAATCCACAGATTAACTTTAAAAATAATAGACGGGTTGAAACATTCTGTGTTCCCATTATTCAAATGCTACATTCAGTTATTCCACTGATATTTTTTTCATACCACTCCCCTTGTCATGTCTGCAGCCATGTTGACAATGTTAAGGCTATGACAGAGAAAGCCCAGGAATCTCCAACACACAAGCTTCTCCTCTCCCTCCTGTGATCCCCCAAGACATTTCCCTTGCTGCTAAACATAGCAATGTGGAGCTATGACCAAAATACAGAGAGAAAGAAGTGCATAGAGAGAAGGAAGAAAAAGAAAGCAATGTTTATTTTAAGGAGTTGGCTCACACAATTGTGAGAGCTAGCAAGCCTAAGATCCAAGGTGGGCCAGTAGGCTGGAATTCAGGGAAAAGATGAGTTAGTCTGAAGTCTGAAATTCACAGAGGAGGCTAGGAGGCTGGAAATTCAGACAAGTTCCTACACGGCTTTGAAATAGAATTTCATCTTAAGGAAACAGTCTGCTCTTAAGGCCTTCAACTGATCAGAAGATGCCCACCTTCATTTTGGAGAGTACCCTACTTCGCTCAAACTCTTCTAATAATCTTATATGTTAATCACATCTAGAATAATGCAGCAACCTCTAGACTGATGCTCATCTAAACAACTGAACACTAGGACTTAGCCAAGCTGACACATAAAATTAATGGTACAGGTCCAAGCAGTAATTTTAAAAAGGAAGTGAAAGATATCATACTGTAATAAAATCATTATGTTTACATAGAAGCAGATCTTTTTCTAAGTTGTATTTATTTGTTTTTTTGTTTTTGTTTCTTTGTTTTTTGTTTTTGTTTGTTTGATTGGTTTTTGTTACAGGGCATGTCCTCTCACCAAAAAAGAGACAGACAGAGGGAAAAAATAAGAAAACAGCCCCCCAAAAGAATGGCCATGCCACACTCTCTTCACCTCCATTCTCCTCTCAGGATTCTGGGCATGCATGTATATACCCCAAGTGTGAATTTCAATCAACTGGGTCCAGAACTCAAACCAGTGAGTTGGCTACGTGGGTTTCAGTGCCTTAATCTCTATGCCACCTGCTGGCCCTATTTATTTCTTTTATAAGATTAAGAGATGGGAATAGAAAGAAAGACATGCATCACCAAAACATCTCATGTTGCACTCTTCAACCCCAAGCCAGCCAGGATCATGGGTTCATATACATGCTCAGCATATATGGTTGACTAAGGGATGAAACCTGTGATCTACCATATAGCTCTAGCACGGCTTGAGCACTGAATTACCACTGTACTAACAAACCATCCCTAGGCAGATCTGTTTGAGTCACAAGTTGTTACAAGCACCCTATCCTCAGGTTTCTTATCCGTAAGATAGGGATGCTGTCATACATCTGCAAGTTTGTGGGGTAAATTAAAGGAGAGCATGTTAGTAGAGCTCACAGCACAATGCCAGGCAAGTGAGAGCAGCAGTTCTTTTCCTCTCCTCTCAAAGGGCAGTGCCCTCTTTAGCAGCCTTAGAATGGCAAGTCGGCTCCTTAGCCCCCCCCACAGGACATTCCTTAGAGATTATGCCCTGGATTTTCCAGCCATTTAGTATTGGTGGCCCATTTAGGCTACAAGAGCTACTTCATTATTATGTGAGGAATTACAACAATTATAGAGCAGAAAATCTATTCATAGGTAAGAAAATTACAGAAACGGTAAAATCAATGAGATCTTTCATTTGACCAGCTTTTTTTTTTTTTTTTTAAATAAAAGCAGGTCTTCAAGTCCAAGTCAACCCTGTTTTACCCACTATTTTTTTTTTTTTTTGGCTTCTTACAGTTTTATTATAGCATGAGGATGCAAATCAGAACCAGTCCAGAAAGAGACACAGAGGGTGAGATTTTGCAGGGTCTCTAGTGCAAAGCTCTGTTATCCACTTCTCATCCATATTAATTTGCTAGTGCTACCACAACACAGAACTACAGACTGGTAGGCTTAAACAACAGAGATTACCTCCTCACAGTTCTGGAGGCCAGAAGTCCAAAACAGAAGTGTTGTTAGGGTTGGTTTCCTCAGAGGCCTCTCTCCTTGGCTTGTAAATGTCCATCACCTTCCTGTGTCTTCACATGGTCCTCTCTCCATGGATGTCTATGTCCTGATCTCCTTTTACTATTAAAGGATGTGTCAGATTGTATTAGAGCCCCATGGTTATGACTTCACTTAACTTAATTATCTCTTTAAAGACAATGTCCAAGCACTATCTCCAAATATGGTCACATTTTGAGGTATTGGGTGTTAAGATTCTAACATCTGAATTAGTGGTGGGACACAATTCAGGCCAAAACACCACCTAACTCACTACCCACTTCCACCCCAACCACCTTTATACAGAGATAGACACACGCAAACCAGCAAGGCTCTGTTCTCATTTCTGGTTCTTAAAGTGACCTAACCATGCCTATATTGTTACCTACTCACACCACAAGAAATAATAAAAGATTTAAACTATATGATACACAGGCACACACACACACGCATGCACTTTGTGATCGGTATTCTACATCACAGACTTCACGATGTAGGATGCAGACTTCGACCATGGAACTGAGCCATACAGGAATTGAATTGGTGACTTTGTTAGCAGGATTTGCTAACCAATCACAAATGGAAAGGGAGCATATTGCAAAATAATCAGAACAGGTCAGGGTATTCCTCTTAGCCCACTTATCTGGGAACAACAACCATATTGCAGTTTACTAGAAATAACTGATACCTAAATTAAATGATACAGAGTGCATGAACTATATCAATAATGTGCATGCATTTTAGATGAAAGAACCATAAGCATTTAATTACCACGAAAGGCAAGACGAAAAGCTTCCGAAGCCTATGCTAACAAAGAGGTAGATACCACTTTGAATTTTGAACAGGTTTCTAAATCAAAAAGGGCAATAAATCATGTTACTTATCATTTAAAAATAACTAGGATTTAAGAAATGAAATTAGACAAGTGATTAATGCATCAACTTCAGCCAGAGTTCCTTTGATAGTTGGAAGAAAATAAAAGCCAGCCAAGAAATAAACATTTCAAATTCAGGTGCTTTGCAATCTGTGCTCCAAATGTTTTCCCTGAGCTTGTGAAGAGGTGGCTTGCTCTGCATACACAGCAGCCAGATTGCTGGCTTGAGTCAGTTATCGTCAAAATAAGAGCATTGCACAAAGAGAAGCTGCAGTCACATTTTTCTCAAGTGGAAAGTCCACTTGAGAGAAATGGTCTAAACAAGCCAAGGGGCAAGGACAAAGAAACATGTGGACTAGAGAAGGGACCTCAGGATGCTATTGAGAAATGTTTGGGCTTTATTCTCTTTGCAATTTCCATTAATACTGAGAATCCGAAGATGGGGTACAGTGTTCTGTATTAAAAGTGAAAGATGCCCATGATAGAGTAAGAAAAAAATGTGGGTGACAGGACAGTGTGTATAAAGAAAGATGAAGAAAAGTGTGTTGTGGCTTAAAGAACACATCCTTGGAGACAGTTCAAATCCTGCCTCTGCCGCTTATCCATAAAATGGCTGCATGGCCTTGGGCACTTGGACTCTCTATGCCTCGGTTTTTCCATCTTCAAAATGGAAATAATATTAAATAGTACCTACTTTGTAAGACTATTATGAAGATTGAGTTAACACATGTAAAATGAGAATCATGACTCTGTAGAATTATATAGTGTTATGGAAACATAACTGCTCTAATGATAGTAGGATTCCTTATTTTGTAAAGCAACCCTTCTCCCCACAAGACTTTTTAATATCAATACGCACAAGGGATCTTTAAAATGTTCAAAAATTCGTGTTTTGAAAGAAAAAGTATTCATCCATTTCAAAAATTTATGTACCAAAATAAACTCATATTTTAATTATATTTTTCCACAAACTGAAGCACCCTTATAAATTCTAGGGTCAGGAAATATGAAAGAAAACAACATCACCTCAGATGCAAAATGTAAGGGCTACCAAAAAAATCAGTAATCAAAATAAATCATATTTTAGTATAATATTTTAAAAATCAAAGGCATGCGACTCAACAGGTGGCATGGAGGTTAAGGCAGCTGGATCTCATGTGGCCAACTGTGTGGTTCAAATCTCAGACTCAGTGGCTTGAAAAAGAGGCTGAGTGGGTGGGCATACATACCCTAAATCCCAAGAAAGAAATGGAGGAGAAGGAATTGTAGTGTGGCCATCCCCTATTGGGGGCGATTTCTGTCTCTCTCCCTAGAGTGCATAATGTGTATAAATGCCCTATAGCAAAACTGAAAAAAAAAATCAAAAATCAAAGTAATGCAAAAAATACCCATGATGAACAAAACATAAAAATTTTAAATAAAGACAAAATTTGTATTGCTGATCTTTTCTTTTGCCTCAAATTTCAATCTGGCTTGGCATGGAGTATATTTATTTATATCTTAGTAAAAATACTTGGAAGGTTATATCCCAAACTTTTATTTCTGGAGTGAGAGATTACATTGGAATTCATTTTCTGTTTTACATTTCTATAATTTTTGAACTTTTTAAACATAAGAATATACATAAAATAAACGAGGATTCTTAAAGTCTAATTTCTTAATGAAACTCTGAAGGAAAAACACAATACTAAAGTAGTTCCAAGCAGTTGATTGATTAAAAAAAAAAAGAAGAAGAGGAATCAGGCTGCACCACCCATGGAGAAGCCAATGGCAAACTCTTCTATTGCAGAGTTTTTACTTTGTTTTATAAATCTACAAAAATGAAATAGAGAATATAAGAAATAAGAATAAAACTCACTTAGCCCTCTGGACCTAAGTACAACTTAGCAGAAACCCCTCCAGCAGCACCTCTCCAGGTTCTAACCAGTCACTTAGTAGGTTGAGTGAAGAGCCATCCATGTTTTCCGGAGAAACCCAGGCGCTGGGCCCACTGTCTTTCCCATTTCTCTGGTAGCTGAAAGCTCCTTGAGAGCCCTTATCTGTGAACTGTTGGCAAAAGCTGGGATGAACATAAGCCTCCTATTCCAAAGGCCTTGTAATTAATCCATCCATACACCAGTTTCTAGACATTTTTGGAGGGGAGTTATTTATTTAATTTTATTATTATTATTATTATTATTATTATTATTCAATTTGACCAGAAAGAGATAGGGAAAGAGAGGGAGAGTGATAAAGCAAACCACCAGCTCTGGGACTTGAACCACAGTTAGTCACGTGAGAGTCCAGTACCTTAACCACCACACCAGTTACCAGCCTCACTGCTAGACTTTTAAACTGTTCCTTAACCTCTCTGATTCTGTTCCATCATGTGTACATGGGAAATAATAACAATCACTTGATAGCATAATTGTGAAGATCAAATGGGAGAATATATGGTCAGCCCTCCATAAACCTTCCCTTCCTCTTGGGTCAAATGTTAAAACTTGCCTATTAAAATGATTTCTTGCTAGGGCTAGCCTCATAGCCTGATGGGTAAGAAAACCAAATCCCATATGATTAACTTCATGTGTGAATCCCAGCCCTACAGTTTGAAAAACACACTGAGCATTTGTGTGTGCCCAAAATCCCAAAAGGAGGGAAAAACAGAGTAGAGGGAATTGCAGTGTGACCATGTCCCATTCATGGGGTGCTTTCTCCCCATCTCACTTTCTCTATCTCTGTCTGACAAGTGTATGACCCCTCTAACAAGTAAAAAAATTAATAATAATAATAAAAGGAGGAATTTTTAGCTGTTACACTATTAGAAGGAAGAAGTAACATGTCAACTTTGAGCAGCAAATGTTTAGAAAGTGATCAAGATTTTACTTTGGAGAAAGGAATGTAGCTTCTCATTTGCAGAAGATTTTCCCCTCCTAATCACATCTCCTTTGAACAAATGTAAAGACACTTGTGGCACACAGATATGGTTTATTATCTGTTGATGAGGATGTGTATAGTATTCTCAACTAGGCTGGACTGAGGTGTACATCATGCTTGGTAAAGTCTTTTTTTTTTTTTTTTTTTTTTTTGGAGAGGTTTTCACTATAGGGCGCATGCGCTCGCCAGACAAACAGAGACAGAGAGACAGAAAGCGAGAAATCACCCCCCAGGGGGGTAAAGTCTCTTTACAGTCTAAATGATGCAAAGCAATTGAATGTATGAACAATAATAATAAGAAAGAAAGAAAGAAATAGTACAAAAAAAATTCTTTGACATTCAGTGAACACAACTGGTGACCTTAGAAGGTGACCCAGAGTCTTCTGAGAATGGAAGGTGGGAGTATTTAATAATTTGCTATGTTTAATCCCTGGAGCAGATCAATAGATTGTAGATAGTGTGAAACTGACAGTGACTTTATTTTTAATCTTTTTTGGACTATTTCCAATGAACAGAGGAACATCACTTTCCTAACATAGGTTAACCTTCAAAAAAAAAATTTACATGTCAAAATACCAGAAAAAATGGGGATGGTACCATGGACAATAAAACTTTGTAAGTGTCTTTCAAAAATCCCTATGTACCTCGACACACTGAAAACAATCTAAGAGCCATGAACCAGTAAAGCTCCCCAAACATGTGTTGCCTATTTCTCCTCAATATTTTACTACACCTTTTTAGGATATACATTTTTATTTTAATAATATTCATGAAGCTTTCCATCAGTGATATTAAAGCAAAAATTAAAATGAGGGGTTAGACCGTGACACAGTGATAAAATGCAATGTTCTAGAAGGCAATTCCACATTGGAAAGTTCCTAGGTCAAACTAAAAGACCTCTCTGAGTATGACAAGCACATGTGTGCGTAAGATCCCAGGCTGTTATAGACTGAGGGTGGATTACATCATTGGGAACCTGTTGGGTGTACTCTCTCATGAAAAAAAGAAATAAACTTTTAAAAATGATTTATAATCCTCTATGAATTTAGTCTCTGCTGACATTTGAACAATAAAATAAAAATCAATGCTTCCCTAGGACCAGCAGGTGACATAGTGGTTAAGGCCCTGGACTCCCATGTAGTCAACTGCAGTTCGTGATCCCAGACCTGGTGGCTTTAAACTCATGCTGGGCATGTGTGTGTGTGCATGCCCAAAATCCTGAGAGGAAAAAAGATTGTGGTTTGGCCAGTCCCCCAGGGGGTGATTTCTCACTTTCTGCCTCTCTCTGTCTTTCCAGGAAGTACGTGCACCTTATAGCCAAAGTCTTAACAACAACAAACAAACAAAAACAATGCTATCCATGATTAGAATATTAAATAATAAAAAGGTATAAAAGGAAAAATAGGAGTTTACAGTTAACCGCATTCCAAACTCATTTCAGAATTTTTACTTCATAGGTTCCTTTGAGAGCTTTGCCAGCAAAATTCCAATATATATACTAGCCTCTGTGTATCTTGTAAAATTACACATAAAACTTTGTACTAATCACAAAGTTATCCATGTTAGTTATGTTACTATGCTATGGGCTGAACATTGCTCCTCCTAAAATTCACATCAGGAAGTCTTGACCTTCAGTACCTTAGCATGTGACCATCTTTGGAATTAAGGCCTTTAAAGAGGTCATTAATTTTTTTAAATTATATTTACTTTTATTTATTTATGTATTCTGAGAATGAGAGAGAGAGAGAGAGAGCTCCAACAATCTTCACATTGCAATCCAATCACAGCCTCCGCCAACCTGAGATCATGGGCACACATGAATCTGGCATGTTCAGGGAAATCTCTGGATACAAACATGGAACCTTCCCTTGTGGATCTGCTTTACCACTGCACCACTGTCTGGCTCCTGGCTACCACATTCTTGTAGTCTTTTACCTTACTTTTCTTGGCGGTGAGAATTCCTTTTCTATTTTAACTGTAGGGAGCAAGGACATGCATGGCATGTATGGGGGGGCCTTGGGAACCAAATCTTCCCATATGGGTCCAGGTGCGTACTGCTGTGCCACTATCAGTTCCTGAGGTCGTTGCATTTCAGTGAGCCATTAAAGTGGGCCCTAATGTAATCTAAGAGCTGTACTTACTACAGGAGATCAGGACACACAAAGGGACTCTTGGGTGCTCATGCACAGAGGACAACATGTGAAGAGTTAGCAAGAAGGTGGCCCTCTGCAGGCCAAGGAGAGAGACTTCCAGCAAAACCAGGCCTGCCAGCACCTTGATCTTAGACTTTCAGCCTCCAGATCTGTGAGGAAATAAGTTTCTATTATTTAAGCCATGTCCTCTGTGTTGTTATAGCAGCCCTAACAAACTAATACAACCTATTAGTACATGTTTGTGATATATACAAGTCAGTATTCATGAATCTGCCTCACGTTGACACACAAAATATTACAATTTCTTTTATCTCTGTCCTAATAATTAACATTTACTTTGACTCCACATTTTTAACTAATTTAAACAATGCTGCAAGGAACATTCTTACACTGATACCTTGGTGTTTATCTGTAAAGTGAATTCAGAGAATCTGCCATTTTCTGTCCCTGAATAAGTCTCTGTCTTCTTAAATTCCCTGTGTTTCCTCACAGGCTCTATTTCACCTACTGGTCCTCCATCCACCTCAGGGGAACAATGACCACAGAGTCCACAGCCACTGCCGCCATCGCCACGGAGTTGGTTTCTGCTGACAAAACTGAAGATGTTCCTGCTCCTTCAACCTCTGCAGATGAAATGGAGAGTCTGAATGTAGATAGTGAAGCTAAGAAACTCTTGGGTTTAGGACAGAAACATCTGGTGATGCTATACATTCCAGCAGCTGTCCATGCATTCCAAGAAGCAGCTAGTCTTTTAGGTAGGAAGTATGGAGAAATAGCTAATAAATGTGGAGAAGCCTTCTTTTTTATGGGAAATCACTTCTAGAATTGGCAAGAATGGAAAATGGTGTACTGGGAAATGCCTTAGAAGCTGTGCTTGTGGAAGAGAAACAAGGAGACAAAAAAGAAGATGAATCTCTGGTAGAAAATAATGATAACATGGATGAGGAAGCAAGGGAAGAGTTGAGAGAGCAGGTTTATGACGCCTTGGGAGAAAAAGCAGCAGCCAAAAAAAAAAAAACAGAAGACAAGTGTCTGGAAAAGCCCAAACCTGAAAAAGAGCAAGAGAGCATAATGGAGAAGGGTGGAAGAGAAGATATGGACATAAGTGAGCCTACAGAGGAGCTACAGAAAGAAGTTGAATTGACTCCAGATCAGTTAACTGGAACTTCTGAAGAGGCAAAAGGAACAGCAGCAACAGGACTGAATGAAGCTTTTGGGAAAGCAGAACAAGAAGCACCATATGCTGAGGAAGGAAAATCATTTTCTGGAGCTGACATCCAGGAAGAAGAGAAAAGGAGGTGGTCAAGAAAAGCAGGGAGAGGTCATTGTGAGCATAAAGAAGAAGCCAAAAGAAACTGCAGAAGAGCAGCCTGTTGTGACTCTAGAAAAGCAGGGCACTGCAGTGGAGTCAGAAGTAGAGCCAGTAGAAGCAACAGTTAAGCCAGTGAACGTGCGTGGGAATGAGCCAAAGGAACAGGTAGCTACCTCTGATAATGAGCCAGGAAAGGCTGTTCTGGAGCAACTGGTGGGAAAAGAAGTGCTTCCTGCTGAAGATTCACCAGAGGTGACAGTAGAGGCTTTGTCTTCAGAGGTGTTGGTTGCAGAGGCTGGATCAAAAGTCTCTGAAGGGACCAGCAGTTAGCGTAATGGCTATGTCGCTGGACTCCCACGTAGTCGACCGCGGTTCACGTCCCGGACCCGGTGGCTTAAAACTCACGCCAGGCGCGTATGTGTGCGTGCCCAGGATCCCGAGAGGAGAATGGAGGAGAAGGGATTGCGGCGTGGTCATCCCCCCTGGGGGGTGATTTCTCGCTTTCTGTCTCTATGTCTCTGTCTGTCCGGTGAGCGCATGCGCCCTATAGCAAAAACCTCTCCAAAAAGAAAAAGAAAAAGAAAAGTCTCTGAAAAGCCTGGGCAGATTACGGTTCTTCCTAAGGATGGTACAGTCAGTGCACTGTCAGCTGCAGGCGATCAGACTCCTATCGAACCACAGACTTCTGCAGAGACCCTGACAGAAACAAAAGATGGCTCAGGAGTAGAGGAGTTAGGGAAGACCTGCTAGTCAGGAGGAAACTAAGCTGCCTGTAGAAGAGTCTAAGGTAGCCCAGGTCGCAACTGAGAAATCACCTGAAGACAAAGTTAAGATAGCTGCTAATGAAGAGACACAAGAGAGAGAAGAACGGACAAATGAGGGTGAACAAAGCGAAGGTTCAGAAGAAGAGGATAAAGAAAATTACAAAGCTGAAGAAACACTAAACAATTCGATTCTTGAAAACAAATCTCTTCAAGAAAATGAAGAGGAGGAGATTGGGAACCTAGAGTTTGCCTGGGACATGCTGGATTTAGCAAAACCATTTTTAAAAGGCAGGAAACCAAAGAAGCCCAGCTTTATGCTGCACAGGCACCCCTTAAACTTGGAGAAGTTAGTGTTGAATCTGAGAACTATATTCAAGCTGTGGAAGAGTTCCAGGCTTGCCTAAGCTTGCAAGAGCAGTACCTAGATGCCCATACCCTCTCCTTGCAGAGACCCACTACTAGCTGGGCTTGGCCTATGGCTACAACTCTCAGTATGATGAGGCAGTGGTACAGTTCAGCAAATCTATTGAAGTCATTGAGAAAAGAATGGCTAAACTAAATGGACAGATGAAAGAAGCTGAAGGATCACCTACTGAATATGAGAAAGAAATCGAGGAGCTGAAAGAGCTGCTACCTGAGATTAGAGAAAAGATAGAAGAGGCAAAGGAGTCCCGGTGTAGAGGGAATGTAGCCGAATTGGCTCTGAAATCTACCCTGGTGGAGAGCTCTACCTCAGGTTTAACCTCCAGTGGAGGAGGTTCTTCAGTTTCCATGATTGCCAGTAGAAAGTCGACAGATGGTGCTTCCCCATCAAATTATGTGATTGATATTTCCCACCTTGTCAGAAAAAAAGAGGAAACCAGAGGAAGAAAGTCCCCAAAAAGATGATACAAAGAAAGCCAAACACGAGCCGGAGGTAAATGGAGGCAGTGGGGATGCTGTCCCCAGTGGAAACGTGGTTTCAGAAAACATGGAGGAGGCTGAGAGTCAGGCTGAAAGCCAGGCAGCAGTAGAGGGGACAGTGGACCTGGAGCTACAGTTGAGAGCACTGCATTTTAAGAGAGGGAGCAGAGCCTTCCTCCCAAAAGAAAGCGTTTTTGTATATAATGTATTTTTTTCACTTTTGGAGGATTCATTTTCTATAACTTCAATAAAGATTGTAAGCAAAAATAAATAAATAAAGTGAATTCAGAGAAATCTTAGAGCTGAAAAAATTTAATGAAGGAAACAAAAAGCACAAGAGCTTTAACAACAGACTTAATCAAGCAGAAGAATGAATTTCTGAACTTGAAGACAGGTCTTCGAGTCAGAAAAGAAAAAAGAAAACAGAGAAAGAATGAAGAAAGCCTATGAGACCTACAGGACACAATTAAGCAAATAAATATTCACATTATGGGAATTCCAGAAAAAGCAGAAAAAGGCAATAGAAAAACTCTTTCTGGAACAATAGCTGAAAACATCTCAAGTCTTGGAAAAGATACATTCAACCAGATTTGGGGAGCTCAAAGGGCCCTGAATAGACTCAACCCAAAAAGATCCTTTCTGCAGCTCATTGGAGTCCAGCTATCTAAAGCCCAAAACATAATTTTAAAAATACCAATAGACAAGCATAAAGTCATAAATAAAGGAACCTCCATTAGACTAACAACATATTTCTCAACAGAAGACTTACAGGCTAGAAGAGAATATATTCAAAATACTGGGACAAAAATTATCAGCCAACTATGCTATATTAAACAAAGCTATCCTTCAGAAATGAAGGAGAAATTAAGTTCTTTTCAGAAAAACAAAAACTGAAGGTCTATTTTCACTGAATCAGCTTTACAAGAAATATTAAAGGATTCTACATCTGGAAGCAAAAGAATAACTACCATCAAGAAGGTATGTTAAAGTTTATTATTTTTTTTTAAATATATTATGAAAGTATAAAAACTGGTAAGGCAGACCCACAAACAAGAAAGAGAAAGGAATAAAACCTTAACACTGTATATAACCACCAAACCACAAAGATAAATAATAAGAGGAAAATGAAACTAGAAATATACAAAACAACTATAAAACAATTAATGAAATGACTGGAGTAAGATCTACCTATCAATAATATCCCCGAATGTAAATAAAATTAATTCCCAAATTAGAAAATATATCAGAAAAGTCACGACGAATTATTCTGTTTTTCTGTGCAAAAATGTGTCATGACTTTTCTAACAAACTAACAGACTGGCTGAATGGATTTTTTAAAAGACCTGGGCTAACAGGTGGCATAGTGGTTAAGGTGTTGGGCCTTAACCAACATGGCCGACCGTGGTTTGAATCCCAGACCCAGTGGCTTGAAACTCATACTGGGCATGAGTGTGCAAAAAATCCCAAGAGGAGAATAGGGGAAAAGAGATTGTGGCATGGCCATCTCCCCAGGAGGTGATTTCTTGCTTTCTGTCTCTCTGTTTCTCTTTGTATCTACTGCAAGTGCAAAAAACTCTCAAAACAAACAAAAAAGACCCAATTATATGCTTCCTATAAGAAATTCACTTCATCAGTAAAGATAAATATAAACTGAAAATGTAGCAATGGAAAAAAGATACTCCATGCAAATGGAAAGCAAAAGTGAGGAGGAATAGCTATACTTATATCAGATAAACTAGACTTTAATTCAAAACCTTTAAAAATACAAAAAAGTCATTATATAATGATAAAGGAATCAATTCAGCCACGGGTAAATATATATGCACCCAATACCAGAGTACCCAAATATATAAAGCAAATAGCACCCAATCTATAGGAAGAGATAAACTCCAATACATTAATAACTGAGGACTTCACAACCCCACTCTCAGCATTAGACAAATAATCTAGGCATAAAATCAACAAATAAATATCAGATTTTAAATGCTGTATACCAAATAGACCTAACAGACATTTACAGAACATTTCTCTAACAGCTGCAGAACACATCCTTCTCATCAGCAGTTGAAACAGTCTTTAGATAGACCACATGACGGGCCAAGAAACAAGTTCTCAACAAAATTTTAAAAATCAAAATCTTATCAAGTACCCTTTCTGACCACAATGAAATGAAACTATAAATCAATAACAAGAGGAACTTTGACATTATTCACCCTGTTGTGAGCTGACCTGCTCATGTCTTCAACTGACCGACCAACTGTTCAAGGACTGTAACTAGAAACTCCCAAAGTATTATTTGGGCTGTTTAACCTCAGAGCATCTAGAAGAAACTTAAGACATTTAGATATTCACTCTCAAAGAAAAGGAAAAAAGTTGTTTCTTGTGTATATCAGCAAAGGAGCAAAGGACAGTGCCCATTTTCAATAATTTACAACGTGTTAAATAATATCCTAGGTTTTGTGTATTCAGTCATTTCATTTTCACAATCACCTTAGGGGTTGTTATTACCAACCTCATTTCATAGGTAAAGACACTCAAAGAGCCCAAGTGACCCAACCAAGGTCACACAGATAGAGATCTCAGGCAGGCACTCAATGACAACATCACATCCAACATAAATTTGGATGAGTCTCCCAAGAACCACAAAAGCACTTCAAAATCCAGTGATTACAAGGAATAACTTTTAATGGGTTGCTTGCATTATAGATTAAAACTAGGAACACTACCATTTTCCACCCATATTGTACATAGTGAAGTATTTTGCTGGTACAATATTGAAGTATTTTAGCTTGTAATTGGCCTTTTGAAATAAACGCATATGTGTTTATTAAATATTTTATATATTTATCTTGCTCTCTAGTGTAATACACACAATTCTACACAATAAATAATAATAATAAATGTTTATTGACCTTTTGTATTACCTTTTATTGAGATGCTCCATGTTATAGACTGAATGTTTGTGTGTCCCTTCCCCTCCAAAATTTGTATGTTGAACCCCTAACCTTCCAGTGTGGCTGCATTTAGAGACTGAAATTCTAGGAAAATAATTAAATGAGGCCATAAGTGTAGCCCTAATCCAATAAGATTAGTGATTTTATAGGAAGAGGCATTAGAAAATCTCTCTCTCTCTCTCTCTCTCTCTCTCTCTCTCTCTCCACACACACAAACTATGTGAGCACACAACCAGATGGCAGCTTTCTAGAAGTCAAGAGAAAAGGCTTCAGAAAGAAATGGCCTTGCTAACACTTAATCTTGAACTTCCAGCCTCCAGAATACAAGAAATCAATTTCTGTTGTGTGAGCAACTGAATCTGTTATTCGTTAATGGCAGCCTTAGCAGAGTAATATACACTGCTTACGTCTTTCACTCACATTTCTATCCAGTTAGTCTTTTTCTTATCGTATGAGTTCCCCTCATCCAGTGATAACGTAATTGACAGGGATAGATGTGCCGATCAAAGGTCCCTGGTTGGGAAATGACAGCATGTAGTATTGGCTTCTCCTTGGGCCTCCCAACCAGGAGCGTAGCTAGATGCAGTAGAGGACTGCTGCAACCTCTGAAGGTGACAGTGTCAATCTGTCAGAACTTGTGATAAAACTGAGAAGCTAAATAGTCTAGACTTAAGAAGGTATGTGTAATTCTAGCCCTCAACACCAGCCCAGTTGTAGAATTCCACAATCTTTTCCAAAGACTTAGAATAATCCCTAAAGCACCTTCTCTTGATTTTGGATTTTTTTACATATCTCTCTCTATTAAAGAAAAATAGGGAGGGTATTAATTATTTCTTACCTTTGTTCATTTCTACATCAAGTACTGAAATGTTCTTTTTCAAATTTAAATCCAAAATTGTAATTTAATGCAGAGCAATTATAAGTAACAGATGCTGGAAGGTTTGCACTTTTTACTTCCACCAAAAATATACACATTGGATCCAAATTTCTGGATATGATATCCAAACTAAGTTAGGGGCTGAAAATGAGAGATTGCTAAATTTAAGTCCATGTGTATTAGCTTTAGAACTTGAAAATATGGGAAAATTGGAAGACCAGTCACATAGAAACTGCAATGTATTTGACAGACAACCCCATTTGATTGGCAAATTAGACTCCAAAGATAATGTAATAAAGAATCATGATAAAAGCACAAACCTCACTCAGATTGCAGTGTCATGGGCTCGAAACCCAAACCTAGAGTCAGATCCCATATGGTAAACAGCAGTTCTAATCCTGGCCCCAATGGCTTGAAAAACCTATCAGGTATGTGTGTGTATATGCCCAAAATCTTGATGGAAAAGGATTGGGGTAGCATCAGCAGTTAGCGTAATGGCTGTGTCGCTGGACTCCCATGTAGTCAACTGTGGCTTGAGTCCCAGACCCAGTGGCTTAAACTCACGCCGGGCACATGTGCGTGTGTGCCCAAGATCCCAGGAGGTGAACGGAGGAGAAGGGATTGCGGCGTGGCCATTCCCCCTGGAGGGTGATTTCTTGTGAGCGCATGCACCCTATAACAAAAACTCTAAAAAAAAAAAAAAAAAAAAAAAAAAAGAAAAGAAATTGGGGCATGACTGTGCCCCAATGAGGGGTGCTTTTTCTCTCTCTGGCAAGTATGTGTACCTTCTGACAATAAACAAACCAAAATCAAAAATTCTAGGCCTATAACTTGAGTAACTGTACAATGAGTCTTCAGAATACGTAAAATGCATATTATGAAAAAGCTATCTATGTATTTCAAAAATCGCACCTAAATACATTTACACTTTAATTCTACTTTTCCACAAGTGTTTGAAGTCCCTTTTTGTGTTCTTTTCCAGGGTAATTTAACTAGGACTCAGGTTCTCCAGCTATAAAATAAGAATGATGTTGGGACCTGTAGATGGCCTAATGATTATGTCACCGAACTCCCATGTTGTCCACCACAGTTGGAGTCTTGGGTCCAGTGGCTTAAAACTACCCAAGTAAGTGCATGTGCATGTGTGCCCAAAATCCTGAGAAGAGAATGAAGAAGAAGGGATCGTGGCATTGCCATCCCCCGTAGGGGATGATTGCCCTCTTTCTGTCTCTGTCTCTCTCTGTCTCTCCACTGAGTGCACATTCTCTATAGTGAAAATCTCTCAAAAAAAAAAAAAAAAAAAAAAAAGAACAGTGTTACCTACATTACTGAGGAAGACTCTCAAGAAACTTGCTGTCTAATTAAGGATGTCCCAAGAGTACATATGAAACAATTCATGAATCAATGCAGATATAGTCAGAGGACTGCTGGGCTAGAGCCACTCAGGAATCTGCACCTCCATTTTCCTTAGCCTCTCCCCTGGCCTTGCTCTAATGTGGCACCTCCAGAGCCTCCCCACATGGCTTGGGCTTCTCATAACATGGTGGTCCCAGAAAAAGATCATGTCCTCATGGCAACAGAGCACCAAGAAACTGAAAGAAGAAATTGCCTGGCTACGTAAGGTCTATATCTGGAAGTGTCAGTGTCACATGTGCCATATTCTATTGGCATATCCTAAGTACTACTCATGGGATTCATGGGAGTGGAAAAATAGTCTCCATCTTCTGATGAGCAAGTGGCAAGTTCCCCTTCTAGAAAAGCATGTAGGATGAAGATATTACTGTAGCCAACTTTGGAAAATACAATCTGCTACAGTTTGTTGTTATTGTCATTCTTGATGCTGTAGTCATCATTCTCAAAATTCTCTTGTAGCCAAAGTAATGCAATAGGATGCAGAAAACTCCTCAAACCCTAAATCCCACTGCTGCGGTGTTTGATGGCTAAATGACAGTGAGAATAAGATGTTCTCAAGATTAAGATTCTCCTGTGGGCCTCTTGCTCCTACGCAAATCCCTTCATTAGCTTATGGAGCTCTTAGATACAAATTAGACAAGGTGCCCTTTCCTCCAGCAGAATTTGGGAGAGCAGTACAAGCGCCTCACCTGGCAGCCTCCTACATAGCACACCTGTATGTGCATTAGCCTTCCTTCCATCAACACACTCCATGTGTAGTAACTGCATAAAGAACTGATTACTGGGCTGACCCCATAGCCTAGCAGTTATGGGAACCAGATTCTACATGGCCACCCATGGTTGATATACAGTCCAGGAGCTTGAAAATCATGCCACGTGCATGTGCATGTGTGCCCCAAGTCCTCAAAGGATCTAGAAATAGCAGGAAAGGAATTATAGTGTGATCATGCTATAGGGGGATGCTTTATTCTCCTTCTCCTGCTCCCCCATCTCTCTCTCTGACAAGCACATGCACTCTTTGACAATTTACAAAAAGGAAAACTGACAATTGAATGGATGAATGAGCAAGAAATAACTATTCTTTTCAACAAGGCAGCCCACTGAGAAGACAAGAAAGAGCAGAAGAGGGACTAGGCCAGAAGAAAGGACCCCAAAGCCACTCAGTTCCCATACAGGCAGCTGAAACCCAAACATCTTCTCCAGACGACAGTGGAGTTGAACACTACGACACTTGCAGCCCAACAGAACGTAGTTCGGTTGTAGATGGGAAAGGAGAGCTGGTGGCATCTAGCTAATCTTGGAAAATAGAAGTAAGAAAAGACCAGTTATTTATAACTTTAGTGGGGTGATACAGCCAAAAATATTGCCTAAAGCACTACCAAAGCACATAATTTTTAGATACATAATACTTTTTCAAAAATATACAACTCACAAAGATAACTTAAAAATACTGCCCTTTGCAGCTGTAAATTACCATGTGCGGGTGTTTAACTTATCTGTTGGCTTATTAAATCAGACCTTTTTTTCCCCTTTTCCAAGCTACAGCTATCAGTTTATGATTAAACTTTGACAGGGTGTTTGCTCTGTCTTCATAGCAGCTCAGGAAACTAACCAGCTGCAAGCAGAAATTTTTAGAAGTTGTATGCCTCTAAAATTCCTTTTCATATAAACAGAAAAATTAATTTTATGTGTCTAAAGTTTCCCTGTTCCAGTTATCAAAAGTTGAACGATTGTTCGCTCAACGTGCCACAGGAGGCTCCAAGTTCTCACAAAGCAATGCGGTGCTCAGCCCCCCACTAAGAATAGCTCATGCATGAAAACGTGCTTTCTGTAGAATCCAAAGGACTGGCTTGTATCAGGTAAAGCAAAACCAGAATCCCTGAATCATGTACTTGGAAATCTACAAATCATTTCATTCTACCCACCCAGTACTTCTGGGTTTGTAAAAATGTAAATATTTTATTTTATAGCTTATATGGGGTGTTTTATAGAGCAGAGAAATCAGAACACCCTTTCCATGACACTGTAAACCCACCATGTTCTAATATTGCTCAGCTGTAGTCCTCTTTATTCCCTTTATCAGGGATTAAGGGCAGTTCCTATGTGCATGACAGCTTTAGACATTCCTCAAGAAGATTCTGGAGAAAAGTGGGTCATGAGAATAAGTTTGTGGGAGTGAAAAGCAAGCTTGAGAGCCCTCCCTCTCCTAAACTTATAAACTTCAGTTTAAAAAATTCACACAGAATTTGGTGCGAGAACCCCACATACTTAGAGCACGGTGTAGTTGTACTGTCAGGAGAACGAGCTAAAATTCATCATCATCAAGCCAGCTCTTCACATGCTCTAAGTCTCATTCATTTTCACAAGGACTTGTGAGATTGGCACAAAGAGTAATCATCAACAATAACAGCAAGTGCTCCTGGAGGGCTCACTGCATCCCCTGCCATGCCAAGTGCTTTGTGTGCATCGACTCATGTAACCCCCATAACCCAAGAAGCTACGTGTAGAGGTGAGGTAGGAGAAAGCTAGCAAATGGAAGGGAATACGGGCACTGGAGTATCTGCCCATGTGGCTAGATAGAAAAACCTGATAAGGGCAGAAAGTTCCCCACCCTCATAGCCAAAGATTAGTAGGTGTCTAGCTGATTAAGCCACATTTGACATCTCAATGAGAAATCAGTGGACCCAGCAATGACCTAGATTAAAAATTACAGATCTTGCAGAATGTAACTGCCAGGGCCTTTTGAAGCACTCTTTCTCTGTCCGCTCAGGCCTCCTCCTACCTCTCAGGAGCAAACTTTCACTTTTACTTAATAAACTACCTTTCCTTTCACTATCGGCATGTTTTGTTCAATTCTTCGTTCAAAACACCAAGAACCCGGATATTATTGCAGAAGCCAGCCCACGACATTGGCATCATTTGATGAGGGAGCAGGCACAGAGAGATGAGGTGACTTGCTCGAATTCTCAGAAAAGTCAGAAATGAAGAAGGTTGACTGAAGCTGGCACATTTAACTATTATTCTACCCATTTCTACAGATGAGGAAGCCAAGGCCGAGAGGCAATGTGACCTAGGACACGCCTGTTTACAAAACAGCTCTTTCTCTAAACACAGTCCATGAGCTCCCCTTTGCTCCCTGCCCTTCAGCCACATTAGCTTTCCTTCAGTTCTTACCTTCACGAGTTCCGGCCTTCAGCTTCCATTCCTCCCTTCAGGTACCACTCAAACTTCCTGGAGCCTTTTATCCAACCCACACTGGTTAGCTCCTCTTAGTTTTTGTTCTCAAATTAAAAGTAACCTTCTCAGAGAGGCTTCCGTAGCTACCCTGTTCAGTGGGTCTCCTGTTATTCTCTCTCAAATCACACACCACTGTTTTTTGGTAAGGAGGAACTTATTTGTGGGTATTCCTATGCATTTCTCCTCTAGATTAGGGGCTCCACTTCACCTCTAGTGCCAGCTGAGTGCCTGGCACACAGTAGGAACTCTAATATCTGTAGAAGAAATGTTACCGAATGAGCCCCATTATATAGAGGAAAACCCAAAGTCTAATGGCAGTAAATGACTGAACTCAGGATTCAAAAGCAGGCCTGCCGATAGCACGTTAAGAGCAGATTCCGCCTTATTGCACCACCTCAAGGACCTCACAGCTGATTTGTAAAAGAGACGCATCAAGGATAAGTGGATTCATGTGACTCATGCTACTGTAGAATAAAGTTCTGTCCAAAGTTCTGTGAAAACATGGAAGATAGCCTGACTAATTTGGCCAGGGAATAGCAAAACAGTTCCAAAGAGATAACATCTGGGCTGAGCTTTTAGGATAAGGTAGGATGGTATTTAGAGGCCTGTAGGAACAGGTCATTTTGATTAGCCAAACATTAAGAAGAAGGCAACATTCCCCCAAATACCTCTGGCAGCAACAATACTCCTGACCTTCCTTCTTTGTGGAGCTGGGTTCAGTGCGAGGCAGACCTACCAGGTGAAATAAAGGGCTTCCTCGTAGTCAAATGTCCCACTCTCTCCTACAGCTGCCTGTCTTGTTTCCTTCTCACAGTAAGTCCCAGGAAGTGACTCCCTTGCGTGACCACTCTGTCATAAGACATGCATTCTTTATACAATTTGGCCAGTAGTTAGAAATGTTTGAGAATTGTGGGCTAAATAACCCAGTTATGATTACATTTGAGAAGCAAAGCATAGAGATAACCAACATAAAACAAAATGAGCCTAAACGGTTGAATGAAATGGTCTAATAAAAAAGTGTCAGCACATTGCCCAGCATGGTTGCACCCAGTTCTGGGCCATCCACTCTCCTTTATACGTGCTTTCTTCATTGGTGATCTCATCCAGGCAGAGGCTCCAAATGGTTCCAATATCTTTATGACTCCTGAGTTTACTCTCTAGTTCAGACCTCCTCAGTGAGCTACAGTCATTTATCTAATATCCTACCTCATACACTTTTTTTTTTTTTTTTGATCGCTATAGGGCGCGTGCGCTCGCCAGACAGACAGAGAGAGACATAGACTCACAATGGTCACGCCGCAATTCCTTCTCCTCCATGCTCCTCTCGGGATCTTGGGCACGCACGCAAAAAAGCCACCGGGTCTCACTACGTGGGAGTCCAGCGACATAGCCATTACGCTAACTGCTCTCATACACTTTTATCTCTTACAAAAATTTAGCATTTCCAGTCTCATGAATTCCTGCTCTCACTCCAAAAATCTGTTCTGCATCCCCAAACCTAGAAGTCAGCCCGGATCCGTACCTTTCTCTCCCCCAGACCTTGCCTCACTTTTCATACACACATTCAGTTTGTCACCTAGACCCATAGGCATGTTCTCTGAAGTATGTGATGAACTGGATCATTTATATCCACTTCTCTGGTTAGTCTGCTAATCTTGACCACTGCTATCTTTTCCTGAAACTAAACTCATGGGTCTCCCTGCTTTCTTGTGATCAATTATCCACAGAACAGCCAGAGTTAATACTTTAAAAATGAAATTTGGGACCAGCAGGTGGCGTGATGGTTACACTGCTGGACTCCCACATAATCAATGGTGGTTCAAGTCCCAGACTCCCACCAGGCACTTGTGTGTGTGTACCCAAAATCCTGAGGAGAATGGAGGAGAAAGGATTGCCGTGTGGTCATCCCTTCCCAGTGGGTGATTTCTTACTTTCTGTCTCTCTGTCTCTCTGGCAAGTGCACATACCCTATAGCAAAAAAAAAGAAAAGAAAAGAAATTCAGATTCTCTCTCTATTCTGTGTGGAAAATCATCGCATCAGTGGATTCTCATTGCACTTAGAATTAAATATAAACTCCTTGTCCTTCTTCAACTTCATATAAAACCCCACAATGACTGGCTACCTGCTTCTCCCTTGGTTACACTCCTCTTTTCTCATTAGCGCTGGCCATGTTGGTCTCTTTTTTCTATTCTTCAAACACCTCAAGCTCTTTCCAAGTTATAGGTTTTTTGTACTTGCTATTCCATCTGCCAGGATACCATCTCCTCAGTGTCTAGACTAATACCTGGAGTATAGTAGATGCTTGATAATTATTAAATAAATGCATAAACTAATTTGTCACAGTCCTCAATAGTCATCCCTCTATTATTAAAGTGAAATAAGTGCAAAGCAGAAATTTAACTCTGGGAACTGAAGAGTAAAATTTGAGTGTACACAGGCTTCAAACTGCCTGTCTGGTTAGCACATGCACTATCTATATGCAACGTAAAAAGATCAAATCACCAGATTTCATGAAGAAAAAACTAGCTATGAGCATAGACTGGCTAGTAGACATTCTTGAGAGATATTCAGCTCAATTCTGAGCTGGCCGTTACTGGACTATTTGAGAGACGTGGTGTTTTTAGGGTCAGTGCATTTGTTTCCTATGGTCACTATAGCAAATAACCGTAATCTTAGTAGGTAAAAATAACACAAATGCATGATTCTGTAGTTGTGGAGGTGAAAAGTTTGGAAACAGGTCCTACAAACTAAGATAAAGATGTTACAGGGCTGCATTCTTTTGAGGAAGTTCCAGGGTAGAATCATTTTCTTTCTTTTTCCAGCTTCTAGAAGTTGCTGGCATTCCTTGCCTCCTGGCCTGTTTCTTCATCTTCCAAGCACATCACGCCAACATTTACTTCCACCATTTCATCCCTTTTCTGATTCTGACCCACTTGCCTCCCTTTCACAAGAACCTTTGGGATTGCCTTGGATCCACTCACATAATCCAGAATAATATTCCCTAAGGATTTTGAGAACCTTAAATACACATGCAAAAATCTCTCTTGCAAGGTAATATAACCTCTTTATGCTCTCAAAAAAATTATTGAAGGTTCCAAAGAACTACTGTTTATATCAATGTATCTATCAATATCTATAATCTATCAATATATTATTGCATCAGAACTATATATATCATTTTGCATCCGAAATTGAAATGGAAAGATTTGAAAAATATTTTAATTAAACTAGCAATAAACCTATTATGTGTTCAATTAATAACCTATTTTATAAAAACTTGCTTTATTTTCCAAAACAAAAAGATAGTGAAAAAGAGTAGTATTGTTTTACATTTTTGCAAGTGTGATAAAATTTGGTTAAATAGCAGAAAATGGAATCCTTATCATCTACTTGTACATTTAACCTGTTACGATGTCATACTTTATATGTCATCTGGAAAACTCCATTGTAAACCCCTGAGAGAATGAGAATGAGACCTTATGAACCCCCTGATAAGATCCTGGGGGCCCCCAGTGATCCAGGGTCATACTTTAAAAACCAGTGTTTTAGCAACGCAAAATACTTATAAATTGCTGCACACACTGCTGTTCTAAAAAACAGGAATCTCCTTCTTACTCCAACCTTAAGTGGTGAACTTCTGCTTCTGTTTTAGGACTTAGGTCTGTATTATTCCAGAAAATCTTTTCTGAGCCCTGCTGGGTACATTAGATGCTCTTCTTCTGGCTTATGGTAGCATTTTCTCTTTCTCATTGGCTCTTGCTCTCACTCTGTTCCCATTGCCCTGTCACACTGGATTTAATTTTCTACTTAGAAGTCTTGTCAACCCAGCACATTGTGAGTTACCTAGGGATGAACATGTTCTGTTCATCTCTGCGCTCTCCCCCCGATAAATGGTGTGCTATGAATGTTCAGTAAATGAATCCCTCCTACTGGCCATGTGAGCACCAGCATATGGGAACAGAAAATAGGGTTTAGTCAGGCAACACCTGCTGTTACAGAATTCATTTCTCCCAACTGGGTTTTACAAGGAAATCCAGCTGAGCCTCGGAGAAGGTTCAGGAGTCTGACTAAAGTTTGGTCAAGCACAGATCTTTGTCAAGAGTTAGCCACATGTCTACAGTTAGATTTTACATAAGGTCTCGCTTAACACAATTTTCTAGAAAGTGTCAGTGAGCTTAACCAGCAATCCTGTTAATTTGCACCCAAACAAATATGAAGTCAGGAAATGTGGTTGTTTTCACTCCCCATGGTTCAGGGGTTGTCTGTTAGGTTCGATGACTGGACATCTCCTCATCAAAAGGCACCTCAATTGCTTCAATTCCATGGCTCAAAATCCACTGTTAGGTCACAAGAAATGGAAGACTGAGTCATGTCAGTCCCCACACAAAGAAGTAATCCATGTAAACAACAACAAAGAACCTCCACAGGTGCCTAGCTCCCTACTTGTCTGTGTAAGCACTGAATTGGATACACACAAGCATAAATTATATTTCAGAGCACAAAAAGGTTGGCAGAGGATCAGACCAAGTGTGGTAGGCATGAAAATGTGTATGACCTCGAACTACAGAGATCATAACTGACCAAGAGACCAAGTCTGAAGTTCGTTGCTGACTTGGACTGAGACTATACTTCCAATGGGCTGATCCAGGAACAGGAATCTCTGGGATACAGGACTTCTGTGATATCCACCTGTGGTTTGAAGCCTCACCAATAGCTTTGGGCACCTTCTTCTAAGTGTCCAGCAGTCAAGGACATTTCCACCCAACCTTCTTCCCTCTTTTCTTCTCTTAGGGGTCAGACTTACCGAATGGCCTGCCAGCTGCCCCGAACATTTCTAGCTCCCTCCCATTTTCTGTAGCATAGGTATTTTCCCTAAGAAAATCCTTGTACATTGAATTTTATCTTGACATCTGCTTCTGGAAAATTTGGACTAATCCTTCAGGCAGCATTGGGTACCATGTTGTAGAAAGAAAACCAAATTGGAAAATTGTTCCAGCTCTGTCCCTTGTCAGTTGTGTCAAGCTACTTCCATAAACCTTATTTCCTCATCTACCAATTGAATTAGCTGGATTAGGTATCCCTGAATTACCTTCTAGCTTCAATATCTTAGACTTTATAGCTCCCCTCCTACCACTTATGACCACAGAGTTACCCACATCTTAGAAGATAGTGTCTATTAGCATGGTGATCTTTCAAGTAAGGAATTACATTTACATTCACTGATCTTGACCAAGGGAAGGCTAAGAGGTCACCCAAATCTCAGAAGTACAATAGAATTACTGTGTCCATGGCCTGGTAGCCCTGGAGAACTGAGTGAGTAGAATATAACTTTTGCAGTTTGAGTTGCTGTTAGAGCCTTGAGGCTAGGAGCTTGCCTTGAAATCAGAGCCATTATATGCTACAACTTGAAGAGAGTCTACTCACTTCAGGAAGAAATGAAGTGTGCCCCCTTCCAAAGCCCCACAAGTCAAACACCTCTCCAGGCACTCACCACATGTACTAACGAAGACCTCAGCAACTGATGCAGAAGTTCAAATCATTCATGAGCAGTGAGAGGCCACATCATTTAGGATTAGGTAATGTCATTTGTAAGATGTCTCAAATTTTATCATAACCAAAAAAAAGGGCAATACTTCCCCTTAGAACAAATACAAATATAACTTATATTGTACAGTACATGTAAACAATTCAAGTCTCACATTAGGTGACATTGTGTTGTTATGATTCAGACACATTTTTAAAATACTTTCTCTGGGAATTAAGACATAAAGTTGCAACATAGTTGGAGACACTCCTTACCACTTCTACCACCACCAGTGAGTGAGATGCTGTCATCACTAAAAATCCCTGGTCCTCACAATCTTTACCTGCAAGATGGAGATAGCAATGTCTACCAGAATGGGCTATTACAAAGATTTAAAACAATAGTTAAAAAGCATCCACTGTAGAATAGGTTTATGATGAGTATTCAATAAAGGCTGTTGTTATTTCTAGTCTCCAGTGCTAGGTAAAGATTCTAGAGCAGAATGTGTTTGCTTCTTTTTTGTGTTCCTCCATTTTTATTTTGTTTTGTTTATTGACTTATAACATTTTAAAATTTATTTTCCATTGAAAAGTCTAACCATGGGGGGCCAGCAGGTGGCGTGGTGGTTAGGGTGCTGGACTCCCACACGGCCAACCGTGGTTCAAGTCCTGGATCTGGCAGCTTGTTTCTCACTTTCTGTCTGTCTGTCTCTCTCTCTATCTGTCCCTTTCTGGTCAAATTAAAATAAATAAGTAAAGTTAAATAAAGTAATTCTTTTTTCTTAAAGAATTATTTATTGTATTTATTTTATTTTTTCACATGAATTTTGCCAGAGAGAGAGAGAAAGCCACCAGGTCCAGGACTCGATCCATGGTCAGTCACATGGGAATTCCAGTGCCTTAACCACCATGCCACCTGCTGGTCCCAAGTAATTCTTTTTTTAAAAAGTCTAATTATGTTCTAATTAACATTTGCAAAGCAACATGAAGATAAAGACTATTTCTAACAAAATAAAAACAGATTTGAAAAGAAACTAAAAATAATTGTTTGTTCATTTATTCAACAATTTATTCAATTCATTTATTCATTTATTTGAGAACCAAGCACTGCAGACACAAAAATGAAAATGAAACACTTTTCCACATTCAAGTTACTAAATCTAAGAGGAGGCACAGACAGAACAAATCATGAGATACAATTAAAGATACAATAAAGATATGTATTAAGTTGTCGAGAAAGTTATGACATATTTTTCATGCAAAAATGCATTATGGCTTTCCTGACGACCCAATAACTAATGATGCAAGAGCACAGAGGGAGCCAAGCATGCCCAGGAGAATCAGCTTCACAACAAAGGTGAAATTTGAGTTGGCGTTTTGGGGTACAAACAGAAGTTTACTAGATGGAGGAAGAAGGATTAGTAACTAACCTTAAATTAATCTTAACGATTAGTTAGTAGAAATCATTAATAGATCACTAGTTAACAGAAATCATTAATAACCAGGAAGGAAAGTTTGGTCAATGCATTGAATTAGTAGACAAAGAAAAATAAATCTCTAGCTCACTGGTGGCCTGATGGTTAAGGTGACTAGATATCACATGATTGACCGTGTTGTCTGAGTCCCAAATCCAGCAACTTGGAAAACACTATGTGTGCATGTGTGCACGTGCACGTACATCCAAAATACTGATAGGAGAATAGAGGAGAAGGGATTGTGGTGTGGCCATCTTCCCTGGGGGGCTGTTTTCTTACTTTCTCTCTCTCTCTCTCTCTCTCTCTCTCTCTCTCTCTCTCTCGTCTGTCTCTGGTGAGTGCACACTCTGTAGAAACTTTAATAAACAAATATATATTTTCTAAATCTCTTATATGTAGAACAATATGGAAATGGGAACTGTGGTTATTCTCTCTCTCTCTCTCTCTCTTGTCATTTCACAGTTCAGAAGCCAGATTAGTGGCATTGAAAGTAGCTTATCTCCTGCTAGGAAATACCATAGGAGCTGAATTACTACGTGTATGGCCTGAGCATTTGCTGGTAGAGTAAGAACACATGTCATGAAAAGACTCAGTTAAAACATCGTCCACCTGCAGGTACCAGCGATCCACAAAGAAGCCCAACCTCACCAAGCACCTGGTGGTCAGAAAGAAGAGAGTCCTTGGTCCAGGAGGGACAGGTTGCCTCCTCCAACATGTAATCAATAAGTTCATAAATGGCCTTCAACTCTCCAAATTCCCTCAGTTCAGAAGACTAAATTAAAGTCTCCTGACCCAAGTAACTAAGCGGATGAGGCTGGCCAGCATATCATGTGGGTTCTCAAGTATGGCTACCACTCAGAAATAGGAGCACTAATTAGAGACAAGGGGAGCATGCAGGGAGAATGGAGATTAGGTTCTTTCGATGTCTCAGGCTCTGACCTTCCAGATTGTCTGCTCTTTCTTTTGGATTGAAATGAGGAAGAACAGCTAAAAAATGGGTAGAGAGAAAAATGGAAGAACACTGCACTCTCTTAAGCAGAGGTGGAACTATGAGAAAAAGATCTTGAGCAGTTTCTTCCTCCTATGGAGAGCAAATATGAAGTAAACCCCAGACCCTAGAGTCTAAGGATATCTGGTCAACCAGGGGCACATGTGGATACCATGTCCTGAAAGAATAGGAAAAGACGTTGTGAGAAGTTTAACAAAAAGACATAGGGTATTACATAAATCCTTTGCCCTGCTTCACTACTTTTTCTCAAAATGGCCTTTCTGGATTTAGAGGTCTTATGTCAACAACAACGCATAGATGTCCATTTCCTTCAGATTGTTGTTAAACGAGGCGAAACTCATGACTCTTGCTGGGCCAGCAGAGCTTCACTCTTTTCTAAGCGAGGCTTGTGAAAAAGTTGGCATTTATCTTACTCTGGTGAGTTTATTTTATCACAGACTCACTGAAAAAAAAAATGCGATTTACCACAATAAAATAAATATCACAAGATAAATGACAATGTTGGAATGGAAACCACTTAGAGACTCAGAACAGTCAGATGCAAACAGTTCCAAGACTATTAGCTGTTAAAGGTTATGCCTTATGTCACCCAAAAGGGTTTTCCCCTAGATTTATAGCATGATCTCAAGGGAGATTTATTGCCATTTTAATTTTTTCCCCATTTTAACTTTATAAATGGTCAGCCTGGAATTTATCCTAAATTATTTAGGAATGACTTGAGTTGCTGGTCTTTTAAAAATGCTTTGTGGTACATTTTTTACAATTTTAATATTCTTATTATGAATCAGACTCTGACAACCCATCTTCCATTTGCCTCTCCAGATTCACTCTCTGCTCTTTTCTATCCTACTCTCTGTCTCAGAAATCTAATTTATAAGGACCACACCTCTTGTCTTTGACTTTCAGATGGGTACAAGTACAGGGAGAACTACCAGGAATGGTGGGAAGGAGGATGGACTGTGGCCATAAATTCCTCTAAACCCGTCCTGCATGCTCCGTGGCTGACTGCAGACAGCCCTCCTTGCACATTTCTCTCTTCCTCCAGGTTCCAGGAACCATGGTCTCCCTGTGACAGGTTATATCACTTGTTCACAGATACTTTCTTCTTTTTTTTTTTTAAGAGATTTTTGCAATAGGGCACATGCGTTTGCTGGAGGGACAGAGAGACAGAAAGCAAGAAATCACCCCACCCCCTCCCAAGGGCTGTGGCCATGCTCCAATACCCTCTCCTTCATTTTCCTCTTGGGAATTTGGGCACACACAAACACATGGCCAGCATGTTTCAAGCTGCCAGGTCTAGAACTTTAACTACAGTTGGCCATATTAGAGTCCAGCACCTTAACCACTACAACACCTGCTGGCCCCCAAGTACTCACTTTCTGTGTCAAGGTAGAGGACAACGCCCATCAGTTGACTTTGGTTCAGCTGTTTGACTTTGGTCCATGGCATGAAAGAAGGTGTGACATCAGTCCTATAAGAGCAGACTTGAATGTGCTCTTGCATGGTGTAGCTCTGTCCCTCTTATCCTGCTCTCCGTGTGAAGAGTATGTCCCAGTAAGGACCTGGATTTACAAATGAGAAGAAGAGAGCCCAGACAAGCCAACCAAGCCTAGCTGAACCCAGCAGAATCCAGCAGACCCACAACCAACCCCCAGCCCTTATATAACTTGCAAAGAAATGAGAGTTTATTAGTATAAGTCATAGGTTGAAGGCTATGGTAGTAAAGGTCAACTGATAGACTCTTATTGCCTCTTTGGACCTGAGGTTATTGGTACCTAATGCTACTAGGTTCAGGGTTTTGTTACACCTTTTGCGGTTCTCCTACACCCTTGTCAATCTTTTATGAGTAGTTCCTTTATTAAAGACTTCTCGATTTACCCAATTTTATTATGTCATCTGCTTATTACTTAGCCCTTGACTGATAGTGTCATGTTTGGAACTGAGAATATTAGAATAAACCAGTCTTGAAACCGAGCAATGTGGATTCAACTCTGTTTGGCGATAAACAATAATTTGGAGGGTGGGTGGAAGGAAGAAGAGAAGAGAGGCAAGCAAAAGAAGAAGAAGAAATAAAAAAGAAAAAGAAGAGAAAGAATGGCTCAGCCTGGCCATGCAAATGGTAGCACAGTGAACTATAGTGCTGAAAGAAATGGTTGACCATGGGTTCAGATCCCTGGATTAGCTTGAAAACATGCTGGGTGCACACATGCCCAAGATCCTAATAAGCTAAAGGGCTGGAGAAAAAAGATTATGGTGTGATGAGACCTTGTCAAGGGTGCTTCTCTCTCTCTCTCTCTCTCTCTCTCTCTCTCTCTCGCTATCATGAAAAAATAATTTAAAAAATATATGAAGAGGAGGAAAAGGTGGAGAGGAGGAAAAAAAATCAGTTATTAAGTGTCTACTATATGCTAGACACTGTACTAACTTACAGATGACTGCATTTTCTCCTTATGACAACCTAGGTACCATTAATTATGTGTATCCTATAAATGAAGAAATAAGACAAAAGTAAGCAGTTTTTTTCAAGGTAACTGCTATGTTTGCATAACAGTTTGCCTCCCGAATTTTCATGTTTTGGAATTCAGTGTTGGAGGTGGGGAATTCTGGTCATTGTGGCAGTTGCATCTTAGAAGCACTACTCTCATGAATAGATTAATGATGTCTTGCAAGACCCAGTAAGTTCTAGCTCTCATTAGAAGAGGTTAGTTCTCACAAGAGCTGGTTGTTATAAAAGAGAGCTGTTTGCAGCTCATGCTCTCTCTCTCTACTTGTGCTTTGCTTCCATTGGCTGTAGAGGGAAGGCCTATACCTTTGGACTTTCCAGCCACCAGAACTATGAGTTAATACACCCTTATTTCTCTATAAATCACCCAGTCTCAGGCATCTCCGTTAGCAATCAATGACAGGCCAAGACAGTCACAGAGAAGTCCAGATAAACTGCTCCATGGCCACAGGAAAGAAGGGTAATATCTAGCAGTGGATGATCGGAAGGCCTCCTGAAGACAGCATCTGCCAGGGCCTTAGAAGATGGTAGAATTAAGTTTTTCAAGACTCTTGGACAGTAAAATACTATCAGATAAGCAAATCAGTTCTTGCCTTTTATAAAATGTAATAGTCTCTGGATGGCTCCAAAGTTCATTTGGGTTCTGTGGAATTTATTAAAGAAGCTCCACTAAATTGCCAAATACATGTCCAGGATGAACTTCTAAGAAGCTGAGATATTCACCAGTGCAAAATAAAAGTGAATTGTGGGCTCTCCTCTGTGTGAGAGATTGATATACAAGTTCCCATTGTCTTTGGGGCTTTATTTCTGTTGCAAGACAGTCTCCATAGAAGTGACATCTTTAAAGAAGACCTCCTTGGAGCCAAATGGTAACACAGTAGTAAAACAACTCTCTGTGAGGCTAATTTACACAGGAAGTTTCCCGTGCATGTCTGGAAACCTGCCTGAATATGCTGGGCATGGCCCAGGATGGGACTGGCTGAGTCTGGGGGTAGATCATGGCACTAAGACCCTTTTGGGGGCATTCTCTTTCTCTCTCTCTCTGCTTCTCACTCACTCAATAAATAAATTAAATATTATAATTCACTACTTTTAAGAAGATGCCTCCACCTTGCAATGTTCCATGCTGTCCACTCACGAGTCCCTCATGGAGGCAAATCTCTAGAAATGCAAGCAGATGAGCTGTGATTCGATCCTACCAAACCTTCTGGAGAGACACACATGACCACCCTGCAGCACCACCATTTATCATTACCAAAAGGATCAGCACATTCTTAGGCAAGTAATTCACAGGCTGCTTTATGGTTTGAATAATAGCTTGATCTCCAAAGTTTTATGTTTTAGAATTTGATTTTAGTGAGTGGTGATTGGCTGTCCCCTAGAAATTATGTGTTGGAAAATTTATTGTATTGTTGGAACCGGCAGGTGGCGTGGTGATTAAAGATGCTGGATTCCCACATGGCCGACCGTGGTCTGAGTCCCAGAACTGGTGGCCTGCTTTCTCACTTTCTCTCTCTCTCACTCTGTCTCTCTCTGGTCAAATTGAAATAAAGAAATGAATAAATAAATAAATAAAGTTAAATAAAATAATTTTAAAATTTAAAAAATTGATTGTATTGTTAAGTGTTAAGTGAAAATGTAATTCTTTCTTGGTGTCCCAAGGTGGGGCCTTTAGGTGTAATAATATTAGGATGAGACCTCCAAGATTGAGTTCTGGTGGGGTTTATAGGCACAGGGGCTGAGACCAGAGCAAAGAGAGAAAGCTACATGGGTACAGCTCACGCTCTGCTCTCCTAAAAATGATGCCTTCCACCTTTTCGTGATGTCTTTGGACTTCCCAGCCACCAAAATCATGAATCACAATAAACCCCTATTCTCCTAAATTCACTCATTCTCAACTATTTTTCTTAGCAACACAATAGTGGACTAAGACAGTTATCATATATAACGAGCTAAAATAGGGGCTAGGGGCAGGCAGGTGGTGGTTAGGGGCGCTGGACTCCCACCTGGCCAACCATAGTTCGAGTCCTGGACCTGGTGGCTTGCTTTCTCATTCTCTCTCTCTCTCTCCGCCCCCCACCCCCATCTCTTGTCGAATAAATAAATACATAAAGTTAAATAAAATAATTATTTTAAAAAATAGGAACTAGACAGTGGTGTAGTGGTAATGTGATGCTCTGCAAGGCAGACCCTCGTGGGAAGGTTCTGGGTGCATATCTGGAGACGTCCCTGAATACTCTGCGCACATGTGGGTCTTCAGGGCTGGCTACTCAAGGCTGGGATGAATCACCACATCAAGACCCTGGTGTGGGTGCCGTCTCTGTCTATCTTATTCATAAAAAATAAATAAATGTTAAAAGAGAGAGCTAAAACCAGTAGATGGTACCTAGTTAGAACCACTGAAATTAGTGCTATTATTTACCCATACCTGAACTCCTAATAAACTTTGCTAATTAGGTACGTGTCTTTCCAACTAGACTTGAGAGAGGGATTCTGTGTGTCGTTTTCATCTTTATATCCCCAGCTGCTAGGCTAACACGTGACTTTTCAGGAACTATTTCACATCTGCTGATTATCACACGCCTAACTCAGGGCCTCCAGTCTCTCACACTTGATCTGGTTCTACCAGCCTTCTGGGGGAAACATTGAAGATGTCTGACTCCTTTGAGGTATGACAGACTTGCTGATCTGGAGATAACTCTCCCACCCACAGGTAAACAGACTTCCCTTTTCCAGACAAACCATCACCCTGTTGCTTTAGCTCTTCCTGGTAGTAATATGATACAATCCGTCAAATTCAAAGGCCTGTGGGGGCCAGGGAGGCCTCACATTGGAGTGAAGCAAGAAAGAGGAGGCCTTTAGCAAGCAAGAAAGTGTGTGCTTTGAATAGAAATAGCAGATCCTTTCAGCCCCATCATCCTTGCCCTCAAAGTTTCCTGGTCCATTGTTGCCATCTCTCTTCATATTTTATTGTCTCCTAATGCTTATTAGAAGCCACATGCTTATTAGTTATCTCCAAATATTTGTGACAATGTCAAAAAGTTTAAAAGTATTTTGGGGGCCCAGTTGCTGTGGTGCAGAAGTATCTCAAGTGCCCTGTGGCTGGAAGCCACACGGCAGGCCATGGGCTCAGATCCCCAGGTTGGCCTGAAACACACTGGGATCTCACACCAAATCAAGAACATGAGGAACTGAAGAGGAGAGAAGAGGAGCTGCTATGTGACAAGAACCTATTGGGGGTGCCTTTTCCTCTCTCTTTCTTTGTCATGCACACATGCACTCACTCTCTACAACAACAACAACAACAAAAAAAAAAACAATTAAAAAATAGTAAATAAAAAATTGCAGATTGAATAATACACATGTGCAAGAAGTTAGTTCAAGGTAACAACTTGTAACTTGGTGGCAGCAGCCACCAACTCAGACCCACCTGAGTGCCTAGCATCCGATTCCCAGCAGGAGACCTTACCCTAAATCTAGTGGTAATAGGTGCCAATAAGCTTGTTCTGAAAATAGCTTGGTTCTGCAGTTGGGGCCCTTGCTCTATCCCGGAGCACATGGTCTTCTCCCAAATGGCAAACCTAATCAGTTTATTCATCCTTGTTCACGATCCTGTTTTGCTCTTACTCATTAGTTTGGAAAGTGTTTATTAATACTGTGTGCCAAATCCTAATCATGGGGAATCTAGCAGAGACAGAGGTGGTCCCGGCCCTCAGAGAGCTTACAGTCTTAAATGTTAGGTTTTGTGGACAACAATTTGGAGATTCCTCAAAAATCTACAAATAGAACTACCATATGATCCAGGAATCCCACTCCTTGGTATCTACCCAAAGGACAGAAGAATTCTTAATCGGAAAAGTGCTTGCACATCAATGTTTATTGTGGCACTTTTCACGATTGCTAAGTCATGGAAACAACCCAAATGCCCATGAACTGATGAATGGTTAGAAAAACTGTGGCACATATACTCAATGGAATACTATTCATCCATAAAAAACAACAAAACCCTGGCTTTTGACAGGAAGTGGATGAATATGGAAGACTTACTGCTGAGTGAAGCAAGCCATGCTATGAAGGAGAGGCATTGTATGTCCCCACTTAATATATACTGAGTGTCTGCACTCTATGACTGAAACTAATGGTCTAAAGGATATGGAAACACAGTATATAGATGTAAATACCAGATATAGTGTGTGTGAAAGAGGAGGGTCTGAGGAAGAGCATTTGGGGGAGGGACAGGGAGGAAAAGCATTGATGGCACAAAGAGGTGTGGTGTTGTCTGCTGAAGATATTTCGTAGTTTTATCAACCGTACTGGGGAGAGATGTTCGCCTGTTGAAGTGTCCATTTTGTAAGACAAATAATAATGTGATTGAATGTATGGAGGAAAATGAAATGAAAAACATAAATTAATAAAAAAAAATGTTAGGTTTCTGTGTCAACAGAAAAATTCTTGATTTTTACATGTTGGCGAATGCATCACAAAGTTTTATTGCTGTTTTTGTTTTTGTTGTTTTTGCTTTGATTTTTGGCTCATCATGAAAGAGTACTAGACATCACATGCTTTTCCTTTTTTTTTACGTGAAAACCCTCGCAAATATATTTTTTTAAATATCAGTCTGAAAAATATTTCCTAAAACTTAAGCAGATTGAAAAGGTGAGGAGGCAGAGTTTCCACAGAAAATATGTTTGTAAGCATAGTGGACTCTATCTACCCCCGACGGAGCTTCTAAGAGCACGTTAACATTAAACACACAAACATGAGCACGCACAACTATCAAAGGCGTTAAAGAAAAGAAACAGTCTTCCTTCGTCTACTCCAACATTTTTCGCATTTATTAATCGATAGGACCCTCTCCTCCTTTGAACATCATTTAGCTTTTGATGCGTAACAAATCAACCTCTAAGTGGTATTTATTTATTTATTTTTCCTTTATGAGAGAGAGAGAGGAAGACAGACTGGTATTTTTGACAGAGTCTCACCACAGCACAATCTTCCTGTCCCAGTTAGCTGGGATTACAGGTGTGCACCATTATGCTCAGTGGATTTAGGTAGCTCTGGGCAACAAACCCAGGGTTCCCCTGCAGCTTCTAGTCTCCCCTGTGGTGGAGCTTCCTGTGCACCCCCACGGCCAGGCCCCGAAGTGACATTTTTAAACAACCACCATTTATTTAGCTTGTGATTCTGCACATAAATTATTTGAGCTGGGTTCAGATGGATGGTTCTTCTGGTCCCAGCTGAGGTAGCTCATGGGTCTGTGGTTGTCTTGGTTTCCTAACAGGTAAAAATCAAAACATCGAGTTGCCTTCCTGAAATATATACATATTTTATTTCTCAATTATATCTCAGTAAAAAATGACAATAAAAAGAAATGCAAAAACTTGTTTTTACCTTTTGGGTATTTTTAAAAATAATGTAACACAGATCAAAGTCATTATTACTTCATTTCTCTTGTTTTATGTACACTTAATATATATTCTGAAATGTAAAAAATATGTATTTTTTAAAGAGTTCTTTTATTTAACTTTCTTTCTTTCTTTCTTTCTTTCTTTCTTTCTTTCTTTAAATTTGATCAGAGAGGGACAGAGTGAGCAAGAGAGAGAGACAGAGGGAAAGTGAGAAAGCAAGCATCCAGGTCTGGGACTTGAACTGCAGTTGGCTGTGTGGGAGTTCAGCATCCTTAACCACCATGCCACCTGTCAGCCCCATAAAATATGTATATATTACTGATTCAGGAGGAGAGGAAGTCAAATTACATTTACTGATCACTTAATACATTCATCCTTCTTTCTGCCATCTCTTTTGATCTTCAACAGCCCTGAGAGGAAGATATTATTTCCCCCATTTTTTCCTTTACCAGAGGATAGGTGTGCTCACCAGAGAGAGACAGAGAAAGAGAGAAAGTGAAAAAGGACGCCCTGTTGTGCATGGTCACTTGCAATCCCTTCTTTTCCATCTCTCCCTCCTTTCAGGACTTTGGGCATGCAAGCACACACACCCGGTGTGTTTCTCAAGCCCAGTCTGGTACTTCCGCCAGTCATATGGAATGTAGTCACCTGAACCACCAGGCCACAGACGGATCCTGGACCCTACTGTCCCATTTTACCAAGGAGGAAACAAGGCTTCTCTGTGGCAGCTGATTGGTCTTAGGAGAGTCGTCTGTCACGTATCTCCTCCTCGGCACAGGCTCATCACGTACTAGCCATAAACCAACCACAGCCAAGGCCAAAATGGTCTCAGGACATGGTGAAGCCCAAGGTTCTGTGTTAGCAGCCATGGTCAACTATACTGACAGTTGAAAACATGTAATGCCCACTTGGGGGAAGGTTATCATCCCTACCCCACTGGCAGCAGCCTTGGCTGTGAAACTTGATTTTGCTAGAGAAACCGGAGCAGAAGAGCTGAGGCATGTGTGCAATTTCCAAGCGGTGACCTTGAGAGCAGGCTCAGAGCTAGCCATACCCACTCTTCCTTTCACTATGAGTACTGCATCAGAAGGCATAGGCTGCCCCATCAACCTGGGTCATGGAGTGAGACCAGCACAACGGGCATGGTGCCTGAGTGCAAATAAATCACTGTACTTGGAGGTTACTGAGCTGGGGTCCTTTGTCACTGTAGCATGACCTGGTCCATTCAGGGCTCTGAAACTCCAAAGGGCAGATCCACTGCTCAATGCCTTTAACTTTTTAAATTCATAAGCATTAGAGTGAGCAAAGCATTGACCACCAGAAGGAAATGGGAGAGGTCCTTGCTCTGTTTCTGGCACTCCATAAACACCTCGCAGACGTTATCTTCACCTGGTTCTTACTCCATTCCCCTAAAGCCCTGTCCTGTCCCTAAGGGCCTAGATTCAAGCCACTCCCTCTTTATATCTGCACATTCTCCCCTGTTGCTCTCTCTTCCCTGCACCCTGCTGTTCCCTGCACATACACCCAGTCACTCATCTTCCTTCTGACACCTTCCTACTTCCCTCCACCAGCAACAACTGCCATACTCAAGAGCCTCGACCTCCTTTCCTGCATCTGTAATCATCAGTGAAATGCTGAGCACAGCTGGGTTTTCAAAGCCAATGGTTAATTGCAAGGAGCTGAGGGTGACCCAATGGCAGTTTCAAGTATTTGGAGTGTGAAATAACAACAACGCAGACCATCTGAAAATCAGCGAACAGCCCCCCTGAACAGCTTCCAAGGGTTTTGATGAAAGCGCCTCTCTCTCCCCAGCTGGTGAGGCTTGTGTTGGAACCGGAAGCTGAGAAAAGCTGGAGACAACCCCAGGGAGTTGTGCGGTGGGAAAGTGTGATTCCTCAGACCTGCAGGAGGAGTCTGATAACTTCCCCAGTTACCATAGCAGCTGGGCTCACAAAGGATGACACACGATCCAAGCAGCAAAACCTGAAATGAAGTGGTAACCTTGAGAGCCTAGGTCTCCCCTCACCAGCAACAGTGGCCCCTTCATTCCCATCACCACTTAGGAGAGACCTGCTGACAATGCTCACACGAAGAACAGCCCTCAGTGCCCCTGGACGCTATGTCATAACTCAGCTCAGGGTTCTCAAGCCATCAGGAGTGCTCTCTCTCACCAGGTGGTGCCTCCCACTGTGTCGTGATGCAGGAGGAAGGCACTTGCCAGATGCCAGGACCTTAATATGTGATTTTCCCAGCCACAAAACTCCAAACAATGAGTTACATAAACCTGTTTTCTATTGGGTCATATGAAAAATCATGACTCATTCATGCATAGAAAATCATGTCAAGACTTTTCTGATGACTCAATATAAATTATCCAGTCTGTAGCATTCACTTACAGTAAAAAATGAATTAAAATACAGCCTAAGCCTTTTTCTCAAAAGGAATGATAGTGGGAGGAAAGCAGAGACAACAAAGTGCATAGGAGATAAGGATTGGCCTTTCCACCCTCTCTGGATCTAGGCATTCAGGCTCCTAAATTGTGTCTAAACCACAGTTTACATGGTACAGCATGGTAGGAAAACTACAAGGTCCATAATCCTCACCATTTTTCCCTTTGCAAACTCTAGGTTCTTGCATTTAAAAGCTAAGAACAATAGGGGCTGAGAAAATGCAAACCAGAATCACTCCAGTCAGCACTTTGAATATAGGATTCATCAGTTCCAAATAAGGGTGTCATATGGGTGATACAGTGAATGCCAGCTGGTGGCTGTAATTCACAGGCCAGCGTCTCGGTCTGTACAATCAATCATGTGAAGCGAGCAGACGCCTGGTTGGTCTTTGTCATTCTTCGGCAAAACTCCCTTCTCTCTCCTTTGGTTAGTTTGCTTTTCTTCCTCCTTCCTCTTTCCTTTCTTTTTCATTCTTCTTTTCTTCTTTTTTTTAATATTCTTGGAAACACTTTTCTGCCAATCACTGTCAGCGGCTACTCAGGCCTGCACAGAGCAGCAGCAGATGCACAGTGAGATGTACAGACTTGGAAATGAGCTGCGGAGGGCGCGTGGGAGGGAGCGGATCAAACACTCAGTGCTAATACAGCCTCAGACAAACCCTAATCTAATAAGAATCATTCTTCAGGTGCATAAACAGGCAGAAAACAAACTGGAACGCTTCATCACACAGGAACAGATTTCTTTTAAGTAATGTTAGAACTGTGATTCTCCTCCAAGAAAAGGCTGCTGAGATTATACATAGTGCTCAGCTATTTAAGGCAGAAGAGGAAATGACAACGGTCTCCAACAGTGGCGCTGGAACTAAATGGAAACAGACAATGTCAGAGCTTAAGGCAAGGCCTCCTGTCCCAAGAGGTCAGCAGTCATCTGAAACACTCTCATGATGGGTGTGTTAATTATCCAGGTCAGAGAACCTGGCTGGGGTGACTAGGGGAAGGGAAACAGATTTTTAAGAACACTGGCCTTGACTCGGCTACAGTGGCACACAGATAGAGCCATGGCATGGCAGGCTGGAAGCCACACGGGAGGTCCAGGTTTGGTTCCCGATCCACCCCAAACATGCCAGGCACTGCCATGCATGTCCTTAGTCTGAGCTAATTGGGAGATTGGCGCAGGAGGATTGGGATGAAGCAAGGGACTGTCAAAGATGCCTATCTCTGCTGTTTCCCTTTCCCCTGTCTCCTTCTCTCTCTCCTCCTCTTAGTCATACAGGAAAAACATAAACAAATAGAGAACACTGGCCTGTATAAAGCAGCTGAAGTTGTTTAGTGTTGCAGAAAAGTCATGGATTTCAAAGCAAGGCTCATAGATCCAGATCTATTTTTCTCCTGGCCTCTCCCACGCAGCACAAACCTGGACTAATTTGTATTTATCGGTGTGTGCAAATGATTGTCTGGCATCTCCACAGGGACCAGCAGAGCCATTCACACACCAACGACTCCCCACGCCTGCAGCATAGAGTTGGGTGGATGGGAAGCCATCAGCCTCAGACTTTTATTCTGGTGGTTAATCTCCAAACATTAAAGTGACATACTCGGTCCTTGAGATCCACTCGCAGGACTGGTTTCATAACTTGCTTGGGCATTTCATCATTTTTTAATACAGCAGAGATGATTAGAACCTCTCTTTAACTCTGAGAGAGTCCCAATATCAATGCTTGGGGAAGAACATCTTCATCAATAAGGTTAACGTTTCCCAGTGCCTCACCAGGAGCAGATAAATCCCAGCTTCTTTGATACTTTTATGTACAAGGTCTCAGTTGGATTTCCTTAGAGTGTGTGTTTGGGACTGGAGGAAAGTCCTTTTTTTCTGAGGGAAAAAATAATGTGACCATAGAATCCCAAGAAAAGAGCATTAAGAAAAAACATAACTGATCCTTTTTTTTTTTTTAAAGAGATTTTTGCTATAGGGTACATGTGCTCACCCGAGAGACAGAGAGACAGAAAGTAAGAAATCACCCTCCAGGGGAATCGCTACGCTGCAATCCCTTCTCCACTATTCTCCTTTTGGGATCTTGGGCACACATGCACATGTGCCCGGCTTGTTTTAAGTCGCCAGATCTGGGACTTGAACTGCAGTTGACGGCATGAGAGTCCAATGACAGAACCATTATACCATCTGCTGATCCCAATGATCCTTTTATTAAGCGTCAGAATTTCCATGACAATTTGTCAGATATCAGCCAAACTTCCATGCTCTCACTGTCTCTCTGCCCCTCTCTCTGCCCCAACATACGCCCTTAGCCCTAGCTTCTCACTCTGTCATACTCTTCTTGCCCCTTTTCCCCTGAACACCTGTTTATCTTTCAAATCTCATCTCCAGGGGATCCTCTTGGGAAACCTTCCCGATGTACGGTGACACTAGACAATAGCTCGTGGCCTCTGGTATTTCTGTAAAGTACTCACCACAACTGCAAACCCCCCATGGCTGACATCGTCATTGGTTTCACGCCTGTCTCCCACTCCTGGCTGTCGACTCCGTTTAAGGTAGCATGGCAGCCCTAAACACACGGCACTCAGGGTAAGCGATTGACCAACCCCAGCTGTGGTGCTCTGAACCCATCACCATGTAGCGCTGAGGCCTCGCCTTCCCGGGCTAGTCCCAGCCACTGCTGACTACAGGGCCATTCCTGCCTCTGGGACTTCTCTGACTGGTTACTTGGCGACCAGGGCTCCCTATTCTCCAGCCCTGAACCTTCTTAGACCTGTGCTGCAGCTCAGACGTGTTCTCCCCACTGCGCCCTCCTGTCCTCTCTTTCACAGGGACAGACTGTATGGCCATTCCGAAGCTCCCTCCTGCCCTTCTCTCTCAGGACACCTGCTTCTCTGAGGATCCAGGACTCTCGCTAATCCAGGCAGTAGCTCCTACTCATCCCTTTCTATTTCCTCAGGGCCAAGCACAAGGCTAGGTGTACAATTACTGAGCTAGGTGCTGGAAAACCGTGTGTGAAATGAACGAATACACACAGACTTGGAGAAGACCAATCGAGTGGGTGTGGGTGAATCGGAGCAAATCTGAATCAGCTTCTGGGAAATCAGTTCCAAGGGCATGCCCTATGGAACGAATACCAACCTTCCATTTTTCAGAACTTTTGAACTCTAAAAATGACCATCTTGATGTCTGGAGAAGAAAGCAATTCTAGACATTGTAACATTAGTATCAACATAGCTACCTTTTATTGAGAAGTTGAGATGTGTTAGGAATTATTAGGAATTAAACTATAACATTTATAAACATTGATTTAATTCTCACAATAGCTGTACGAGGTTAATCTTACTCCCATTTTACAGGTAAGAAAACTGAGGCTTGGGACCAGGTAGATGGGATAATGGTTATGTCGCCGAACTCCCATGTGGCTGACCACGATTTGAGTCCTGGACCCGGCAGTTTAAAACTCATGCTGGACGTGTGTGCATGTGTGCCTAAAATCCCACTAGGAACGTGGAGAAGAGATTGCAGTGTGGCCATCCCCCTGGGGGATTTATTGCTTACTTTCTGTGTCTCTGTCTCTCTCTGACTCTCCAGAGAGCACATCCTATAACAAAAACCTCTTTCAAAAAAACAACAACAAAAAAAAAAAAAAAAAAAAAAAAAAAAGACTTGGAAAATTAGTAAATTTTCCTGTGGTGACAAAATCCCCCAAACGTTGGTCACTTAAAACAATCATATATGAGTTCTGTTCCTGATATCCTGCGTCTTCCTTCTTACCTTTCTAGAAGGAAGAAATAAGGCTCCTGAACAGATTTTGAGGTACGCAGTTTGGCCTCCGTATTCGGAGCAGGCCAGGCCCTGTTTGGCTCGGGCCTCACATCGCCCAGGAACACCTAGGATGTATTTGCTGGATTGAGATTCAGGGACCTGAGGTCATATACTGAGTGGCTTTTGTCCTTCATCTCCCTTCTCTCACTAGTTGGGGCAAAGCCAGAAACCAGCGAGCTTTCGGAGCACAATGCTGAGCCCATTGCTGACCCATTCTTGTCTGTGATCAAGGCCGGCATTCAGCCCCTTCAAAGATGTGGCATTTTATTCTTCTCCGTCTTTGTCTTATCGCTGTGACTGTGTCCAGAAATCTCTGCTCCAGGCTCGTCGTCTCAGCCAGGCAACCAGAAAAAAAAAAGTCTATTTTTATTTCTTTCCTTTTTTTTTTTTAAATCCATGTCCCTTTTTGATATACGCTGAAACCTTCCAGGCTCCCTCTAATTTTTAGAATCACTGGTTATCTCAAGTGTCCGAGAAAATTTGTGCTCCACTTGCAGCAAATGCCAAGATGGGACAAATTACAAAACCAGAGTTTCTTTCTTTCTTTCTTTCTTTTTTTTTTAATTTCCAAAATCCAAAATTAGACCATAAAATTAAGCAAGTTTATTCAAACTGTCATTATTACTCCACTCCCCCACCCCATCACCACTTTTGGAGAGTTGGTATACTCTCCCAGCGGGTCACCACTGCCATAGGCTCAGATGAAGGGATAAGATCTTTTGCTCCAACTTTGGATGCATTTGCAAAAGCTGAAATGGATAGGTGACCCCAACCACCTAGACAGAAATCCATTTCAGTTCTGAATGGATTTGTCTCTCACCAAGAGACAACCTTAATACAGGCCACTCAAGGGACAGAAGTAGCCAGCTCATGAAAAGAAGTAGAGACCCAGTTACAGCACCACAGGCTTGTCTTGGGAAGACTGCAGCCTCTGGCCTCCCAGCGCTGAAGCTGCCAAAGATCTCTGCCTGGAAACAGCATCTGGTTTCCTGACTTAAGCCTCTCCTTTGTCAAAACGGGTTCTCTCCCAGCAGGATCCAAGTCCCTGTAATACTTCTTAACTTTAATTGGAATTGTAGGTCTGAGTAGTCTCAACCTGCCCTTGAGAGTCAAGCAGTCCCAGGGAAGGAGACCTTGGTCCTGTTCCTAGGGCCTCCCGGCTGTGTGGGCCTGAGTCCTACATCCAGCAAGCTGTGATCTGAGCCAGCCCCATAATCATTACAGTACCTCAGTTTCCCCACCCATAAAACTTAGCTCTGGGACTTGGGAGTCTTAATGAGCACTGGCCTTTCCTGAATAAATTAACCAGGTGCCGGAAACATCTGTGACTAGAATTGGAATCTGCTGTATAAACAGACTACAGTATTCTTATAGACAAGACCGTGGCGAAAGCACACATACTATTATAAGTCTTACTTCCTCCCAAGTCCTATTCAGTACGTATCTTGGGGGAAGTCAGCCTCTTCTCTTCTAGCTCAGGTTGTAATCAGAGGACTCATCTTCTCTTCTATCTCACTCTAGTCTACTCAGGATGAAGGGTTTTCTGAATAAGCGGAGAAATCAGTAATTCTTACAGCTCCATTTTCCATTTAAATGAAATAACAATACCCTAAATCTAAATATCCCTAACCAGATGTACACACCATACAAACAAGGGTAGATCTGATTTATTCACCATTTTCCCAAAGCTGAGCACAGTACTAATTCCTGCCAAAAAAAAAAAAAAAAAGAATTTGTTGAATAAATGAACAAATAATAACCTAGAAGTTTTATGTTTACATAAATGAAAAGTGCTAAGATGGCAGCTTTGCGCCTGGGGCAGCCACTAGCTATACTGCTGCTGCTTAGAATTTCCTATTTCATGTTATATGTTAAAACTTACCTAATTATGAAGAAGAGAACACAGTCTAATACTGTTTAGGTCAACCTTTTCCAAAGTGTTTAAAAAGTTGTCAAGGGTTGGAAACCAACGAGTGGCGTGGTGACTAAGCCGCTGGACACTCCCACATGGGCGAATGTGATTTGAGTCCTGGGCCTGATTACTTGCTTTCTCACTTTCCCTCTCTCTCTCTCTCTCTTTCTGTGTGTGTGTCTCTCTCTGGTCAAATTAAAATAAATAAATGATTTCTTTAAAAAGCTGTCAAGGGCACGTGTGTTCTTCAGGGATAAGAAATAAAGCTCCCTCCAAATGGGGCGTGGTCCCATCATAATCCCCTTTCCTCTGATCCTCCATCCCATGCATGTGACATATATGTGCAAACACATGCCCAGTATTTTCCTAGCTGCTGGGATGGGATTTTACCATGTAAGCCATGGAGAATTTGGCTCCGTTAATTGCCGCACTGTGCTTGATCTGCCAACATTTTTTTTGATCAAAAAATATTTTTCCCCAAATAGCACCTATAAATATTCCCCCAAACTGATGTTCCTCCAAACAGACTTTGGGAAACCCCTCCACTCCCCCTATCCCCATCAAAGGGCCTGCAACATTTCTTCAGCACTGCCACCTCCCTGTCTCCCCTACCCGAGCTGCAACCATCTCCTGCCTCCCAGTAATGCCACACAACAGCTCTGACCATGCCTGATTTGAGACACACTGTCCCTTGCTCCACAGGCAAATCAAACTCTATTTCCCCTAAAACACCCTGAATAGCCCATGCTATTGCTGCAGGCTAATTCCATCTACAGGAATAACGACACTCCATCCTTGTGGAGCCTCCGATGCTCATTTTATACACTAGAACCACCCCATACCTCCCATTCGTGATGCAAATAAACTGCCTTACTCAAAACTGCTCACTCTAAGTCTAAGGTCCTCTTTGGGTTTATGTGCCAAATCAGTTGCAAGCTTTTTTGCAAAAGTAATATCCCAAACCTGAAGTTGCTTTCTAGTCCAGATCAATTTAGCAATATGTTTACACTTAATTTTTGTTTTGTTTTATTCTTCCCTATTTCTTTATGTTTTTTGGTTTTGATTTTTTATTTATTTTATTTTTTTAAAGAGAAAACAATTACTTGTATGTCTAAAGTTTAGTCTGGACACTAGTTATACATTTTATTTAGGAATAATAGAAATCTGCAATTATCATAAACACTCTCCCCTGCCCCCTCTTAAAATACTAACTTGGTAGAAGGTTAGAAATCTATCATAACCAAATGACAGACAACTGTGTACAAAAATAGCAAATCTTAAGTTTAATATTTTATTGCCATATTTTGAAACAACTGGTTAGGCAGCTGCTACTGTTATCTTCCAATTACTTCTCATTTTTCCAGAGTTTCGAATGAAAACTGTAACAAATTAAATCTAAAGTTCTATATGTGCCTAAAAAAAAAAAAAGAAAAGAAAAGAAAAAAAAAAGACTATTTCAGAAAATGCTGCAAAATAAAGTTGAGTGGAGAGGAAAAAAAGAATATTGACAGCAAAAAAGCTGAGCACTCTAGTCTCAATGTTTCAGTTGCCGTAAGGTATGCAGACATGATGTCCCCTAGGTGGGCCGGGTATTCTCCATTTTAAATAGGCTCTTAGTAATGAGGCTTTCCAGTTCGCTAAAAATGCACTTGTCTGCAATTTTAGAAAGGTGCTCAAGAAATGTCTTCACCCAAATGCCGACTCTCTTGCTTGCTCTGGTGTGCACTCTGTGTTAATGGTGCTCGAATACACAAAAAATCCCCCCAAAGACTAATAGGTCATAATTTGTGGGTATCAATTCCAACAAAATTGCACATGATTCCAACTGAATACCAAAGCAGAGAACAGTGTGATTATTATTTTCCTACATCAACATGCATCATAAATTATGGGGCTTGTGTTTAGAAATTACGTTCTTGCTAGGAAAACACACACACACATATTTGAATCTCCTATTTTTTTTTTTTTTTTTTTAATTTGACTCCTTGACCTTAAGTGTGGAGAGTCTAAAGGTAGGAGGTAGATTGTTACAATTTGTCTCCCTCCCAGCTGGGATTCAACAGATTTCAGAACATGATCATGTCACTGAAGGTTTTCCCAGTGCAAGGCTGTGAAGTGGCACATGCTCACTGTCCTTTTTGACACAGCGTCTACACTGCAGCAGGGTGCCTGCTACAATCAGCAGAGTCAGGTAAATAAATCTCACTGTAGATTCAGGCTCAGAGCAAAGCTCTTTGGACCTGGGGACCCTTTCAGCCTTTTGCCTTCCTCCTCCTCTTACAGGGCCAGACATAAACATCACTCTCAACCTCAGAGCAGAGGTGACAGCTACTCTACAATGATTTACTTCATTAGGTTTTGCCTATATTATCTAGCAACTTACACACACACACACACACACGTATGCACACATTTTCAGGCCATATTTTAGACCTCATTTAAAAAAAAAAAAAAAAACAAACTCTGCAAGAAATACAACCAGATTCAGGAATCATGGCACTAGCATGAGCAAGTTTAACAACCAACAGAATGATCTGGGTGCTTGTTAAAACGCAGCTTACGCTTCACCCACGAAGCTCCTGATCGAGTAAATCTGCTTTGAGGGCTGATTATTGGCACTTCCTAATGGCCCAGTCCTCCAGCTTCCAGTCGCTTTTGTCCGATAATTTGCATTTCTCACAGATTTGTATGTGATGCTCATCCAGGAGGCACACTTTCTGGAACACTGACCATGGCTAAGCCCCTAGAGGGGCAGGACTTACTGCTCTTTCATCCCCAGTGTGGAGTGCTATTTGACACATGTGTTAGCTGAGTGAACATCAGAAGGTGCTCTAATGTCAATAGAGTACAGAAGAAAACCCATGATGATCGCTACTTTGAATGTATGTTTGGAATAATTCTTTAGTCCCACAATGAGGCTCCACGTGCAAAGTTAAAATCCATTTGGCAATCTACAGACAGATTCAGAAGTGCTGAACTGACAGGGCAAATAGCACTCAATTCTTTTTTTAAGAACAGGTGCTGGTTGGCGGGTACCTCCTCGAGGTATCAAGGAGCAGGTATCTAGTACATGAGAGCATTGGAAAATCACCTTTTTTGTCCAAGTGAGCTTTAAATCTGGAGCCATAATTTACTGCTAACACTGAATATATTCAGAATTCATGGAGGATTTGCATCCCCTGCCTGTAATCACTCCTCAGCACCCCCAAATTGCTTTGATACAAGATGGGAGATTGTCATCTGAGATTTGCCACATCAGGGCTTCGTCAACATACAAAATCAACACCTTCCCTTTCTCCCTCTCCTACCCCAGATGATTTCTGAATTTCTGTACATTTGTGAATTCACAGAAACATGAAAAGGAGACACGAACATCACAAATGCAAATGTCTTTGTTTCTACCACATTACCTCCATGTCCCTACTTCAGTACATTTAGGAGCCCAAAGGGATGGACTCTACTGTTCAAAACCACTAAGTTTAGAAGCCAGAGGAAAAGGTGAGTTACACTTTTTGCAAGTTTTTGTCAGGAGCAGACAGATCCTTAAGTATTTTTTTCAAAGCTGATTTGTACTTTAATAAAACTGACATCTGCATCTCTAAAGAAATACTTCACTGTCAGAAGAATCTAGCTTAATTTTGTTTGCTTGAAATGTTTTCATCTCAGATCGAATTTAGAATACCCCACCACCTGTTTACACTACCAATCTCCAGAAAAGCGGCAAAACCTCACCTCTCCCATCTACTTTCCAGCTGGAACAGTTAAAGTGTAGAGGAGATACATGAGGTTTTTATACAGCCCCTAAGTTCTTGTTCTTCCTTGAGTGTGTGCAACCTTTGTGCTCCAAATGTTACTGAGCGCACATCTCAGCTCCACGGTGCACCAGGGTGTGCACAATCAGAGAAGCAGCCATACGTATGAGCGACATTCACACTCCCCTAGAAACGCTGAGGCACAGAATAATACAAAAACAAAAGAAGGGTGAATAAGCCAGGCTGGTTTGGAAACAGTTAGAGCTCCAGTATCTGTTTCCACACCCATGAGTAGGGGGTGTTAGTAAAGGCAGAAAGATGGAACTAGGTCCTCTCCTACCCTAAAATTCTATTAATGCATTTGCAAAATTTTATTCTCCTCTTGTCTCTTATGGCTGGAACTTCTCAAATCTATTGAGGCGTACCAGCAAATAATCCTAGGCATGTACACAAGTTACGGGGGGTTTGTTTGAGGTTGAAACCAACTGAAACTAACTCAGTGGGTAAAGAAAATAAGGGTGGTATTATGAAGAAGACTCAAATGGGTTTTGTGAGATCCAAGGGCAACAATCCGAAGAGGCCTCAGAAAGAGACTACCTTTCTGAAAAGGCCTCAGAGAACCCAGTGTTAGGAACCCAGGGAATGATCTTTCACAGGGGAAGAGTGCTAACCCTCGCCTGCCCTCTTCTCTCCTAACAGTCCATGGAGGTGAGATAGCCTCTATTCAAGACATATGCCCACACAGATTCTTTTTTCCTTTTTTTAACTGTTGAAGGGGTGCACTCACTAGAGACAGAAAGACAGAGAAACCTCCGTCCAAAGGGTCATAGTCACTCCACAGTCCATTCTCTATTTCTCCATCTTGTCAGGATTTGGAAGGCACACATGAGACTGGCTTTGCACGCCACCAGATTCAGGATTTGAACCGTGATCAGCCATGTGGTATATGGCTCCCTTGACCACTAGGCTATGGAGTCAGTCCCCAAAATTTTCTTTTTTTCATAATAGTATGCAGGTGAAAATGACAGAGAGGCAGAGATGGAGAGATATGACTGAGCACCCTCCACAGGGTCTAGTCATGTTATAGTCCTCTTCCTGTTGTCCTCTAGTCCATTGGACCTTGGGCACTAGCACATGTGCCCTGTATGTTTTGGGCTCACCAGGCCAGGGATTTGAGCCACAGTTGCCATATGGGCTCCAGCTTTTCTCGAGTAGTACATTACCACGTGACACAGAACTGGCCTTTAATTCTTATCAGACAAGGGTCACTAATTGGGCAAGGTGTCCTGTCTGGCCCAATTATAACCATAGACACTGCAAGCTCACTGCTGAGAACCTATGAATTTAGGTATGGAGTGAATTGGGGAAGGTGAAAGCTTTCAGAATCTGGTGGGGGGAGGGAAGAGAATGGTTTACAGACTCCTATCACATGAGTAGGAAGACATCTTGAATAGAAATGATTCTCTTGGAGCAATGCTGAGAAGGGAGGTTGCATGAAGGACTAGTAAGAGTACAACTGGCACCAGGACACAGGCCTGAGCCCCAGTCCTGACCCTGGCACTATAGGAATGAGGAGAGGCAGCTGTAATCACAACCTTTCTGAAGTTTGGTCTCATCACCCTTGAGGAGGAACTGTATGTCTCAATCCCTTAGAATTCTCAGTACCAAGCACTTGGACTTCATATTGTCTTTGTACGCATTTTTCATTCCAACTGAAAATATATTTACAAGTACTTGATAAGACTGTATAATATTAATTTGCAGATAGCTCTTAAAAGCTGATTCAAATACAGTGTAATTTACCTACTCGGTTTCTTCATGTACCTGGGTCTTCTTCCTCTGCATTAGGGGTCCTGGTTGGCAAGTAAGGAATGTCAGAGACAACAAGCCAAAACAATACCTCCTGTCCCTTAAGACCACACAAGGTATTTTATGTAGGCGGCACATGCATTTTGTATTTCTTTGGCCCATTACCTCCTGAGAATGCATTTCTGTTATAGTACAGCTGCCTGATTGGAGAACTATGACATTCACAGACATATGATTAGATCAGAGGGAAAAAAATTAACGTGTGTGACTACTTTAAAAAATAAAATGCAATTTAAAAACCTCAAAATGGAGAAGGGCAAAAATCAAAACTAAAGAATCAGAGTCAAGTTGAAATTAGAAATGAGTTAAGCAAGTGAAAGCCAAACAACAAGATAAACAAAGGTGAGGAAAGATTATCCAGAGGCTTTGACAAAATAAGAATCCATTCCAACACACACAAAGTAAGACACTGGCAAGAGGGACCATGGTCCAAGAGGAGAAGGCAAGGACCATTTACTGTCAAAAGCAGTAAACACTGCTCAAAGTTAAACAAACCTTTTACCTCCATGTCCACAAAGGAAGATGGAAGATGCCAGAATTGGCTGTGCCCTGAAGAAGGGTCAATGAAAAAAAATATTAGTGAAGGAAATAAAAATGACACCGGAGTTTATGTCTTTAGGTTGACATACATGCCAGAAGCAGTGAGAAAATATTCTCTGTAATCAACTTAAAAAGATTGCATTCAATCACTGTGCATCACTATAATATACCAAGTGAATTTTCCCATCCTGAATACACGGCATATTGGTTAAGTCAAAGATATTACCATACATATTATCATCAACGGATCATTTTCCATTTCTGTGTCCCTTAAATATTTTGCTTCTTGAGACCAGCAGTTGATGTAATGGCTGTGTCACTGGACTCCCATGTAGCTGACCGCGGTTCAAGTCCCGGACCCGGTGGTTTAAATTCATGCCGGGTGTGTGTGCATGCATGCCCAAGATCCCGAGAGGAGAATGGAGGAGAGGGGATTGCGTCCCCTGGGATGTGATTTCTCGCTTTCTCTCTTTCTGGCAAGCGCATGCACCCTATAGCAAAAACCTCAGAACAAAACAAAAACTGCTTTTTTCTTTTCCCCTTGATTCTCTCTCTCACCCGCCTCCCACACTGTCTAGTATCCACAGTTGTGCTCCAAGTCTTTACACCTTCCAACCTTTGTTTCTCTCACAGAGTGCTGACATTTGGTATATATTGGGTGGAGACATACAATGCCTTTCTTTCAGAGTCTGATTTGCTGTGCTTAGCAGTAAGTATTATATATTCATCCAATTTCTATCAAATGCCAGTCTTACTGTTTTTTATGGCTGAGTAGTATCCCATAGTGTATATGTGCCAGACTTTTTCAATCATGTGTTCATGAACATTTGGGTTGGTTTCATGTCTTAATAATTGTGATTAATCAACTTTTAGGTAAGGATACTTGGAAATGACCTCCCCCACATTGTTAAGGGTCTAGTGAAATAGTAGTAGAGTCCTGCACTTGCCTTTAAATGTAAAACAGTAATGTATGGATTAAAAGAGAAAATCATCTCTAAAGCACTGCAGAGAGACTGTTCTCATACTTTCGGAAGGTGAGAATGCACAAGACACCAAACATGCACCTGCAACCTATTTATTCATTGATTTTAGAGAGATTTTGCTAGAGGGTACACATGCTTGCCAGAGAAAGAGAGACAAAGAGACAGAAAGTGAGAAATCATCCCACCAGGGTGGATGGCCACGCTATAATCCTCCATTCTCCTCTTGGGATTTTGGGCATGCAGGCATATGCGCCTGTGAGTTTTAAGCCACCAGGTCCAGGACTCAAACTGTGGCTGACCATGTGGGAGTCTTGCTCCTTAACCACTACACCACCTGCTGGCTCCTCTGCAACCTATTAAAAAAAAAAAAAAAAAAAAAAAAAAAAAAAAACTTTATCAAGTTCTGGAGCACATGAACTCTGTACTCCTCCTAACCAATCAACTCATGATAGTCCCAAGGAATTAGTTAAGACTCTAGGGCTGCATTCAAGTTTTGGCAGACTTCTTTTTCTTAAGTCAGATTTCTGCTATAGGGTGCGTTCACTTGCAGAGAGACAGAAAGTGAGAAATTACCCTCCCACCCAGGGGGGACGACGATGCAATAATCTCTTTCCTTCATTCTCCTCTTGGGATTTTGGACACGCACACACACATGCCCAGTTTGTTTTAAGCCACCAGATCTGTGACTCAAGCTATGGTCGACTACGTGGGAGTCCAGCAACATAACCATTATGCCATCTGCTGGTCCCCTGGCAGACTGTTTACCATTGACTCAAAAAACAGATTAAAAATAGGTTGCCTTACTCATAAGAAAATGCAATTGATTTCCACACCCAATTACACGGACTCTAACTGTGCCTCCATTAATTGATGTGAGAGATAAACAGTCTTTGAGATGATATGGTTCTCAAGAGAAGAAATACCTCGGGTGGAGGAAACTCCTATGGAATGGCCCAAACTCCCCGAGTTGGACAAGGGGGAAGTGGCTCATGGAAACCATACTTGACCATGGACTTCTAGCTAAAATCCCTTTTCAGGCTTCTACACAGCACTTCTTGGTTTTACCAGTAGCTGCGGAGCCAAGTGTACTTAATGTCACTAAGGTACATTACAGGGACTGTCCATTTTATAAGTAAAAGGCTCAAGGTGGTAGGTATGAGGCCACAGAAGTTTGCTCCATCACATATTAATTTCCCAGTAGCTCTGATTCCCCATCCTCCCACTCCCTCCCTTGAGTAAGGAGTCAGATCAACCTGTTTCAGAGCTTCAGACTCCAATTTGAGAGCCTCCGTCCAACAATCAGGTTCTAACACCTACTCTGAAGCACTCTTAGGCTGCTGGATGCAGAAATCACGCAGTGTTTTCCCCCTGCCTTTGTGAATATTAATAGACCAAGGTCTTCGTCCTTCCTTTATTATGTCTACTAACCATTGTCACCCCTTCCAGGCATTCCAAGTGAGGAAGGTATCTACCCTCTGTAGAGATGGCCCTAAGCACTCTCTAAGGTGCTTAAGACTTCATCTTTCTCTCTTGGGGCATTTGCTGATTTCCAAGTTTGGGGGTAGAATCTGTGTCCTGTTTGTCTTTGCAACATCAAGGGCTGACACATAGTAGGTGCTTGATAAATACTTGCTAAGTGGAAAAAAAAAAAAAGAACTAACATGGAAAAAGATGTCCAGTGAAAATACAAAGAATTGACAAGTGGCGAAATACATATTTAATTTGGTTGAGAAATATTTACTGTAAAGAGGGAGTATACCACTAGAATAAAAATTTCTTTCATAATGTTCTGATCCCCACACTCCAGAGTTCAATGCCAGCAGGGATTGGAAGTTTGAAACAAGTTTTCTTAAAGTACTACAAAAACTGTAGATTGAACAATGTAGCAACATTTGAGAAGACACTAAATTTAAGTATTTAGATACTGTCAATGAGCAATCATACCAAGTTTCATTAATCAGGTTAACACCAGATAATCATATCTCAATTTCTAAGCTTCTGAAATGGGAGGAAAATTCTTAGTTTATAGTAATATTAAAATACAGTGTTTTAGGAACCAGCAGTTAGCGTAATGGCTATGTCGCTGGACTCCAACGTAGTCGACCGCGGTTCGCGTCTCGGACCCGGTGGCTTACAACTCACGCCGGGCACGTGTGCGTGCGTGCCCAAGATCCCAAGAGGAGAATGGAGGAGAAGGGATTGCGGCGTGACCATCCCCCCTGGGGGGTGATTTCTCGCTTTCTGTCTCTATGTCTCTCTCTGTCTGTCTGGCGAGCGCACGCGCCCTATAGCGAAAAACCTCTCAAAAAAAAAAAAAAAAAAAAAAAAAAAAATACAGTGTTTTAGGAACCAACAGATGGCATAATGGTTATGTCGCTGGACTCCCATGTAGTCGACTATGGTTTGAGTCCCAGACCCAGTGGTTTAAAACTCACGCTGGGTGCGTGTGCATGCATGCCCAAAATCTCAAGAGGATAATGGAGAAGAAGGGATTGTGGCCATTCCCCCTGGGGAGTGATTTCTTACTTTCTGTCTGTCTCTCTCTGGCTCTCTGGCGAGAACATATGCCCTATGTAAAAGCTCTCGAAACAAAGAAAAAAATAATAATACAGTATTTTAAGCAAGCCAAAGATGATGCATTCTTTCAGGTATTTTCATTTAAGAATAATGCTGTGTTTTCTAGCACCTTATAAAGCATTATCAATAATTATGGGGTTAATGTCAAATACATTTTACTTCCTTGGTTCTTAACATTCAATTTTTCATTAGGTTACTATGCTAGCTTTTCTTGTCATTTTGTTCCTGAGTAAGTGAATGATTTATTAGACTCAGTATTCAGTTTATGAGCTTCTCATTGCAACTCAAAGAAACTGCAAATATTTATAGAAGATGAACCACATGTATTTGTTCCTGAAAAATGTCAGAATATGGCACTCCAGTCAAACGCGGAACAGAAGTTATTCTCTAACACTACATACTGTGGCAACTTTATTTCCACTGCCATGTTTTCCTAAACAGTTTTTTCCATTACAATTTCTAAATCAAAAACTTCTAAATCTTCCATTTAGAGTGTTCTCACACATTACTGAGTTACAGGAATCTAAACAATCATAAGGAATTTAAGAATCACACCTTTAAAAAACATAACTGATTTTGTTAAATTAATTTTACACCATGAGAAAAACAGTAATTAAGTGTTAATGTTTGAACTAATCTTTTTATTTTGCTCTTCAATACTTCAAGGGGGCTGTGTTGAACTCCACAATAAAATTCCAGGCCCAGGCAAGTAGAACACAGGGATTAACCTGCACAGTATACAATCCACAAGAACAGGGACCAGGACTGGCCCTGTTTATCAATGTACCCTTCGGCCTAACACAGTTACACTCAACCACGGGTTGACTCAAATAGGGAAACACTATGGTCGGAGTGCAGGTTAGCAGAACCTTGCTTGGAGGCAGTTTGAATGTGAGTAAAAATCCTTATAACTGCATATACCCTTGGACAAGTAAGTCTATCATGAGGCATTTTAGAATTACGTATGTTAAGTACTTGAATTCTAGAACATTCATGCCCTTGAGCATTTTAGAGCAAAAGGGGGGGTGGGTGGGCAGGTGGCCCAAGGTTAAGGACGCTGGATTCCCACATGGCCGACGGTTCTAGTTCCAGACCTGGCAGCTTGCTTTCTCACTCTCTCTCTCTCACTCCCTCTGTCCCTCTCTGGTCAAATTAAAATAAAATAAAATAAAATAAAATAAAGTAAGTAAATTAAATAAATACAGTTAAAATAAAAAAATAATTCTTAAAAAAAAAAAATAGCTTGGGAACCAGCAGTTAGCGTAATGGCTATGTCGCTGGACTCCCATGTAGTCGACCGCGGTTCGTGTCCCGGACCCAGTGGCTTAAAACTCACGCCGGGCGCGTGTGCGTGCGTGCCCAAGATCCCGAGAGGAGAATGGAGGAGAAGGGATTGCGGCGTGACCATCTCCCCGGGGGGTGATTTCTCGCTTTCTGTTTCTCTGTCTCTGTCTGTCTGGGGAGCGCATGCGCCCTATAGCGAAAAAACCTCCCCCCCAAAAAAAGAGCAAAACCTGCCAACAATCTAGCATCCCAGAAAGACTGCCTAGAGCATGTCAGTGTGTCCCATCACTAATACATTTTGTGTGCTGGTACATATAAACCACTGTTCTGCATGCTTTACCCCAACCCTCAATGAACTCTTTTTTAATTAAGTTTTAAAATATATATTTTTTTCACTAAAGAAAGAGAAGCAGAGAAAAAGAGATGGGAACTCTCTTCCATATAAAAATTTCATTTTTATATGAAATATGGTATTTGGATGAAATGTTTTTTTAATAATAATTTTTTAAAGAATTATTTTACTTAACTTTATTTATTTACTTACTTATTTTAATTTGACCAGAGAGGGACAGAGAGAGAATGAGAGTGAGAGCAAGGGAAAGTGAAAAAAGCAAGCCTCCAGGTCTGGGACTCGAACTGGGGTTGGCCATGCAGGAGTCCAGCGCCCTTAATCACCATGCCACCTGCCGGCCTCAATAATAATGTTTTTAAATAATAATGTTCTCATAATGTTTTCTTGTGTCCAACAGCCTATGAAAATTGGGACTGGTTGACCATCACATGAAGAAATGAGAAGGTCTGTGGGAAATAGGTGATTCCAGGCATGGAGACAAGAGGTTTCTGGGAAGCGCATAAGCTTGGGACTGCAGGAATGCTCCACGGGGAGCAGTGACCTATAAACACTCACGGTGGTCGCCCAGGTCTTCAGGTGAGGAGCTGCAGTCGGGATGAGCAGCACTGGGTCTGTGGCGGAAGTGCAGCACCTGACAGGTAGCAGAGGCTAAAGCCTGGAGCGCTGAGCCTGTGAAGCTTCTGGTTAAGCCATGTTTTATCTTTTGAAATAAACAAGTACAGTACAAACACCACAGAAATACGTGAGATAAAATACATGTAAAACCAAATGAACAAGCAGTCAAGATTTTGTTTTATTTTACCGTTGGCTAGAAAGACAGCATTATGGCCAAAGATGGCAATGACATTGAAAGAATTCTCTGTGCTTTTCAATAGGCAAATATACTTTTCTCCAGAGTTCCCTGATACAATCTCAAAGAGTCCCGATAACTCCTCTTCTGACGACGTCCTTTTCCTAGTTGTTGTGTTCCTGAAGAGCCTGGGCCATGAAGAGCTTGCCTAGGTTCTGCGCAGTGAACTCCTTGATGTTCTGGCAGTAAGTGTTAATCTGGCCTGTGCATTTGAGAAAGGAAGGAGGAGAGTCACCATGCTCTATAGGATGCAAAATCACCTAGAATACCAGTCAAACAGGACAACCAGCATAATACAGAATTATCAGTATTCTGTTTTCAATCAAAAGATTTTAAGAGTCAATTCTATTTTCCCATAAGGGATGAAGAATTTAAGTTTCTTTGAAAATAAGCTATCTTCCACTCTTGATTATACAAACGATGAAATAACTACTACAAATTTTTACAAGGTTAATAGAAATTAAGACATCAATAAAAATGTAATGACTATGCAGAGCAGATCAAGGCTGTACTAAGACAACTGAGAGGAAAGCACAGGCTCTTTTTTTTTGAGAGAGAGATTTCTGCCACAGGGCACATGTGCTCACCAGAGAGACAAGAGACAGGACGACAGAAAGCGAGGAATCACCCCTGCAGGGCGATGGCCATGCCACAAACCCTTGTCCTCCAGTCTCCTCTCAGCATTTTGGGCACGCACACACATGCGCCCAGCTGAGTCTCAAACTGCTGCGTCCAGGGTTCAAACTGCAGTCGACTACGTGGGGATCCAGCAACATAATCATTACGCCATCTGCTGGTCCCTCTCCTTCAATACTAGCGAAATAATTCTACAGAACTGCAGGCTACCTGGGCCCTCTCTCCCAATACAGTAGTTCACAGTCTGTGCTTTGGAAATGTTAAGCCATTTCCCCGTGAGCCAAGACAGAGTTAGAGCAGGAAGTCTACCTGAAAAAAGAACTCCATCACAGTTTTTATGTCTTAGAATTTATGACCTAATCCAATGCAACAGCGACACAATTCTTAAATGTATAAGACCCAGAATCCTGCTTGAATCAGACCTTAAGGAAGGAACAGTGTTTTAGTTCCTCAAACTAATCTCTGTGTATATTAGAAAGTTTAAGGGGGCCAGCCAGTGGCATAGTGGCTAAGGTGCCGAATCCTACAAGGTTGACTATGTGATTAGTGTCCTGGACTTAGCTTGAAAAACATGCCAGGTGCGTACACATGTGTGCTCAAAAACCCTAAAGGAGAAACAGAAAAAGTACCGTGGTGTGACCCTCCCTCCACCCCACCCTTCCGTCTCTCTCCAGGAAGTGCATTCACTCTTTAGTAAATTGGAAAAAAAAAAAAAAAAAAAAAAAAAAAAAAAACAATTTAAGGATCTCAGTTTTTCCTCCACAGCAAAACAGAATTGAGATATTGGAGAAGAGCAGCTTTTCACTGAGTAGGATTTTCATTTTATTATTCATTTATTCATTATTTTATTATTCATTCATTTATTATTTTCATTTAATAAACCTCTCACAGGAAACTAGCTGATTAAAAAAAATACCATCTAACAACATTTTTGCACAAATAAAACTATAGGCAAAATGAAAGTATAAATGTTATACAATCAAAATCAGGTTCTAGCATTGAATAGAAGATTTCTACCACTCAAAGGTGGTATTAAATGTTATATATCCTTGGAGCTGGCAGGTGGCATGGTGGTAAGGGCACTGGACTCCCACAGAGCCGACCATGAGTCAAATCCCAGACCTTTCTCAGGGGCTTGCTTTCTCACTTTCTCTCTCACAACATCCCTCTCTGGTCAAATTAAAATAATTGAACAAATAAATGTAAAAAATAGTAATTCTTTAAAAAAATGTTAAATATCTTCAAAGAAAAGTATATCCAGATTTATGTTCATGTTATTGCAAATGTAAATCAAAGTGAGAAAAATATTTTCTGCAAGTCAGAAAATTTAATTCAATTCACGTACCCTCTGTACAATGCTAGGGTAGAGGACAAAAAACAAGGAGCCTAAGCTAAATGATCTTTCGCATTACAAGATTGAAACCTTTTTTTCTTGGTTACTGTGAAATACGACTCAAATAAAACCTTTCCATTTTGGAAAGGTTATAATGATATCTCAAAAATGTTTAGAATCACACAGAGAAACACTGAAAGAACTAAGAAATAGCATACACAAATTCACGAATTTCAGGAATTACAGGTGCTAGATTCAAATTCATCCTTCAACCATTTAAAATACACCAGCTTTGGGGCCAGCAGGTGGTGTGGTGGTTAAGGTGCTGGACACTCCCACATGGCCGACCTTAGTTCAAGTCCCAGACCTGGTGGCTTGCTTCCTCACTTTCCCTCTCTTTCTCTCTGTGTCTGTCTCTGGTCAGATTAAAAAAAAATAAAGGAATGAATAAATAAAATTAATAAAAAATAAATAAATAAAATAAAATACACCAGTTTTTACAGCATACTTTTCAGACTGTATAAAGTTTTCATTGTCTTTCCTTCCTAAAGAACAAAGAGAACCAGCCATGCTGTGCACTGGATCGTTACCTGCGATGAGCAGCGACTCCATCCTGGCAGGAGGCTGGGGTGGCTTGAAGAGCTTGGACAGATCCTCCTCAGGGAGCGGGGGTTCTCCCCGACTCTGGCGCTGCATATTCTCCTGCTGGCGACGCTGCTGATACTAAAGTTCAAAGGGAAAATGACTTTATACTTCCCTGTATGTGAAAAATAAAGTCCTCCCTCAGCTATGCTACCAGTGAAGCTCCATTGCCCTGAATTTCAATCTCAGATTATAAATGGTGCTATTTGGTAACTTGCTTCTAAGAAACTAAATAAGGCAACAGTAGAAGAAAATTCCTTTCATGTAAACTCTAGTGTCACTTTGAGTTCTAAGAGTCTGTAACTAATGATTCAGAAAACAAAAGTGGTTATGTAAGTAAAAGAGGGCGTAAAGGGCAAAGCAGCTCATGATGAGTGAGTGCAAAGGAGTAATGTTACCATTTATGACAATGGGTAACTGATTCATCCTAACGTTAAGAATTAAGGAATGAACTACTCATCAGGCAATTCATTCAACCTTAGGCCTACTCAGCTAAAATAACAATGCTACCAGAGATGTTATTATTATTGTGTCCACTCTTCTTAACTGATAATCATCTGTTAATCTGATAATCATTCTTAGCTCTATGGCTAAGAATGTATACAAGCTCAGATAATGCTTCAAAGACTTCCAAAATCTGGATTCCTATGATTCTCTGAAGACAGGATATTTTTGTTTTTGAGAGTTTTTTTGCTATAGGGCACGTGGGCTCGCCAGAAAGACAGAGAGAGACGGAGAGACAGAAAGTGAGAAATCACCCCCCAAGGAGGATGGACACGCTGCAAATCCCTTCTCTTCCATTCTCCTCTCAGGAACTTGGGCACACGCACACACACATGCCTGGCAGGAGTTTAACCACCAGGTCCAGGACTCAAAACATGGTCAACTACATGGGAGTCCAGCAATATAGCCATTACGCCAACTGCTGGTCCCCGTCAGGATTTATTATAAAGGTGAAGACTTACTCTAAACTTATAGATCAGGGACAATGAAAAGCTGCTAGTTATAGATTATAACAGCAGAAGAAACAATATCCTATATAGTCTTAAAAAGTCAGGTAATGAGGGAACCAGCAGTTAGCGTAATGGCTATGTCACTGGACTCCCACGTAGTCAACCGCGGTTCACGTCCCGGACCCGGTGGCTTAAAACTCACGCCGGGCACGTGTGCCGAGAGGAGAATGGAGGAGAAGGGATTGCGGCGTGACCATCCCCTCAGGGGGGTGATTTCTCGCTTTCTGTCTCTCTGTCTGTCTGGCGAGCGCATGCACCCTATAGAGAAAACCTCTCCAAAAAAAAAAAAAAAAAGTCAGGTAATGAGAAACCAACGTGGGCTAGTAAAAATAAGCCCTTGATTCCTATGAAAACCACGGGGAATGACAGTCATCTGCTTTGCAAAGATTCCTGACCTCATTAAGGGGCAAGAGAGAAGTGAGACATATCTTTAAAAGGTTATGAATCGGGGCCAGCAGGTGGTGGGGTGGTTAAGATGCTGGACTCCCACAAGCCAACTGTGGTTTCAGTCCTGGACCTGGCAGCCTACTTTCTAACTTCCCCTTTCTCTCTCACTGTCTCTCTCTACTCATAACAGGGGCCAGGAGGTGGTGTGGCGGCTAAAGGCACTGGACTCCCACATGGCCAACCACAGTTCAAGTACCCAGACCTGGCAGCTTGCTTTCTTGCTTTCCCTCTCTCTTTCTTACTCTGTCCCTCTCTGGTCAAATTAAAATAAAAAAAATAATTCTTTAAAAAAGTTAAAAAAACAAAACCAATAAAAAACAGTAATAAATGATGACAAAATTAAATAATTCTTTTTAAAAAAAGGGTTATGAATGGTGCTGGTAAATATGAATAAATATCAAAACACAAAACTCTGACGCTTATTAGACTTTGCGAATTATCTACAAGATTGGTTTTTAGAATCAATTTGTCTCATAGGTGACACACACTTCATTTCATATCCGAAGTGAGTCCTTCACCTACACAAAGAACCAGCAAGAGAATGAATCAGCTAGAATGTCTCCTCCTCCTCCTCCTCCTCCTCTTCCTTCTTCAGTTTATCAGAGAATTGTAAGCACCATCCTTTCAGCTAAAAAATATGCTTTAGAATCAGCAGGTGGCATGTGGTTAAGGTGGCTTGATTCCCCCAGGACTAACTGCATGGTTCAAGTCTGAACCCGGTGGCTTGCGAAACATGCTGAGTGTGTGCAGGTACATGTACAAAATCCCAAAAAAGGAGAATGGAGGCGAGGGGACTGTGGCATGGCCATCCCCCTTGAACAGTGGTTTCTTGCTTTTGCTCTCTCTTTCCCCAGCAAGTGCATAGGCCCTCTGGCAAAGATTCAAAAACAAACAAACAGCAATACCTTGTGAGGGTGAGCCTTGCAGAGCATTGTATAAAAAAGATGCTTTATAGATGTTTATGTTTCTACAATTCTAAGTGTGATAGAAACAAAACATTTTAAATTTCACTAGATATATAAACTCTGACATCACAATTTCTTAAATGTAATATTCTCAGAATTAGTTATGCTTAGAATTCTATATTTAACAACACCCTGTCTGAAGTACACAGAGTAGTCATATATAAACACTACTTTCACAGATAAACATTCTACAATCAATGTATCTATGAATCAAATGCTAAGGACATTTTAGAGTAATACAGTCCAAAACAATATTGTAGGAACAGTGAAAAACGTGTGGCCTTCAGGCAACGCTAACACAGGAAAGGTTAAATGACCATAGCAGTATATATGTGCATATGAGAATATTGAGGTAATTCCAGGGTTTTTGTCTATATTATGCTATCTATTTCACAGCAGTTGGTCTATTATTTCCTATCAAAATTGCTTACTCTTAATCACAATTGCTCAGTTTTCTAAATGAACTGAAGATTGCTAACTACAGCAATGAGCCACTACCAAACCAATTATGGTTAGTGAAGAAATGAGCTGTGACACTCTAGAATCTCTTTGCCTCTGATTTTCTCAATAATTGTATCTCTTATTTGCATAACCTTGGCATCACACTCTAAGCTTAATGTACTGACTCTAAGATAGGTGTTTTAAGCACAACATGTAAACACTGTATTCGGAACATAGTATATAAAGAATAATCTTTTGAAATATGAGATCGAGTTACCAGCTAACACTCAGTGCCTTACCCAAGACAAATGAGATCATTTTGAAGATGAGTCTTGAAGTATCATACTTAGAAACCAATGTCTGTTGAATTTTTCTGTAATACCAACCTGATGTTTCTGCTGCTGCTGTTTACTAATATTCCTCATGTATGTGTTATATTTAACTATATCTTGGCTCATTTCATCCACTCTGTCCATCAACAACTGCAAATTCTTCCCCAAATGATTGCTGAAATGTAAATACATTGACATGTCATACATTAAGTTATGGCTTTGCCTCTGCTCTAAACAGTTCAAGGTACTGAAGTGATCTGCTTTTTTGCTAAAAGAATGAGAACACATACATGCATTAAAAACAAGGGCACAAGAAAGAATCTCATGTAGCTTGTTATTAAACTTTCCATATTGAACCCACAACTGTAATCTCAGGAGTATCTGAAATAGCTCAGTTTCTTATTAATAGGTATGTTTGGGTAGAACTATGAAACATACCTAGTGAGACATTTATAATGCACATTTTTTAAAAACCAAGTTTCACTTAAGTTCAATATACCTGAACCCTTTTCCGTAATAGCCTCCACCTCCACAAGCCCCAGAGCATTTCCATCAGGAGTCAGAGGGAAGAACCATGCAAACAGATTAAGATTTCTAACACCTAATTTCTCTCTCTAGTGACTGTAAACAAAGAATAGCATTTATTCTGCAAAGCCAGAAAAAGAAGCTCCTTTCCTTTTGCCTCTCCTAGAATCTATAGTATAGTTTTTCATACTTCCTTTTCTAGAAATTTCTATTGCAATCTAGTTAATAAGTGAAATATTTTTTTAAGAGATTTTTGCTAGAAGGTGCATTCACTCACTCAAGAGACAGAGAAAGAGAGATCGAGCAAGAAATCACTTCCCGGGGGTTAGCCACACCACAATCCCTTCTCCTCCATTTTCCTCTTGGGATTCTGGGCCTGCACGCACATGCACCCAGCATGAATTTCAAGCCTCCAGGTCCAGGACTTGAGCTGTGGTTGACTATGTGGGAGTCCAGCAACATAACCATTACTCCATATGCTGGTTCCAACTATGTAAAATCTTTTCATAAAGATGGTAATAACTGGTACAATGACAGGACCAGCAACTGGCATAATGGCTATGTCGCTAGACTCCCATGTAGTCGACCGCAGTTCGAGTCCAGGACCCGGTGGCTTAAACTCATGCCAGGCGCGTGCGCATGTGTGCTCAAGATCCCGAGAAGAGAATGGAGGAGAACTGATTGCAGCATGGCCACCCCCCTGAGGGGTGATTTCTTGCATTCTGTCTCTCTGTCCGTCTCTGTCTTTCTGACGAGCACACGTGTCCTATAGCAAAAACATCTAAAATAAATAAATAAATAAATAAATAAATAAAACCAGTACAATGACTACCATTTATTTATTTTATTAGAAATAAATAAATGGTAGTCTATCTCCTGCCATGGTAAAGCCTGGACAGCCACTATACAAGTATACTCTAAAAATAGCTAGCTGACAAAGAGTAGTTACTCATTTATTGATTTCAAACAGATATTTACTAAACTTCTATGATGTACCAGCCTGAGTAGTAGGAAATAGAAACACAATAATTAATGAAACATACATGGTCTTTATTTTCATTGATCTTAGCCCGGAATAGCTGGAGCACAGTGATTAGGTTAGGGAGGCCCAAAAATCACACACAGCAAACCCGTTAGCACCACACACGAATGATGCTCTGGAGCTGGGGATGTCTGTGACATGTTTAGGCTTAAATTTTAAAAGGATCACTCTGCTGATAGATTAGAGAGTAAAAACCAGGAAATCAGTTAAAAGTTCATTGTTGAGAGCTGGAGATATAAAAGGATGCAGCTATGGTGGAAAACAGTTTGGTGGTTTCTCAAAAAGCTAAAAAGAGTAACTATAATGCAAAGTAATTTATTCCTTTGTACATATTTAAAAGAGAATTAAAAACATATGTTCACATAATACCTCCACATGTATGTTAATAGTTGCACAGCCCAAAAGTAGAAGCAATCCAAATGCCCATCAAATAATGGAAGGACAAACTGTGGTATGTCCATATAGCTGAATATTATGCAGTCATAAAAAGAACAAAATAACAATATATGTTGTGATATGGATAAACCCTGCAAGTGTGCTAAGCTAAAGAAGACAGATGCAAGAAGCTACTTCTAGAATTTTAATCTCATGTGCAGATCAAGCAAATCCACTGAGACAAAAAGTAACTCATTGCTGGTGGGAGATGGGGAATTGGAGAGTGATACTAAGAGGTGTGACGTTTCTGTTCAGTGTTATGAATATGTTCTGGAATTAGTGATGGTTGTGTCATACTGAAAATATGCTAAGGATCACTGATTTCTACACTTAAAAATGGTTAAAATGGTGAACTTTATCTCAATTTAGAAAACTGCAAGTATACGTACAAACACACATACGGACGAGAGAACTGTCTGTGATATTCTAGAGACAGTAATGCTTGACTAGGATAGTGGCAGTTCCTGAAGAACTGGCGATTTTTATTTGATAGAAGGCATGAGAGAGACACCAAGTTTCTCATCTGGAGCAGAGCCATCCCAGTTTCTCAGCTTGAGCAGCTAATTGGTGGGTTATTATATTTTAATTAAAGAAAAAGACTGAAGAAGAAACAGGATAGGAATATTGGGAATTAATGAAGGTAAATCCAATTAAAATATGGTATTCTATCTGTAATCTGAAGAAAATCAGAAAGTCTCAGTTCAAGACCAGCAGGTAGCATAATGGTTTTGTCACTGGACTCCCAAGTAGTCTATTGCAGTTTGAGTCCCGGACCCTGGGGCTTAAAACTCACACTGGGTACGTGTGTGTGCATGCTCAAAATCCCAAGAGAAGAATGGACTGTGATGTGGCAATGCCCCCTGGGGGATAATTTCTTGCTTTCTGTCTCTCTTTGTCTCTCTGATGAGTGCACATGCCCTAGCAAAAATCTCAAAAAAGAAAGAAAGAAAAAAAGAAATTCTTGGCTCTTTCTCAAACACGTAACAAGCATAGAACTGGAATGTGTGTGAGTAAATTTACCTTTAATCCTAGCCTGGAACTTTTTAGATAACCCTGACCCATTAACTTGGTCTAAAGACTGTCTAAGGTATCAGTCACTTCATTCACATTAAATTTTATTTCATACTTAACCTCACCGTATTTTTTTTTTTTTTGGAGAGATTTTCGCTATAGGGCGCGTGCGCTCGCCAGACAGACAGAGAAAGACAGAGAGACAGAAAGCGAGAAATCACCCCCCAGGGGGGATGGCCACGCCGCAATCCCTTCTCCTCCATTCTCCTCTCGGGATCTTGGCACGCACGCACACGCGCCCGGCGTGTGTTTCAAGCCACCGGGTCCGGGACGTGAACCACGGTCGACTACATGGGAGTCCAGCAACATAGCCATTACGCTAACTGCTTGTTCCCAACCTCACCGTATTTTTAAAAAACTTTTCATTTTAAAACATTTCTTCTTCTCTAGAAACTAGACACTTACTTGCTTTTTTGTTTTTTAACATCTTAATAGTCTTTTTTTTTTCTTTTTTGGAGAGGTTTTTGCTATAGGGCGCATATGCTCGCCAGACAGACAGAGAGACAGAAAGATAGAAAGCGAGAAATCACCTCCCAGGGGGAATGGCCATGCCGCAATCCCTTCTCTTCCATTCTCCTCTCGGGATCTTGGGTATGCACGCACACGTGCCCGGCGTGAGTTTGAGCCACCGAGTCCAGGACTTGAACCTCAGTCGACCACGTGGGAGTCCAGCAACATAGCCATTACGCTAACTGCTGGTCCCCCTAATAGTTTTATTTTAACCTACCCGGACTTAAGAATTTGGGCATATAGTACAAGATGAGAAACAAAAATGATTTTTTCCCAGTAGCTGTTGCATGTCCAGATCCATTGATTAGATAGTAACATTGCTTTCCAAATACTAGGATAAAACTTGGGGTCAGCAGGAGGCATGGTGGTTAAGACATTGGACTCCTACATGGCCAATGGCAGTTCAAGTTCCGGACACAGCTTGAAAATCACACTGGATGTACTTGCATGTGTGCCCAGGATCCTAAAAGGAGAATAGATTGTGTGTGGCCATCCCCAAGGGAATGAATTCTCTTTCCCTCTGACTGCCTCTCTTTCTGGTGAGCATATGCACCCTATGGCAAAAACCTAAAAAAAATAAAATAAAATAAGAATACTGCTTCATACATTCATTCTATCAACACATACTTTGCCAGTCACTCTGTTAGATACTAAGGATTAAACCATATAAGATACTGCTGTACTCAACACATGCTAGTGAGAAGAGAGAAATTTAAGTAGATAAATACAACATAGCGGTAGCAACTGCTATTTTGGACAAACAATACGAGCTTAAGTGAAAGTGTAGTGGGATTAGGTGAAACCTTCCGAGATTATCTGACAACCAAATGTTGAGTTCTTGAGAAGTCATGGCTAGATGAGGAAGGTGTAAAGGTAATGCTGATACTGGGCATAAGCAAGACGTTCTGAAATCCTGGCATTAAAAGCCTGCTGCATTTAAAAACCTGCAAACAGTTCAGTACACCAGGAGCACAGGGAGAGGCAAGACTAGAAAGCAGAGAACTATGAAACTAAAAAACAGCACACAGTGTGCACTCTTAAAGAATAATGGAGAACGAGTCAGATTTTTAAGCAAAAGAGTAATATGAGCATCCAATTTGCATTTAACTACATCACTACAATTTTGAAAGAGGAAAAGGTTAAAAGCGGGGTCAGGAGACTGCAGAACCAACCAGGAAGAGAAATAAGGCTCTGGTCTAAGGTAACAAAAGTCATGGATGTAAGGCAAAATCACCCCAGGAAAGTATGTGGGGGAAGACAGATCTTAGGAACATTAATGTCTAGGGACAAGCAGCAATCTACAGTATGCTGTGGTAGAGGCAAGTAAGTGTTTTATGACTTTGGTGAGAATTCTAACAAGATACAATGGATGGAACACTGAAAAGTACTGAAGATAAGTGGAAAGTGAGGAAATACAAACAATAGAAAAGGTGACCTTTTTTCCCTTTAAATATGAGGGAGACCAGTTCAGTCTTTATTGTTAGGAGGTGCATGCTAACTTATTTAGGGGATAAAAGTCTATGATTTACTTTCAAGTGATTAAAAAAAGCAGACGTTTATATTTAAAGAGAAAAAGAAGGGGTCTGAATGTGGCAAATTGTATAATTGGTGAATTTAGGTAAAAGGTTTATGGGTGGGTGTTACTACATTATTCTTTCAAACTGAAGAATTGAAAATTTAAAAAAATTAATGGGAAGAAAAATAGTTCAATTAAGAAAAAATAATTAGTACAGACAGGAACTGAAAATCAATGAGAAAGAAGGGGAGGAACCGTGTGAGGTCCTAAGAAGGTAGAAGGATGGGGTTGCATCAAGGGCTGATCCTTATATCTTCAGCAAAGAAAGAACTGAGGCCCAAAAAAGCTGTATCAAATATATGAAATGCAGTTATAGCTCCATGACTAATTTTTAAGTAAATCATTTATATCATTAAGTACAAAAGAAAAACAAAGAAAGGAAACATCACCACCACATTCATGGCTAGGAAGTTACATGGAGAGCAGTGACATTGGAGAGCGACAAAGACCGGATATTGCCACATGCAGAGGAAAATCTATTTCCTGAAGCCGGATCTTAAATCTTAGAGACTGACTACAATTATTTTAACAATAAAGAGACCTTCCCTTTCCACAAAAAATGTCTTTAATAAAGAGTGTTGATATTATGTGTCGCAAGTGTATGTAATTATAGTAAAAGAACACTGCCACAGCACAAATACATAGACTTTAAAGATTCCGTAAGACAGGAGAATCCATAGTGCAGTGTTTGGTTAGAGGAGCCCGATCCTACATGGCTTACTGCAGTCTAAATTCCATCCCCAGTAGGTTGAAAAACATGCCTGGGGGCTTGTGTATGTGTGTGTGTCCAAAATCCTGACAGGATGGAGAGATGGAGGAAAGAGGACTGTGGCACACCCTGTATGGGGATGCTTTTTCTCTCTCTGGTGAGCACATGTACCCTGTGTCAATTAAAAAAAAAAATAAAAAAGATTTCATAATATTTATATTATGATAATGTTCTTTGAAAACATGCCAACCTAAAGCATCAAAAATCTGCATAATATAGATCTTGAAGGGCACTGGAAATTATTGATATATATATAATTTTCTCACATACATCACGTCACAGAAAATCATGTCCATTATCAAGAACAATTTTGTAGGGACCTTTTCAGTACCAGTTCAACTAAAATACTGAAACAGAGAGTTACTGTTAGGAGTTTCAATAATATAGCCTTTTCTTTTATTGCCAAGGAAACAAAGAACTGAAAACAGATAACTTAAACAGATGTGAACCAAGACATGGAGTGTTAAGTCTGCTCTAGCTACGGTATCAATTTATGCTTATTATCCTTAATGTATGATGCCCACCCTTAGTTAGCTTTTTTAAAAGAGGAAATAAAAACAGAATTGTTTTTCATGAGTGAAAAGCTGAAGGCTTGTGTTACACATTTTTTAGAATTAATAAAGGCTGTTATGGAATAACCATTACTAGAACGCCCATCTAATAAAATTAAAATTAAAATTTGGATTTTTAAATGAAAGGGAATATAATATGTTTTATTCATAACATAGAACAAATTTATCTGGTAAAGCAGGGACCTTATACCCACATATGGGCTATAAAAGAGAAGACCAAGCAAAATGTTTAAGGAGCTGAGTAAGAATGATTTCTGAAGAAGTTTCTTACATAAAAATATTTATGGCAACTGGCCTGATTACCATAATCACAGTACTAATGTTAGAAATTAAAAATTGAAATATACAAAAGATATATTTCGGTCTTTTACAATGTAACAGTCCATTAGTATAAACACTGCTTCAAGGCTTACACATTTTTTTCTTCTCCAACAAGAATGCCAATTTACCCTGAAAATAATTTCATATGAAAAGCAGAGGCCCTTTCGTCCTATTTCATATGAAAATACAGAGATAAAAAGTGTAATAAAGTATTTGTCTAGATCTTAGTTGCTATGGGAAACTGAGAACATTTTCCTGGCTATTGTAAATGTTGCTTTGGACAAACGGACATTACAAACCAGTTCACTGGTAATGAAAAGGCACTATTTAGAACTGTATTTGTTTTGTATGCTCAATAAAGAAATCCTGGGAAAAGATGAAGACATGAATTATTAGCCAAGCATTCATGTAGTGAATTTAAAAGTATTATATGTCTATATGTACTCAATATATCAAAATCTAACCTTGTTTGCTGAAAAAGGGTCTTAGTTCAATGCTTTAAATACAGGTGTGCCTAGTATGTTTGCAAAGTCAATAAAGAAAAGCAGGACCTTCTCTACTGGACAAACGGAAGGACTGTTATGAATATACGTTTGCAGGCAGACAGTGCACTCTTTGGTGGCAAGCTGGCCTTGCAACCTGGCTGTACCACTTGCCACTCCGCTTACCATTCACCTTCCATCTCCTGCCATGTGAAGACTGCCTATAAGCTTTGTGACGGGTTAATGTAATCAAAGACGGTACTTCAATCACAGTCCTACCTAGGCCAGAGCACTGAGAAGAACACTGGGTCTTTCTGCTTATGCCGGATTCATCTTATTTATCTTTCATCAGGGAAATATAAAGTCTTTATGTCCTTTTTCACAAGCTTCTATCTAAGATAACTAGAAATCTGATAAATAATTGAGCTTGTACTTCAATTATTACAATAGAGGGCGGAAAATAAGCACTAATTTTGTAAAGGAAATGATGGGCGTTAACTAGCACTTTATTAATGAGATAAATATCTACATTGCTAAAGCAGTCACACTAGAGGAAATCCTATCACCATTGTTTTAGATAGCAAAACTCTACCTGTTTTAGAGAGTTTTGATAGGTTCTGAAAACTTATTTTGGTTGAAAACTCAACTAACTGAGTTTTCTTTAAGTTTATTATTGGCAGAGCCTCCATTTGAACAAAGGTAGGCATAACTTTTAAAAGAAAGACACATTTCTATTCTTTCCTGAGCATTATTAAATATTCGGACATAATACCATGAGCGCTAGGATAGTGTACAATAAATACAGCTGGGCCAAATAAAAAAGTCTTCCTCCATGGGCCATATCGGAACACAGATGTACAGCAAAGAAGGTAGGAGAGGATTCTTATAAAAGAAGAAATCACAATGATATTCAGATAATGTGTTTGTTTTACTTTATTGGTTTGGGGCTTTTCCTTTTTTAATTTTTTTAAGAGAGAGAGATTTGTGCTATAGGGCATATGTGCTCGCCAGAAAGAGACAGAAAGTGAGAAATCACTCTCCAGGGGGATGGCCACGCCACAATCCCCTCTCCTCCATTTTCCTCTCACAATCTTGGGCAAGCATGCACACGCACCTGGCGTGAATTTTAAGCCACCGGGTCTAGAACCCGAACCGTAGTCAACTATGTGGAAGTCCAAGAGATATAACCATTACGCCATCTGCTGGTCCCACTTTTCCTAGGATCTTAACAGGGAAGGACAAATACTACATGTTGTTACATTCATCTTAATAACCTATAATGGTCTTCAGTAATTGTTTTCTTGTTTCACAAGTTAAAGTCTAAGTAAAACAATTTTTTTAACAAAAAGAATTATTTATTTAATTTTATCTATTCATTCGTTTATTTTAATTAGACCAGAGAAAGAGAGAAAGAGCAAAAGCAAGCCACCAGGTCCAAAACTCGAACCGTGGTCAGCCATGTGGGAGTATCCAGCGCCTTAATCACCACGCCACCTGCTGGTCCCGTAAAAGAATCTTATATAGGAAGTGAAAAAAGGGGACATTTCCTTGAGAAAGAAGGGGGGAGGCCACTTACCTGCTAGCGAGACTGAGCAATTCATGTTTATCTGCTACAGCTGACTTCTTCTCAAGCTCCCACATTAAGACGTTGATCAGATGTGAATTTTTAATTACAATCGGCACTTCTTCAAACATATGTTCAAAGGTGATATTTGCCTTTTTCAACCTGTGAAGCATTTAAAAGTATTTTAGTATGATGGTCAGAAGTTAAGTCTTAAGTTGACTACTTAATATATTTTACCTAATTACAAGGCTTTCTCCATGATCTGTTTCATTAGCACTCAAATAAGGGGGGGGGGGGGGCGGCTATAGTCTTACAGAGTCAAGCATAAGCTGAATGACTGGTATTAACTTTGAAAAGTATCTGATTTTCAGCTATCAACCAGGAAAATAAGAATCTTGGCCAAAAAAGCTATTCATTCTTTGTAATTAGGTATCTTTAAAACTTCACTGATTCTAAGATATAAACGTCACAGTTAAATTATGTTATACACAATCTACTTCTGAAACATTTAAAATTAAAATGGCTAGAAAAGAAAAATATTCTATTTATTGAAAAGTTCATTTTAAAATCCTACTAAAGAGATGAGCAACTAACACAACTAAGAGACTCAATATACAATAAATAGTTCAGAACACAGCAAGGACAGTTTCTCACAGTTCAGTTGTAACTACTACATCTGGGAATTATTCACCAGTTAGCTTTGCTTTTCAATTCTGTGCACCTTAATTGTTCTAGGGGCCAAAAGGCAAACTTGAGATGAACTGTCCTGCACAAAGTTAAAGCCACTAACTTCAACTGACCAAGAAATAAACATTTCTATAATTAACAGAAAATCGAAAACCTGTAAATATGAAAAATTTCAAAAAATCGAAAGATGCCAATATTAAGTACGAACACAAAACAGCTCTGCAAGTAAATTCTCTGTATATGGATCACCCGTCAAATTTCCAATAAGTCATGTTTTTTACTGAATTCTTTACACGTTTATATCTTTCTCTCCCCTTCACACAACAACAGCTCAGAAGAAAAGACACACAGCTCAGAACGGGTCTGACACAGAGCTTACAGTCTGACAGCCACTGATCACTCTTTCCACCTCCCTTAGTTCAATCGTGTATTTCTTCAAATCTGGTAGCTAATTAATTCCCACTCTAAGTGAACTCACCCTTGGTGAGAATAGCAGATGAGACGTTCTATAAAGAATAATTTATACAGGGAAAGGGAGAAAGCAAGTGGCGCTCGGCATGTAGAAAACTTCGATAGCTCACATGGCAAGAGCATTACCACATCACAACGGAGGATTCCATAAATGTGGCAAACTAGAATCTTAAAAGAAAAATACCCATTCTTTACCAAATGCCTCCCAAGGCCCCCAACTTACGCTTCTGGGGAAAAATCCTTCTCTTTACAAACTTCCATCAGTTTAGGAGTCAGTCTGTATGCCTTTAGTGAGAGAGACCCTTGGGCAGTTTTTATGGGATCTCAAATAAACAAAAGAGAAAGAAATTACTAAGAATTCTGTCACTCCCAGCGCTCATATGACATTGGTTCTAGGCACATTCTGTTACATGTCACACAATCTTTGCAAAATGAAGACCGAAATAATCAGAAAACAATACAAATCAGATTTGAACTACTGTACCAAAAAATAAGCAAAAATGTGGGAAAACTGCCTATCCTACTTTTAATAGATAGAATAGTGTCCTCTTCATAATAAAAAAAAAAAGATTCACAATAAATGTATGTATTTTAAAATCCATTCCTCAGCTAGAATCAGGGATCTTAGATATATCATATATTCTATATAGCCCATATAATCGGGGGGAAATACTGATGAATATTAAACATGAAATTTCATTGCATGGGCTTGTGTAATTCTTCAGTCAACTAAAAATGAACAGCCCTGTAAACAAAACTTATCCATCCTAATAATCACTGTTCGCCTTCCTTAGTTAAAACAGATTCTAAAAACAAAACCACTAGAGTCAAAGTGCTATCACAAAAATGTCTTTTTAGTTTTAGAGAAACTAATTTTGTCAAAACTAACTGCTTAAACACTCCATGAGCAAGAGAGCTTAGCACTTGCTGCATGATAACGGCTCCGGCATGCCAATATTCGCCTAAAACCTGTGTTAACATTCATGTTGTCTGAAACTTAACACAGTGAAACTTTTAGCAATAGGTGATAAAATGAAAACCAAAATAGATTGAAACAAGTGGAAAATTCATCAAGGTCTGATGATGCAATGTTTCCAGCCAATATAAGTACACTTTAACAACTTGTTCTTTACTGTAATCCAATTGTTAACATACTGAAACAATTTTGGGGCAGCTCATAAGATTGATCGTATTCATTAGTATTTTTTCTGACAGATACTCAGGACGTTACATTTACTTCTCAGCTGGAAACTATACGCAAGTCTGCCAGATATGGCAGACTGTGAGTGTTTGGGGAGGGGGAAGGCTATAAAGCTGTTAAATTGCCTACAGTTCTGATACAGCACAGAACATCTGGTCTGGAGAGCTTGAGGAAACACCATTAAATAGGCCGAAAAGAAAAAAATCTTTGTGCTAAGAAACAGTCCAGGTTTTGTACGCTGCTGTCAGAGGTATAAAAAAACCCAACTTGGCACGCTGTGTTATGATTGGTCAGTCACGTACAGAGCCAGACACTCCAGCAATCGGGGTTTGTTAGACATCTGGTCTAGTTCCACCAGCCCCTTCAATGAGGGAGGGGAGATGGAGGAATAAAAATGAAGCAGCTACTCCGGCATTCCAAAATGTACACATCAGGGCTCTGATAGCAAGAAAAATAAACAGAAAGAAGGAAACCCTGTCTAGACTTAGCTGCTGCTGAGGCTGCTGCAGAAACAGGGTTGGTATTTACTTGAGAAGGCCTGCCAGGCTGCTCTTAGAAGCAAGAAAGAAAGCAAAAATAGTAGCAATAATATTAAGGGAAGAAAAGAATAATAAAGGAACCTCCTACTAACCGTAAATGAGAACGACAGATTCTTCAATGGCGTGTTGGTAACTGAACTGGGAGTCCAGGAGTGCCCGAGTGACGAAGGAGCCGTAGTACGTAGACTGGTACCAGCCCACGTGGAGATGATCAATGTTGACGTGGCGAAGGCTCCGCATCATCTCCATCTGATATTGCACTAGGTGGTGGGGAACGAGGAAGAAAAGAACAACTAGTTAATGATGCCACCAACATTAAAAACAAGTTTGGGAAACAAATTTCTACATAACTATTTCCTAACTATAAAGAACTATTTCCAGATTTTATATATATATATATATATATATATATATATATATATATATAAAGTTTTCAAATAATTTCACATCGAGACTTTCCTGTTCTTTTCAAAGAAAAACATTGTGTATTGGGCCGGTTCTATACCTCAGTAATTAAGTGCTGTGTACTGGGAGCCGGAACCCACATGGCCAAACCCGGTTTAATCCCAGCCCTGGCAGGTTGAAATGCACTCTGGGCACATGTGTAAGGCGTGCCGAAAACTCTGACAGCAAGGGGGGCTTTCTTTCTCAGTCTCTGGCAAGCACACATGTCCCACGGCAATTAAATAAAACATTTTGTAGAAAAGGTATTAAAATACAATATTAATGCCTTGTTCTAAACAAGAAATTATTAAATGTGTACACTTTTAAAAAATAAAAGTGTACAATGAACAGTTTTAACTGATCTGGTTGGTTGTGAGAAGTGTCATCTGGATTAGTGAGAACAGTTATTTTCTGTGACACAGACTGAGGAACAGAAAAGTTTACATCAGGAAAGTAAAGGGAAGCAAGTAACCACCACATTACTGACATATGAACAGGTTACAGACTGTGCAGACTGTAGCAGATTTAAAATGTAAGAATTCATTTTTGCCTTCATCTGGTGCCCCCTGCTGCATATACTAAATTTAAAAAGAACTTTTTTCTTGCCTGCATGTTCCTTTGTGTTAAGAAACAGACATTATGTTTTTATTAGAATAACTATGTTTTAACTACCAGATACGAAAAAAAAGGTGTAATGACTTTCATTTTTGTCAAATTAATAACTATAATGTATATTAACTTAAAGCGGTATTGCTAGAAAAATAGGTGCTACCCGACAATATAGTAAATGACATTTAAAAAGTGATACAGCCCAATCATGCATAGCAAATACATAGTATGGTAGAAAAGTTTACAGTCAATATAATATCCAAGCTATTACTATTATAATGAATTCATGACCACACTGAGTAAACATATTTGCTTAACTCAAAACCTACCCATTTCATTTTCAAAACTCTTAATCAGGTTTAGCAAAAATAAAGTTGTATGTCTGTCATTCCTTTGGTTAGAGCACTATGGTTTTACAAAGCAAACAAGACTTACAAAGAATAAAAGAACCTTTCTCAGATGGACACAGTCTTATTTTTTTTCAACACTTGTTGCTAGGCAAAGAAATTATAAATCTGCTTATTCTAACAAAGGTTCTATTTCTCATGTTAAAAGATGGTAGTCCACTTACTAACTACTCAATAACTATGTGCTTTTTGAGATATTCTCTTGCTCTATAAAATGGCTGAAAAAAAGACAAAATCCAAAAGATTTCTTTTTTCACGATCTAGAAGGACCTTCTTAAGTCCCATATCAAAGTGGCAACAGAGGTGGAAGCTGGAATACCATCAAGATGTACACTATTTTAACTTTGTTTTTGAGAGTGGACCCATTTGTTCATAATGGGAAAAAGCAATAAAAGGTGATTTGGCTAGCATTATTTTGTTGTCTGTTTTTAAGAGTAAGGGGGAGACAGTGGTACTAATACACAAGTCACTTTTATATATCAAATGAGTGTTTCTGTAGACTTATTAATACAATGTGAAAACAAAGCCATATAATCCGTTTTATATTCAAAGCCACTATTAAAACCATTACAAACTTAGAAATCTATTTCATCGCCAATGCAGTATCTAGAAGAAAGAGAGTACATTTATTTTATTGCTAGAGGTCACATATACCTGTCAGACAGAGAGGAAGAAATCACCCCAAATGGGGTATGGTCACAATGCAATCCCTTTTTCTCCATTTTCGCAAACCATAGGGATTTGGGCATGCACACACAAGTCTAACATGTTTTGCAAGCTGCCAGGGCCTGGATTCGAACCGCAACTGACCATGTGGGATCTGCCTTCCTTAACCAGTAGGCTATGAGGCTGGCCTGATAATCTTACTATCAACTATCATTTATCTTAATATTTTTATCTCATTGGCAAATTACAAAACCTCTTCCCTCTTCATCTAGTTTAACAGATTCTTATCAATCACATAAATATGGGAATTGAGATAGAACTACTGCCATAGTCTCTTTCTCCTTTAAAATGTCATTCTTCTAAATAAAAATAAATCACTGATTTAGCTAATAATTATTAATTTTTAAATAAATTTAATTTATAAATAAAATATCCCAGCATTATAAGTTAAACAGGAGCCAAAACTAAATTCTCTATTTAAGAGGAAAAAAGAAAGAACACCAAGCAACTGACCTTACAAGCAAGCTTTTGTAGAATCTCTTAAAAAAAAAAATCCCTACAAAACATCTGTTAGTGCATAAGTTACATATAATATAAGTAGAAGTTAGATTCTACCAACTCCCAACTGTAGAAAACAAGCAAAGACTTGGAATCTAGAGATCTTGGTTCTCAATCTGGCTCTGAGATTTCCCCATGGAAATTGTTGTCCAGTTAATGATTCTTCTCTGCTGCCTAGTTTTTTTTTTTTTAAAAAAAAAAAAAAAAAAAAAAAAAAAAAAAACTCCAAAGAGATCTTGAGAACTCATCCCAGTCAAAATGCTATGATCTCATATTGTTCACTAGAAATATTAAGTATAAATAATTGTTTTTTTCCTATTCACTTAACACAGGACTTCCAGAATGTATGATTTAAAATAAAAATACATTTCTCTGAAAAACATTTTGTAATGTTAAATTTCACCTCAGCCTGAAAAATAGATCTTATAATAGCAGTTTTTGGATACATAAAGCAATATATCTCCAAGATTCATAGCAAAGCTCCAAATTCCTACCTTATCCAGAGTCTTACCAAGGCCCTTCTGATTGGATAAGAATAAAAATGAAGTGTTTCTCCAAACTACTTGGGAAGAGTCAGGAGATGAGGCCTGAGCCCTGTGGAGATACCACTGCTTCAGTGTATTTATTTCTGGAGACTCTTAGGAACAGAGATCAACTTCTACATTACTGGGAGGAATGAGGGGGCACTTTCATTCTCCTCTTCTCCAGCTTCAAAAACATCATACATGATTTCACAAGGTTTTAAATATGCTTAATTTATCAGTTTTATTAGTTTTCATATGACCAAAATATCTTATATGAATATAAAAACTAAAGGGGTAACAAGAATAATGACAGGTAAATGGATAAAAATCATTTTAAAAACCTACAATGCACTGGTATGTGCTAGGCCTATTCAGAAATGAAGTTCCAGGCATTCTCTTATTGGTTTGGGCTTACTATCCCAATTTTAAAGACCGCAAAATAGTTTTTTTTTTTTTTAAGTGTCCTCTTGGAGGCATCACGCAGAGAAAGAAAGGCTCTTCAAGACTAAAAGTGAATCCTGAAAGTGGAGATGGGAGGGCTAGAGCTCCAGAGAAAAGATGGGGTACACGTGAAGCACTGAGGCTCCATCCTCACTGAGAATTGCTCACATGAAGCTCCAAAAAATGCACCGTTACTTAGAATTAATACAAATAATAATTAAACAAAGAAGTCATATTGTTTCTATTATATATAAGCCAAGGGACAAGAGACAGAACTGACAGTCACATGAACTGCTTTATCTCTGCAGACCTGTAATTTGCTAAAGGGCACATCCGCTTGCCTGGGGGCAGGGGAAGAAAGGGGAAAAGAGAGAAAAGGGGAGAGAAGGAAAGAAAGCACTCCCCGGGACCAGCAGAATGGTGTAACGGTTACATCGCTGGACTCCCACGTAGTCCACCGTAGTTGAAGTCTTGCGCCAGATGGCTAAAAACTCACACAGGGCATGTGTGCATTGCCCAAAATCCGAGAGGAGAATGGAGGACAAGGGATTAAGGAATGGCCATCCTCCTGGGGAGAGAGGGGGATTTCTCACTTTCCATCTCTGCATCTCTCTGGCGAGGGCATGCACCCCATAGGGGGGAAAAAAAAAAAAAAAAAAAAAAAAAAAAGAAAAAAAAAAAAACCTCTTGTTAAAAAAAGAGCGAGAAAGAAAGCAAGCAAGCACACACTCCCTAAGGGGTGATGGCCGCACCACCATCCCCTCTCCCCCATTGTTCTCTCAAGATTTGGGGCATACATGCACACACACCCTGTGGTTTTTTTTGTTTGTTTGTTTGTTTTTGTTTTTGCTCTAGGGCGCGTGTGCTCGCCAGACAGACAGAGAGAGACATAGAGACAGAAAGCAAGAAATCACCCCCCAGGGGGGATGGTCACGCCGCAGTCCCTTCTCCTCCATTCTTTTCTCGGGATCTTGGGCACACACGCACATGCACCCGGCGTGAGTTTTAAGCCACCAGGTCCGGGACTCGAACCGTGGTCGACTACATGGGAGTCCAGCGACACAGTCATTACGCTAACTGCTGGTTCCCCACCCTTCATGTTTTTAAGGTTGCTAGATCCAGGACTCATTCTGCGCAGTCAGCCGTGTGGGATCCAGCTACCTTAATCCCCCCCACACACACACTGGCTAGCCCTCTGTAGACATTTTGGCCTGTGTCCTTATTCTAATATTGATGGACGCATGTGGCCCTCATCTTCCTTTTCCCACATAGTTATTCCTCTGTCTCCCACCAAAAGTTTTAAAATATATATAAAATCAACCCTTGCAAAAGCTTCTTGGCAATCCTAACTGGGGATAAGAAATGCAGAGCAGACAGTCCCACTAAACTGCCTCAAACCATGCTCCCAACAGCGACCATCAATCACCTGAGCTGAGCTGCCATGCTAACTGAAGCCTACTTACCCCCCGGTCTGTGATAGAAACGAGGAAAAAACATGCAATTGTGACACAGTCGGTGAATTTTACACAGGAAATGAGGGGATGGTCAGTCCAGATGTTAATTTCCCAGGGTGAATGTGATAGCTTCTGTGGCTATGCTAGTCTCTCTCAGGAGTTCTACTGGAAGGTAAGGCCAGCACAACAGAATCTTCTAGGGAGTCTAGGGACTTAGGTACGTGAAGGAGGGAGGATCTTGGGATATCTGGAAATGGCTGTGATGACCATACCATGTCACGTCATGGCCACAGGCTCCAGTAAGCATGAGGTAGTGCTATTTGCCTCCTGATAACCAGCTGGCCCTTACTTTTCTGGCTGGAATTTATAAAAAGACAGTGGTAAGGATAAAATATATATAATGATAAGGCTCACTCCTATCTAGGGATAAGAAAGAAGACAATAACAGCCAAAGAAACAAAAGAGAAAGGAAAAAGGGGGAGAGAAAGAGGCTCCTTGGCTCCCTATTGGTGTGTTAACGCAGATAACTGAGGACACGCGCATTTATTGGCAGCTCTGCTGAGTTGGCCCAGGGTTAGACATATTTCCATTTTTTTCTAATGTTCTCATATTTATTGGAAGCCAACGCAGCAATTCAACCAATGACCTTCACTCCTGAGTTAATTGTTAACTATTCCTCAGAAAATTCACAAAGATCAATGGCAAGGGGGAAAAACCCTTTTTGGGGAAAACCATTTAAAAATGTATGATACTACTCCACAGAAGGGTTCAGAATTGTATAATGAGACGTTTAGGAAAATAACTTTTACGTATTTTAGTTTAAAAAGGAAATACCCTACCAACAGAAGAATATCAGTATACAGCAAATGAATTTCAAAGACAAACTGCTCAGTCAGTGCTAAGCCGATTCAAAAGACTAATACAAAGAGCTGCACCGACAATAGCTGCAACTGAGGAGGTACTGTGAAATCTGGACGGGTTATAAAAATGAGTTCTATATATGCCTTCGACCTCTACAATTGTTTTAACTGGGTAAACCTCTCCCAAGCAAGAGAGAGCCTGGTTTACAACACTGAATAACTGTTCAAAGTTTGGCACCAGTACATTCATATTCACTTTTTCCAGATATCCTCTTTGCAAAACAGTCCATTTTAAAGTGCCTAGAGCTAAAACTGTCTTAACGGAGGCAGACTGCCCAATAACGATGCCTTTCAAACAGCTACCACATTTGTTGGGCTTCCTCTTATTCTATCTTCAAATATGAAAACATGGAAAATAACATGTTGTCTTACATTTAAACGCTGTATCTGGAGCTGTGCTGGCAAACACCAAACAAGGGTATGAGACGCACGTGCTCCCCAAGATCACCAGGAGGGCCAGCGGACTAGAAGATGTTCAGCAGAATGATTAGCCAGGTCTCTTCGCACCTCCAATTCCTCATCCTTGTCTTTAAAAATCGTCTTTTCTACTTTATGCTCTTAAGTGAGCCCTCAGAAAATACAATTTCTCATTGAAAAACAAGAACAAAGAACTGCCACCGTTGGATAGGCTGAGATGAGCTGAAAGTAGGAAATTAAAGCTTTCACGTACTCAAAATTGAAAACTCAGAGATCTGTCTGGCAGATTAAGGGGAAAAAATTGTTTTACAGATGTGTTTTTAGGGAACTCTTAAAAGGAAAATATGCCTAAAGTTTGAAATTTAAAAACATTTAAGGATTTCTTGTCTTTTTAAGGACTTATTTTATCAAATACATTCAAATTTTAAAATATAATGAAATCATTTTACAAGTATACATAGTTATCCTCTGGAGGGGATGAGAGCTAGACACAAGAAAAGAAAATAGCACTTACTGAGTAGTATGTCAGACTTCCTGCTAAGTGGGCTGCCTACATGTTATCCTCACAATAACTCTAATGAGCTAATCATGGTCATTGAAATTCTTTTGGCAAAACTGTTTACTACAGCTTTGACTTCAATTTGACTTCCAACTCCCTGACTCAAAAATTGAGGCAACCACCCATTTAGAGAACTTCATCCCCTCTCTTTGTGGAGTCCATTATTTCTGAATCAATAAAGCATGGCAAACAGATAACAGAAATATACAAACTTCTAGGTTTTCATACACCAACAGCTTGTTTATGTCTGATCATTAACTAATAACTCAGCACTACTGGTAAGATTTTTACTCAGTGATATAATTACCTCAAAAATTTTTAAATGTAAGGTTGATAATTATTCCAAGTATTTAATCAAACTTCTAAAACAATGCATTTTTATGTTACTATTTGAAACTGGAGCCAAGACAACTTTGTAACTAAATAGTTTCTCAGATCAAAGATATTTAGTAAGGAACCAACAGGAACCAGAACCTAGTGTGTGTTTCTTGTAACAAAGAAACAAAATTCACCCAGGAGATACAAATGGCTGAAAAAGCAAACAAACAAACACTCCACAACTTTCCTGAAACAAACCAATGATTTCGACAAACGTGACAGGGAAGTGGAATGCATGCATAAAAATCTCCTATCTGTTCTGACAGGAGTGCTAACCAAAGTCGGCCTTTATGTGAAAATAATTACAAGCTTCTTTCCCAGGAGCACCATGGGACCTCAATGAGCACTCTCAGGCTGTGAGCTGTGAAGGCTCTGCACCGTTATTTAACAAGACAAACTTTAGTGCTTCCCTCTTTATGTCAGACTTTCTGCCAAGCTGCACATACGTTCAGGCAATGTTCAAAGTTAGCAGCAGATGTGGATTTAAGCAAACAGAATGTACATTTGAAAAAAAGAATTAAATAAGAGTCTACTTTGGGTGGAGAGAATTATGGAATACAAAGATTTCTTATAACTTCCATATTTTCACCCAGTCTGTATCACATATTCATCCTTTTTCTCCATTAATACATCTGTTATTAATGCTACCACCCCCATGACTGCTTAAGAATTTTGGTAACAGTTCAATTTTTCGCAGTAAAATATCCAATATAAATTCTATTCTACCTGGAAACTAATCTGTTTTATAGCAAGGGGGGGAAAAATCCTACCTCTCTTAATAACCTTATGGAACAATTTTCAAAAATTGTTGCTTGTCTTGGGTGGTTTACTTTCTTAACGCGTTTGCAAATTCTAACAAAACATTTTCTTTGGAATGCCAACCTGGAGATAAGGGAATGAAGGGGATGCTTTAGTTTTACCTCTTAAAGCTAGTAGTAACTAGAGCCTTGACAATGAACAGAAATCAGGTTTTTTTGAGCAGTTTTAATGTGTTTCTATCTTCTTTGAGATAATTGGACTTTTCAGAAAATAGTACATACATCCTGTAACAAACTTAACTGTCATTATCTATTTAACCAAATCATAAAACATGGCAAAATGATTTTACTTTATTAGGGTTATGAAAACTTAAAATACATAACCATTTATGCCCTGGTAATGAAAATAACATTCATGATTGAGGACTATAAATTAACTGAAAGTCATTTGAGATCCGTGATATAAACAAAGTGAATTCACCTACACGGGTAGATTCCTCACCCCTCAGCATGAAGAACTCTCACATAATAACAACATACTGGTTACAGCCATCTCTTGCTATAATTAAAAGCACGACACGTTAGAAGATCAAATTAGAATATCTGGGTTAAGAAAATAATTTTTACATATGCCATAGGATCTTTCATGTAGCCAAGTAACACTACTGTCACATCTATAGCTGTATATCATGTAGTAGATTAATGCTGGCACAGAACTAGGTGCTAGAAATATTCTGAAAAAAAAAAATCACTTCAAAAAATACATGACTGCTATTCATACACTAGTAAAGGTCAGAATTCTTAGGAAATGTGTGTGTGTGTCTGTTCTACTCCACTTACAAGGGATTAGAAATAGCTTGCTTTAAATATACAAAATAATCAGTAATATTAGGATAAGGGAAAGTTATAGAAAGTAGAAGCTGAAGGTGAGATAGAAATGAACAAAGTGAATCAGACACAGATACTATGAATTAAATTGTTGATCTAAGCTGGCCTAAGTAGACTTCTTATGTAGGTGGTAAAACTCAGCCCAAAGCAGAAAAAAATACACTGAACTACATCTTAGTGTGATCTGTAAGCAAGTTTATCCTAGACTAAGAGAAAACCCGAGTAAGGGGGCAACTTGCCTCAGCCAATCACAGCAGCTGAGCCTAGCCATTATATTGACAGCTGGTAACTGATCAGACCATGACCATGTAAGGCAAATGCCAACACAGCCAATCAGGTGGGCTTTGTATGTCATCTCCTTTTCTCTGGCCACAAATATACATATGGGTAGTGGTGATGGGGGGTGGGGGGGGGGGGGGTGTTCAGAATCAACTTTGGTCAAGAAAGCTGCCCAGTTCAAGAACCTATCTCTTGAACAAATATATTTCTTAAATTTAACTCATTTCAAATTTTTAAACAAAATACACAAATACACTCTGAGGACTCCAGTAATTAAAACAAGAGTGGGGCTAGCCTCAAAGTCTTGTAGATAAGGGAGTCAAATCCCACATGGCCGATTGCAGGTCAAATCCTCACCACAGCAGCTTAAAAAACATACCAACTAGGCCTTTGAACCACTCTTTCTCTGTCTGCTCAGGCCCACTCCTACCTCTCAGGGTGTACTTTAGCTTTTATTAATAAACTACTTTCCCTTTTGAAAAAAGAAAAAAGGGGGTGGGGTGCAGAGGGAGACCCATAGCAAGCACATGGGCACGTATGCCCCAAATCCGGACAGGATGGAGAAATTAAGAGAAAGGACTGGGGCATGACTATATCCCACTGTCTCTGGCCTCTCTCTTTCCCTCTTTCTTTCTGGAGAGCACTTATTTCCACTGGCAATTTAAAAAAAAAAAAAAAAAAAAAAAAAAAGAGCCTGTAAATCTGGTTTTTAAATATAAAACAAGAAGAAAAGTTTGTACAAGTTATCACAAACATACACAAAAAAAGGTCTATTGAAATAAATTAATAGTTTTGTTCTATTAAGAAACTGGACGTTCTAGACAGAGAAGTAGCCAAAAAGAAAGGCAGTACATCCAAACAGGAAAGGAGGAAGTAATGTTTGTCCTTGTGTGCAGATGTCATGATCTTATATACAGAAAATCCTGAAAATTCCACCAAAAAACTGTTAGAACTAAAAGTTACAGTATATAAACCCACACAAAAACTGTTGGAGCATCTATGCATCAATAGTGAAACAGCTTAAAAAGCAATCAAGAAAGCAATTCTATAGCTATCCTCCTCCTCCCCAAAAAAGTTAAATATCCAAGAATAAATCTAACCAGGAAGTAAAAGATCTCTACAGTGAAAACTACAAAAAAATGATGAATGAAATACAAGACAGAGCCAGGCCTTGTAGGCTGGTGGTTAAGGAAGTCAGATGTAGCATGGCTGACCACATAGTTCACATCCCAGCTGTTGGCTTCAATGTGTGTGTGTGGTGTGACCGCACCCCATCAGGTTGCTTTCTTCCTCTCCTCCTTTCTGTCCCTCTGGCAAGGATAAAAGCACATGTGTGTACACACATGCACAAAGAGAAAAGAAAAGAAGTTTAAGACAACAAAAATAAACGGAAATATACCGTGTTCATGAACTAGAAGAATATTGTCAAAATATCTGTACTATTGGAATCAGCAGTTGGCATAATGGCTGTGTGGCTGGACTCCCACGCAGTTGACCGCAGTTTGAGTCCTGGACCCAGTGGCTTAAACTCACGCCGGGCACATGTGCGTGCGTGCCCAAGATCCCGAGAGGTGATTGGAGGAGAAGGGATTGTGGTGTGGCCATCCCCCCGGGGGGTGATTTCTCGCTCTCTATCTCTCTGTCTCTCTCTGTCTTTCTGGCGAGTGTAAGCGCCCTGTAGCAAAAAAAAAAAAAAAAAAAAAAAAAAAATCCATACTATCCAAAGCAATCTACAAATCCAATACAATCTTTATCAAAGCACCAATGACATTCTTCATGGAAACAGAAAAAACAATTCTAAACTTTATAGAGCACCACAAAAATTCCTGAATAGCCAAAGCAATTTTGAGGAAAAAGAACAAAGCTCAAAAGGCATCACACTACCTGACTTCAAAATATATCACAAGTCAACAGTAACCAAAATGGCATGGGGCTCGATTAAAACAGAGAACCCAGAAAAAAATTTATATACATCAATATACATGAATGGGCTGGTCAATAAGTACAAAAGTATCGATAGGAGAAACAAATAATAGTGTTTTCTCTTGTACAGTAAGGTGACTACAGTTAACAACAATATATTACATACTTCTGAATAGCTACAAGAGAATTGTAAGTACTCTTACAACAAAGAAATGATAAATGTTTGAGGTGATGGAAATGATTACTCTAGTCAACTGATTTTCAATAAAGTGCCAAGAACACACTGGCAAAGGACAGTCTCTTCAGTAAGTGCTGCTGTGAAAATTGGATATCCACATGCAGAAGAAGGAAACTAAACCCTATTTATCACTGGGTACAAAAATAAACTAAAAAATAGATTAAAGATTTATCTGTAAGAGCCCAAACTATAAAACTACTAGAAGAAAATGTAGGAGAAAGCCTTTATAACATTGGTGGGGGCAAGAATTTTTAAAATAAGACTTCGAAAGCACAAGTGACAAACAGAAAATAGACAAATGGAATCATATAAAATGAAAAAGCTTCTGTAAAACAAACAAAACAATCTACAGATTGCAGACATGGCCTATGGAATAGAAGAAAACATGCGAATTCCATATCTGACAGAAGATAATATCCTGAATATATAAGACACTCAAATACTTCAATAGCAAAATAATAATAATCTGATTTAAAAATATGCAAAAGACTTGGACAGACATTTCTCGAAAGTTAAGCTATCCAAATTACCAAGAGTTAAATGAAACAAAAAAAAAGCTCAACATCACTGATCATATTAGAAATGCAAATCAAAACTGTACTGAGATACCATCTCACTCAAGTTAGAATAGCTGTTAACAAAATTTAAGAAATAATAAATGCTGACAAGGCTGTGGAGAAAGGAAAATTTTTGCATACTGTTGGTGGGAATATAAATTAATACAGTCATTATGGAGACTCCTCAAAAATAAAATTAGTATTTCCATATGACCCCCACAATCCTGCCAAGGGGTAAATATCCAGTGGAAACAAAATCAGCAAGTCAAAAGAGATATGTGCACTCCCCTTTGTACTGTTGCTCTGTTCACAACAGCAAACATACGGAATCAACCCAAGAGTCCATCCATAGATCAACTGAAAGACAACGTGGTTTGGTTCCCAGCACACCCTAAAGCTAGGGTGCAGTGGTATGTGCTATAAGCCCAGGAACTACGGAAGGCTGAGGTGGGAGGATTGTGCACATGCACTTCAAGCTGGCCCAGTACCACATGCCTGTTATCACACCTGGAAGCCAAAGACGGGAGGATTATAGCATGGTAAAACCCTGCCTTCAAAAATTATATATAGTAAGCCAGGCCCAGAAAGACAAATATTCATTCATGTTATCTAAAAACTGACCTCATGGAAATAAGAGAATAGTGGCTACCTAAGGCTGGGAAGCATAAGAGTAATGAATGGGAAGATGCTGGTCAACCAGTATAAAGTTATAGATCAGAGAAAGAAATAATAATATTAACTGTACAGTAGGGTGACTACAGTTAACAATATACTGCGTACATTCAAATAGCTACAAGAGCACTTTAAATAGTCTCACAACAAAGAAATGAGAAATATTTGCGGTGATGAAAACAATTACTCTATAGTTTGATCATTACACACTACATATATGTATCAAAACAGTGCACTGTATCCCATAAACATGTACAATTATTATGTTTTGATTTAAAAATAGAAATAAAAAATTATCAACTTCAATCTCTACCTGGTCAAAAAAAACCAGAATGGTACTAAATATTCAAAAGAAAATAAGTGATCACTTCTTGGAAGTACTATTTGTAGCATATACACAAAACTATGGTGATAAATTGTCTACAGGATCACTTTATTTGTTCTGAAACTACTTATTGAGCACAGCCTTTGCTAAAAGCCTGATAAAGTCATAATAGCATTATCATCTAAAAGGTGCCCTCTTCAGTATGGCTGCCCAATGAACTGCTAGTAGCCAACATATTTGTCTCTCTGGTTTCAACTTTCACCACACAATGATGGCAATTTAAATAACCCACCTTTAATCCCAATGATCCTTTGCTTAATGAGCATCTTCAAGGGGTAGTCCTAGAGATACTACTCACTATTAAAAGGTACACACTGACTTTATCAACCCCATCTTCCAAGTCTACAATTTCTGTACTTACTCTCTCAGAGAGTCACTGAGTCACAAGTCTTGATTACTATTTCCTCACTCAGCGTACATACTCATTTATCTTTTCAGTAGAATTTTTTTTTAACCAACACAAAATTCATTTAGGGCCCAGCAAGTCATGATGATGCAGTCGTAGCACAATGCTCAGCAATGTGGAAAGCTTCATGGAAGACAGGTTCAGTTCCATGGTCAACCTGTCCCGTCAAGCACTTGCACATGTGCCTGCAATCTATAATCTCTAATCCTGGCTGGATGGGGGAGAGGGTAGAGGCCATAAGCTACAGAGGGTTCTACTCTCTCTCTCTCTCTCAATACATATGTAAACTTAAGGGGCAAGTAGGTGGCGTAGTAGTTAAGGCGCTGGCCTCCCATAATGCTGGCTGCAGTTGAATCTTGGGTCTAGTGGCTTGCCTTCTCACTTTTTCTCTCTCTTTGGCATAGTAGTTAAGGCGCTGGCCTCCCATAACGCTGGCTGCAGTTCGAGTCTTGGATCTAGTAGCTTGCCTTCTCACTTTTTCTCTTTCTTGCTCATTCTTTCTCTTTCTTCCTCTCTGGTGAGGACACATGCCCCACAGCAAATTAAAAAATAATAAAAATGATTAAAGAATTAAATAATTCTTTAGAAAAATAATTTAAAGTTTTAAAACAGTTCTAGAAAACGTAATTGGCGTAGAGAAAATGTTCATGAGTTGCTAAGAGAAAAAGAGTAGAATTTAAAATTATAAATCATATAAATCCCAGTACATAAACAAGTATGTCTGCTCCTTAACCTTGAAGAGAAAGGCTGGAAAGAAATACACTGAACTGGTAATAGCAATGGTTCTCCAGGGAATTTTGTCTTCTTATTCCTGCCATTATTTTCCCATGATTTTTGGCAAAAGAACTGCCCAATATATGTTAAATAAATATATACTGGCAGAATTGTTCTATTGCTTGCATTTCCCATGGTCACTTACAGCCTGGCCACCAGTGCTCCTAACTTGTGAGGGCAAGGAGCAAGTGCTGGTCCACACAGAAACTGAAGCAGCTACCCTGATCTGAATAACATCTTCGGGCATGTTCGTTGTATAATCATGACAATTACCTCTGTCTAGGTCTCCTCCTTTGCAAAAAGAGGGGGGTGGGTCAGTATCTACTTCCTAAGGAAGTTAAGAAGATAAAAATAATTTACAACCAGAGACTTGCGCATTGAAGAACCTCAGGAAGAGTTTAATTGGCTATCACTATCACTGATTATTCAAAAATATTACTTAGAATCCAGAGGCTATAACACTTACCTGTATCAAAGAAACTGCTTTTAGAGAGTTGAATTTGATTAACTTGTTTGCCAAGTGTTGTATAAACTCCCCTTTTTTCATCTCCATAGTTGGAGAAAATCCGGAAAATGGTGAGAGAAACGGTAGATTGTATATGTGAGTATAAAAGAGTCTATGAATCTGTAACGTTCATTTTAGGAAACAGAATTCATTTGTACAAATATGAATATGATCAAAAAACAATCTACCATGAGAAAGAATTACAGAAGGAAAAAATAGTGCTTCGACATTAAAACTATAAGCTAATTTTATTCAGCACAATAAAGAACAGATTCAATAAAGAAAGAGACAAGCTACAGAAATTAGATTTCAAGAAAAGGTAAGCTTGGGTGTTCTATTATTACTGTGTATATAACACTATAATTGCATTGTACTATATAAGTTTCTACCTCCTGATTCCATTTGTAACTCTTTCAAAGAGAGGAAATAAGCTCCCTCCACCCCTCTCCCTCCAACCCCAGAAGGGATTTTAAAAAAAACACTTGAGAATGGGAGTGGGGGTAGGAATGAAGAGTAGGCAGCAGCTCCAGCTAACTCAGGGACTGGTAACGGCAATCTGTACGTACTGCCCACCCAAATGAAGTTGTTTTGAGCTATACCCTAAAAAAGGGGAATTGGTGAGAACAGAAAGAGACGGCAGTTATAAAAAAAGGAGGGAAAGAGCAGTTATAAAAATAATAATAATAAAAAAATTTAGGAAGGGCAGCAAGTAATTCCCTAAGGTTTAGTTAAATCAGAAAAATAAAAAGTATTTATAACTACACACTCCATCCGCCCTTTCTTGTCCCTACCTCCTTCACTACATGCTCTGCTTATTCCAAACACATTTTTATAGGATAAGGAATACAGAGTTTCATGTCATGAAAAATGATCAAGAAGAAATCTTTGTGACAGTTCATTACGAGACTACGAACCTATGAGCTATTTTTGGTAAGACCATGTTATATTTCCTCTTGTGAACTCCTTTTAGGAGACAGTATGACACCCAAGAATCTTTACTGTGGGATTTTGAGAGATCTGAGAATTTCCCAAAATTTTATGCACATATACTTTTGTTGCGAGAGGGTCCAAGGCTTCCACCATATTGTTGAAGGATCTCAAGATCTAAAAGAGGGTATCAAGTAGTAAGATGATACAGAGAACAAGTCGAATGTAGTCATTCCTCATGGACCTTCCATTCCTCTGTAATAACACAGGAAAAGGCAAGGAAGAGGCTAGGTATGGGGCAGCCATCCATCAAGTTCACAGACAGCCAGAGTGAACAGAGCAGCACTGAGATCACATGCCATCAAGAAAAGGAGGAAGGACAGATCAAAGGTTCAAAGAAACCTCCAGCTTTCAACTGGAAATTCAACAGAATCTCACTTTTGCCATTTTTTACTCAGAACAGGAAGCCTACTGTGGGATTAGCTGGATGGAGGTTTTGCCTAACTACTCTGTGATCCAGACTGGTACTACCTATTGGGGACAGAGAGAAACACATGCCCTTACCTACCAGATTTCTTTTTTTTTTTTTTAGAGGTTTCTGCTATAGGGCGTGTGCGCTCGCCAGACAAAGAGACAGAAAGCGATAAATCACCCCCCCAGGGGGTATGGCCACACCGCAATCCCTTCTCCTCCATTCTCCTCTCGGGATCTTGGGCACGCACGCACATGCGTCCGGCGTGAGTTTTAAGCCACCGGGTCCGGGACGCGAACCGCGGTCGACTACGTGGAAGTCCAGCAACATAGCCATTACACTAACTGCTGGTTCCCCCCACCAGATTTCTTATGACCGGACCTGGTAAGCTCTGCTCTAAAGGCAAACAGTAACCCTAATAGGGAGATAACTCTTCTATATTTCAGAAAAAAATACACATTTCCAATTTGGAGGGAAATTTTAAAAACTGTCATATCAGGACAGTTCTCATTATTCAGTGTTACAAACGTACCTTAGAGTTAACTAGCTCTATAGCCACAACTAAACAAAGACCAAACAATTCAGTAATCCTGATATATTCTGTGCTTGAAATAGAGAGACTGCTAAAAGCCATTATTGAGACTTGTTTAATCAGTTGTCATTATATAATCTTATGAAGATAATTTTCCTTAAAAGGGAGCTTGGATTAGAGAGGAAGATGAAATACAGTGCATGAGGGAAGCAAAAATTATTTAAAGGCAGGAAAATTACTATAGAATGATGCTGGAGGGCTACGAAACAGACCGAATCATTCTCTTTCTCAATTGGCAGGCAGGCTCCTGCCAGATGTTCAAAATAGAATTAAATTCTGTGCACTACACTGATAGAAATAAACTGCACAACTATAAATAAGAAAGCATAAATAACTATCTAAGGAAGGGGTATCTTTGTTTTACTTTCCCTAAACGTGTTTCAGATGGTTTGTCCCTGCCCCACACCTCAAAAACCTGTCCCTCACTGCAGTATCCACAGCCAGCAGTATATCCTGAGGCTCTCCAAAACGTGACAAAGGCAGACCAAACAATACCCGTGTAAGGGCCTAAGTTACATGAAAGCATCTGCAATGTTTCAAAGCACTTTCAAACCAGGTAATATTAACTTAACAAAAATCCTTTTTGCCCAAAGGACATAACTCTTTTCCTTGCAAAAAAAAATTAGGATACGTGGGACTAGCAGTTGGCGTAATGACTATGTCGCTGGACTCCTATGTCGTCAACTATAGTTCGAGTCCCTGACCCAGTGGCTTAAACTCACACCGGGTGCATGTGCGTGCATGCCCAAGATCCTGAGAGGAGAATAGAGAAGGGATTGCGGTGTGGCCATCCCCCCCTGGGGGGTGATTTCTCACTTACTGTCTCTGTCTTTCTGGAGACTGCACACACCTATAGCAAAAACCTCTCCCCCCACCCAAAAAAAAAAAAAAAAAAAAAATATATATATATATATATATATATATATATATATATCCTAATATATATATAACATATATATATGTGTGTATATATATACATATGTTTATATATACATATATATATTACATATATATATGTGTGTGTGTGTGTGTGTGTGTGTGTGTATATATATATATATATATGTAATATATATATATATATTAGGATAAGCATGCTTTCTCCTAAAATTTAGAAAACTCTGAAGCAGTGAATTCACACATTCATTCCTTTATATATTCACACAAGTACTTATTTTGAGGACTACTATGCCAGAGCTTCTAAGTGCTGTCCAGCATAATACAGTAAAGACAGAAAAAGCTCCTGTAGCTGACATGCCAGTGAACAGGACACATAAGATGACAGTCAGCACTCACCAGTCTACACAAATGCTTAATGTTCCCTAAAGAAAATACCTGGGTAACCCTACAGAGTTATCCAGGCCTTTAACGTAAACTATCACATGGCCAACAGTGGTTCGAGTCCTAGACCTGGCGGCTTGCTTTCTCACTTTCTCGCTCTCTCCCTCCCTCCCTCCTTAGTCAAATTAAAAATAAATAAATTCCTTTTTTTTATTTCATTTTCTAATTTTATTTTAAAAGTTTTAAAATTACAAAGACAGCAAAATTTTCCCGGCACAAATAACACCTGTTTAAAAAAAAAAAAAAAAAAAGAGGTGTATGCAGAAGTGCGCGATTTTCCTATTTTATTAAAAAATAAAAGACAACTGTACAGGTTTTTTCTCCCAGCTCCCGGGTGTGACACGTTAAGCACTAGCCCTAGATGAGTATATATACATATACACACATGCACACAAACCTACCTCAGTAAAACTACTGAAATCCAAAACCCACTGCACCGTTTCTTGCTGTCCACTCCCCCCACCCATCTACTGCTACTTAGAAAAATACTCAAAAGTAAAAAGCCAGGAGGAGGCTTTTAAAAAGCTGGTGGTGGGGCTGCAGTCCCACCAGACCAAGCCAAGCCACTCCTTGGTACAGGAGGAACAACAAAAAATAAGGGGGGGGGGGGGGGGGAGAGTCCTCCAGGGACACAATCCATTAATTGTGTGGAAAAAAAACAATTTCAAGAGGGCACACTGAGGCACTTGGCTGGCTGACTCCCCACCCTTCCTCCAAAGTTTCTACTCCCTTTCAACAGAGAGGTTGCTCAAGCCCTAGAGAACTGCCCCCCATCCCAGAGAGAGGGTACAGCTGCCCTTAACCACTGTCACTTGGATCCCCTTCCCCTTCCCAAAGACAATAGGGAGGCCATAAGGCAGACTAAGAGAAGTGAGAAGGAATGGGTCAATCCCCCCCGCTCTGCTCACACTGGAGGCAGAATTCTTTAAAAAAATAAATAAACTATCTCCATCAAGAACAGCCAGGAACTAAAGGAGTCAAAGGCCTGGCCTCATACCTTGGAAAATGATAAAGCACAATGCAAATGAACAGTTAGAGATTGAGAAAAAAAAGAGCCCCAAACCGTAATTTTGACTCTCCTACTAAATACAATAAAACCAAGCAGAGGAAAAGCTCCAAATAACCAAAATCCCCTTAAAAATAAAGTCTTAATATCATCTAATTTTAAATTTATCCCAAGTGAAAAAATGACTAGGTGTAGTGCTGACCATAATAATACTAAAAGTAAATAACAGAAAAACCTGACATTTAAAAAAGGTTAAGAGAGGGACCAGAGTAAAACTCAGAATGAGGGGCTGGTAGGTGGCATGGTGGTTAAAGGTGCTGGACTTCCACATGGCCGACCACCGTTCAAGTCCCAAACCTGGTGGCTTGCTTTCTTGCTTACTCTCTCCCTCTGATCAAACTGGAAAATAGTAATGATAATAATAATAAATAAAGTTAAATAAAATAATTCTTTAAAAAAACTCAGAATGAACAAAATCCCATGATGTATTTATTTGCTGTTTTGAAAGGAGAATTAATTATCTATACTATGTCTTCAGGTACTAATAATCTACAGAGATAAACAGAAAAAAGCCAGTTTCACAAAAATGTGGTCTAGAAATCCTAACTTTACATGAACAGAAAATGAAAATGAGACTCTCAAGAGTGGTCAGTAGTCAAAAAAGAGAGAGCAGCAACAAGAATCACAGCTTCAGATGTGCCAACACAAAGAGCAAAAAGATTCTGTCGTTAGATACAAAGTAGACAAAACTAGAGGACAGACTGTGAAGTGAAATAAAACAGTCTATGAAAGACACACACTGTAGGTCCCCACTTAACATTTACCAAGTGTCTGCCTCTACGGCAGAAACTGAGAGACTTAAGACACAAAAGCAGGAAGGGCAACTGCAGACACCAGAGCCAGACACACAGGGGCTGGGGTGAGAGGTAGGGGGACTGTGTGCTTAGGAAGAAATGATTAATAGACACAGCATACATATAAACAGGTCAAGTAGAACAAAAATCAAAGGTGCACAGCATAATGTTCTTTGTTGAGGATTAATCTGGTAATACCTTGAGTTAGCACACATTGTATGCATGCTTTGAAAAACCATGTTGTAATACAAAGAGATAAATTAAATCTAAATAAACAAATAAATATTAAATAAAAAATTAATGCAATTATGAAACTGAAAATAAAGTGACAAGAAAAGAATTCTAGACTAAATATGAAACCAAGCTGCACATGTGGGTCCACACATAGAAAGCAGACCTCGCTAACCTGAAGATGAAGAAGCTGGAATGATGTCATTATGATTTCCTCCCAACACTTCATTTACTTCATTCCACACAAACAAACAACAGTCTCCCTCAAACTTTCATCATTTGCAGACCTTTTGATAAATATACGGCATGCACAGAAACTGTAATTTCACCTTTTAAAAAAGTTATCTCAGTTTTAATTATATAATTAAATAATTTAATTATATAATTTAAGCATGGATAAAATCACAAAGAAACTCACCAAAAAAACTACTGTGTATCAGGGATAGGGATGATCCACACAAATCCCTAGGGTTTCAATAAATAGTTTAGCTTAGATTATAAGGTTCCATTATCTAGAAAGCTTATTTTCTCACTCTATTTCTGCTAAACTAGAAGCTCTTTACATGCACTTAATAAGTCATCAGCAAGGATCTGGCCACCTTCAAATGATCCTAGATACACGAACAAAATAAACACTATAAAATTATGGAGATTTCACACTAAGTGTCTGCCTAAACAACACTCTATACCTAAAAGGTACTATTTATAATAGGAAATCATGGGGATTAATTAAGCCATGGAAGCTATTCATATCCTGCTACAGTATTTGAGTGCTGATTTTAAAAATATGCCCAGCAATCTCATCAACTTCTTCCTCTAATAAATTAGAGTTATCATGGCTTAGTAAAATGGGAATGTTTTACTAATATCAGTATTAAAGTCTCAGTGTCAAAAAATGTAGCTATTTTCACTTAGGAATAATACCGTCAAGTTACTCAGGCCACTATACGTTTACATAAACCATGTTGCTTTAGTAAATCATTTGAAGAAATGGAAATAGCTTTATTGGCATTAACTGTGTCATAAAGAAGTGGTAAAAATACAATCTCTACTCTCGTACCAAAAGATTCATACAGCATTTTTCTCCTTACAGGCAGTAGAGAAAAGAGGGGTCAGATTTAATATCCTGCCACACATTTTTCATTCAGCACACTGTAAAGACGAATACTCAGGGACTGAAATTTAACATTTCTTTCCATATTAAATTGTTTAGAAAGCATGATACATTATTCATCAAGTCTAAAACTCCGCTGAGTATAAGGAAAAGAGCTGGCAATGTTAATTCTAAGACACCTTGGGTTAAAAGGTACATCCCAAATTCATAGATGTTCAAGTGCAAAACGAGAGGAAAGAGTAGTCTCAAAGCCACTGAAACTGTTCCCTGCCAATCAAGCAAGTGTGAGTGTGTGGGTGGGCTCTGTGGTAGCAATGCCCATTTCTAAAAACGTGATTGTCCTCTATCAGTACTGAGTTCAACACATTTTTCCCAGTTTGTGTCACAGTTCACAACATTAATTATTAAACAAAAACATAACTTGCCTATATTATAGAAAAGGGATAACCACAACCCAAGACTAGACATTCCCAGCTACTAAAGCCCATGTTATTTTCAATATACCATGAAAATGTTCAAGTTCTTTGACTCCTTTGTTGGAAATGTAGGTAAAGTTAGTTCTAGTCTACAGTGTTATTAATAACAGAAATAACTGAGTCTAGATAACTTAAAACACAGGTTTATTAAGCTCATGGTTTGCAGGTCCAAAGTCCACATACCTGGAGGATCTTCTTGTTGGGAGAGTCCCCAGATGTCACAAACCATCACATGATGAGTGGGCAGAAAATGTGGAGCAGAGCGTGCCTCTGTCTCATTCTCCCTTTTCCACACCCACAAAGACTCAATCATGGGGGTCCCAGAACGATGTCTAATCATTTCCTAAAGGCCCCACCTTTCAAAGCTGTGATTGGATTAAGTCTCCTCTTCATAGCTTCATGAACAACCAAATGCTAGCACATGAATTGTTGGCAGACATATCCAAATCATCACAAGACATAATTTGAAATGTGGTCAAAAATTTGTTTTTAATTATTTTCATTAATAAAAAAATTAGAAATTACCTAATATGTCTGATGACAGAAAGATGTTAATGAACTGTAGTAAATGCATGCCTTCAGAAATTTACAGTACACCTTTAATAATGATGTAGTAAATCATTCAATAGCGATATGTAATTTAATATGAAACATACATAAAAGGTTAAAAACAATGTGTAATTCAAAATTTAAAGCATATTTTTAAAATTCAGAAGGAAATACACCAAAATAATAGCCGGTATATTAAAGAAAATGGGTAATTTTTCTTCTTTTCTGCAGTCTCTTAAATATTTCTCTGATAATTATTCATAAAACAGATTTAAAAGAAAAATTTTGCAAAGGACTAAAAGTTCAAATGGAGTACATGCTGTTCTCTAATTCATAACAAAATTCTCATGCTCACAAAAGTGATAGTTAAGTTTAAAGATATAGATAAGATAGGGAGAGAAAAAGCAAAAGAGATACAAGAATTTGAGTTCAGTAACAGAAGCATTTCAAGAGGTAAACCAGATGTTCCTATGGAACTGCAGCAGAGTGTCCAGGAGACAGAAATTCATATTTATCAAAGGCTAAATTCAGATCAAAGAACATTTAAGAGTAGGATCCCTTCTACTACAAAACTGACCATGACACTGAAGGGATTAAGCCGCAGTATACTATCAGCAAAACTCAAAATTAAAATCAGTTGAATACTACTGAGTAAGAAAGTACTGGAAAAATAAGATTCTTTTCTCATGCATTTCACTGGGAAAAGGAAGCCCGGTGATCAGCTCAAAACACAGAAGTCAACAACATAATTTCAGTGAACAGTGTCTCACGTGAAGCCGTAAAAAAATCACTAATGATGATTAGCATTTGTCCATTTCATTTGCTTTCATCATCACATTTCTCTCACCAAGTATCTCTCTCCCACTTTACTTTTATACAGACTAGGCAATGTTAAATTCCCTTCAAGGACTTGCCAAAATCAGACGAAAAACTAAAATATTTCTGCACCAAAGGTGGTCTTGTTTAATTAAATGTCCTCAACAAAAGACTTTTCAGATCTGTATCACATTTCAAGAAGGTAAAGGATACATACAATGGCTAAATTTCTTCCAACAGTTAAAGGTAGACATTATTTCAACTGTTTGATCTGTCCCTACAAAATTAAAATGGAATTTTATTAAAAGTATATCAAGTAGTATGTAGTCACTTGAGCAGGAAATGTTTGATTTCTTTGGGGCGTAAGTCTTACCTTCCAATTATCTGTTATTTCTGTTTAACAGCTTAATCAAGAGACTGTAAGAAAGGAGATGCTGTAATGTGTGGTTTGCTACAGTTGTGATCCATGAACTTTTCCACAGAAAACTTTGCTTAGATGATAATCATCTGACACTGAATTATGACTAGTACATTAAGTGCCTGTCCAGAGAAAATCAATTAAACTTCCATGAATGTTAAAGGTCAAAACATTTCAGGGTACCTACCCACCTACTAAACAATAACAATTTACAGATGGCATCATAAAACAAAAATTTCAGTAGACATCTGTTCCTTTATCAGAAAGAAAGGCAGATAAAGCCATACCCTATACATTAAGCAGAATGCCTTCTCATTGCTGCAAGGCCCTATACAACACATTTATCTCCCCAGCAGTTAGAGATCAGCCTGTTTCATACCTACTTATCAACTGAAGTTTTGGTTTTTTGTTTGTTTTTTTTTTTTTTTTTTTTTTTTTTTTTGCGGGGGGGGGGGGGGGGAGAGGTTTTTGCTATAGGGCGCGTGTGCTCGCCAGACAGACAGAGAGAGACATAGAGACAGAAAGCGAGAAATCACCCCCCAGGGGGATGGTCACGCCGCAATCCCTTCTCCTCCATTCTCTTCTCGGGATCTTGGGCACGCACGCACACACGCCCGGCGTGAGTTTTAAGCCACCAGGTCCGGGACGCGAACCGCGGTCAACTACGTGGGAGTCCAGCGACATAGCCATTACGCTAACTGCTGGTTCCCTCAACTCCAGTTTTGAACTTCAATTGCATATCTCTCTCTCAAGCAGTCATAAGAAAACAGTACTCATCAGGTGGCATAAAATGACAAAAATTTATGTCATCAGAATTCTGGAAGCTGGGAAGTCCAAGATCATAGTACCAGACAATTAGGTCCACCGTAAGAGACTTTTTCCTGGCTTGCAGCTAGTCACCTTCACTGTGTCCTCACATGGCAGAAGACAGAGAAAAAGATCAAGCTTTCTGAAGTATCTTTTATTACACTAACATGATCAGACCATGGCCCCATACTCATAAGCTCATTTAACCCTAATTATCTCCCAAAGGATCATATGGGGGAGGGGGGTACCTTAACAACCTTAAACTTAACTTCCTCAACTTGGTGATGGTTGTTTACATGGGGATGGATGACACAAATTAGAATTATTAGGCTATCAGGAAAGTCATGACATATCTTTCTATGCAAAAATGTACCATCACTTTCCCAACAACCTAGTATTTTATATGACCCATAAAACTTATTGAATGAAAAAAAGGTTGATAACAATGTTCATAGAGAGGACCATATAAGACAACAATACTAAAGTTAGACAAAGTGAAAAAACCATCTTTGACTATCATGAAGATGCCATTTGTAAAAGATGAATGGTGACATAGGTATTTATGTAACCTGGCAGGTTACACATGTTGAATTTTCATTTTAGCATCCTTATTTTTTTTTTTTAAAGCAATGAGAATGACTAATGGTGGGACCGGCAGATGACATAATGGTTACGTTGCTGAATTCTCACATGGCCGACCATAGTTCAAGTCCCAGACCCGGCAGCTTCAAACTCACACCAGGCACATATTTGTGCATTCCCAAAACCCTGAGAGGAGAAGGGACTGTGGAGTGGCTATCCCCCCCATGTGGTAATTTCTCGCTTTCTGTCTCTCCAGTGAGTGCACCAGCCTTGCTGTAAATTATAAATAAATAAATAATGACTAATAGTGATCTACATTTACTCTTAGTTTACCACCTAGGAAGCTCTTTATGTGTATTTATACATGAGTCCTCGCAACAGTTCAAAGACAAAGATACTGTTACTACCTGCAACTTACAGAGAGGAAAGCCCGAGAATTGTCCACCAACTAGTACAATTCTAAAATACAGAGTTCAGAAAGAAGAAACCAAAACCTGTCTCCAGTAATTCCCTTTCTGGACAAAGGCCTAATCACAAATACGTAGCCTTTTACTTTACTATAAATTAAAAAAAAAAAAAACAAAAAAAAACAAAAAAAAAAACCTGTCTTTGTTCTGTGTTTTAATTTCAAAGAGAAGCTATCACACTACAATTAGTAGAGAGGGTCAAGAATAACTGGTTGGAAAGGATCAGGTTCTCACCAGACAGAGGTCCTGCCAGACTTGGGTTATTACCCCCCAAAGTATTCAATATTTGACCAAATAGAATAGAGGAAATCTTCTGAGATACATTCACTATAAAACTGTTCTTGTCGGATCTCCACTCACGTGAAGATTTAGAATGAACACAATTTTAAAACAAAGTTTCCAAAAGAATACTGTATGTCTTCTCTTCCCTCAACTAATATAAACTTTAAAATTATCTTGTGACTCTTTTATTCTTGTTATTTCAAAGAAACAAGATGATACATTTCTCCATAGCTACTACTGGTACTTTTACAACTCCTTAATGTTATATAAAACTATTAAGTCATTACTGATAGGAAGGAAAAACACAGAAATTTGGAATATCACAACATCTTTTTCAGACTGAGAATTATGACCAGTGCTAAAATTCGAAGATTGAAGGAAATAGATAAGAAAATAATTCTTTTGAACTGTAAGCATATACTACAGGAAATTATGCATAGCATGAAAATAACCATTTTACAGTGTTTATAAATCAACATCCTGCAGATGTTATGATTAATATCCACAATTTGTTCAATTATAAAATGTTTTAAGTCATCAAATTAAACTCATATCTGCTCCAAGTGTTTTTTAAGAGTAAATCATAAATACTGTTGCACAGTCCACAAAGAACAGTTATTTCATAAGAGGTACTTCTTAAAATATATTTTCCCCAATTTTTTCATACCAACAGATGTAATATCAACCAGGAAAATATTTATAAAATGTAGCTGCAGCACAATTTATTTGATATTATGCAAATCAGTCCGTCTTTCATGGTTAAAAAAGATTGTGTCTTTTCCCTCTCTTATCTGTTTAAAATAAACTTTAAATTTTGATTCTTTATAGCATTTGATAAAAGAAACTAACCAGGAGGGTGCCCTAAAGAGAAATGGAACATCTGGAGAAAACTGTAGCATGTCTCAAGATTACATCTGCTGCTAGGGTTAGTATCTGATCTGAGAGTTGCAATCGCCATGCTTAAGCAGTAAAAACGTAACAGAGACTAAAAAGGTACTAAGAAAAATATTCTTCAGCCATGGTGCTTTCTTTTTCTCAGCAATGTGCTACCAGGCTCAGAGAGTACTCTGAGAACTATTTCTATAATAAGTACACACTTCAGTTCAAAACACAGAGCTGTTCATAGACTCCTTCTACCATGTGATTGCTGATTACATCCTCCCCCGAGTATATTAACCTAAGCATTAATCAAGACGGGATGTATGCTGCTTCTTGTCTGTGATTCATCCATCTATTCTGCTTTTTATTTTTCAACTCAACAGTAAAATTTGGAATAGAAGATAGAGAAAAAGAAAAGTGAAAAAGTCCAGATGACCCGAAAGGATGGCATAATTAACCCAAGAAAAGGCAAACCATGCTCAGCAGCCTTTCTCCTCCATTTACTTTAAACTTTCAATTTTCTGCCGTAAACAGCAACAACGAAACTCTATGCTTACTCGTTATAAACTGCCTTACATTTGTGACACTTTTAAAAGCCCCTACTGGGCCATGAAAGGTTCTCAAACAAGGCAAGATCTGCACAGCAGGAGAAGAACCCACTTAGATTTTCTTACAGCTGTGAAGGATCAGTCTCCTAGAGTAACAGAAATCAACTGCAAACTGAAAAGTGTTTAGAAATAAAATGTTTCCATCACCTCACACTATCAGCTACTTCCATTAGTACCGATGAAAAAGACACACGTGTTTTACCCAGCATTTTAATATAATAAACTTTACTGCCGTAGGGAAAAATGAAATTACAACTGATTCTACTCTTAGACATAGGAAGTCATCAATGAAGGAAAGGAATACTTCTGCCTCTTCACTACTGGACTAAATGGCTAATCACAGAAGCTGTGGAGAATAGTTTACAAAGTGTTATTTATGAAACTTACTTGAGGTTCCATATTCTGAATTAAAACATTATTATTTAAAATATAAAAAGCATTTAACTGGCCAGCCTTGTAGCCTAGTGGTTAAGGAAAGTCAGAACCCACGTGGCTGACTGTGGTTGGAGTTCAGCCAGTGGGGCTTCAGAAACAGGCCCAGGGCATAGGCATGAATGCCCAAAATCTCACCAGTAAGGAGAAATGATGGAGAAGGGATTGCAACATGACCATGCCCCAGAGGGAGAGGGGGTGCTTTCTCCCACTCCTTCTCCCTCTCCAACTAGTGCACATGCCCTCTGGCAATTTTAAGATACAAAACAAAAAAGTGTCTTGTATCTCTTTGGGAGATGATTTTATTTTAACTTCAAAGTCAATGATAAGCGCCATGGAATAAACTTTGTATGTTTGTGGTATATGTGTGTGTATCTTGACTACTTATTAATCAGAAATGATAAAAATAGTCTATATATCTTGGAAAGTAAAAGGTGGGTAACCAAACGGGGTTCAAATCTTTTATATTACAATAAAAATAGGAGGATGTAAAAGATATTCAAAGTCATCATAGAGTCAGTCCCAATTCCAGATCTGGGTGATTTCAGCCGGTATTTCCTAAACACTCATCTCTATTTCCAAACATTCCGATAAAAGCTCACGGCTAACCTTGAATCAGGACACAGTCACAGTAGGTAAGAAAGCCACATGAACAATACCGGGTGATAAATTCGGCACATGTATAAGGTACAGATCAATGCAAAAAGCCTCCGAGGACAGGAGCGACAGTTTTGTAGAGGCGATGACATCTGTGCTAGGTTGTGAAGGATGATTAAGAGCCTGCCAGGCAAAGAAAGCAAGCACAGTATTCTAGCAAGAGGAAGCCACTGGGCAAAGGTATAAAAATACAAAGTTTTAGAGTACTCTTTTGAAAATCTCAGACTACATAATGTGCACAGGAGAAAGAACACAGAATAGAGCTGGGAAAGTCAGTGAGAGCTTCCTCTCAAAGGGCCACAGGCCAGGAAGACTTGGACTTCACTATGCAGGCAAGGCAATGCCACAGCAGGGTTTCAAGACAGAGAGTGGCACTCAAACTTCTGATTTAAGACATGACTTAAGACACTTTGGTGTGGAGAAGGGCCTAAAAAAGAAGAGAGTTGAATAAAGAACCTACTAAGAACCCACTGTAATTATCTGGGCAAGAATAATTAAAGCCTTAAGTTAGATAATATGGACCGAAAAGAGCTTGACAACTGGAACGTGCTCAATAACTTTACATGTTACCTTGAAAAGGGGCTTGTATATATATAAGCATGGAAACCACATGCCCTATGCCAAAAACAAAAACAAAACAAAAAAAAGTAAAGAAAGAAAAACAGAAAGGACAAATCTATACATAAGGAAAGTAGATTTGAGGGGCTGGCAGGTGGCATGGTAATTGGATGTTGGATTCCCACACTGACCAAAAGTTCAAATCCTGGACCTGGCAGCTTGCTTTCTCACTTTCTCACTTCCTCCCCCCTTCTCTGAACAAAATAATAAATTAAATTAAATTAAATAATTCTTTAAAAAAAAAGAAAATTTACTAGAGACTGGGGGGAAAGGAAGAATGAGAAGTTATTGCTTAGTAAGAACAGAGTTTTCTGAAAGTTTTGGAAACAGACGGTAGAGAAAGTCGTACAACATTGTGAATATAATGACTACCACATAATAAACTTTAAAATGATTAAAAAGACACTTTCATTTATGTACAGTTTATTTTAAAAATGAAGTACTGATGCATGATACAACAGAGATGAATCCTGAAAATACTATGATAAGTGAAAGAAGTCAACCATAAAAGACCACATAGTATGACTCTATGCATATGAAATGTACAAAGCAGTGAAATCTATAGCAGCAGGAAATAGGCTGGCAGTTACTTATAGCTGAGGATGGGGAGATAAGGAGGTTGACAGCTAATAGGTGACAGAATTTCTTTTCAAGGTGATGGAAATGTTCTAAAACTGAACTGTATATCTCCAATCGGTGAACTATGTGGTATGTAAATTATGCCTAAATAAAGTTAAGAAATAATAATACAGATGAGAATGATCTGTTTAGGAACAATAAGGCAGATGTTAGAACTACCCAAATTATATTTTTAAATGATTATACATTTCTGAATTAAATAAATATGCCTGGGTCAGCCTCATGGCCTAGTGGCTAGAAGAGCCAGATCTCACATGATGAACTGTACAGTTTGAATCCTGGTCCCGGTGGCTTGAAGGACACACCAAGCACATACACGTGCATGCCAAATCCCAACAGGAAGGAGAAACGGAGGACTGCGGGGTGACCGTGCCTCACTCAGAGGTGCGTTCTTCCTCTCCCTCTCTCTCTGAAAGTGCATATACCCTCTGGCAGAATTAAAAATAAAACATATAAATAAATACAAGCCTGTGAGCTAAATGCATGAACAGGTTTTACTCTTTTATCCAACAATCTATGTTAATGAGTACTTTTTTAGAACAGTGTCAAAGAAATCAAGTATAATATAAAGCAGCTCACTAATATGGGTTGTCTACTGAGTTCATTAATGGCAGAGTCCTAAAACCAAGTGTTCCCATTACAGAATCATTACATAAGAACTCTAGAAGCCACACACAAGCATGTGTTATTTAACGATGGGGAAACATTTTGAGAAACGTGTCACTGGGCAAACACCATAGGACGAGTATACTCCACACAAATCTACTAATATATTGGACAGCCCACTGCACACCTAGTCCACTGCTCCACTGTCGTGTATGCAGTCTGTCACTGACAGGACGGTAACTGAGAGGTGCTCTACGACACATGACTGTACAGTGTTAAAATCTCAATGTAGGCAGAGGCTCCATCACACTGGAAGTCAGATTTTGTGAATTTTAGTTCAACTATTAGGTTATTGGAAAGGAAAAATGTGTTGTGACTTTCCTGACGAACCAATTATTATTGGTAAAATGAACGGCACCAATAGGAAAATATGATATAAACATCAAGCGAGACCCAAGGTGTCTGACATCCGGTTGTTTGATAATGCCAGTATTTGCCCCTCCCATATAAGGTAATATATTCACATCCAAAATAATCCCTGTCACTTTAATATTTATCTAAAAGAAATCTTAAAGGGTTATTTACTTAATTTTATTTATTATTGCTATTTTAAAATTTGCTAAAGGGCATGTGTGTTCACCAGAGAGAAACAGAGACACAGAGATAGGGGAAGGGCTTTAGGGCTTTTTTGTTTGTTTGTTTTCTTTTGTTGCTATAGGGCACATGCACTAGCCAGAAAGAGACAAAAAGTGAGAAATGACCCCCCCCCCCAGGGGGGTAGCCCCTCTACAATCCCTTCTCCTCCAATTTATTCTAGGGATTTTAGGCAAACACACCCACATGGCTTGAGTTTTAAGCTGCTAGGTCCAGGACTTGAGCTGCGGTCGGCTACGTGATAGTCCAGCAATGTAACCATTACTGAAAAGATTGCCATAGCAGACTTAGCAGACAACTGAAGCACTTAATTTATTAATCTTTCCAAACTGTTCCAACATTACTGTGATCCTAAATACCATTTCTAGGTTTTATTTACAATGAGGTCTAATTGTAACCTATTTTTCATATAATTCCCAGTGTATGGAAGAAAATCGTCTGATTAGACACAGCAAATATTCAAAGATTAGTTCTGCTCTCTGCACTCATTTTAAATAAAGAGAAAAGTAAAAACATAGGTAGAAAATGCTCTAAGTATATTTATCAAATTAAGCAAATGAATAAGAAACCCATTACTCTCAACACATTAAAGTCTCTGATAAGCTAGTGAATGTGAGAGCAATGTGAATGCATATCATGGCTAAGTCCATACTAATCTCCACCAAAACTGGTGTGTTGAGAAATATTCAACCCTAATGCTTAGTTATCCAGAAGGTAGGCTTTGTTTCTCAGTATTCTTAGATCAAGGGGGCATTTTATGGCCCTAGTACAAACATAGTTTACTATATTACTAGGTTCAATGGCAACTCTTAATGAGAGCAAATGTTGGTTAAACTATTCACTTAGGAAGTATGAGAACAACTTTCATTTTCCATTTATAAATAACAACCCATTTGTGGATTGCATCCACGGTATACATACCACACTCTGGATGAAATGCTGCTCACAGTTCTAACATCAGACTTCAGGGCAAGACTGAACGCCACCTTTAGTTTCGACTCACTCCCCAACCCCTACAAACCAAAACCAGGGTGTTGGTGTTTTTGTTTCTGAGAAGGGGGCTCCTGGCTTTAAAAGCCCCACAGATAGTCTAAGATAATCAAAACGTACAGAATCACAAGTGTTCTTTCTTTTGGTCCTTCACTATATACTAAATAAATCATCTGTCTACATTTCCTGTCTAATACACCATGTTCTTGATTTAAATTTTGCCTCAAAACAGCACTATCAGGAAGCTCTATTTAACCATCCTACCACAAAAAGGAAAGAAAAAAACATGCAAAAGAAATGACCTATTATATATAAAAAAAAAAAAGAGAGAAGATCTAATGTTTCTAATTATGAATATTCAGGTTTGGTAGATTAGACAATTATTATACATTATTCCTCTGTGAACATAGGTTTTCTCATAGCTAGTGCAAACACGAATACGAAATTCCCTCTTCCCAATTCTGTTTTACATTGCTGCCAGATTAGGTCCTATTTTCTAGGTGAGCTGTCTCCTAAAAAATCCTCTCTAGGATCCCATTCTGCCACCTTCTTTTACCTACTGGACTGCACTACGATTAACAGACTACAGGGACAATAAGCACAGAAAGATACACACGAAAGTTTGCAAGCATTCAGAAAGGCTCCTTTAATTCAATCAAAATGTACTACCATGTCAACAACATGAAATAAATTAAAAGAAACTAGGAAAAAGAGAACCATTTGCTTTATAAAGACTTATCTAAGATTGCTCTCAATGGCAAATTGTTGGCACATTTAAAAAGATTATAGATTTACAAAAATATCAACCACATACTTTTTCAGAGCCTTGATTATACAAAAAAAAAAAAAAATTCAATATGGTAAAGACCAATTAAATCTTCTGATTTATAGAATAGACCATCTAGCTTATTAACTCTGACTAAAGGTAAACATTGCTTTAAAATCTAACCTAACTGTAACCTAGGGAAAACATTTAAAGAATGTTTTGGCATGATAAATGACTAAAGACTTAATTAAGCCAGGATTCCAAAGCACAGTTAACACTAAGGAAAAGTATAATCTGTCCTCCAAAAAAGAAACTCCCTTCCTGTCACTCACATTATATTTTCATCTTATATTATGGCATTCTGTCATTGATTTTAAAATACGGTATTCATAATTATGCTTAATGAGTCTATTCTCCAAGCTAAAATATTAAAATAGTAGTTTTAATATCAAATCTGGGACACTAAGAAAACAGCAAGCCTTCAGCTGGTTTCACAATCACTGAGAAATTATCCTTTCAAAAAATCCCAAATTCTCCCTGACATAAAATTTAAATTAATTTTATCTTTATAGCAATACTATTCTGCTTACCTCTTTTTCTTGGGAATTAAAATGTGACTAGTATTTACTTATCAAAGATTCAGACTTTGTAGAGAAAATTTCTTAGGGCTTAAATCTTTAAATATCAAAGTTTTTTTTTTTCTTTCTCTCTCTCTTTTTTTTCAAGAGAGGTTTTTGTTATGGGGTGCATACGCTCACCAGAGAAACAGAGAGACAGGAAGTGAAAAATCACCTGGCAGGGGGATGGCCATGCCGCAATCCCTTCTCCTCCATTCTCCTCTCAGGATTTTGGGCACGCATGCACAGGTACCCAGCATGAGTTTTAAGCCACTAGGTCTGTAACTCAAACTGCAGTCGACCACGTGGGAGTCCAGCGACATAATCATTACACCACCTGCTTGTCCCCCAAAAGTTCTTATGTAGAAAACTGTATAGTTAAATATTATGTCTCATGAACTCCAAGTAAGTGTTTGGGCTTCAGTGGCAATGATGCAGGAATATATGAGAAAGATAAAGACCAGATTTGGTTCTGTATTAGCATATAGAACTAAAGTATAACCAAAAATATAGGAACTGTTCAATTTGTGAGAAACTACATTTTTAGTCGTGTAATATCAGAAAACTTCATTACTACTGGCGCATGACTAAAGGAAACAGCTTAATCGAACAGTCTTCTCAATGTGGAGTGTTACTTTGTTTTTGTTTTTTCTCCCCAGAAACAAAGTTTAAATCACTTTTCAAATGGTAGCACTTACATAATAATGAATAGAGGATCCGGTGGCTACACATCATTGGAATCTAAATGCTAAAGTGGGCAACCTGCTAAGCTGATTCATGAAATGATGGTACGTACATTTCTACTCCAAGCTGGGAGTAAGAATGATAAATCTGTCAATGTAAGAATTCACTGTAGTGCAGTGTGAGTGAAAATGTATGTATTTGTTTTACATAAAAATTGCTTTTGTCTACTGAAACTTCTCACCGAAGACAGTCTCAAAATGTTGAGGTTAAACCTGTAACTAGAAAGTCATTTACACTGTGGACAGACACAAAGCAGTAACTTATCAAGAAAACACCCTGGAGGCATTATCAACTGAACTGGTCTAAGGAAAATTAGGATTTACCTATATCTTTGATCACAGATACTAATTTTATAACTTCCCCCCTAAGGAACACATACCTGTGTTTCTCAGTTCAGTCCATACAAAACAGTATCATGTGGAAAGTAGGTCTCCCTCTCACTCCTTGTCTTTAAGATAGAGGCTACCACTTGTTCCAGTTTACGCATGGCAACTTGAAGTGTTAACCTATGCATATACAAGCCTACTACACACAAAAATGCACAAACTCATGTATTTTTAACACAAATGTTAGCACACATTGCCCTTCTAAAAACAAACAAACAAAACCCCAAAACCAAAAAAACAATAAACTGTTCCCATAAAAATATGATTTGAAGGAGCCAGCCCTGTAGCCTGGTTGAGAGAGCCAGGTCTCACAGAGCAGACTGAGGTTTGAATTCCAGCCCTCATGGCCTGAAAAATATGCCAAGCATGTGTGCATTGAGTGTCCTAAATCCCAAGAGGATGGGGAGAAATGGAGGAGACTGTATTACACCTGTTAAATGTTTGCTCTCTCTTTCTCCCCCAAGTGAGTGCATGCACCCTCCGGCAACTAAAAAAAAAAAAAGGCTTGGAGACTACCCATAACCTGTTCATAAGAGTTGATCATATTTTTGTACTAAGGCATGGCATTCTACTAAACAGACATAATATATTTTAATCATTCTCCTACTAGTAGACATTAAGGTATTCTTTTTCTTTTGAAATGAAACATTCCTGTAATAAAGACCCTTGAATGCACATCACTTTACACATGTGTAAGAATATGAGTAAAACAAATTCCTTTAACTGAAATTGTAGGTCAAGAGTTGTAAGCAAACATTTCTCTTCTTGGTACTACTCGATAGGCCTTCACACACTCTGTACCAATTTCAACTCCCATCGGCAGTGCATGAGTGCTGTTTCCCTCCACAGTGTCTGTCAAATCCAGTGTGCTACACGACTTTTTAATCTCTGTAAATTTGAAGGGTGAAAATTCATATTCTGTTATAATTTTAAATCCCATTTTTTCATTATGAGTAAGGTTAAGCATTTTTTGCATATTTGAATGCCATCTGTGTCTTTTCTTGTAAACTACCTCAACTATCTTTGGCCTGTTGTTACCTCTGATTTTTCTTTTTTCTTATTTGATTGGTAAAACATGACTTATATACAATACTTTAAAAATTAGTCATTGTCAGTGCAGAATTATAAATATTTTCTTTTACTTTGCCATACTACTTTGTTTTTATTTTTAAAAATTATTTTATTTAATTTTATTTATTCATCATTTGTTTTAATTTGACCAGAAAGACACACACACACACACACACACACACACACGAACAAAGAGATAGAGATAGAGAGAGAGAGAGAGAGAGAGCGAGAGCGAGAGAGAAAGCAAGCCACCAGGTCCAGAACTTGAACTGTGGTCGGCCATGTGGGAGTGTCCAGCACCTTAATCACCATGCCACCTGCTGGTCCCCATATGTTAACTTTTTTTTTTTCTTTTTTTTTGGAGAGGTTTTTGCTATAGGGCGCGAGCGCTCACCAGACAGACAGAGAGAGACAGAGACAGAAAGCAAGAAATCACCCCCCAGGGGGGATGGTCACGCCGCAATCCCTTCTCCTCCATTCTCCTCTCGGGATCTTGGGCACGCACGCACACGCGTCCAGCGTGAGTTTAAGCCACCGGTCCGGGACGCGAACCGCGGTCGACTACATGGGAGTCCTGCGACATAGCCATTACGTTAACTGCTGGTTCCCTCCATATGTTAACTTTTAAATAATTTACATCTGCTTAAAATATAGTGTCCAAATACTAGGCTTTCAGAATATTTACAGTGTAGTGGGCTTTTAGTTTGCTTTTTTGCCAGCCTGATGTATCTCTATCATGAACTCAATTATTTAATCTTTTTATCATGCTTAGTATCCTTGAGGGGAAAAATAATAAAAATACTTTGGAGGGTAAAATAATGAAATATAAGTGTGACTAAAAAATAGAGAAGATAGTCCTGTGTGCGCATATGCGCGTGCACACACACACACAATAAAAACAAAGACCAAAAAAAAGTACAACACAGAATCAAAAGCACAGAAAAAAAAATTTTTTTTTGGTTTTTTTTTTTTTTTTTTTTGAGAGGTTTTCATTATAGGGCACGTGCGCTCACCAGACAGACAGAGAGAGACATAGAGACAGAAAGCAAGAAATCACCCCCCAGGCAGGATGGTCACGCCGCAATCCCTTCTCCTCCATTCTCCTCTCGGGATCTTTGGCACGCATGCACACGCGCCCGGCGTGAGTTTTAAGCCACCGGGTCTGGGACGCGAACCGCGGTCGACTACGTGGGAGTCCAGCGACATAGCCATTACACTAACTGCTGGTTCCCAGAAAAAAAAAATTTTTAAGAGGAAAATTAAAAACTGGACAAAACAAAACAGTTAGGGTAGCACAGGTAGGAAGCAAAAAAGGCAGGACACCAAGCTCCCCACATGGCAACACGTTGACAACAATTACAGAACACAAGTAATAGTCATCTCGCTGTGGCTTTTCTAGGGGATAGCAGATCAACCCCGAGGGAAATTTTGGGCCTGACTGAAATCAAAGGAAAAAGGCAAGAATGGATATAATTTTAATTTTTTTTAAAGTATTTTTAAAAGAATGTATGCCTGCTTGCTAACATAGGCGATGCTGCCTGCACTGACCCGCTGCTTGTGTCTGTCAGTGCTGGGAAGACTGCTGCTTGCCTCCTCTGCTCTCTTACCTGTACCGCCCCAAGGATGAGTGCAAAGCGGAGTTCACTCTAACCTGTTAGCTTCTGAATAAAACTACCACTGCAGAGATGACCACAACCTACTGTCTGTACTCAAGCTACTTTCTCTATTCTTTAAAGTCACCAAAAAGAGGCTAAGATGCTCACTGCATCATGTTACAAACTTATGTTTAGCCCTTTCTTAACCCTTTCACCAGCAAGCTCCAGCTGAGACTGTCCTCCTCAGACTGAATTAGTAATGGTTAATGGTTTATGTTTTTACCCTCAAGGCCTAAACCTTTATTTGTTCCAATTAAATATTGTCATGTTTTAAAACACTCTAAATTTCAACTTGCCTTGATTACTTTGAATTACACAATTCAAATTAGCCTACTCCAAAGGCTTGATCCTGAAATCTGATATGCATAATCTCAATTGATTAAGTTAAATTATGCTTTGGTGGAAGATAGACCTTACATGCAATTTCAAATACCTCTAGGCATATAATGAATAACTGTACCCAGTTCTCTTGTGAAAGATAACAATATCTACTACTCCTAAGTGCTTAGTAAAAGGTAGTACTACTTTAATTTTTTACATGCATTCTAAATTAATTTTCATAACAACCCTAAAGGGTGGACAGTACTAACATGCTGAAGATTGGATCAGAGTCAAATGCAACAGAACTAACTCCAAAGCCTCTGACTCTAATCCTACACCAGAGGGTCACACTCATGGTCACCAGGTAGTTATTTGACATGCAAGTAAAGTTATAATAATTACTTGTTTTTACCATGGCTTTAACAAATTGATCCGTCTTGTCAAATTTATTTTACATCAGACTGATCAATTTCACTCAAAAAGTAAACCAAATATAATATGTTTCACTCAAAATTGGTATAAGTTGCAATTTTCCAAATCCTCATAAGCCCCGCCTGAAAGTCATGTTAGTTGTCATTCATGAATGCTAATTACCCCTCTACTCAGGAGACATTAAAATTCTGATATCTACCCTTTCTTCTAATATTTTTTCTTAAAACAGATTTGAAATTGTCACTATACTGACAAAAAAGTCTTTGTAGTTGTCTGCTGTCAGTATAAAAGCCAAACTCCTGACCAAAGTGATCACATCTAATATACACTATGTTGCAAATATCAATTTTGTTTTTACAAATGAGGGAACTGAAGCTAAACGACTTTCAGCTGAAGCTAAAGAACTTTCAATCTACCTGAATCTCTCCTTACAGGTTAAGCATTCCTATTCTGATCATACCAAATGCTCCCATGCCCAAAACTTTTTGAGTACCAACAGGAAACCACAAGTACAAAATTCATGTGACCTCATGTGACAGGATGCAGGCAAAATCCTGCAATACAAAAATATTGTCAACCATTATCTTGTGTGGGCTATGTATATAAAGTATATATGAAACATAAATTAATTTCACATTTAGATATGGGTCCAATCCATAAGAAATCTCCTTAAGTATCTGTAAATATTCCAAAATTAGAAAAAACCTGACATCAGACACACTTCCGGTCCCGAGCATTTCAGGTAAGAGATTCTAAACCTACACTTGTGGCTCAAGCAATGGTTTCTATTTCAAATCCTCTCTCCACTGCCAAGCCCCATTTCTCACTTGGAGAAATCCTAATCTATCAAGTCAACTCCTACTTCCTGAATACTGCCAATCCAAGTTCAATTCGGATTTTTTTTCTACTGAGAGATGCAACACACTATTAATACAGTAAAAGATAAAGGTGGGGCTGTTCAAAATGGTCATATAGGCATATGTTGTTTAATGATGAGGATACATTCACGGAAATGTGTCATTAGATGATTATCATATAATGTATTATACTTAAACTAACCTGAATGGCGTAGCCTACTGTAATACATACTAGGCTATATGGTCCAGACTATATTATGTGTTTCTATCATATACGTGACCTGCTGTTGACCAAAATGCCATTATGTGCTGCATGACTATAAATAAATTCTAACACACACACAAATATATTTACTTGGGTATAAATGCATAACCTCATTTAGTTGTAGGCCTATCATTCTTAAGTTACCCAACTATGTCATTTATGAATTACAAAAGTATTTATATTCTTCCATATCCATTTCATGGTTCAATTTCCCAACAATTTTTATTATCAGAAAAAACATTAAACATCTGACTCCTCTAAACTAAAGAAGCTTTTTCCTTAAATCTCTCTAGAATAGCTAATTTAAATGAACACATGGGTGCTCTCATTATCCTCTTCTAAGAGTCAGGGCCTTTAAAAATCAATGGAAAATGACAATGTAGTTTTGTTTTGTTTTATAAATGGAAAGGATAAAATAGAAGACAGGGTATTTTAACAGTCTTCAGTAGTCATTGTTAAACTTGGCACTGGAGCAAGAGATGCTTAAATGAACTGCCTGGGAAAAACGCAGGTAAAGAAAACTCATCCTTGTGAAGTGGTAGCAAGAGCAGCTGAAACAAAAGATTAAAACCAATTATCAATCTTCTAAAGTCTTCCTATTCCTTTTAAGGAGAAATTCTTTTTACCTCTGAGGTACTACTTAGGAAAAAAGCCAGAGGTCAAATACAAGTATGGCTCACTGTTTCTGCTTCTAGTGGGTCACCCAATGAAAGAAAGGAAGGAAACAGACAAGAAAGGGAAGGGGAAGATGAAGGAAGAGGGGGAAAAAGGGAAGGGAGGGGAGATCTACACAGTTTGAAAGGAAGCCAGAAAGCTTCCATAAGTAAAACTGGCACCTACCATGGAAGTTAAATTTAGCACAGTGTGGTTCAGAGTCCATTTATAATGCAAAAGCTAGGTTAAACATAACATTGGTACTTTTAAACACCTTTTTTGAGAAATGGGAAGGAATTTTTCTATCACTGCTAATTTACTTACAAATTACATGCTTTTCCAAGTAAGTCTACCCTTCTAAATATAAGGTATGCTCAAAACATTCAACTAGCTATCTTTAATCATAAAATAAGACTTTCTGTCTAAATTTATATTGTTAAATTGCTTTATTATAATCAGTTCTCCTTCAAAGCCAAGAAAGAAAAAAATGTTTTCTACATACTGTGGTAAATTTAGGGAAAAAATTATTAATTTCAAACAAATTTAAAGCAAAGGAACCTACAATATGAAATCTTGTCATAACATTCAAATACTATGAATACTATTATTTTGCTACCTTATAAAATCAATTTTAACTATTTTAGCTGTGTACACAATTCACAATCTCCCTTCATTAGTTCAATCCATTTAACATATACCTTATTAAGCATTTACTATATTTCATTGTTCTAACATAGTGGGAAAACAGTACGTCCCAGACCCTCAGTTCAATGACCGTGCAATCTAGTAAAAGTGAATAACAACTGACAAACAAGAAGTCCTCATAATATTGATTAATTACTGGAATGTTTTTCATATATCTCTCCAGAAATTCTTTGATAGTCCTTTCACCATGAGAATTTAATTCCTCTCTTCTTCAGTGTGTGCTGGACTTAGAGACTCTCACTTTTGTGAAAGAAAAGCAGTCCAAAGAGGTCTGAAGAATATGCAGTCCATTCACATTTTAAAAGCCTCAGTAAAGCCTAAGTCTTGAGATTTTGTTTACACCTCATACCCATCAGGTTTACTGCCCTGGCACGTTTTAGTTTACAGTAAACAAACTATGATAATGCAAAAGGTTTATAGATTTCAATGTGATTCCTACCTTTTCTTCTTTCCAGTATTTTTTAGAGATGCAAAAAATAAGGTACAACCAACCAGTTGCCTATATTATTTTAAATGAACCAATGTGAATTCTTTTTTTTGTTGAGAGATTTTTTTTTTTTTTTTTTTTTTTTTTTTTTTGCCATAGGGTATGTTCGCTCACCGGAGAGACACAGAAAGACAGAGAGACAGAAAGTAGGAACTCACCCCCTGGGGGATGGCCACAGAGCAATCCCTTCTCCTCTAGGAGATTTTGGGCATGCACACACATATGCCCGGTGTGAGTTTCAAGTCACCGGGTCCAGGACTCAAATCACAATCAACTATGTGGTGGTCCAGCGACATAACCATTATGCATCTGCTGTTCCTCCAATGTAAATTCTTAGCCATTTATAACCTCTCCTCTTTTTTGTTTTTATAAACCAGATTTCCTGGTCACCATTTCAATGAGTTCACATCTAGGAAACCAGAAATCTGCTCATTCAGGCCATTCATCCCCATCCTAAACCCTAGTTCAAATGCACCACTTTCACTTCACACATTATGCATTATGCCTCAGCCTTCTTTTTAGCTGACACTTCTAACTGACAGAGGACAAGAAGAGACAGACTAACTTTTCAATGAAAAAAATAAACAAAAACAAACAAACAAACAAAAAAACTGGCAATCACTGCCTAAACCAAGTGACCAAGGTTAATATACATCAAGACACACGGAAATGATGTACCCCAGAAATGATGAGATGGGAAAGCACTTGTATTCCTCCCTAAAATCCATACCCTCTTGGAATCACAAGAAAACATCAGATAAACCCAAACTGACTGTACAAAATAACTGACAAGTACAAGAGCATTTCAAAAAGTTCCTGGAGGGACCAGCAGTTAGAGTAATGGCTATGTTGCTGGACTCCCATGTAGTCGACCGCGGTTCGAGTCCCAGACCCAGTGGGTTAAACTCACGCCGAGTGCGTGTGCATGCGTGCCCAAGATCCCGAGAGGAGAATGGAGGAGAAGGGATTGCGGCGTGGCCATCTCCCCTGGGGGGTGATTTCTCGCTTTCTGTCTGTCTCTTTCTGGTGAGCGCACGTACCCTATAGCAAAAACCTCTCCAAAAAAGAAAAAAAAGCTCCTGGAAAATAACATTAAGGTGTGAGTTTATTTTGGTGCAAAACTTTCTGAAATATCCTGGGGCCAGCAGGTGGTATGGTTGTTAAGGACACTGGACTCCCACATTGCCAACTGCGGTTTAAATCCCAGACCTGACAGTTTGCTTTCTCACTCCCCCCTCACCCCACTGTGTCCCTCTCTGCCTCTCTGGTCAAATTAAACTAACTAACTAATTAAATAAATAAAGTTAAGTAAAATAATTCTTTGGAAAAAAGTTTCTGAAATATATTACAGTAGACTGAAGAGATAGATGACTAAATCCAACATGGCATCTTGGATTGGATCCTGAAGCAGAAAAAGAACATAAGTAGAAACACTGCAGCTACCGAATAAAGCCTGTAGTTTAGTTAATGGTCCTGCACCAATTCTAATTCCTAATTTTCACAAATATACCAGGTTACCCAAAATATTAACACTAATGGAAGCTATATTGGGTTATACCAGAACTCTTGTCTTGAAACTTAAGCAAATCTAAAATTATGTTACAATAAAAAGTTTACATATACATAGTCTGACAAAAACCATCATGGGTTATCCCATGTATGCACACAGCATGTAGCCAGTGCCTGCTCAGAGATATGAGTGTGGGGTCTGAAATGTGAGGAGCTAATTAGCTGGGGCGGGAAGAGGGGTAAAAAACAGAATTTACCTTCCAGGAACAAGATAAGATTTGGGCGGGGGCTAACCTCATAATACAGCTGTTAGATGCTACACAGATGAAGTCAATTCCACACAGCTGACCAGAGTTCCAGTTCCGCTCTCAATTCTATCAGCTTGAAAACCACAGCACAGGCATGTATGCACAGGATCCTCACGAGATGGAGAAAGAACTGGAGGAAAACGGATTGCAATGCTAGGCCGAGATGGAGAATTGGAGGAAAACAAATCGCAATGCTAGGCCGAAATGGAGAATTGGAGGAAAACAAATTGCAATGCTAGGCCGAGATGGAGAACTGGAGGCTGTAGGCATCCTTTGTTCTTTTCTCCTTTCTCCTCCTCCCTTTCTCTTTCTCTCTTTCTCTCTCTCTCTCTCCAATGCACACAAATACATCCTTCTGGCATACTCACTGGCCAAAAACGACTGATTTTGGTTTGTGTGATAAAACAAGTGGCTCATGTAAACCCATGTCAAGAACAGTTTGTATTGGGAACCAGCAGTTAGCGTAATGGCTATGTCGCTGGACTCCCACGTAGTCGACCACGGTTCGAGTCCCGGGGACCCGGTGGCTTAAACTCACGCCGGGCGCGTGTGCGTGAGTTTAAGTGCCCAAGATCCCGAGAGGAGAATGGAGGAGAAGGGATTGCGTGCGGCGTGACCATCCCCCCTGGGGGGTGATTTCTCGCTTTCTGTCTCTATGTCTCTCTCTCTCTGTCTGTCGAGCGCACACGCCCTATAGCAAAAAACCTCTCCCAAAAAAAAAAAAAAAAAAAAAAGAACAGTTTGTATCATCTTGGTATGTAAATTCAAATTCCCTAAGGTGATTTCTAAGTTTTTTAAGTAGCCCTTTGTTATAGGTGCTTGAATTTAAAATGTCTGCACTATTGTTCCCCCACCTCACCAAGAATCAGTTTACTTAACATAATTAAAAATCAACCTTCTCACTGATACATTCATTATTCACATTAATTCTGAAGACTAGTTCGTATTACACATCATTTGTCAAGGGTTAATGGAATTAATGTCAAGAGACAAGGTCAGGGAAAAAAGCAGAACTACCTACACTTGTCTTAAAGATTCAGCTCAGGGACCAGCAGTTAGCACAATGTCTATGTCACTGGACTCCCACGTAGTCAACCGCGGTTCGAGTCCCGGATTTGGTGGCTTAAATTTATGCTGGGCACTGGGCACATGTGTGTGCGTGCCCAAGATCCCAAAAGGAGAATGGAGAAGGGATTGCGGTGTGGCCATCCCCCCTGAGGGGTGATTTCTCACTTTCTGTCTCTCTGTCTCTGTCTTCCTGGCTAGCACACGTGCCCTATAGCAAAATCCTCTCAAAAAATAAATAAATAAATAAAAAGATTCAGCTCAAATCACATGTAGATCAAATCAATCTAGACCTGAAGTGATTTTCTCTTCTAAAGTCATATCCTATACCAGTCATTTGGCCATAGTTATGTATTGCCTTGTGATAGGTTTGTCATATTATTTTAATTTTTCCTATTTAAATCTTTCCTTCACGACAGGCTGAAATAGCAGAAACCAAGTTTTTGCATACCCCTTGAAACTTACCTTACTAGTTTCTACCTTATACCATGCCTTGGACAGAGTTGGACATGGCAGGAATTCACTGGACAAAGAGGATGTTGGTTTCTTAGTTACGACTAATACACCACATAGTAAAAGAAGGCAACTAACATTAGGGAAAGACTGCTTGAGGAATATAAGGGAACTGTTTGTAGAATCTTTGCTACTTTTCAGTGTATCTAAATCATTCCAAATATTAACAACAACAACAACAAAGACTCCAGACATTAGTTTATGAAGGTTATTTAGTAGCCATGGAAAAACTCTTTCAGAGGAAATACCATTGCCAATAAATCCAATCACCAAGCTAAGTTTCCAGAAACATTTCAAGTGTCAAATGTGACACCAGGAAAAGCCCTCAGATTAAGAATTATGAAGAACAATTCAGCTAGATCACAACAGATAGGTTTAAATCTTTTAGCAGCCTCCTTCAGCTTACAGAGTAAAACAGGAATTCTTGTAAGGCTCTGAATGATATAATCCGTTTTTTACTTATCTCTAGATCAGCCTTCCAAGAGTTCCTGAACATTATCAAACTCACCCCTACCTCAGGGCCTTTGCACTTGGTTTTCCACTTCTCTGGTTCTGCACACAGCTAGTTCCTTATCTTTTAGTGGTCAGCAGAATACGCCTTCATTCAGGGACCTTCTGACCACCATGTTTAAGGTAGGGCATCACATATTGTTACTGGCAAGCTAAGTCCAGTTGCTGTTTCTTCGGTCAATGAAATGAGAAGTAGAGGCTGGAGAAGAGAGTTTATTTCTGCTACTAGGTTATAGGCAGATAGTTAACAAGCACCGCCAAACTGTCTCAAACAGCTCAGCATACTCAGCATTTATAAATACAAGATACAAGGACAGAAAAATCAGTCCTCACCACAACAAATCAAAGTCAAATGCTTTCCTTTGAGCAATTATCCTGATTCTCATTGCATTTCAAATACCCATCCCTGGTTTCTCATCTGACCATTCCTCAAACAGATCACTCTATGATCTGGTCGGATTGTTCTCATGAAAGGCCTTTTTAAATTTCAAAATGGCTGCAGTCCTGCTAAATCTCCTGCTGGCCTGTTTTACGCTGAGGCATCTGTTTATCTCTCCCACAGCACATAACACAATTTGTAATTAGTTCACTGGGTTAGCTATCTACAATCTCTCTCCCCAACTAGTTCATCATGTTGCCCCTCAATACCTAGCAGAGTTTCCTGAGATAGTTGACACCAAGTAAATAACTGTGAAATGAATTAAATGACACTAGCAAGGTATAAAACCCATCCTTGAAACAGGGCCGATCTAAGGAATCTCATCTCATGAATGGACTATTCTTTTGGAAGTGTGAAATAAATCTACTTCACTCATTTCTATTTTTGGATCTTACATCTGACCTTTGGAGCTCGATAATAAAGATTAATCCTCTCTCCAGATGATAGCCCTCAAAGTCCCCATCTGTATTGCCCTGACTATTCCACACAAGGTGTGTACTTTTTAAAATATGGTGGTGGTTAAGGTGCTGTATACCACATGGTCAACTCCACAGTTCAAGTTACTGACCCAGCAGCCTGAAAACTATGCTAGGCATGTGTGCATACATGTTCAAAATCCCAAGAGGAAAATGGAGAAGGGAGTGTCTCTGTCTCCAGTGAGCACACTCACCCTATAGCTTAAATAAACACACATGATCCAAACAGTTCTCCACAATTTCTGAATTGAAAAAAACTTAAATAGTAAAGCTAATATTGTTGTAAGTACAGGAATCTCTCTGCTGGTTATCAACAGCTTACATTTACTGTACCCATTTGCTCTGTAATACATACCATTATTGCAGAACAGGTGCTTTTTTACAAAGTATTCAAGAGGGAAGAATGACACGCAGGAATTTAATTCTTCTAGAATGTCAAATGTGAAAGTCGTTTGACAATATTTAGTCTGGCCCTCAAAACATGAGTGTGCCCTTTAACCAACCACTTGTCATTTCTTTCTCTCTTTCCCTAGATGTCACCTTTCGTCCTATTGCTACTGCCCATTTTTCATTCAATCCCTCATCGTTTTTTGGTCTCTTGTCCCAAAACAATGGTTTTATACCATCACACTTCTGGAGAACCCAGATTGAATGACTTGTATCTACTTTAAGTCTGAAGTGTTCATCTTCCACAATCTGACCCTAGCTACAATACTACTGATACTATAGTCATGCATCACTTGATGACAGAGACACATTCTGAGAAATGCTGTCATAAGCTGATTTTGTCTTTGTGCTAACATCATAGAGCATACTTAAATAAACCTTCCTGGTATAGCCTACTACATATGTAGGCTATATGATATAACCTTATGGGACCACTGTCATATATAAGGCTTGTTTTTGACTAAACTGTGTTATACAGCACATAACTTTATTTCACACCATACCCAAATTTAGTTTCTACTCTGACAGATTTTCTCATTTTTCTATTTTCATATTACATGTTTACTCCTAAATCTATGCCTCTTATATGAGCTTTGTCTTTCCTGAATCAATGAGTAACAAATATCTGCCTTCAAAACACAAATATGTTACAAGCTTTTGGTAAGCAATCTTTTGGATGATGAATCTTTTCCTATGGGTAATACTTCTCTCCTTCGTCTTCTCAGGGAAAACAAAATGGTTGTTGATATATCACTTCCATATATTTAACAGCCGGGGCAAATCAAGAGAAGACTGTTACGTTCTTTTTTTTTTTAAAGTATGATTTATTTCATCTTATTTCTTCTTCTTCTATTTGAACAGAGAGAGAGAGAGAGAGAGCACGCAAGAGAGAGCCCCCCCCCAAGTCTGGGACTTGAACCACAGTCAACCATGTGGGCATCCAGCATCTTAACCACTCCACCTACAGGCCCCAACCATTACATTCTTAAGCAACTGTAACCAAGATATAGCAACTCTAAGCCAAATTACAATTGTAACAGAGTACTCAAAAATCAAAACAGCAAAAATTTATGGGCACAAAAATAAATCAACAATTATTTTACAGGTAAATTTTCAAAATGGCACTTAATGATTATTATTGCTATTGTACTAGGGACAGCAGTATCTTAAATTATTAAATTTTCCTGTCCTCCCTTTATAGTCAAAAGAAATATTCTTTTTCCAGGCCAAAATATTCACTTAAGAACATAACAAAGATACCATTAAATATCTGTGGACTTTCCACAGTTAAAGAAAATTAGTGAAAGTCTGTCTGTTGATTTTGATAACTAAAAGCTTCATTCATCTATATTAGGCTAAGTTTAAAGATTTCAAGTTCAAAGGCAAAGTGAAACAAATTAAGTTCTGTGATTAGTATAATTCATTCATTATGGCTGAAGTAGTTAAAAATCTTTCCATAAATTCTCAAAGATGTTCATCAAAACCACCTAACACCAGCTAAAGGTAAACTGATACCCGTAGCTTAAAACATGAAAAATATATTTTAAATGCATATATGTATATCAAACAGTAATTGAATTATACTAAACATCCTTAAAGTACTCTAGTCCCATATGATAAACAAAAGTGTAATTTTGATCCAAGCAAAAACTAAAGAAAAGCAAGGATAGATGAATTTGATATTCAACTGCTGTACTTTCAAGCCTTTAATTTTACGTGTAACAGGTTTTCTTGTTCTAAAGTTCACCTAACTGTCAAACTTGCACCTCCTTAGATTTTCAGTTTGGCCAAAGACTTTCTTTTAAAAAAAAAAAAATCTCTGCAATGAAAACCATTATGGTCTAAATCACAAAGATGACAAGAAACCTTAGCAATTTAAATAGACAAGCCTTGAAATAATATTGTGATCAAAGTATCAAGCAGCCTAATAAAACCCAGGTGGGCTCAGACTTATCATATATGGTACTCATTACCACAATTGCACTATTTAATCTACTTCCTGGTGTCAACAAAAACTTTCTGTTATTAATTCCCTCCAGTTATGGATCCGCTTAAGTTACTGTGTTTTCTGATAAGACAACTCTTTGTCCAAAAAATGAAAAAGCAGCAGCGGGTCTCATTTTAAATGTTTTAAAACTGGAGTCACGGTTGGTGAAACCACAGAAACCACGGTGGCTTTGTATTATTTGCCATCGATTGAGGAATATGGTTATGCTGATTCCTAAGAAGGTGCCAGATGACTCACAGTTAACAGGTTTTCAACTATCGGCATGCACGCAAAAAGAACGGTTTTTACCAATGTTTATAAGATTCATGTAAGAGATGGTATCCACCAACAAAGTACACAGGTTAGATTCTGCCAGTCAGTTCCTCTGACCCCGACACAACTTCATTACTCACATGGCTCCCTACTGGTTACAGCTTACAAGATTTTGAAGCAATTTCTCCATCTATAGGTCTTACGGTCCTTTAAAAAGATACTTAAATGTTTCTGAGGAAGCTTGTTTCACAACATAATTCTTTTCCAAGAAGACTGCATTTAAACAAAGTAAAAATGCTATAGGATTATTAAATCCACCTCCACGGTTATGCCAGATATTGAAGCAGCAAAAATATTGTATCAAAAAATAAAGAGAAAAACTAGAAAGGGTAGCATAGTCATGCTCACTGTCATGGCCTTACTGGTTAAGTACTGGGTGAGAGCTGTTCATGTTGCAAACCTCCGTTTTACAGACAGCTAGTTGTACTGGTTACAAAGGAAAGTCACTAACTGCTCGGCGCTTCGTGAGTGGCACCCAGTGTTCACACACATTCCTTACAGCTAAATGATCCATTTCCTTTCCGTGCACTCCTCTCTTTCATTCTGTTTGCGCAGATGGTACAAGAGCAGATTAGAAGCACTGCATAACATACCACTTAACCATACTGTGTACTCAGTTAAGAAGGAAATTCATATGACAGGCTTTATCAGTATTGTCTGGTTAAGGCATCTGCAAAGCAATATATTCCAGAAAGTCTTCCTGTGTCATCAGTCAGGCACTGACTTCCTGGTCAAATTAAGCCATCTATTCAAACTATTATTTGTAATTGCATTCCACAGCATTTAATAAAAATGTATTATTCCTCCCCTACTGTACCCAGCTCAAGCTATACTTCTAATTAGTTTCTCCATTTCATGTAGTAAAACTCTAGAGCCTGTGCTAACTCTCAGCAGAGAGTACGTGAGCTGTATGTATACACTCAACCACCACTTATTTCTGCTGACCTGAAAGTTAGTTGCCTTTAATACCTGAACACACACACACCATCTCAGGAATCTTTCTGATAATAACCCCAAGTAGCTTTTCAAGTAAACACATCATGCCTGTAAGTCATGACTGCAGGTATCTGCATCGCTCACTCATCCTGATTCTGACAGTATACTGGAATTACAGCGGCCCTCTTAAATTGTGATGGATTACACATTAGACGGGCAGGGTGGGTGTTTCAAGTTCGGGATGTGCCACGAATTTATTTATTTTTTTAAATTTGCTATGGGGTGTATAAAATTCACTGAAAAGAGACAAAAATCATCTCACAGGATAGATGGCAACATCACAATCCTTCCCTTCCATTTTCCTCATGGGATTTTGGCCACGCATGTGCGCCCAGTGTGTTTTTCAAGTCACCAAGTTCACAACTCAAACCACGCAGTTGGCCACATGAAATCCAGCCATTTTAACCTCCACGCCACCTGATGGTCTCCCATCTGCTAAAGCATTTACAAAAGTTCCTGTTGTGATCCACTTTGCAAATGTGAAAACAGAGGGTAGAGAGACCCACTATTACACTTAGTAGTGAAGACAGAACTTCAGTGAGAACCCAGATTTCCTTCCTACTATGCCTCTCAAAAAGTTTGCAAGAGCTTTATAGGAATAACTAAGAACTGTCTAAACTAAAAGATACAAGGGTCTACGTATATACTTGCTCCCATAGCTAGGTACTAGTGCATGTGTGTATTACACTTTTCTTAAACTCAAGCTCTGAGTAAGATGAGGACACTATTTGCAAAGAAATACTAATCTGAACTCTGACAAAACATCAGTATTGCACTGTAAGTCACACCAAATTTTTTTAAGAGAGATTTTTGGTATACGGTATGTGAGCTCACTGGAGAGACAGAGAGACAGAAAGTAAGAAATCACCACCCGCCCCCAGAGGGGGATGGCCTGCCTCAATCCCTTCTCCATTCTCCTCTCAGGATCTTGGGTACACAACCACACGTGCCCGTCGTGAGTTTTAAGTCATTGGGTCTGGGACTTGAACCACAGTCGACTCCGTGGGAGTCCAGTGACACAACCATTACTCCATTGCTGGATCCCCACACCAAATATTTTTTTAAAGGAGCAGAGAGAAATACCCTCGATATGGCTTGCAATGTCTACATCATCCTATTCCTCACTTTTTCACCAGATAAAATGGCAAAAACCATCAAAGTATGATATCACCACTCTTCACACAAAGGGACTTCAAAAAGTTTGTGGAAAATGGAATTTAAGTACAATTTTATTTGGTACACATTTGAAGCCATACATAGTTTTTTCATAATACATATTTTCCATGAAATTTTTGAAGATCCCCTTGTAAAATGCCTCACTTTCTTCTATTATTGAATCTTTTTTTCCCTCTTTTTTTGGAGAAGTTTTCACTATATGGCAAGTGCACTCACCAGAAAGACAGAGAGAGATTGAGAGACAGAAAGCAAGAAATCACCCCCCATAGGGGATGGCCATGCCGCAATCCCTTTTCCTCCATTCTCCTCTCAGGATCTTGGGCACGCACGCACACGCGCCCGGCGTGAGTTTAAGCCACCGGGTCTAGGACTTGAATCGCGGTCAACTACATGGGAGTCCAGCGACACAGCATTACGCTAACTGCTGGTTCCTCTATTATTGAATCTTTTTAATGTTTTGTTTAATCTATGCTTCCAGGGTGTAGGTGAGATCAGGAGGTACAGAAATTTTAAAAATTAAGAAGAAATCACTTAAAGTACTGGGTGTTGCTACTAAATGAAGGTGAATGCAAAATAAAATACTTCTGATATAACAATGAAAAACAAATAATAAATTTATAAATTTTCAAGAACAAAATTATTTTGTAAAAAATACCCACTTATAAATGTATAAATCCGAGATCTGAAGTTACTCCTCAGTTACTAAAAACAGACTATAGAACTATTCAACTGCACAGTTATGTTAAGTGTTCACTTTGTAACAACCTGATTCAGTAACACACTGCACTAACCAGTCTCCCCATATTTCAAGTATTCAAGTTAAACACATCTCAGAATACTTCAAATTAACCCACAGCATAAATGTAGGTAAGCAAAGGCCAGTGAAAGTGCCTGCCACATAGTTCCCACCAAAATATTGGTTTGATTAATGAACAACAAAAGAATAAGAGGATAAAAGCAAAGGAGAAATTAAAGCCAGAGATGAGCCTCAATGGTTGCTGGTTATAAGGTTAGCAGTCTGCACTAAAATGTGTCTCTGCAGGGTCATCACCTATACAAGTCTATAAAACAGAAACAAGATGGATGTATTTCTACAAAAGTCAGTGAAATAATTTCCTGATCCTCTGATTAATCAAGTAGGGAAGAGGGACTATGTACATTAAAAGATGATGTCTGGGGGACCAGCAGGTGGCATGGTGGTTAAAGTGCTAGACACTCCCACATGGCTGACCACAGTTCAAGTCCTGGACCTGGTGGCTTGCTTTCTCACTTTCTCTCTCTCTCTCTCTCTCTCTCTCTCTCTCTCTCTCTCTCTCTCTCTCTCTCTATGGTCAAATTAAAATGAATGAATGAATAAATAAATAAAATTAAATAAATAATTCTTAAAAAAAAAAATCATGTCTGGTGGCCAGCAGGTGGCTTGGTAGTTAAGGTGCTAGACTCCCACATGGCCAACTGCAGTTCAAATCCCAGACCTGGTGACTTGGGAAAAAGGGGGAGAAAAAAAAAAAAAAAAATATATATATATATGTATGTATGTATGTATCTATCTATCTCACACCATAATCCCAGGAGGATTATGGAGTAGACGGATGGCAGCATGGCCATCCCCCTAGGGGGGCACTTCTCACTTTCTCTCTCACTGTCTCTGTCTCTCTCCATTGAGCACACATGCCCTATGGCAAAGCCTTTAAAAAAAAAAAAAGATGATGTCTGTAGGTTAGATATTACAGGGAAAAAAGGGATGAATGTATAGCTGAGGTAAAGGAGAGATCTATAAACCTACACTACTATTTAAGTCAAAATAAATACTATTTCTTCTCTTCTCTTTACAATTCTTCATTTTCTAATGCCAGACAGCACACAGACTGGCTCTCTGGCATTAAAAAATAATGAGAGATTATTTTACAGAGAGAGAATGAGGCAGAAAGCAACCCTCATGCAGCAATCCTATTCTCCTCCACTTTCCATCACCTCAAGATTTTGGGCATGCACCAGGGCCACAACTGAGGTAGAACTCAAACCATAGTCAGCCACGTGGAATCTGATTCTCTATGTATAGGCTTAAATTGTGCTATGGGCCCAGCCCTTGTTTTCAACTATATCAGAATGCATCTAAAACCATGAGAAGTTATCTCAAACACAAAAGAAGTTTTAAGGGCTATGAAAATCCCTCCTAGAGAGAAATGAATATAGAACAGAATATCACTGGCATGAATATGCTTCCATAACTCTTTTTATATAAATGGCAGTTTGGGGGACTAGCAGAACATGTAATGGTTACTTTCTGGACTCCCACATAGTCGACCATGGTTCGAGTCCTGGACCCGGTGACTTAAAACACACCAGGCATGCCCCAAGATCCCAAAAGGAGAATGGAGGAGAAGGGATTTCAGTGTGGCCATTCCCCCATGGGGGGGGGGGGGGTGATTTCTCGCTTTCTGTCTCTATCTCTTTCTCTGTCTCTCACGTGAGTACACACACCCTATAGCAAAAGTCTCTCTTAAAAAAAAAAAAAGGAAGAAAGAAAAATGGCCGTTTGGAAAACAGTATTAGCACTAAAACAAAACATTAAGTCTAATTATAATTAATCTATCAATCTATATGTTAGCAGATTATATAATACATTTAATTGGGGGAATGAAACTGGGCAGCACTTCTAGACAAGAAGCAAAGGTGAACTTGTTGATTAGGACAATTTTTAGGGGAAAAAAAGAAACAGCAAAGATCTTTGGTTACATAGTACGATCATGGCTTTTTGACACCTTAATTAATGCTAAAACAGTTCATTTTTAAAGCTATTACCTTGATGTTCAGTAATAAATTTAAATATCTTTACCTAATGTTGTTGTGGGTCAGAAGTAAGACAGTTTTTATTTAATTAAAATTTAAACCGCTGGGAACAGTAATTTAAGGATTACTTTTTTAGACTTGGGAAACTTAGGAATTTTAAATACTATTTAAGTACTGTATCCACCTGTAATTTTCAAATCTTACAGTATTACTTTAAGTCTGCACAAAATTTGAACAGGTTTTACTTGGCTTCTTTCCAAACCATAGCACTTATACTTTGGGGACCAAGGGAGAGTACAGTGTAAAGCGCTTTAATTTCTTTAAGCAGAGAAATCTTTTACCTCGACCACATTTTCAATACTATATCCTTCCATGCACAAGTGCTTCTCAGCTCATTAAAAAAAAAAAAAAAAAAAAAAAAAAAAATTAAAGCTTGAAGCAACTGCAGAAAAAGATTTTAAAATGAAGCTAGACTTTGTTCCTAATATATAAAATCCTGAAACACCCAAACTGAAAGAATAAAAAAGGCATGAAACTATTAGGATTGATGCTTAACATTTGGATTTTACTTCTTTTTTTTTTTTTTTTTTTTTTTTCTTTTTTTTGGAGAGGTTTTTGCTATAGGGCGCGTGCGCTCGCCAGACAGACAGACAGAGACAGAGAGATAGAAAGCAGGAAATCACCCCCCAGGGGGGATGGCCACGCCGCAATCCCTTCTCCTCCATTCTCCTCTCGGGATCTTGGGCACGCACACACACGCGCCCGGCGTGAGTTTAAGCCGCCGGGTCCGGGACTCAAACCACGGTCGACTACGTGGGAGTCCAGCGACATAGCCATTACGCTAACTGCTGGTCCCTGGATTTTACTTCTCATACTTTATCTTAATAAGCTGAAACTAAACATATAAAGCAACTTTAAGCTTTCAAGGTAAAAATTTCAGCTCACAAACCTTGGGTTTTCTGTGTGTTCAAAATAATTTAAGTGAGTAATAACCCAAAATTCATTGCTCTGAACATTTAGCAGTAAATCACTAAAAGGGTTTAACATTTTCATACTACTACCATGAGTAAGAACAAAAAGATGAGCATCCAGGGAATTATTATGTATCATAATACAATTTACAGATTCTCTCTAGTTATCTGCTTATACAATGTTTCTAAAATGAAGTATTTATTAGCTATTTTAAATACATACCTAACTGTGGTATGGGCCCCGACTTTTTGTAAGCATGACACTAACATTATAGTCGGGAGTCTTTTCATTTATCAAAGGAACACAGATACCAATAACAACTTTTTTACCTAGATACTAAAGCAACAGCAATATATGAAATGATTGTCAAGTAATATAATTATCTCTGACAGAAAAGATGCCATATCAAATACAAGTTAATTTGTTCTTTATTTCTAGAGATGCTTACATTACTTACTAGGGTCTAGTAATACGAATAACTGGAACAAGCTCATAAGACATAACTTCCTTGACAATTACTTAAAATTGCAACTGATACAAACAAAAAGTCACCTCTCTTGTGAAATACCCCAAAAGGATTTTGTAGCAGACATCTGAGTACTCCCATCATTTTCTTCCTACCTCACACTAGGCTTCTATCAATTCTGTTACATAATTTTTTATTTATACATTTGTCTCTCCCATTTAAAAGTCATACATAGTAACTAGGATTTGATATTTTTGTATCTTTGCACCACCTCCTTAACATAATTTACTAGCTAAATGCTGAAATAAATTACCGTGGACTAACTGTTTTTTTCTGAGATGTTCAAAACATTTTATCATCCCTATACCTAATGATGTAAGGTCACTAAGTAAACATGCTATTTCTCCAACAAATTTCAAAACACATTCTAAAATTATCTGTATTTCTAATATTTCAATAAAGAAAAGCTCTTTTTTAAAAAAGGCACCAAAAGAAAAATTATAAAATAAATCTGTTTAATGGGCTACTATGATTACTGTCAGTTCATACAAATGGGGGATAAGACAAGTGAATTGCATGTCTTTTCACAAAATGTCCCTATCTGCCTAAAAACTATGAAAAGTTTTCTATGGCCTGATTCAAGTCTTCCCTGAACTAACACAAAAGCACTATAAAGCCAAAATGGTCATCACTGGCTTAGTTTCAAACACTTTTAACCGGGCTGTATATAAACACATATAACCGGGTTATATAGGTAAACAGAATAAAGGGGATATAGTAAGACTTGAAGAAGCAAGTAATTAGACAGAACTTTCCTTCCTCTCTTCCTTCCTCCCTCCCCTCTAGCTTCCTTCTAATTTGCCATAAGGTGCACACTTGCAAAAGGAGAGGGGGGAAGAGAGAAAGCACCTCTCAGAGAGGATGGCCATGCCACAGTCTTTACTCCTCCATTTTCCTCTGAAAACTTTTTGGGCATGCGAGCACACATGCCCGATGTGTTTTCAAGCCTCTGGGTACTGGACTTGAACCACACAGTCAGTCATGTGAGATCCAGCCACCTTGACAACCAAGCCATCGGATGGTGCCAGATTTTCTCCAATATAGCACATGGCTTACTCGCATAGGGAGTATTACAAATAATATGATTATACAAATTTACACTCACCAAACTAGGGTGTGTGTGTATGTATGTATATATATATATAACAATGCTGTAAAAACTTACTCTGAATACATCTTATTTTAATTGCATTTTTGCTAATTCATATTTTAGCCCTCAGAAAGTCTGTTTAAAATTCTACAGCACTGCTTTTCTTTTGAAAATGTAGTGATAACAAAATAATTGTGTAGAAAACCTATAGTAGCATTTCTTACTCTAACACCAAACTTGAATAATAAAAAAAGAAAATGTTCACTTCTCTTGCTAAAAACAAACCAAAAAAGGCTTTAGCTGTGTGTGTGAATGTGTATCACTTCAATGTGTATCACTTAGTAATGTTACATGCTGTCCACATTAATACTGTCTGAGTAAGCCAGGCCTCGTTTCATTTTCCCTAAGCGCAGTTTAGTAGTATACAATACAGTCCTCATGTTTCGTTTTGAAGGAAATCTATTTGCAAGGCCAAGGATCATCTTTAGTGACTAATTTAAAGTGAGCAAAATAAAAATCTGTCCACTCCAAATATAAAAATGATAAATTTGACTCTGACGCAGAATAAAACAAGCTTTTTCTATCACCTGTAATATCAAATTGATTTAGTCTGCTGAAAAACAAGACAGTGAGTTATTGAATCTGTGTTTAATTCAGTGCACTTTATAACATATTTAAGGAATTCAGTTCTATAAAACAGTATCTGAATCTTATCAGATGAAAATATTTTTCCCTTTTAGCAAGCCTTGGGTTGCACATCAGAGAAAACAAATTAGTCTCCAGTTCTCCTAAGCTTGATAATAGTGCCCCCTAATGGGAATTTTAATATGAGTTTTCTACTCTTTTTTTTTTAAGCATATACTTATTCTCTAAAATGAGTAAGTTATTTTACTTTCAACTAAAAAGAAAATTCTGCAATATAAAAGTTTATTAAGATTGAAAGTACTCAAAACTGAGTTTCCACAGGCACAAAAACAAGCTGTGAATAAACAGAGGCAAACAATAGAAAATTCATGCTATAAATTTCTAGATTTTTAATGATCCTATGATAACTTAACCCAAGGTAGGATTAGACAAAAAGTTAATCTGACAAGGGAATTACTCTTCTAACTATGTTGCTAGTACTCGGCACGTGAGCAATTAATATGCACTAAATAAGATACCAGAGTCAGTGGTACACAGCTCCAGAGTACTGGGCTGACATTTCTACCCGAGTTTTCTGGTCTGATACCAACATCCTTCTACAATGCCTAGTCGACAAGTCTGTCACCCTCAATTTAACACCTTTTCCCCCTATTGCGGACACCCAGTTTCTCTACACATCAGTAACTCCGTATGTAGCTTTTTAAAAAAGAAGTATGTACTAATATTAAAGTAAAAACTACACATCCTGATACTTTCTTTCCAGGTGTGCCGATGACACAAACACCCTATAATGTCAATATTTTCATTTTAGTTCTCACAATACATTCAAGATTCAGTTGGTATTAAAGGCAACTTCAAGAAGAAATAAACAATGAACACAAAAAGCATAAACTTATTATGGAAGGAGAGAAGTTACCTCCTTATTCACTAGAACAATAAGAAGTAAAAAAGGTACATATAAATCAGGAGTGGTCAGGACTAGCCCCCTGACACAGCAGGAAAGCCCTGTGCACAGGGAGAAAGATCACACCTCAGTGGGGAGTGCTTTCTCCCTTTGTCTCTCTGCCTCTCCCCCAGCCCCCATCTCCATGGAAAACATACATGACCCATGGCAATTAAAAATAAAGAATAAAATACATAGAAATGGGTCAGCTCCACAGTTGGAAGTTAAAGTATTGAATCCCACATGGCCAACCATGTGGATCAAGTACCAAACTTGAGAGCTTGAGAAATACGCTGGGCACATGTGTGTGCAAATTCCCCAAAAGAAGGAGAGACAGAAGAGAAGGGATTGAAGCATGTCCTTTACCTATAAGAGGTGCTTTCTTTTCTCTCTCTCTCTCTCTCTCTCTCTCTCTGTCTCTCTCTCTCTGGCAAGCACAGCATTTTCTAGCCAAAAAATTTTAAAAATAGAAGTAAAAACAAAAACTCAGGAGTAACTTAACCAAGGAAGCATAAAACCTGTAAACTTAAAACTACAAAACATTGCTGAAAGAAATTTAAAAGACTCTGAGACCAGCAGATGGAGTCGCAGTTCATCACAAGACTCCCACATGGCTGACTACGGTTCAAGTCCCGGACCTGGTGGCTTGAAACTCATGCCAGACACATGTGCGTGCATACCAAAGATCCCAGGAGGAAAATGGAGGAGAAGGGACTGTGGTGTGGCCATCCCCCCCGGGGGGTGATTTCTGGCATGGCAGTTAGAATGGCTAGATCCCATAGGGCCAACTGTGTGGTTTGAGCCCCAGACCTGGCAGCTTAAGAAACATGCTGGACACATGTAATTTGTGCCCAACATTCAGAGAAGAGAACAAAGTAGAGGTTGTGGCATAGCCATCTCCGCAAAAGATGATTTCTTACTTTTCCTCTTTTCGCCTATCTCTGCCTCTCTCCAGTGTACACGCTCAATAGCAAATTAACAGCGAGCAAAAACAACAAAAAATTTTGCACAGCAAAAGAAATAATCCACTGAATGAAAAGATAACTAACAGAATGGGAGAAAATGTAGTATTCAAACCAATCTGACAAGCTATTAATATCCAGGATATATAAAGAACACCTTCAACTCACCAACAGAACACTATCTAATTTTAAAATGGGATAGATAACTTAAGTGGACATTTCTCAAAAAAAGATATATAAATCACCAACCACATGAAAAATCACCAATCATATGAAAATATGTGCAACATTAGTAAACATCTGGAAAGGAAAAATCAAAACTATGATAAAATATGTCTTCACATTCATTACAATGGCCACTATTAAAAACACAGACAGTATTGAGGAAGATATTGAGAAATTAGAATTCTCATGTATTTGGCAGAAATGCAAAATGGTGTAGCTGCTATAAAAAATGATATAGAGGTTCCTCAAAAAATTAAAACTAGAATTACCATATGATCCAGAAGAATTGAAAACAGAATCTCCAAGAAATATTTGCATACCCATGTTTAATGCAACACTATTCACAGCAGCTAAGAGGTAATAGAAGCAACCTAAATGTCAGTATCTCTGCTTTGTAAGATGAAAATCTAAAAATCTATTAAACAACATATACATATAGTGAACAGTACTATAATGTACCCTTAAAAATGGTTAAAATAGTAAACTTTGTCAGGTGCTTTTTTACCATATAAAGAGTTACACAGAAAAAGAATTCCTGGAAGTTCAAACAACTGAGAAATTATTTTCAACTAGATTTTAAAAAATCTTTAGGATGCTGATTTTGACCTGTGAGCTTTAAACTACTATACATAGGCCATTGATAACACAGCAATTACTCTGGAGTACAAAAAATAAAATGCTTCTGAAATGCCTATGGAGTATTTTCTTTCTGAAGCGGAGAGCTGACCTCATCTTTTCTTAAACATTGGTTAAGTCCAAATAAGATAAAAGAAAATGGATGCTGGACACACAATGATGATAAATGTCCTTCATAACTTATTTTGTAAGCTGATTTCATACTGGGAAAATCAACAGCATCACATCTCCTACCAAATTACTGCAAGTCAGAATCACAAATTCCAAACATACAAAAGGTCAAACTCATGAATTTTACATTAATCCTCACTTCCTAGAATTTGTGTAATTTTTCCAAGAAATTCAGAAATCAAGTAAAGCAGGCTAGTCTGTCTGACAGACTCCCAATACCACATTATCAAAGATTATGGTAAGAACTGTATTAACATCCACTGTATGCCTTGTGAAGACAATTGAGATGGATGCCCTTACCTTCATCAAAGTCAGCATCATCCTCTGTGTGCTGGGGGAATGGAAAGCAGTTGGTAATTTCAAGTCGATCTTCTACAACCAGACCCAAAAGTACCCCTTGAACAACTTCAGTTCCTTGTCCTTCTTCTTGATAATGCTTGATTATCTTTAATACCACCTAAAAGAAAATACAGAAGGAAGCTTAAAAACTATCTTAGTTTATATTTTATTTCTAAGACGAAAACAAATAAACCATATTAGATTTATAAAATGACAAAATTACACAATTAAAGTCTTACAAACCATCTCCTTCACTGTAACATAACAGAGAGCTCATATAATCTATGTGTATCTGAAATGCCCAGATTTTAATGCATGTCAAAAATGACCATGTAAGGAACCAGCAGTTAGCATAATGGCTATGTTGCTGGACTCCCACGTAGTCGACCACGGTTCGCATCCCGAACCCAGTGGCTTAAAACTCACGCCGACACGTGTGCATGCGTGCCCAAGATCCCGAGAGGAGAAGGGATTGCAGCATGACCATCCCCCCTGGGGGGTGATTTCTCGCTTTCTGTCTCTATGTCTCTCTCTGTCTGTCTGGCGAGCGCACGCGTCCTTATAGTGAAAATCTCTCCAAAAAAAAAAAAAAAAAAAAAAAAAGTCCATGTACAACTCATGTCCCTTAGGTTAAGGCTCCCTAAAGTTGTGCCATAAAAAAAATTGCCCTCAGCCATATCAGAAAATCCTCCCCACTCTCACAACCTGAGGCTATTACTGAGGAAGTGATCCTGTAAGATAACTTTCTGACAGATGATAAAACCATCAATAAGGCACAGAGATAAAGATCTCAATTATTTGGAGATGAGAAACCCTCTTATCTACCTTTCTAAACAGATCACCTCATAAGTAAGAGGATGCAACGATGGGAACATGTACCCAACAAGAATCTGGTTGGTAACAAAGGACATAATTTATAAAAAGGAATTCCTTCATAGCATTACTGATACTATTAAAAATAAGATTAAGCATAGCATGCCCTTTGCATTCTGCCATGTAATAAGTGCTCAACAAATTATCAATACTGACTTGTCAAAAGCAAGCAGCAGAAGTATTTAATTCCTATTCAACAAAGCTCTTTGCTAAGAACGATTTTTTTTTTCTTCTAACCAACTGAGTTTTATTTGTTGTATAAACCACCTAATATCTTTCAGGTAAAAAAATACTAAATTTAAATAAAGATATTACAAAACGAATTAGAGCCCAATAAAAATTAGCTTTGGGGAGGGAACATAATTCTATTCAATTAAGGCAAACATTTTTATAGACCACGGATTAGTTTATTTTTAACACCCATCATGCCATGAATTCATAGGGAATAGGTTCTAGTAGCTCAGGTTCCTTTCCACTGGTTCTCACAAAGCGTGCTTTTCTGGGTGGAGCAGGCTGATGCTTTAGTTGAACCCAGGTACCTTTCTCTTTGGCTTTTTTCTTTTTCTGATCATTTTCCTTCACACGTTTTAGGAAGCTATCTCTGCTCTTAGAATGCTTAATATGCTCAATATGCACATTAATTCTCTTGGCAAGAATCTTGCCCTTAATTTGTTTGTTCACAACAATGCCAACAGCATGCTGGGTAATACTGTAGACTCTTCTAGTTTTGCCATAGTAACATGTGTGGGGCATTCCTTTTTGAACAGTACCCATTCCCTTGATGTCTACAATATCACCTTTCTTGTAGATTCGCATATATGTTGTCAAAGGAACCACAATGCATGTTTTCTAAAAGGCCTAGAGAACATATACCGGGCGCCTCTCCTATTTCCCTTTGCGTTCATCATTTTGGTTAATTACTGGAAGATGGTGGTTCCGGCCAAAAGGCAAGAACAATTACTGTTACACTTAAAAATGGTACAAATATGGACAACTAAGAAGGAAAAAAAAAAGCTGATTAAAAGTTATGACAAACACATTTCCCAATTCATTTAGGTTATGTAGGTCCATAAAGACTTAACCATATCAACAATAATGATAAACCCTTGCTGAAATCAAGGTAAATGAAAGATGCTGGAAAGTGTACGAGTTTAATGTAGATTTTCAGCCAAATTCTACACTTGATTCCTAAATAGCTAGTTCCTAAATGTGGAAACAGAAATACTACTAAGACCCAGCATAGTTTCACAAACAAACCACATCAAAATAATCTTTCCTTTTTTTTTTTTTTGGAAAAGCACTTGTTAGCATTTAATGAACTCTTTCCATGTGGCTTCGGGCCACCAATACACAAGACACAAGCACTCCCCACATCCTTAATCTTCTCAGCTCTCGTGCTGAAGAATCTGGCCTTCATGGCAATAGGCTGCTTAGGGAGCTTTCCCTTCCCCAGAACCTGTAGTAGCCCGATCACACTACATCAATGATGGGGGTTACTCCAGTCTTGTTTTTGGCAGCATTTACCCTTGTCTGCTCACTGACCAAGGTCCACAATTCATCAAGGTTGACAGTTGGGCAGAAGCTCTAGTTTCTCTTTAAGTGGTAATGCCTCATACCAACTTTTCCAAAGTAACCTGGGTGATATTTGTCAAAGTCAGTCCTGTGGTGATGCATGCCACCAGCATTACCCCGGCCTCTGGGATGCTTCCGGTGCTTGCCAATGTGGCTCTGGCTGTGGCTCACATGGCCTTGAAGTTTCTAGGTCTTCCTCAGTCTGGATGGCATGTCGGCGACTAAGTCAAAATAGGAAGGCCTCCGTGAAGTCTCACAAGGTATCCAACCTTATTTCTTTTATTAAGAAAACAAGAACGAGAACCAGCCTTTTGCCTGGTGTTTACATGAGTTGGATCCACATGGCCCACTGTGCTGTTAAAGTTCTGGATCTGGTGGCTTAAAAAACACACAGGGCATTTGTATATGCATGTCCAAAATTCCAAAAAGGAGGGAAAAATAGAAAAGGGACTATGGTATGACCATTCCTCTCATGGGGGATGCTTTTTCTTTTTCTCTCTGTCTCTCTGTCTCTCTGAGGTGAATGCACATGCCCTCTGGGGAGAAAAAAAGTATTAATATATTTTTAAATGATCACAGTTCAAAGTATTTTACACTGGAAAAAAAAAAGCCTTAACGCTAACAAGAATGAATTCTAAAAGGATTAATGTAACCAAGCCAGTGTAACCAAACAGCACATCAGGCTTGATACTTCTGCCCAAAAGCCAAGGCAACTTTATAGAGAATCAATAGAAGGACAATTCTCCAAGTAAGAAAAAAGATTATCTCACTTTTCTCAATATCATTGAATAATTATACTCAGTTCTTTGCAAAGACCAAAGAGAAAATTTACTGATAACAGTACCCAACTGAGAGATAGAAGAAAAACACAGAGGTTTATCTATCTGATAACAACAGTCAACATGAGTAAGTACACACAGAAAAAGGTAATTATGAGGGAAAGCTTAAAACCCTATGATGAGGTTCAATGAATTCAAATCTCCTGCCAGACAAAAGACATTCACAAAGAGTACTTTCCAAATAGTGACAGGTTATGAGGTAATAAAGGCTTAGCCTTACTACGCTACGCCTTCCAGAACTTTTTCACATTCTGGATCTAAATATCTAACCTACCGATTTGCCCTGAACAGTAAGTCCTGTTCTCTGAATAGATCAGTTGTGTACAGAACCATCTCCCAGATGTCTGAGGTTTGCATGATCTCAAACTGGGAGGATCTTAGCAAGGAACCCCAACCTGCAAGATAATGAACAGATGTCCTGTCTGCTGAAATTACCCTAAAGAAAACATTTTTTTCTCCTATTGTTTATTATTCAGCACAGAATATTTTAAAAAGCAAAGCAGACTATTATATAATCTCATATAAGCACAGTATTATTTTTTAAAGTGTCTGGCTTAAAAATTAAAAAAGAAAGAAAGCCTAACTTAATCCAATAGCCTAAAAGCAATAAAGAATTTAACTTCTAAGAGAGAAATATTATCATTATTATAGGGTAAAATATAAATACTAACCTAAAATATGCAAACTAATTATACTAGAAGCCAACAAGTCTAAACTTTGAGAGTTAAGAATTATGGGTGGGGCAAGCAGATGGTGTAATGGTTATGTTGCTGGACTCCTAAATAGGCAAGCACGGTTGGAGTCCTGGACCTGGCTTCTTCAAACTCACGTTGGGTACATGTGCATACATGCACAGGAGGAGAATGGAGGAAAAGGCATTGCAGTGTGGCCACCCCCTCTCCCTAGAGGGTTAATTTCTCGCTTTCTGTCTCTCTGGTGAGCGCACACATACACCCTATAGCAAAACTCTCTCTCTCTAATAAAAAAAAAAAAAAAAAGAATTATGGGTAAAATCTTTCATTCTTCCTAAAATGGGACAATTTAGCAGAACCTCTAAAACCTCCCTATCAAAATCATATAAAAAAATCATATTAAAAAAAACTCTCTCTCTCTAATAAAAAAAAAAAAAAAAGAACTATGGGTAAAATCTTTCATTCTTCCTAAAATGGGACAATTTAGCAGAACCTCTAAAACCTCCCTATCAAAATCATATAAAAAAATCATATTAAAAAACACTCAGTTCCATACCAAGAAATAGTTTAAATTTCACCAAAATGAAGATTATGATTTCTGATGAATCAGAATAACTTACCATCAAATATAATGTCTTAAAAGCCTAGTAAGCAGAGAAAGAAACCTGCACAAAATTACCAAGCTTTTGTTATTTTCAGCTTCTTCATTCACTCATCCATCCATTAATCTAGGTATTTATTGACTTCCACAAAGCAGTCATCTTTGCCAGGCCCTGGGCATATAAACTCAATCAAACCCACAAGGTCTTTACATTCATGGGGCTCATAACTTTAGAATAGCAAGTCTCCAACACACTTTTTCTCTACACTCTCATATAACACTTCTATAACACCGTATGTGTGGGTTTTCTCCATACCAAGCAATTCTTCAATTCTTTTTTTTTGGAAGAGGTTTTCACTACAGGGCGCGTGCGCTCGCCAGAAAGACAGAGAGACAGAGAGACAGAAAGCGAGAAATCGCCCCCCGGGGGGGTGGTCATGCTGCAATCCCTTCTCCTCCATTCTCCTCTCGGGATCTTGGGCACTTACGCACACGCGCCCGGCGTGAGTTTTAAGCCACCGGGTCCAGGACGCAAACCGTGGTCGACTACGTGGGAGTCCAGCGACATAGCCATTACGCTAACTGCTGGTTCCCCAATTCTTCATATGTTATCTTGGGACCTTACAATTTAATCAACACTATTTGCCTGGGAGTGAGTATCATATTCTAAAAATTAAGAGTCTGGTCCCCTAAGACTGTCTTCCAGATGCCAATCTCAAGTCCAAGCTTCCGGTACTTCTTACTGACCAGCTATAAATCAGAGGTTCCCATGATGTCATCCTAAGGTTCAATGATTTACTAGAATGGCTCACAGAACTCAGAGAAATACTTCACTTGCACTTACCAGCTTATTGGAAAGATATTATAAAGGACATAGATGAAGAGATGCACTGGGCAAAAAACTGGGCAGGGCAGGGTTGTGGGGGCCTGCTACCTTCCCAGCTCTTTCAACTGTTCAGAATCCAGAAAGCACATCAAATCCTGTTGTTGGAGATTTTTAAATATTAATTAATAGAGCTCAGTCTCCAGCCCACCCACTCTCCTTCCCAGAGGTCAGTGGGCATGAATGTTCAAACCATCCAAGCACTTCCTCTTTTGGGGGACCAGCACCATCCTAAGGCAATCTAGGAGACCAACTCTAAGTCACCATATAACCATACAACCATAAATTTAGGTGTGATCAAAAAGAGCTTATTATAAATAAGAGACCGTCCTACTACTATGGAAATTCTATAGTTTTAGAAGCTCTGACAGAAACTAAGAGCAAAGGCCAAATACAGTACCACAGGGCCCTTAAACATGAAAAAGTCTTTAAAAATGAAAAGCTCTTAAAAATTATTGAGGACCCCAAAACTTTTATGTAAATATTTTACAGATCAGAAATTCAAACCAAGAAATGATCAAAATATTTATTGAATGCATTTCTATGAAAACTAACTATTTTAAGAAACAATTTAATCAGGACATAAAAACACTTTCACTTTTGTAAAAATTTACATTTTCAAAAAAAATTTAAACAAGAAAGGAGAATCACATTATTTTACAGTTCTGTAAATCTTTTTAATGGTTTGATAGGAGACAGATGGACTATCGTATCTGCTTTTGCATTCAATCTTTTATGATACCACATATCATGTAGCATCTGGAAGCCTCCATTAAGCATTCATGAAAGAATGAGAGTAAAAATGGCAAATTATGTATTATTATTGAAATAGAAGTTTTGACCTTGGTGACCCTCTAAAAGGATGTCCAAGATCCTAACACTTTAAGAACAGCTATTCTAGAAGGACAATTAAGAAAATGTGATTAGATTGCAGAAAGTGCCATGAAGAAAAAAGAGAGTGTAATGAGGAGGGGCAGGAAGCAATCTCATCCATGGGAACCAGAACAGGCCTCTCTGAAAGGATATCTGAGCAGAGAACTAAAGAGTCAAGAAGACACTTCACAACTAGGGAGTGTATCTTTTCAACAAAAATAATTAACATTCACTTTTCATAATGTACACAAGTTGTATTTTAGAAGAATAAAAACACCTAGACCAGCTCCATGGCCTGGTGACTAAGGGAGCCAGATCCCCTATAGCTGACAATGTGGTTGGAATCCTGCCCTCAGCAGCTCGGAAAACACCAAATGCATGTGCATCAGTGCCCCAAATACTGGTAAGGTAGAAAATGGAGAGGGGATTGCAATATGATCACATCCCATTGGGTTGAGGGCTCTCTCCCTCTCTTGTCTCTCTCTTTTTTCATGGGAGTACATGTACCCTTTGGCATTTAAAAATCTGTGTCTTTCTCAAAGAGTACAAGCCCTAAAAGCAAACACTCAAACGTGAAGGCCATCAATGAGTTTGAAGAGATCTATGAACCTCTTAAAACCGTCAGCAATTTTTTTTTGACTACGAACTTAAAATCATTTTCTTAGAAAATATGTCTTTGGCATTTGTCATATTCCCAAAGAGGCCCATGAAACCAAAACAGTTAAAGTTTAAAAAATTGGGCCAGCAGGTGGCACAGTAATTAAGGAGGCTGTATCCCACATGGCCAAATATGTCAGTCTCAGACCCAGTGGCTTGTAAAATACAATAAGCACCCGTGTGTGTGCCCAAGATCCCAAGAGGAGAATGGAGAAGAGACTGTGACATCAGCATCCCCCATGGAGAATTTCTTTCTCACTTTCCATCTCCCTCTCTGTGTCTCTCTCTAGCAAATACTTATGTCCCATTTAAAAAAAAAAAGTTTGAAAAATAGTAAAAAATTAATAGTAATAAAAATCTATTAAACCAATTATATGCATTCTCAAATATATGAATGTTTAAATAGTTGTATGAACAAGAATGATGTGACAGTTCTTTTTCTTAATGAATCTGTATTATTTACTTCATTACAATAAGCTAATGTTTGTTTTTTGTTCAAAAAAACATCAAATAAAGAAAGAAAAAAATTTTTTAAATTTTGTCAGAGAACACAGTGGTCACCTGGGTAGCACTTCAGTAGCAGCGCACAGTAGGTAATGCCCTACCATTCACACCAGCTTGGCTGGACGAAATTTCCTTTTTGGACAATGCTGATGAGTTGACAGAATGAGGTAAACATAATATATCTTGATTTTAGCATTTTCCATTAGGTATGCTAGTAAAATATTTGCTGAACAAAAGCAAAGTCAGGTACACTTGAAAGGATGAGAAAATGAGAAAAAGGGAAAACATACACACTATACGACAAAGCAACTGCTGACTTCTTTTTACTTTAGTGTTGTCTTGGCAGATTTATTGAGAACTTTTTTCTCCTTATTTTTCTTCTCCATTTTCTTTATTTTATGATTTTTATTTGCATTCAATCATTGCACGGCTCTATAGAGCACAATATGGTTTTCCAAAGTATGTATGCAATATATATCCAACCAAGGACATTACCATATATATCATTTTCGACAGAGAACTTTACTTGTGTCTGTTGAGTGTATCTTCCTTTTGCCCCTCCCACTCCCACTCTACCATCCACTCCTCTGTCTTATAGTCTCTAGTGTCTACACTTAGCCTTGCTGCTATCATAACTTCAGATCTTTCCGTTTCTGCGAGAGTGTAGACATTCAGTATGTACTGAGCAGGGATATACAGTATTTGTTTTCATACCCTGGCTTATTTTGCTTAGCAGTAGCTTTTCCATATTTATCCAGTTTGAATCGAATGACAGGGTCTCATTGTTCCTTATGGCTAAATAGTAGTCTATAATGTACATGTGCCACATCGATCCAGTCATCAGTTCTTGGACACTTAGGTTGATTTTGTGTCTTAGCAATTGTAAATAATACCAGAATTAGCTGACTTTAAATTCTAATACCTTTCTGATGTGATTCTGAACTCTATTCAAATGGCACTGAGCACACATACACAAATTACCAGAATGTAGCATATGTACACACCACCAACATAAAAGAGGTTAGCTTATGAACATAGAGACTGGCTATCAAAAAGTAGAGAGACTTGTTTAAGAGAAGCCTAACCTATGCCGATTACAAATTAACAAAATATCACTTCTAACTTTGTGCAAACTTAATTACAGTAAACCTTCACCAGAAAAAGTACTAATAGTAGCAGCTTTCCCACTGTCCCTGTAACAAGACATAAAAAGAAACTGTTGAAAAGCCCCACTAAAATAATTAGGGACATAAGTAGTTTTAAATACTTCTTTCTTTCATGAAAAAGAGAAAGACACACCCCAACAGTGTCTTGTTGAAAAGGATCTCCTCCCCTTCCATAGCCTGTGTGTCAGTGTGTTAAGGTCAACCCAGAAACCTACCCAAGGCTTTCCCATAAGGCTCCTATATTGTGCATGCACCACCATGGCTGGGACCTGTCAATCATTTTTACCCTCCTGTTATAAAGTTGATTTATAAGGAATGCAGATATTATAGCCTGTGCTGTGTACCTAGAGTAGGCAAACAATGAACAATCTGTTCATCTTTTTAATCAGCTCACCGATTTAAAAAACAAACAAAATTGAAGTTACTTAAACATTTGACCACTAAAATTTAATTTTTAAAATGAGGTAAATCTGTTGGTATTTAGTGACCACAGTACTATCTTAGATGTGGTCCTATTAAATATTATTACATTGAATATAGTAAGATGTTATTAACTAAGTTATATATAAGAACAGGGTATAGAACTGACCCTATATAGTATCTGGTAGTTAAGCAAGCTACATGGCTGATCATGATTGGAATCCCAGACCCCAGTGGCTTGAAAAACATGCCAGGAACATGTGAGTACATGCCCCAAATCCCACAGGGTAGAGAGATGGAAGAGAAGTGATAGCAAAATGATCACACCCCTGCTAGCTGGTGCTTTCTCCCTCTCATTCTTTCTCACTCTCTGGTAAAAATACATGCCCTTTGGCAAAATTAGAGGAAAAAAGTTTACAACAGTGCTTCTCAAGCTATCTGTGATGAAAAGCCTATTTTCTCCAGTCCATCATAAACCAATACTTTAGTAAAACAGACTAAAAAATACTTATTAAAAAGTGTAAGTTTTTTTAAGCAGGTAGATAACACAAGCCCAGGGATCATTTATTTGGATATCACTGCAGTGTCAAACTGCCATAAAAATTTCTAAGCTTTCAAACTCAATCCCATTCTTATTTCATGCAGACCAGTTCACAAACCATATCCCACACTCTGAGAAGCCATTTATAGAACCCATAACATTACTCAGGTATACAGTTCTTCCCCAACTCCAGAAATTGAACATTCAGACTTTAGAAGCAAACACTTCTTGATTGACAGTATAGATATGAAGTCTCTCAAAATAAATGATCTCAATAGACATGAACTACAAACTGTGTGGCTATCAAACCTGTATTTTCTCTATCACCCTTGGCTGCTTCTGTGGAAGACAGGTATACTCCTCCACTAGGGTCAGATCACTACTCTCCTCCTTTTTTTTTTTTTTTTTTGGGGGGGGGGGGTGATTGTTTTTTTTTTTCCTTTTTTTTAATACATTGAATCACATTATTTAGCTTACAAAGTGAACATTTCAATATGTGAACATTTCTCCCCAGCCCAGTTGATCAAAATATCTTCAACCGATAACACCACACCTCCCCATCCCGTCAATGCTCTGCCTCCGTATCCCTCCTCCAAATGTCCTTCCTTAGGCCCCACTCCTCCACACACACAACATATGGCGTTCACACCCATCTCTTGTGTTTGTACAACCTTTAGTCAATCAGTTTCAGTCATAGAGTGCTGACACTTGGTATATATTAAATGGGGACATACAATATCTCTCCTTCATAGCCTGGTTTGCTTCACTCAGCAGTAAATCTTCCATATTCTTCCACTTTCTGTCAAAAGCCAGGGTTTTGTTGGGTTTTATGGCTGAATAGTATTCCATAGAGCATTGTGCCACAGTTTTTTAATCCATTCATCCATATGGGGGCATTTGGGTTGGTTCCATGTATTAGCAATTGTGAATATTGCCACAATAAACATCGATGTGCAAGACTTTTCCAATTAAGTGTTCTTCTGTCCTTTGGGTAGATTCCGAGGAGTGGGATAGCTGGATCAAATGGTAGTTCTATTTGTAGATTTTTGAGGAACCTCCAAACTGTTCTTCACTGTGGCTGGACCAATTTACATTCCCACCAGCAGTGTAAAAGAGTTCCCCTTTCACTACACCCCCGCCAGCACTTATCATTTTTTGCTTTTTAAATCTTAAGACATTCTGACTGGGGTTAGGTGGTATCTCATTATTCTGAACACTATAGGAGTTTTGTGTGTGTGTGTGTGTGTGTGTGTGTGTGTGGTGGGAGGAGGCTTGATAGAGAGATTTTTGCTATAGGGCACGTGTGCTTGCCAGAGAGACAGAAAGTGAGAAATCATCACCCTGGGGGGGATGGCCATGCTGCAATCACTTCTCTTCCAGTCTCTTCTTGGGATCTTGGGCACGCATGTACATGTGCCCGACATGAGTTTTAAGTTGCCAGGTCTGGAACTCAAACTGCAGTTGACTACGTGGAAATCCAGTGACATAACCATTACGCTATCTGCTGGTTCCATGAACACGACAGTTTCAAGAAAGGTAAAAACAAACTTATTGCAGCAGGAGGGCCCTACTTTGAATTGCAATCGCTTACTGTAAGAGTGAATTATTTACCCAGGAAGTAAGCTCAGGTGAAATCCGGATATTCAAACCTCTAATTATAATCCTGTTTGCTGCTTAGCACACAGTAGTAGTTCCATAAGTCTTTATTCCGCTGTGAAAACATAATGTTCCGATAAGAGAAAATCTTTAGTAAAAGCTTACAAATAAATTCTTACGACTACATACACAAATGTGACCCTTCGTTTTGTACAAACAGAAAAATAATATGGCACAGTAATGAAAGACTGGATGCAGAATTCAAAACAAAGTTTGACTTCCAGCTCTTCAGCCTTGGGCAAAGCACCTTACCTATCCCAACTAACCTTCCTCCTACAAAGGTAAGTCACATAGTACTTATAGCAGTACTGCAAGGATCAAAAAGCACCTAGCACACAGTGCATAGAAAGTCCTCAGTAAATGTTATCTACTGCTACAACTACTATTATACAATAATCACTTCACCTGTTCTCATTTTCATTCATCCGTCTGCCTATCTAACAAATATTTGGTGACTGAAAGATGCCAGGTAGTCTCGTGCCACTGACACTTGCTTCCCCAGAATCTTTACAGTCTATTCCTCATAGATTTTTTTTTCAGCGTAAGATGTAAATTATAACTTACTTAAAAAAATCAACCGGGGGAACCAGCAGTTAGCGTAATGGCTATGTCGCTGGACTCCCACGTAGTCGACCGCGGTTCGCGTCCTGGACCCGGTGGCTTAAAACTCACACTGGGCGCAAGTGCATGTGTGCCCAAGATCCCGAGAGGAGAATGGAGGAGAAGGGATTGCGGCGTGACCATCCCCCCTGGGGGGGGGTGATTTCTCGCTTTCTGTCTCTAGGTCTCTCTCTGTCTGGCGAGCGCACGCGCCCTATAGCAAAAACCTCTCCCCCCCAAAAAAAAGAAAAAAAAAGAAAAATCAACAGGCTAATACCAAACTTCTATTTTTGTTAATATTTGTCAATTAGCTAAACCTAAAGCTATCTCTCATAATAAACAGCATCACAGAGTTTCAGGGCAAGATTTTAAAAATCTAAATTAAAAAATCAGCAGTATGATAAAGTTTATTTACTCAAATATTCTATACACACGTGCGTGTATGTGTATACAGGTGATTTTCCTTTAAAAACCAGTATCCTAGCTAAAATTAAAGATGAGATCCACTCCAAAAGTTTTTCAACAGTCTGAAGCACAAAGACAAAGCCTACACTGCACAGCTGCTGGTCAGCCGAAGAGGAGGTCGGGCAGGATGCACAATCCTAGCTGGCTTTCCTCCAGTTCTGTAGCTTCTGGGAGGTAAGGCCCACAGCCTGATTTCTCACATCAATCACTGTCAAAGAATGGCTATTACTGTAGAAGATTTTATTCTCAAAGAAAACTGTAATGCCACAAAATCTCCCCTTAGCATATTCTGTAAAGTCAATATCTAGACTTTCATTTAATTCTGGCTTCTTTCACTGACTGATCTGTGAACTTGGCAGTTTTCTTATTTGGTTAAGCCTAGATCATTTTTTCTAACACTGAACAAAGAAGGTAGTTATTGCCAAAATGAAAATTCAAAAAGCAGAGAGCTGCATTAGTCTTAAATTTAACACATTTTATGGCTCAAGTGGGATAGGGGTTCCATTTCATAACTGGCTGACTCGAATAATAAATGGGATTTAAATCACTGCTGTTAAGTTTTGATGTGAAAGAAATTTAAGTAACTTCAATAGAGAAAAAAAGAGGTATTTTACTCTTGACACATATGGGATTAGTTACAATGCTCCAATACACTTAATCAATATCACAACTATAATATTTCAGTTTGAAAGAGCACATTTTACTATTATTTTCTTGAACCTAATGCTCATTGATGGGCCATATTTTTAAAGTTAAATTGATAATTGCTGGGGAAATGGGAGAAAGGGTATGTCATCTCAAAAAACTCAAAAGGATAACATTCCTCTCAAAAATTAGTCGTGTAAAAGTATAAAAATGCAAGCAAATGGATAATACATACTTACAATTGAATGTTAATAATAAGGATGTTAAATTTTAAGTTTCTTTTTTACCAACTCAATATACATAACAACCCTGCAAATTATCCCACAGTAGCTGAAGGGCTAGCCAATGGCATGATGGTTAAGGTGGACTCCCACTTGGCTGACTGTGTTTCGAATCCCAGACCTGGTGGCTTGAAAATCATGCTGGGCATGTGTGCATGCAAGCCCCAAATCCCAGGAGAACAATGGAGAAGGGATTGCAGCATGGCCATCTCCCTTGGGGGGTGATTTCTCAACTTCCCTTTCATTGTCTCTCTCTTTCTCCAGCAAGTGCATGCTTTCTATGGCAAAAATCTTATATTAAAAAAAAAAAAAAAAATTAAAAAGGGGGGAAAAAAGCTTAGCTGGAACAAAATCCATTTCCTCTCTCTCTCTCTTTCTCTCTCTCTCTCTCTCTCTCTCTCACACACACACACACACACACACACACACACACACAACAGCAAAAATATTCAGACCTGTCTACTAAACATAAGTTTACTATATTCAGGAGCACTGACCATCACTTAAACAGAAAGTTCTTCGGTAATTTTTTGGGAGCACCCTGATTGTAACTTGTTTTTGTTTCCTTAAGGAAACATTAAAAAAAAACTGTGGGGCTGGCCCCGTGACTGGCCAGTAAAGGGAACTGAACCTCTCATAGTCAACTGCACAATTGAAATCCCAGTCCTGTGGTTTGAAAGACATGCCAGGCACACTTGCACGCGTACACTGATATCCCAATGGAAAAATGGAGGAGAAGCGACTGCAGGACTGACGACCACACACCACTGTATCAGGAGGAGCTTTCTCCTTCTCCCTCTCAGTTTATCTTCCCCTGGCAAGTGCACTCATTCTCTGGGAAATTAACAAACAAAAATAAAACAAACAAAAAAACTGATTGCCTCTGGGAAGAATACAGCTAGAAGACAGCAATGATAGTGAGGTTCTTTTCACTGCCTACTCTTCATCTTTTATTTGTTGTACAATGTGCATGTACTACCTAGTGCTGTGCTTGTGTTTAACTAAACGGGTTCAATCAATTAAATGGGCTTCTGTTTTTCCATATAAAATGTGTACTCAGTACATCTATGAGGTGATTATTCATATTCGTTCTACTCAAGAGGTCTAACAAAAGAAAACTGAAGATTATGCATTTCTGTATAAAATGTAAAATGGAGGTTTTCTTCTCTCCAAAGGGAAGATATGTTGGCTTAATTGTCTTCAAGGGTATCAGTGAACCAAACTTGAAAATAGTACCTACAAGCCCTCTCTCTCTCTTTTTTTTTTTAAGAGGATTTTGCTACAGGGCGCATGCGCTCGCCAGACAGAGAGAGACAGAAAGACAGAAAGCGAGAAATCATCCCCCCAGGGGGATGGCCACGCCGCAATCCCTTCTCTTCCGTTCTCCTCTGGGGATCTTGGGATGGCCACGCCACAATCCCTTCTCCTCCATTCTCCTCTGGGGATCTTGGGCACGCACACACACGCGCCTGGCGTGAGTTTTAAGCCACCAGGTCTGGGACAGGAACCGCGGTCGACTACATGGGAATCCAGCAACATAGCCATTACGCCAACTGCTGGTCCCTACAAGCCCTCTCTTGAAGGATGGAAACATGAAGTAGAAGGAAAAATCAAGCAGTAGGGGATGGACATGGCACAGTGGTGGATGCTCTGGGAAGCTAACCCCATGTCAGACGGCTGTGGATTCGTGTCCAGAGAACTCCTGAGTATGCCAGGGATACTCCGGGAAGATGCCTACGATCTGAATAGCTGAAGCTAGGAGTAGAGTCCAGCACTGAGACACTCTCTGGGGGGTACTGTCTCTCTGCCTCTCTCTGGCTCTGTCATTTATGGAAGAAATAAACAGATAAAGTTCTTGTCTTTTTTAAAGGCAGACAACAAAGTTTTATTTTATTTTGTGTATAACAGTAATTTTTTCCAAAGTGTTTATGAATTTAGACCTATGGTTGTCCTCACTCAGTGGCATTGTCTGTGATTACCAACGACAGAACGGAGTCTGTAAAGCCAGTTTCATGAAGTTCTGTAACAGGTGAAAAAGTAGAGCAAGAAATTAATAGCACAAATTATACAGCCATAAAATCAAAAAAATCAGTGATCTGAAGAGAATCTAAAGAGGACCTCAAGGAACATTTAAAGATGCTATCAGGAATCTGGATAACTTGGGCAGGTGGTAGTATCACAGACAGCCAGGATTATTGCTGAACTGAATCACTGCAATGAGCATACTAGCGTACATGTATCTGAATTAACTTTGAAAATAAAGGCCTAAAGATTTTTTTTATTTTAAGTGAGATTTTTGCTATTTGGTGCAAGTGCTCGCCAGAGAGACACAGAGACAGAAAGTGAGGAATCACCCCCCCCCCCCCCCCCCTCCGGGGATGGCCACGCCACAATCACTTCTCCTCCATTTTCCTCTTAGGATTTTTGGGTACAGACGTACACATGTCCACTGTGAGTTTTATGTACTGGGTCCAGGACTCGAACAGCAGTCAACTACGTGGGAGTCCAATGAGGTAACCATTACGCCATCTGCTGGTCCCAAGGCCTGCAAATTTCCAAAATGATGCCAAGAAACAGCACTCCCATACTCTGTAAATGGAAGAGTAAGCTATACCACGTGACTATTCAGGAGCACAATCTGGCAACATACCTAAACTGTGTAAAAACAAGTATAAGTTGCAATTCATTAACTTCAAATATTTATCAAAGCAAAGGACAAGTACTAAAAAGATAAACTCCCGAATCCTAATGGTGCCATCCAACCTCACATTATGAGTTTAAAAACCAACTCATTTTCTTTGTGGTTTTTGTTACAATAGATGTACAGTTTCTATCTTGGAAAGTTATTATTTTAGCACATTTGTCTTATGCCATGGCTAAACAATCATTTGCCACTTAAATCAAATGAAACTAGATAGAAACAGAATGGGAGAAAGTACAGAGGTAATGAGAAAGAAAGTATCACAGTGATCTTCAGGATAAGACCACACCTGTGTCATTTAGGGACTAGTTTAGGTACCATTAGGGAGGAAAATGAAATCCTAAAATTTTATGCCAAGATACGACTGATGTTCAGAGTCAAATGGAAAATAAGTATGTATCTTTATCTGTGTATGTGCATACAGATAATTTATTTTTGTTACTAATTGGGAATTACCACTATCTTTCTTGAATCCAACTGTTTTTCTTGTATGCTTGGGCTTGATACTAATATTAATAAAAATACAGCATACTACTCCAATATATACAAGTATCCATGTTAGCCCTTTTCAGTTTCAATGAAATAAATTCATTTTGTCAACCAACAGATAGGCATGGAGCCAGCCAGTAGCATGGTGGTGAATGGATCCCATATGGCCAATTACAAGGTTCAAATCACAGACCCCAATGCCAGGCACGTGTGCATGCATACCCAAACTCCCAAGAGGAGAATGAATGAAAAGGGACTGCAGTGTGGCCATGACTCCTGTGATTGCTTTCTCACTCTCTCTCTCTCTCCCCAGTAAGTACACACATCCTACATCAAATTTAAAAAATAGTACTCATGAATGTATGTAAAGTACACTGTACTTTGATACTTAATCTTTACTGAAAATAACCATTTTTTAGAATGATCAGCTTTCAGTACTTTACAAAAAAGAATAAAGCTATCTTTTCTTTCAAGTATATTATTTCACACCCTGCCAAATGAAATAATATCTAAGTGTCATAAATATTTTACCAAACAAAATTATGAACTAACTTTGAAGAGAAAGCAACTGCAACCAAGTTTTCATTTAAGTGCTAAAACCACACTTTCATCTAAGTTACTATCTAAGGCAGACTTGATTAAAGAAAACTAAGAACATTTGATCTCATAAATTAAGAACATGCAACCCTACTGCTTGTTTAGAGACTTTTCTCACTGGTATCTAGGCATGGACTGAGCTAGAATAGTAGCCCATTCTGCTAAGGCTTAAAATACCTGCAGTTCCTCAGCCAAACTAAGGAAATGTTTCGTATTACACCCAAGCGTCCCAGACCAGTGGCTTAAGAAGCAAGCTGGGTGCATGTGCATCCTTGCCTGAAACTCCGAAAACCCCAAAACAGGAGAGAAATGGAGGAGAAGGGATTGTAACATGACTATTCCCCATGGGATACAAGTACAAATTTGAACGAGCTCATAAAGCTAACTTGTCCTGGGACCAGCAGTTAGCGTAATGGCTATGTCGCTGGACTTCCATGTAGTCAACCGCGGTTCGAGTCCTGGACCCGGTGGCTTAAACTCACAATGGGCGCACGTGCATGCATGCTCAAGATCCCGAGAGGAGAATGGAGGAGAAGGGATTTCAGTGTGGCCATCCCCCCTAGGGGGATGGGCCACCATGCTACTGACTGGCTCCATACCTATCTGTTGGTTGACAAGCGATTTCTTGCTTTTGTCTCTCTCTGTCTTTCTGGCGAGCGCACGTGCCCTATAGCAAAAAAAAGCTTCTCCCAAAAAAAAAAAAAAGTTAACTTGTCCTATCATCAACTCTGTGCCTGTGCCGTTTGCTCACCAACACCCTATTAACTTCCAGAAAGTATATTCAATACATTTCCTCATGATTCATTTCCAAGAAAATTTCTGCACAACGGGAATGTATTAATTCCTGCAAGATATCGGAGTGTCTCCTATGTGTCAGGCACTGCTCTAGGCACTCAGAAACCCTGCAGTGTACAACCCTGACATGGATCCTCCTCTAAAGAAGTTGAGATTCTAGTGTCAGGAGACTAACAAGCAAGTAAGCGTGACAGTTCCAGGCAGTTACAAGGCCCTAAAGGATATATTCTGAGTTGACAGCTGAATGACAAAAAAATATATGTATAACTCAGACTTACCCATTTAATAACAAATTGGGCAGTACAAGACTGGAGAAATACAATAAATTAACAAGTTAACAATATATTAAACAAGATAACTTCATACATACAAGGAAAAGCAAATTTTTTTAAAGTAACAAATTTCAGAGGCAATGGGTTTTAAGAACTGAAACTACGAAGGATACACTCTGCATGTTAGCATTCAAGAGCATTCTCAGTGAGGAGGGAAATATACATTAACAGTAAGTCATTAATTAACAGTATCTGATCATGTCAAGATGAGTGATGCAAGCTGTCATCATCATAAAAAGCTCAGAGAAAAGAGGAGGTCAATGTAGACTAAGGCAGCGCTTCCCAAACATTAATCTGCTATAAATCACTGATTGAGTAGGTCAGGAGAGGGGCCTGAGATTCTGGGGTACTGGATGCCTGCCTTTCTAGAAACTTCCCAGGTGAGGTCAATGCTGCACGGCTTACTGGTCCATGGACTTAGAGAAGCACGAGTCTAATGAACATCAGAAAAGTAACTACGTGAGTGTGTGTGGGGAGAAGGGAGGGGGTAGAGCAGCCTTATAACCTAGTGTTCAACAGAGCCAGATCCCACATGACCGGTTGTGATTCAAATCCTGGCCCCAATGGCTTGAAAACACACCAGGCACGTGTGTATGCATGTTAACACACATGTGCCCAAAACCCCAACAGGACTGAGGAATGGAGAAGGGACTGTGGCTCAACAACATCCCATTAGGGGAATGCTTCCCCCCCCCACCCCCTATACACACACACCACACAGATATATACTCTCTGGCAAGTATAAAAAAAAAAATAAAAAAAAAAAACTATTCCAGGGAACAAAGTAAGTTTTACACAGAAAATTCGACAAGAAAAATGAACTTGATCTTGTCTAGGAAGGCGAGACCACTTGACTAGAATGAAGATCCACTCTTCATATTACATATGCGTTCTGTACCCTGACTCCTGAAGGTACAATAAGAGACAGTCAGTCAGGCTATAGGAATAGAAAACTGAGAGCTTACTTAGAGTTACCACTTAAACTTCTGGATTGACAAAAATGGAAGACTAGCCATACTACAAGTAGAGAGATGAAACGAGACTCCTCATACACAGCTAAGACAAAGGAGAAGTGTTAAAACTACTCAGGGAAAAAGAATTTGACATGGACCAGAAGCACCCCTAAGGCCTAATAATCATGTGTGTAGCACATATACCTCAAGACACAAAGACATAGGAAAATAAATATTATCATTTAGTTTATATTTCACTAAGATGTACTTATATAAAAGAAGAAAACTAAATTATTTTAAAATATTCTATGTGGTAAAGCTATAAAGAAGTGTTAGGGCCAGACCAGTGGTGTGGTGGTTAAGGCAGCTGGATTCCACATGGCCAACTATATGGTTCAAGTTCTAGACCTGGTGGCTTGAAAAACATGCCAGGTGTGAGTGCATGCTTGCCCAAAATCCTGAGAGAAGAGATCAAGGAAAGGGCAATGCTGCATGGTCATGCCCCCTGAGAAGTCCTCCTCATTCCCTCCCTCACCTAACAGTGAGTATACATACCCTATGGCAAAAATTTTAAAAAATAAAAAACAATTATTAAAACAAAGCTCACTTCACTACATTGATTCACATAGGGTGGGGAGAAGGGACAGGGGAAAGAGATGAAAAAGTAAAAGGAGCTTCAAGGACATTTGTGATAGTTTATTTCTCAAGTTGAATGGCAGGTATGTTTAGTTTGTGATTATTTAAATCACACACTATAGGCACTATTTTACATATATATATATATATATATATATATATATATATATATATTTTTTTTTTACAGTTCTTTGCCAATTATATCAATTTGCTAAAACAATTCAGAAAACTGGTAGTGGTCTAATAGCAGTGGAATTTAAGAAAATATAAAAGACTGGATAATAGTGGTTAGGAGAGCCGGATCCTGCATGACCAACTAGGGTTCAAATTCTGTCCCTGGCAACCTGAGAAACACCCCAGGTGTAGGGGTGTGTGTGCGCCCAAGATTCTGATGGATGAAAAAATGGATTGCAGTATAACCATGCACCACTGGGGGAGTACTTTCTCCCTCTCCTACCTTATTTCCCACCTCTTTGCTCTGTGGAGCACACATGCCCTTGGGAATTAAGAAAGAAAGAAAGAAAGAAAGAAAGAAAGAAAGAAAGAAAGAAAGAAAGAAAGAAAGAAAGAAAGAAAGAAAGAAAGAGGCAAAGAATAAAAGATTACAAACATAGACAATGTTTGACCACTGATGTCAAGACGGAAAACATGAGGGCTAAGAATGGAACGTAGGACATCTAAGAGAAACAGCTGAAAATGATTTATTTATTTTACCACTTGAAAGAGAGAGAAAGATGGGAGAGATACACAGATGGACAAGTACCCTTGACAGTTTATCACACCATAATCCCACCCCCTCCTCAGCCCCCAGCTCTCCAGCCAGCAGGAATCACAGGCATGCTCGGATTAACACGGGATCCAAACCCCCATCCTTCACGTGGCCTCCAGCACTGCAGAGTGGTACCCTACTGCCTGCGCCACTGGAGCTAAGCCCAGAGATGAAAGTTATAATATGGGGAAGTCTGGATGATGTTCATATGCTAAAAGAAATATTATAGATACAGAAAAATCAATGAAATAAAACTAAAGGTAGAAAAGAAAGTGTTCACAAATACAGGATGAAGAACTGATCTTGGCCATTACCAATGCGTCAAGAACTTATGTAATAGAACAGACTAAACAGTAAGAAATTCATCTTGGGCTGGCCAAGTGGCTTGGCAGTTAAGGCAGTGGATCCCACATGGCTGACTGAGCAGCTCAAGTTCCAGACCCCATGGCTTCAAAAACACACCAGGTATATATGCACACACCCCAAAATTCCAAGAGGAGAGAGGAGACAGGACTGTAGCATGGTCTCCCCACCAACCCCAGGGGAGAGGTGTAGGTTTTCTCACTTTCTGTCTGTCTTCTTCTGTCTCTCTGTAAGTACACACATCCTATAACAAATTTTTAAAAAACTAATCTCTGCGTTCATCCATGTCTATACTTCGCTGAGACCAGCCATAAGGAGGAACTGCACCTGTCTCACCTCACCAGGACCATATATCCCAGCATGCAGCAGGACTAGGACTGGTACATGGTAGGCAGCGTTAAGTATTTATTAAGTGAATCATGAGCAGAACACATCTGGGGAATAAGGATTCAAATTAGACTACACAGGGATCAGCAATTGGCGCAATGGCTATGTCACTGGACTCCCATGTAGTCGACTGTGGTTAGAGTCCTGGACCCAGTGGCTTAAACCCACGCCAGGCATGTGTGCATGCGTGCCCCAAGATCCCGAGATGAGAATGGAGAAAGGACTGCGGCATGGCCATCTCCCCTGGGGAGTGAGTTCTCGCTTTCTGTCTCTGTCTCTTTTTCTGCCAAGCACACACACCCTATAGCAAAAACTTCCCCCCCGCCCAAAAAAAAAAAAAACTAGACTACACAGAGAATATTTTAAAAATAAAGTCTACTAAGTCACACTTTTTATTCAATAAGTGATAATGAGAAAAATGAGAAATTTTGAACAGAAAAGCCTCAAGAACAAAATGCAAGATAGCAGAAGTGCAGGATGTATTCAAGGAAAAGGTACATAGCACTGTGTGGCTGGAATGCATAATCCCTACAAGGCTGGGAATGAGCAGGAACCAACGAGGCCAGATGGTGGGCAGCAGTAACAGGACGCTCTGTGAGGCTGACCCACACGGAAGGTGCCAGGCTCGCATATCAAGGCCTCCCTGATACCAAGCCATATGCGAGCCCGTGATCCAAGGCTGGCTGAGACGAGGTGGGCTGCAGCTTGAAAACGCTGTTGATACTGCCTGTCTCTTATCTCTCTCCCCCTCTATCTCAGACCCTGCTGGGGGTACCTCTTTGACTCTGTCTATGTCTTTTTCTCCCTGTCCCTGTCTCTCCAGCTCATGAAAAAAATTAACAAACCTAAAACATTTTTTTAAAAAAGAAATAAATCTGAACACGAGAGCAAGAAGCAAAGATAACATCCTGTAGGCCTTGCATTCACTGAGAAGTCATTGAAAACATCAAAGGAGGGAAGTTAAGATCTGTACCTTCGCATGAAAATAAATGTTTAAATAAAAGTATGAGAGCTGGGACCAGCAGATGGTGTAATGGCTATGTCACTGGACTCCCGTGTGGTCTACTGCAGTTCAAGTCCCAGACCCAGTAGCTTAAACTCATGCCGGGCACTTGTGCATGTGTGCCCAAGATCCCAAGAGGAGAATGGAAGAGAAGGGATTGCAGCATGGCCATCCCCACTGGATGGTGAATTCCCACTTTCTGTCTCTCTGTCTCTCCATCTTTCTGGCGAATGCATGCACCCTATAGCAAAAACCTCGCCAAAAAAAAAAAAAAAAAGTATGAGAGCTAGACTAAAGAGGGTTGAAAGAAAAACTGAAGGTATAATTAAAATAATCCATAAAGGATGATAACAGGACATTAATTAAGAGTAGTACAAAAATAAAAGAGAACCATGTATTCATTCACATATCCCACTATGTGAGTTAGCAGGTTCAGCACTGCGGATACAGCAGGTAGAAAAGCATAGTTTGTGCCCTAAGTGTGGGTTTCTGGAGCTGGTAATCTGCTGCTCAGGACAAGGGGCTGGGACAAAGAACTACTCGCACATATGGATATGAGGAAAGAGGGGAGCTCAGAAGGAAAGATCCTCTTGTCCTTAGCTACAGATCTTTAATTTAGACCAGTATTTATTAAGAAAAATCAATGGAAAGAGTTGTTAAACATCACACCAGAAGGTCAGCACATTTAGCTATGTTTTTCTCATGTCTCTTGCATAAAGCACAAAGTATAGATGATTATGTAAAGATGAACAATTTCTTAAAGCAAAGCAACCTGTCAGCTGTTTTCAGCAGAAACCAGTAAAAGCAGTTTTCCACTGTGCAAGACAACAAAGCTTTTAAAAACTTAAAAAACTTCCTGGATTATTTTTTAACTCTATTTACCCAGTTACTTACATTTTTTACATTCCCTTCACCTAAGGAGCTTACATTTTGGTGGGGAAATACAAATAAGACAGTTACACACTCTGGAAAATGTCATAATGGAAAATACTAGAAAGGGTGGTGTGATGGAGCATGATAAGGAGGAGGCTACTTTTGACAAGGTTGTTAGGGAAGGCCTTTTTTTGAGATTTTTGGTATAAGGCACATGCACTTGCAGAGAGAGAGAATCAGAAAGCAAGAAATCACCCCTCAGGGGGGTGGCCATTCCACAATCCCTTCTTCTCCATTATCTTCTCCGGATTGTGGGCACACACGCACAAGCGCCAGGTGTGTTTTTAAGCTGCTGGGTCCAGGACTCAAACGAAGGTCAGCTACATGGGAGTCCAGCAATGCAACCATTCCACTATCTGCTGGTCCCAGGAAAGGCCTTTTTGTTTTTTTTTTATTTTGGAGATTTTTTTTGCTATAGGGCATGTGCGCTTGCCAGAAAGACAGAAAGCGACAGACAGACAGACAGACAGTGAGAAATCACTCCCCCAGGGGGATGGCCACACCACAATCCCTTCTCCTCCATTCTCCTTAGGATCTTGGGCACGCACACACACACCTGGCGTGAGTTTACACCACTGGGTCCAGGCCTCAACCGCAGTTGACTACATGGGAGTCCAGCAATGTAGCCATTATGCCATCTGCTGGTCTTCCAGGAAAGGCCTTTCTAGAGATGGTGACAGTTAAGCTGAAAATAAAGGTTCAAAATAGGCTACCAAAGAAGATGATAGAGCTGTTAGAGTATTTCAGGCAAAAAAAAAAAAAAAAAAAAAAAAAAAAAACAAGAAACTGAAAGATTGTTATGATCGGAGCCTACAAGAACGTATGAAGTTTGGACTAAGAGACAAAACCAGAAGGACCTTGAAGATCTTGTTAAGAAGCTCGGCTTCCGTTCTAAGTGGATAAAGTTAGCGACAGAGGGAAGCGGATGGACTTGATATATTTTGGATATGGAGCCAGCAGGCTTTGCTGAGGGAATGGGTGTTGGGTAAGCAAAAAAATCCTCAATGCCTAGGTTAATACCTAGATTTTCTAACTGTTCGAATGGCCAGGTGGCAGTCACACTTACCCAGATTGAGGAGACCCAGTAAGAATAATGAGGGTGAGAGAAAAAGCAGGAGAGATCAATAACTTTATTTTGGACACATTAAATTTGAGATGTCTATGATATATCCAAATAGTAATGTCAAATAGGCGGTTAGATATTCAAGAGGGATGTTCAAAAGCCTTATCTGACAAAAAATATAAATCTACAAGTTGTCAGAATATAAATAATATTTAAAGCCATGAGAGGGATAAGAATACCTCACAGAGGCTCTACTACTTTTGGGTTGTCGGGAAATCATGGCACATTTTTGCATAGAAAAGCATAGAAAAATACACCATGACTTCTGACAACCCAACATAACTGCTGCAAATAGCAGCAGCAGCTAAGCTTATAGGGGCTTACTACTATGCGCCACTCAGTGTTCTAGTTATTGACACATATTCAATTCTTTTTAAACCTCAAAACAACTCAGAAGAGGAAAATGAGGCACAAAGACATTAAGTAACTTATGCAATGCCATTCGATTAATTTTAAAGTTGGGATTTAATGCCAAGCAATCTGGCTCCAGAGCATATACTTTTATCTACTTCACTATACTAGGTCAAGCAGAGACCATACGAAAGCCAAAATTCAAACCCTAAGACACTCTAACGTTCATAAATGAGGAAAAGAGAAGCAAATATAATAGATGAAGAGCCTGTGAGGTACGATGGTGACTGACCGGGTCAAACACTAGTAATAAGCCTGAGGACTCAGGTATGGAAAGTGAAAGAAAGGGAGAAACCCGTAAACTATTAAAATTTAAAAGGGGCCAGACCATGACCAGGTGTTGAAGAGAACTACAACTGTTCCCACATGGCTGACCAAGCAGTTCAAAACCCAGCCATGGTAAACTGGAAAACATACCAGGCTGATATGCATCCATGCCCAAAATCTCAACAGGATACAGAGATGGAGAAGTTATAATAGACCACACTCCATCATGGGGTGCTCAAGCACATGTGTCTGCTAGCAAAACTTTTTTTTTTAAAGAAAACAAATTAAAAAGGACACAATTGTTTGAGGATAAGGATAAGAACTTTGGAGTGAAAACAATATAGAAAATGTTAATTAATGGTGGGTACAGACTAGAATGTATGTCTTCTGTTACCAGTTCATTGTTCTCCCTTTTCTAGTCAACACTAACAAAAGTGGCATTCAGAATGACTTGAAAACCAGTAACATTACTACAGGATGAGACTTACAAAGACACTAACAGTACTCTGAGTGTGTACATGGCATAGTACTTTACATACCCTGCAGTTTCATTCTCACTACTAAGAGACAACTAACTACTTCATCACCACCTCCTTCCTATCAAGGATAAACCTGAGGCCTAGGGTGTTTAAATAATTTGCCCAAGATCAGGATTACTGCTGGAATAAGAACCTGAATCCAGGTCTCATATATAATCTTCTTGCCATTAAATAATAGTGTTTCCCTAAAAGTAATATTGCTTATTAAGACAAGGAAAAAAAAAGAGAGAGAAACAAAATCAGAACAAGATTTAAGGCATCATCAGTTTCTAACATTTTGTGTGGGCACATTTAATCTGGTATATCTATAGGATCTCCATGTGGAGACATGATGTAAGGGTGGATAATTCTTAATTATTCTTTGTAAAGAAAATTTATTCATCTCTGCACCTAGCATAGTATCTGAAATAGAAAATTTAAACGTTTCCTGTGTGAATTATGCTAACTTGGGAAACATTCATGATTAAAATATAAGTGAATAGGTAAGTCTCATGGCCTAGTGGTAAGGGAGCCAGATCCACGGCTGGAATCCTAGCCCTCGCCACTTCAAAAACACGCCAGGCATGCATGCGTGCATGCCCAAAATCCCAAGAGGATGGAGAAACAGAAGAGACCAAAGTGTGACCATGCACCACTTAGGTGTGCTTTCTCCCTTCCCCTCTCAGTCTTGCTCTAGCACACACACCCTCTGACAACTTTTTCAAAAAGAAAAAATAGATATACTGAGCTTTTCAAGAACTGGGAATAAATAACCTTTGGGGCCATACTTGTCCTCACCAGGATTGCTTTTATAGTCACTGGTAACTTCTGTGCCCTGGCAATCTACAAAGGCCCTTCAGGGTTAGACACACATGTTCATGACTGAAAAAGTGTACCTTCCACAGCAAATTAATAAAACGGCACTTAAGTTTATAAGTCAATCTCTTGTAAACAGGATTAATTAGTTTCTTACAACTAATCAATTCTGAGAACATGGATAAAAAATAGTAATTTACAAAACCATGGCCCACTGAACTGTAGTACTGGAGGCCACATAGCCGGCCTCAGATCTCCAGGTTATCCTGAAAACACACAGAGCACCTGCACAGAAACCCAAAATCCTGACCAACTAGAGGTTTACAGGAAGGAGGGGGTCACTGTACTGTAAGATTTTGTTGAGGATGCTTTTCTCTCTCTTTCTCTCTCTCTCTCTCTCTCGTGTGTATTCATGAGCTATCGTAAAATAAACATTTTTTAACGTTTATTTATTTATTATTTATCTAAATTTGACCAGAGAGGGACAGAATGAGAGAGAGAGGGAAAGTGAGAAAGCAAGCAGCCAGGTCTGGGACTTGAACTGCAGTTGGCCATGTGGGAGTCCACCATCATTAACCACCATGCCACCTGCTGGCCCCCAAAACAAGCTTTTTTAAAAAGAAAAAAATGAAGCCACAAAATAGAGAAGTTTCCTAACTTTCCTAAACCTACTGTTTACTTGTAAAACTTATAGTAATACAGTCCATCTCCAACTGTAACTTTCTTTATTTAACAATCTCTCTTTAAGTATCCAGGACACTGTTACTGTTACTTTAATCACTGTCCTCTGTTAGTGCTTAGCACTTAGAAGACTGCCCTAACACATTTGCTGAAGTAATCACCTCCACTAAATAGATGAGTACCACCTACCTAGTATCTTCTTCAACTCTGGAGATTAAGGAATAGAAAATATGGCTTTATGATATAAGCAAATTTAATAAGAAATATGTTTCTAAGAAATGATTTCCATATTTTCCATTTGCATAAGTTGCGCTTACCTTTTTTTTAAAGGTTTTTGCCTACACTTGCTAGAGAGAGACAGAGACAGTGAGAGGGCAAGTGAGAAATTATCCCCAGAGGAATGACCACACTGCAATCTCTTCTCCATCCCCTCTTGGGATTTTGGGCGTGTCTGCACTAGCTTCCGGTGTGATTTTCAAGCCACCACAGTTGGCCACATGGGAGTCCAGTGTCTCCACCAAGCCACCTGCTGTCTGTCCCCTTGGTTCTTACTATTTACAAGTGTAATTCAAATCTACCTACCAAATGATTTATAAATCTTTAAACGTGTGTTATTTATCCCTGATCTTCCCCTAAAGAGTCAGGGAAAATCAGAAAAGTCAGTATGTAGAACAGATCTACTGCACTCACAAAGTATAATGCAAGTAACACTTAGCAGATAACACAAAACAATCCAGAGTTAATCTCTTGCCTCCATCTTTCAAACCCTGTCCATGACATTAAACACATAATAGTAATCACAACTAGCAAGTGATTATTGGGAAAGGTGGTAGGCAGCACAGTGGAAGGATGCTTAGACTCACATGGAAAAAGTCCTGGTGTTGTTTCCATGCCAGTCCAGCATGCTTGCCCATGATCTGAGCCAGCTGATATTAGTGGTAGATCAAGATCTGAAAACCCTGTTGGCGGTGAATTTCTCTCTTCTTTTCTCTCTCTCTCCAACCCCCTTTCTCTTAGGGAAGAAATTAAATAATTAAATAAATAAATAAATTGTTACTACAGGCAACCATATACATTTTTTCACTTAATGCAAAATACAAGTCTACAAGGGACCAGCAGTTAGCAAAATGGCTGTGTCGCTGGACTCCCATGTAGTCGACCGGGGTTCGAGTCCTGGACCCCGCAGCTTAAAGTCACGCCAGGCGCGTGTGCGTGTGTGCCCAACATCCCAAGAGGAGAATGGAGAAGGGACTGCGGCGTGGCCATCCCCCCTGGGAGGTGATTTCTTGCTTTCTATCTCTCTGTCTCTGTCTTTCTGGCGAGCGCATGCGCCCTATAGCAAAAAAAAACCTCTCCCAAAAAAAGAAAAAAATACAAGTCTACAACACAAATACTTCTCATCTTGCCAAATGAGGAAAAAAAGGCTTGAAAAGGCTAATTTTCCTAAGACCAGAGCTGCTAAGTGGCAAAGTTAAGAAAACTAAACGTACTCTTAACCACGAGCCTACACTTCATTACCTGGTTTATTTACATCAATTCTTACAGAGTCAACTATATATTAGCTGTTCTAATTATCATCAGTAGTTTCCCCTTAAATACAACCAACTGCAAAGAAAATTTTCACATGGGAACCAGCAGTTAGTGTAATGGCTATGTCGCTGGACTCCCACGTGGACCCGGTGTCTTAAAACTCACACCGGGCGCGTGTGCGTGCGTGCCCAAGATCCCGAGAGGAGAATGGAGGAGAAGGGATTGTGGCGTGACCATCCCCCCTTGGGGGTGATTTCTCGCTTTCGGTCTCTATGTCTCTGTCTGTCTGGCGAGCGCACGCGCCCTATAGCGAAAACCTCTCCAAAAAAAAAAAAAATTCACGTGGATTTATTTTTAAAATGATCCACTTGAGTTTAGAGGATGCTCTTTATAAAAAGAGACAAAAAAGGATGCTTTCAATGCTAGAACAGGATACAAATGCATTTTGGTTAGAGACAAGAGAAATAAAATTTCATATCATTTTAGATGTGCCTTTTCCCTGCTCAGCCCATTCTCCAATCAAGGATTTCCAGATGTCCTGCTCACTAACCTTACTCACTTAATACAATTAAAGTCATGCTCTTTGATACTCTTTTATAAGTTGTTTAGGATGAACACTACGGAAGAATCTATTCCTATTATGTGGTTTCAAGTAAAGCACTACTTTACTCCAAAGAGTGGATACAAAGAGTGGATACAAAGTAAACCTACACTTCGGAAATTACAGATGTCAGATCCCGAAGGGAAACAATGGAGTTTCCCTTATCCTCCCCTTCCCAGAGCCCTAAACTACGGTGCTAAATCCTATCAACACCTTCGTCCCCTGCCTGTGCCCCAGAAGAGTCGCCAAATTCGCTCTCATATAGTCATCTCAAAACAAGACCACAAGAACCTGTCATACAACACACCCCTCGCCTGGGTCACCTTTCTCAGTCCCAGCTCCAACCATCAGAAAACTAAGGAGATCGTCCCATCTCCCGAGCAAAAAAGGGAAAATGAAGAAGAGGGGTTCTAGGGGGAACCCTTGCCCAGCCTCGCCAAGCCCAGAGAGGAGGCTGCGGAAGAGCGCTCTGGCGGGAGCCGGCGGGCAGCCGCGCTGTCCACGTGGGTCTGCAGCGACGGACGCCCACTCACCAGGCCATCTATCTGCACTTGCTTCACCGCCGAGTCTCCGGAGCCGCCTTTGCCTTTGCCTTTCCCTGCCGCACCGGTGGTGGAGCTCGAAGACGTAGCAGTGGAGCCAGTGCCTTCCTTGCGGGACGCCATCTTTCCAGACAGACAGGAAGAAAGAGAAACGTGAGTTACCGGAAGCGGAAGCACGAGTGTCGTGACGTCATTACAGTTGGACGCTCGGGGGCGGAGCTGGGAAGAGGCTGGAGCCGGGCCCCGCCTCCCTTCTCAGGTCCAGCAGCCTTAGCTCCTCCCCGGAGGAACCCTTGGCGTGTTACCACTGAACGCTATAAGACGAGGGTAGACTTTTTTTTTTTTTTTAAACGATTGCGTTAGTCTCTATTAGGCACACGGTCATAATTCCGTTGTAGCTCGTATTTCTGCAGCATCTTCTACGTAAAAATGCTTTCATTTCTCATTGTTTAGGTTCCAGTGCCTGATTCTGTAAGCAAGAGCTGTACCCACTCCCTCTAGGTATATTAAAAAACTGGAAGGAGATTTGACCAACCGCATTCTTTTTGTTAGTGGCAAACTAGTATTACAGAGTTTGTCTTACCTAAGTTTTCAGGGAGTCTCTAACCACTTAGATTATACAGAAACTCAATCAAACATGACAACTTTGATCAGGATTACCAGAATTAATAGCCCTTTTGCTGATATTAACTTCATGTAGAAATTTACATGAGTAAAGTATCAAAGATATTTTTTGTAGTGTCAAAGGATGAGGCACAATATATTCCCTAAAAATCACGCTGCTTTTGACACATGACTCTGAAATAAAACTCTCAAGTCTAACTTGACAGCTATAGGTCATTTTAGATATGATTTGAAACATTCTTTTCTTCTAAATGACTTTTCTGATATCTTATTTTTAAAATAATATTTATTCTTTCAATCAATATAAATAACAATATTTAATTTAATTCAGTCAACATAAATAATCAATAAATAACTGATGGAGTGGTTACATAAAAGTTTTGTTTAAAAATTATAATACAGGGGACGGTGTGGTGGGTAAGGCACTGGACTCCCATATGGGTGACTTCAGTTCAAGTCCCAGACCTGGAGGCTTGCTTTCTCACTTTTCCCTCTGTCTCTCTCTAGTCAAATTTAAAAAATAACTATGAATAAGATTAGATAAAATAATTATTTAAAATATTACAATACAACAGCTAATTAATGTTTAACATTTTTTGCAATTTTTTTTTGTCCTACAAACATCACACTACGGGTTCAGTTATGTATGCTAAACAGATTACAATGGGTACTTTCTATCTCCCCCAACACAGTTCACATGGGCCCCCTGTATGAAACAGTGTGGATCCAAGACATACAAATTAGACAGACAAATAGATGATATAGATAACTTAGGAAGCAGAATTTTCATTAAGAAATCAATATGATCACACTGACTAGGAAGAGCCTAGAAGCAATAGCATTTCCTTCATTTGAATCCCTAGTTTTCCTTCCTCTTACTGCTGTTAGGTTCTTCCCAGTTGCCATCACTGATATCTCTACCCCTCCCTACCATTTTTGAAGGTATTATTTCTTTCATGAGAGAAGGAAACAGAGGAAGAGAGAAGTGAGAGAGAGCGGTGTCTCCATCAGGGTCTTCACACCAGATCACGGGCTGTGGGCCTGGTCTACTGAGCATTGTACTTCCACTGTGCCACTGAGGCCGAGCATCACAACCTTCAAATCCATTGAAGAGCACCAGAGTTCATACATTGAATATCTTCTTTCCTCTTTTTTGACTCCCTTTTGTGGTGGTCTCATCCATTCTCAGGGCTCTAAACATCAAAAATGTGCTAATTCTTGGATTTATACTCCCCAGATCTCTCCACAGCTCCACGCCATATGTCCGTTTATAGACTTAGCATCTCCATGTAAATGTTGAGTAGGCACCTCCAACTTAATCTTTCCAAAACTGAGCCGGTCACAGGCTGGTCCTGCATTCCTTAATAAACATGCTTCACTTTCTCTCAAAGTCTCTCAAATTCTTTCCTGCTCGAAGCCAAGGATCCTCTCACCCAAGATGGAGACCCCCACTGGTTCTGTATCATCAGTAACAGAGTGAGTTCAGAGGAGAACTAGTAGAGTCGGGATTTTACCATAGGCAGGCAGGAATAAAGCCACTCACCCTGTGGCAGCAGTAGAGGCAACATGGAGAGCAATAATGAAGCTTTTCCATGCCTCCTGTCTAAGAGGTATCAGTGGAGGCCTAGTGGGAGCTGGAACTCTCATCCCCCACCAGAAATAAGGAACCATTCCCACCCAAAGGGACTTAATAAAGGCCCAGCATAACTTATAGTATTACTGTACTCTACTACTGTACCCTCTTAGGGCAGTAACAAAGAAGACCACCCTCCCCCTTCTCCGGCCTTCTATCTGAGAGCATGAATGATTCAAACTGGTGCCATCTCCCCATTCATCCACCCTTCTGCAGCATCTCAAAGTTCAGTCTGTTTGAGTACCTGAGATGGGCTCTCTGACTATAATAGCAGTTTCAGCCATTGCCCTTGAAAACAGGAAGTTTAACACTTTTTCATCTGTAGCCTCAAGGCTTCCTAGAAGATAATTTGCTTTCCTGGCCCCTAATAGTGACCTTTGCTGATCATGTAGTCCTGAATATTCACACCTTCCTTTCAAAAAAAGTAAAAGCAAGGACTCAAACAGATATTTGTACACCAATATTCAACCTTATTTACAATAGCCAAAAGGTGGAAACTCCTCAAAAATATCTGTTTGTGAATGAATGGATAAACAAAGGTTGGTTTTTACATACAATGGAATACATTCATTTAATACCTTGAAAAGGTATGAATGTTAGGGTGGTCTTGCATTCTATGGTTATGGCAGCCAGTTCCCACATGGTAAACCACCCTGGTGGCTTGAAAACATGCTAGGCATGTTGGCATGTGTGCCCAAACTGTCACCAGGATGGAGAAATGGAAGAGAAGAGATTATAGTATGACCATCTCCTGTGGGAGGTGCTTTCTCATTTTTCTTATCTCTCTCTTTCTTTCCATCTCTCCCCAGTGAGCTTATATGCCCTCTGACAAATTAAAAAAAAAAGAAGAAGAAGAAAAGAAAACTACCAGGAAAAATGAACAGAGCCTTGGGGAACTGTAGAACTACAAAAGAAAAAGCCAAAAAAAAAAAAAAACAACAACAACAACAAAAAAAAACCTAACACCTCTATCATAGGAGTCTCACAAGAAGAAGAAAAAGGCCACAAGTAAAAGATATTTAAACAAATAATGCCTGCAAATTTCCCAAATAGGGCAAAAGTTATAATCTAGACATCCAAGAAGCTGAGTGAACTCCAAATGGTATATACTCAAAGAAGACATAACAAAGTCAAACTTCTGAAAGCCAAAAAGAATTCTTGAGACCAGGAAGAAAAGAAATAATAAATTAGAAAGACTTTTAGAATTAAAGGAAATTTCTCTACAGCAACCGGAGAGGCCAAGAGGAAGTTATATATGTCCCAACTGCCAAAAACAAACAAACAAACAAACAAACAAAAAACTCTCAATTCAGAAATCTACATCCAGAAAAAATAGCCTTCAAGAAGAAAATGAAAATCAAAGCATGGCTGCAATGACCTATGTTGGCAGACACTGCTACTCCATTGCCTGAGACCACATGGGGGGTCCAGGCTGATTCCCAGCTCACCCTAAAACCTCAGACCCAATGATACACATCTGTAGTCTCAGTTGATGCAGGAGGATCATGCAATAATGAGACCCTGTGAAAATAAAAAGAGAGAGAGAAAGAAAAAGTCAAGACATTCTTGGACAAGGAATACTAAGAGAATTTGTCATGGGCAGACTTACCCCTAAAAAAGGCTTAAAACATTATCTAAAAAAGAAAAGATAAAAGACTTTGCAATATTATTAAGGAAGAATGAATACTATTAAACAAAATATGGGTAATTATTGGGTTGTTGGAAAGTCATGGCACATTTTTTGCATAGAAAAACAGAAAAATATGTCTTGACTTTTCTGGCAACCCAGTACAATAGACTGCCCTTCTCCTCTTGAGTTTTCTAAATTACTTCTGAGGGTTTTAGCAAAAGTTATAATATTCTCTAGTGTGGTTCTATATGTATATAGAAGAAATATTTAAGACAGTTATATTATAAATGGGTAATTAAGGGCCATGTGAAGAAGTAAAGTTTCCACAGTTCACTTAAACTGATAAAGTGGCATAACTCTAACCTGTGAGATTATTTACATTTAATATAATACCCAGAGGAACCTCTAAAAAGATTTACAAAGATCTGTTCTCAGGCCAAGTCACAGCAGCACAGGCAGAAACGGTGCAACTGCCTGCTGGCTGAGGCCACATGGGAGGCCCAGGTTCAATTTTCCTGCCCATCTTAAACAGGCCAGGTCTGGTGGCATTCCCTGTGATCCTGGATAACTGGGAGGCTGAAACAGGAGGATCATAACATGGCAAGACCCTATGAAAATAAGTATCTAATGCCTATGTCTCTCTCTCTCTCTCTCCTGCCATCCCTCTCATGCACTTCCTGTTTGTCTCATAAAAAAGAGAAAGATACATTCAAAAAATGCCATAGGTAAATCAATATAAAATTCTAAAATAATTGTTCAAACAACCCATAGGAAATCAAGAAAAAACAGAAATAAAAAGAGAGAATAAATAAAAAAATAAATCAAATGACAACTTAAGCCCAAATGTATCAATAATTACATTAATATAAGTTATAAATATACCCATTAAAAGACAACAATTGCCAGAATGGATAAAAACATGACCTATTCATGGACCAGAAAGTAATGCAGCAATAATGTAATTGGACCCACGTAGAAAATGTCCTGATTTTGTGTCCTGGACTCTCTCTGGGCATGCAAAGAGTTTGTATCTACGGTTCAGGATAGCTGAGACTGGGTGAATCATGGCATAAACACCCTGTTGGGGGTGCCTGACAGCCACTTTTTTTTTATCTTTCTCTGTCTCTCTTTCTTTCTGTCTGTCTCTTTCATTTAAGAAATAAGTAAGCTTAAAATAAAATTTAAAACAAATGACATAACCATAACCTGTCTGCAAGAAACTCATCTCAAATGTAATTATATAAGCACTTTGGAAGTAAAATGATGGGAAAATGTAGCATGCAACCGTTAATCAAAAGAAAGCAGGAATGTCTGTATTAACATCAGATAAATCAGAATTCAGAGGAAAAATAATCCCCAGAGACAGAGGAGACTTTATATAATGATAAATGGTCAATCACAAAGAACACATAGCAATTTTAAATGTGTATGCACCAGTGACAGATCAGAACTTATGTGAATAAAAAACTCATGGAACTGAAAGGACAAATTGAAAATTGTATAATTATAGTTGGAAATGTCAACTCCCCCTTTCAACAATTGATAGACCAACTAGGAGAGAAAAATCAATAAGGATATAAGGAACTCAACAATACCATCAATCATCAAGATCTAATCAACATTTATAGAGCACTCCGACTACAGAATACACATCCCTTTCAAGTGTCCATGAAACACATAAACTGTATTCTAAACCATATGCAAATCTCAACAAGTTTAAGTGCCAAAAAATTAAATGATTTCTGAAATAAAATCATTCAGCATATGTTCTTCCACAACAATAGATTCAAACAAAAAATTAAAATAAAGATATTGGGAAATTTTTCAAATGCTTGAACTAAATAACACATTTATAAAATCTATGAATTAAGAAAAAGTCTGAGGAACCAGGAGTTAGTATAATGGCTATGTCGCTGGACTCCCACGTAGTCGACCGTGGTTCGCGTCCCGGACCCGGTGGCTTAAAACTCACGCCGGGCGCGTGTGCGTGCGTGCCCAAGATCCCCAGAGGAGAATGGAGGAGAAGGGATTGCGGCGTGACCATCCCCCCTGGGGGGTGATTTCTCGCTTTCTGTCTCTATGTCTCTCTCTGTCTGTCTGGCGAGCGCATGCACCCTATAGAGAAAACCTCTCCAAAAAAAAAAGAAAAAGAAAAAGAAAAGAAAAAAAAGAAAGAAAGAAAAAGTCTGAGGGACCAGGAGTTAGCATAATGGCTACGTCGCTGGACTCCCATGTAGTCGAACAGAGTTCTAGTCCCGGACCTGGTGGCATATACTAACGCTGGGGGTGTGTGTGTCCAAGATCCGGAGAGGAGAATGGAGGCGAAGGGATAGCGGTGTGGTCATCCCCCCTGGGGGATGATTTCTCACTTTCTATCAGCGTATCTCTCTCTGTCTTTCTGGCAAGTGCACACACTCTATAACAAAAAAAAAAAAAAAAAAAAAAAAAAAAAAAAAAAAAAAAAAAAAGAAAGAAAGAAAGAAAGAGAGAAAAAGTCTGAAGGGAAATTTAAAAACATATACACCTTAAACTGGATGAACATGAAAGTATACAAGTTAAAACTTGAGGGACATAGCTATATCAGTGCAAGGAAGCTTGTAATGCCTGCATTAAAAGAATTGTAAATGCTGGGCTGATTCCATAGCCTGGTGGTTAAGGCAGCTAGATTCCACCTGAGCAACTGCACTGTTCAAGTTCTTGATCCAGTGGCTTAAGAAACACACCAGGTGCCTTGGGTACTAGCGCGTGGTGGTTGAGGCACTGGACAAAATCATGTGGCTGACCACAGTTCGAGTCCTGGAACTGGTGGCTTGCTTTTTCACTTTCTCTCTCTCTCTCTCTCTGGTCAAATTAAAAATAAAAATGAATGAATAAATAAATAAATAATTCCTAAAAAGAAGAAGAAAAAGAAGGAGGAGGAGGAGGAGGAGGAGGAGGAGGAGGAGGAGGAGGAAAGAAAAAACCATACCAGGTGGTGCCCACAGTCCCAAAATAAGTGAAAGATGGAGAAAAAGGGATTGTGGTGTGGTGATCCTGTCCCATGGAGGACGCTTCCTCCTCTCCATCTATTTATCACTCTCTGGCAAGCGTATTCACCCTCTAGAAAAAGAAAAGAAGGAAGAAAGGGAGCAAAGAGGAAGGGAGGCGGGAGGGAGGGAGGGAGGAAGGAAGGAAGGGAAAGACAGAGAGAGAGAGAGAGAGATAAAGGAAGGAAGGAAGGAAGGAAGGAAGGAAGGAAGGAAGGAAGAGAGAAGAAAGAGAAAGAAAGAAGACAGGAAATGTCTCAAGTCAAAAACCTAAGTTTCCTTTTCAAAATTCTAAAACAAATTAGCTAAGTAAATCTAAAACATAAAGAAGAAAGCAAATAATAGATTAAAGCAGAATACTGAATATATTTAATCATCCAAAAATGGTTAGTCACAAACGTAAAGTTGTATCTTCCCCTCTCTTGACAAAAGGCAGTTTGATATTGTGGATATTAATGTTTTTGTGGATATTCATTTACTGAGTAAAATTAATTTACCTTGAATTCCCAGTAATATGTTCTTCATTCTCCCTGTCACAGAAACTAAAGCTCTTAGCATACTTTAATATTTGCTGAAAATAGTTCACATTTAGTTACAGGCAAAAAGAGAGAGGATGATGTGGAATCTTCCAAACTGAGCTGTGGACCCTGTCTGTGTTGTGATTACTGCACGGGGACAGGAAGCAGAGGACAGCCTACCATAGCAGAGTAAAAAACATGAAAAAATAAACAGTCTGACTGGTTCTGTTCTGCGGGCATAACTCTACCCACTAGGAAAACATAACCCGATGAATATCAGGCTGTGGCTCATCTTTACCTTAGAACCAGACAATACTGAAGCTGCTTTCCCTTGTTTGGCTAAGACTTATTCAAACCTCTTTCAAAGCAATAAAAGGAGAGGGACCAGTAGTTAGTGTAATGGCTATGTCACTGGACTCCCACGTAGTCGACCGGGGTTCGGGTCCCGGACCCAGTGGCTTAAAACTCACACTGGACGTGTGTGCGACTCACGCTGGACGTGTGTGCGTGCGTGCCCAAGATCCCAAGAGGAGAATGGAGGAGAAGGGATTGGGCGTGGCCATCCCCCCTGGGGGGTGATTTCTCTCTTTCTGTCTCTCTCTCTCTCTGTCTGGCGAGCGCACGTGCCCTTTAACAAAAAAAAAAAAAAAAAAAAAAAAAAAAAAGCAATAAAAGGAGAGTCAAGATATCAAAGAAAAGCCAAAAGCTTTTCTTATTAATTATGTTTTAATTTTATGTATCATTATCTTCATTTTCCAATTTGCTTCAGGGCACACACACTCACCAGAGAGAGAGGGAGAAAGAGAAGAGAGAGAGAGGGAGGAAGTGAGATAGCATGCTGCCAGGCCCAGGACTCGAACTGCAGTCAGCTACGTGGGAGTCCAGTGGTTTAACAACCATGCACTCTGCTTGTCAGAGCCAAAGGATTTTTGTAAAGGTCGCCTTATTCCTACTTAGTATCAAATAAGCCCCCCCAAAAAATTATTGTCAATTTATTTCTACTTAGTTGCTGTTTTCTGATCTTTACTGAGCAAGGTTCCTTTAAAAGTCTGACAGGCTTGGGGCTGAGCTAAGCAGCCTTCTCACTGATGGAGCAGGTAGAGGAGCACTCCTAACAGAGGTCGCAGCCAATCACCCTAGGACCAACTCAGCATCTATCTATTTCTTCAGTGGGTAGAAAGTAATCCGATCCTTCTAATCCCTGTCCTTCCAAGAAGTAACTGTACACTCACAACTGTGCGCGCGTGTGTGTGTGTGTGTGTGTGTGTGTGTGTGCGCGCGCGCGCGCGGGGGGCGGGGGCAATCTCTCTAATACTCATCAGAAACAAAGGAACTAAGAAAGCCTCTTTTTCTTCCTTTCTCCTTCTTTCCCTCCTTCCTTTTTTTTTTAAAAGAAAGCACCCACAATGGGGCATAATTATGTCACAATTCTTTTTCCTTCATTTCTCCATCCCATCAATATCGTGGAGATGCATGTGCACAAACATAGACGATTTTTCAAGCCACCCACGCCAGTATACGAAATAGCCATGTGGGATCCACAGAGTCTAACCCCTGTGCTACCACGCTAACTCAGAAGCACCTTTTTTAAATAAAAATGGTTTCAACAAGAGTCGTATATTCCTACCTCTTCTGTGAAGATTGTGTTTTGGGAAAAGGTCACAAAGATATTTTTTTAACTGAGTAATAAGAGTAATGTATCTTTCTCTGTTCCTGTGAGGAAGGTATACTGTGACGTGATGATTATGGAGGCTCCCAAAATGTCAGGCTCAGTCCTTTAGGGAGTCACAAGTAATGGGGCATAGAGGGAAATGAGAAGTCTACCCTCTAACACTGCGTACTCACAGGAGATCATGAACTCCCTACTCTGCAGAAATGGGAGGAAAGAGCAATAGTTGTCCCATTTCCCCTCCCCAAGAGAATACATTATAATTAGTAAGTTAGGTCTAAGACACACAAATTAGAGTAGGGACAGTTAGGAGAAACCACAATGTACAGGACAAAAATTAAGTTGCAGATTATATTAGTTCAATTTTTAGAGGTCCACAAATATTCATTTGGCCAAAGAAAACTATTTTGCTTGAAAACACCAAACTCTCTAATATTTAAGGGAGATGGAAAAGATAATTTTGGGAGGTAGTTGAACACACCCAACAGCAACAAGTTACTTCTGTATCCCAGTGTCTTCCCAATGTTGTCAAGAATAAGACAACGTGTATGGAACATCTTTTTCTTTGTCTCATTAGCACTTTGAAAGGTATGTATAAAGGTATGACTCCTGTGCTGAAAACCCTCTGACAGCTCTGCAGCTTCCTTAGGATATGGAACCAAATTTTTACATTGCCTGCAAACTCTTGGATGATCGTCCTTAACCTCTTCTTTTTTTTCCTAAAAGTTATTTATTTCTTCTATAAGCAAAAAGACAAAAGACAGACAGGGAAAAGACACAGAGTCGAGAAAGACAGAGAGACAGCACCCCCAATAGGGTCTTGACACCACTATCCACCCCCAGCTAGCCCTGGATCATGGACATGCCTCTATCCGGTGTACCCAAGGAGGTCTCAGGTGGCCTCCGCATGCAAACTCAGAACCTTCCCACATGGGTCAGCCTCACAGAGTGTTGCGTTTTGCTGCTGTGCCACTTTCTGGCCCCATGTGCAACACCCTAAATATATTTAAAGCAAAGTGTTTTATAGGTAATACTATAATCTACAGCTTATGCTCAGGAAGTATTTTTGTCTAGATTTAAATATTTCATTGATTAAGGTGCTTGGGACTTTAAGTAACCAAGAGCACGTAAGTAAACACCACTAACGACAACACCATTAGAATTATTTGTAGCAAGAAAGAAATGTACTCTATCACATGACTATGTCTGGAGGATGGCATACTCCAAATAAAGCAGAGGATATACTCCAGTTCCATATCTTGAAGTTCTCTTGATTGTCTTCTACCATGTTATGGTTCTGTCCATAAACTGGTTACCATTATAATCTCAAAATGGCTGCCAGCAGCAATTGATACAATACACTTCTTTTTTAATTTACTGCAAGAAAAACTGCCCCCCCAAACCAGAGAGAGAAAAAAAAAGTCTTTCATTTTAGTCTGATGAGGATCTGTTTCAGTCATATACCTCTTTCTGCGTACATGTGTGGAATAAAATTACGGGAGGTTATATTTTGAAGAGCTAAGTGCTTTTTTTTTTTTTTGGTGTTATGAAAGGAACAATAGGAGAGAGTAAAACAAGGGCCAATAAAAAAGAAAATAATATTCAGTTATACAGAAAACTCAGCATGTGGGTATTTCTATAAGTCTACTACAATAATAATAATTTTTAAAATGACATTTGACCTTTTCATCCCAGTATTTTGATTTATGACTTGCCAACTAATATTAAAACATGGTGATCTTGCATTGAAAAAATTTGAGGGGATTCAAAGAGTGACTTTTATTTTGTATAATATCATGTAATTAATACCTTGTACTGGTGTAATTAAATTATAAATACCAGACTTTGAAATAATATTCTACTGGATTACTAAAGGCATGTTTAATTTCTTGCCCCAGGAATTTAGTTTCTGCCTTGAAGTCCTCCTGCTGCTTAAAAATATATACAGTCATGAGTGAAAGAGTGATCTTCAACATTTTTTTCAATATAGTGTTTTTAGAAAATCCTTTTAAAACTGTAATCTGACATAACTTTCAATCTTTAAATTCCTGTAACAGTGATAGTATTTGCTTACCTAGAGTAATTTGATAAGAACTCATTAATCTTTTAAAATGTTTCATAGCTTGAAATGAAAGACCCCCTATATATTAATTTCTCTACCAATTTCAGATAGGATTTATTTAAATTTCAAGTGGCAGCTTGTTTTGAATTAAATATTTTTTCTGTTGTTGCTACTTCTTCATGTTTTGTTCTTCTTTAATGGTTTTTGTTTTCACCATTTTAATTAATACCATTAAAATTTTTGTAGCAAAATGCCAGAGGAGAGCACTATTGAAATCCATTAAAGTGAATATTGAATTCCTTTTAATTTACCTAATACGGTGGCATTTTTTTTCTCTGTAAGAATGATTTCATTCAAATAAACTGTTCTAACAAGCAAATTTGCTAGTCTAATTTTTAAAGTTTATTTCTTTCTTTCATGAGAGTGAGATAAAGAGATAGAGAGAAAGAAAAAGACAGGCAATCTCCATAGGGTCACATCAATGATTCCCCCAGGCCACCCAGCCAGCTAGGAGCACAGAAGCATACCCAATGTGTGCAGATCACCAGGGATGGGGGGGAGGGATAACCAATGATCTTCCACGTGGATTCAACATCTCTTGAGCAGCATATTGTCATCAGGCCACCAGCCACTAGTATAATTTTATGGTCATCCAACAACTGTCATCACATGATAAATCATGGGGAGCACTTCCTGGCTACTTTCTGGTTTAGAAATATCCTTGACAAACAGAAATCCTTTGAAACCTTTTTCTAAGAGACAGTTTCTCCTCTGTCATTTGATCTGAAGCAAGAGCTTACTGTTACTACCAGGGCCAACACACAGAAGTCCTGTTTGCTTTCTTTAACTGAAAATTGGTTGACACTAGCATTTTTCCTTGTTGTTCCTTGCCCAAGCAGTTGGGGCTCTTCATATTTAACTAAGTTTTCTCAACAGGAGACACAGGCCACTGACATAATAAATCAAATCAAATTATTTATACTTTCAAAGGAAACAAACATCAAGATAGCTTCTGTCATGTATGAAAAAACATTTGGTTTATTTTATTGATACTTTGAAAAATGCTTAGAGAAAACTTATAAACCAGGATTTTGAACATGTTCATAGAAAGGGCCATTGTATTGGCAAACACCAACCAACATCAAAGTTTCATCAAACGTATCTGTCAATGTAAAATTCCGTAATTCTGGCAAGTAGGTTTAATTTATTCTGTCAGTTAGGATTGGGTCTGGCTGTATATAAAATAAACATTAAATAACATGTTTTCTAAAGTAGAAGCTTATTTTTCGTCTCATGTAGAACAAGTTTAGGAGGTAGGAAGTCTAGGTTGGAAATGCAGTTTCACGGTGGCACACAATTCAGACTCTTCTTTTATTATTTTATTTTTATTTATTTATTTATTTATTTTATTCATTTTTACATTTTTCCACAAACATTTACTTTACATAGCAAAATATTTTAGCTCATACTCCATAATTCTTGACAGTTTACAAACAACTTTCAAAATTTCAAAATACTGATTTTTACAGATAATGTTCAAAATATGTCTTATAATTTTGTATAATTTTATAACTCTATAACAATAGAAGCAGTATGGTTTCAAATATATATATATTTAGAGTGCAGACACTTGGTATACATTAAGTGGGGACATACAATGCCTCTCCTTCATAGCATGGCTTGCTTCACTCAGCAGTAAGTCTTCCATATTCATCCACTTCCTTTCAAAAGCCAGGGTTTTTTTGTTTTTTATGGATGAATAGTATTCCATTGAGTATACGTGCCACAGTTTTTCTAACCATTCATCAGTTCGTGGGCATTTAGGTTGTTTCCATGACTTAGCAATCATGAAAAGTGCCGCAATAAACATCGATGTGCAAGCACTTTTTCGATTAAGTATTCTTCTGTCCTTTGGGTAGATACCAAGGAGTGGGATTGCTGGATCATATGGTAGTTCTATTTGTAGATTTTGGAGGAATCTCCAAATTGTTCTCCACAGTGGTTGGACCAATTTACAATCCCACCAGCAGTGTAAGAGAGTTCCCTTTTCACCACACCCCCTCCAGCACTTATCATTTTTTGTTTTTTTAATCTTAGACATTCTGACTGGGGTTAGGTGATATCTCATTGTTGTTTTGATCTGCATTTCTCTTACAATGAGGGATGTTGAGCATTTTTTTCATATGCCTTTTAGCTATTTGTATGTCATCTTTAGAGAGTGGTTTTTTCAACTCATTCTCCCATCTTTTAATAGGATTGATGGACTTTTTCCGGAACAGCTGCTTCAGTTCCTTGTGAATTCTGGTTATCGGTCCCTTGTCTGATGCATAGTTTACAAAAATATTTTCCCATTCTGAGGGCTGTCTGTTCACACTAATCACTGTGTCTTTTGCCATACAGAAACTTCTTAGTCTGATGTAATACCACTTGTCTATTTTAGGGACCATAGACTGTGCATTGGGAGTCTTATTTAAGAAGTTTTTCCCTACCCCAATGTCTCCCAGATTTTCCCCGGTGTTTTCCAGGAGCAGCTTTATAGTTTGAGGTCTTAGATTTAGATCTTTGATCCACCTTGACGTTATTTTTGTCAGAGATGAGAGGTGGGGGTTCCGATTCATCTTTCTTCAAGTGGAGATCCAGTTTTGCCAGCACCATTTGCTGAAGAGGTTTTCCTTTTCCCACTGAATTGACTGGTACCCCTTGTCAAAAATCAGTTGGCTGTATGTTTGAGCATTCATTTCTGGGGATTCCATTCTGTTCCATTGGTCCACCTGTCTGTTCCTGTGCCAGTACCATGCTATTTTGATTACCATAGCTTTGTAGTATATTTTTGGGTCAGGGAGTGAGATGCCGCCCACTCCACTCTTCTTGTGCAGAACTGCTTTGGCAATACGGGGTCTTTTATGATTCCAGACAAACTTTATGATTGTCTTTCCTAGATCTGTGAAGAATGTGTCTGGTACTTTGATTGGCATTGCATTAAATAGGTAGATTAATTTGGGTAAAATTGCCATTTTGATTATATTAATTTTTCCAATCCAGGAACATGGGATGTCCTTCCACTTTTTACACAATTCAGACTCTTCTATCTGCCTTAGTTCATTGTCTCCATCAAGACTACCTCAGGAGCTAAAGGAGGTTGCTATAGTTCTATAGTTCCATGCATCACATACATTCAAATTAGGGAGTAGGAAGGAAGAAAAAAGTGCTCATTGCCAAGATGAGTTTACTTCCTTTTATTTACATACACACACACATATATATACACACACACAAATATATATATATATGAGGGAATATATATATTTTATATATATTATATATTGTAAATATATTAGGGGGTATATATATATCTATTAGAGGGAATAGAGGGCACATGTGTTTGCTAAAGGAGAGAAACTGAGGAAGAAAGAGGGAAGTGAGAAAGCAACCCCCCATGGGAATGGCCATGCCACAATCCCTTCTCCTTCATTTCTCCTTTCAGGATTTTGGGCTTGCACACATGTGTCCCGCATGTTTTTCAAGCTGTCAGGTCAAGGACTCAAACCATGCAGTCAGACATGTAGGATCCAGCCACCTTAACCACCACGCCACCACTGGGCCCATGTTTGGGACTCCTATAAGAATTGTTAAGCAAGAAAATAAAATGTATATAAGTGATAAAATAATATTTTATTGTGTGTGTGTGTGTGTGTATACACACATACATATATGAATACAGATACATATGCTAGATAAGAATGTGAATATGGAAACATTCCACAAGGATCTACGATAGATTGCTAACATGTATTATCTGGGTAAGAGAGGAAAGGAATATGTTGAATATAGTGTGTGTGTGCACTTGCCAAAGAGACAGGGAATGACAAAGAGATAGAAGCAAGAAATCACCCCCCGGCAGGATGGACACACCACAATTCTGTCTCCTCCATTCTCCTATTGGGATCTTAGAAACACACACACCACACACACACACACACACACACACACACACACACACGCCTGGCATGAGTTTTAAGCCGCCAGGTCTGGGACTTGAACCGTGATCAGCTCCACGGGAATCCAGCAACGTAACCATTACACTATCTTCTGGTCTCACCCTACTTGTTATAATAAGCATTTGTTATTTTTGTAATTTGGAAAACGTAAAAATTATTTTTGAAAATGTGACAGTCTCCAGATCGAAACTTTCTAACACCTTCTGACATAAAGTTTCACAGCGAGGCAGTTTGCAAGAGTCTATCCTAGAGGAGTTTAGTGAAGAAATCAGTAAGACCGCAATGCACAGCAGTTTACATAAGTTGTTTTAAAATATTTATTTAGCTAAATTATTTATTTAAAGAGCATGTTAGCTAGGTAAGTTAGGAAAAATATTACAGTCTATTTAAGCTAATGAGTGTTAACATATGTCTATAAATATTTAAATATGAATACAATGCAGAATATATCACAATGGATATCTTAACCGATTAACCTTTATGAAATTAAACAAAATAATCTTTATGAGTTGCATTTATTGTTTACCTACTTAATTCCATTTAGGCCATGAATCTTTCATGAAAAAGTCCTATTTGAGAATTAGTCATACCTTTTGAGAATAAATCATTCTCATGTCAAGTTGGCTTCATTAAAATTTCATGAAGAAAAAACTTCAAAATCATGTACAACATCACATTATAAGTTATATTTAATCCAGACATAATAAAGGACATCAATAGTATTTAAAAAAAAAGAAAAATAAATTAATTCCTACCTGGCTCGGCTAAATGTGAATGTTTGTTTGGCATGGAAAATATCCAGTGTAGTGACCTGACAAAAAAGCTAACAGCTAGCAATGCTAAGACATTATTGTGCCTGCACTGTAAAGTTTAAAACATTTTTAAACTTTATTGCTAAACTGTATTACTAAATTATGTTTTAAATTTATTCCGTGAGTGAGAGACAAAGAAAAAAAATACAACACTCCCAATAAGGTCCTCATGCCATAACCCGCTCCCAGTGGATCAGTCAGCCCTGGGTCACAGGCACATGAGTGCCAGGTCTCCTCAAGGAGGAGAAGTTGAATCAGGAAACTTCTCATGTAGAATTGCTTCACAGAATCAAGTTTTACAACTGTACTACTGTCCAGTCTTGAGTTTTTAATAATATTATAATACTTTTCAAAATAAAATGTAAACCTATATCAAAATAGTTCATCCAATAAGGGCTATATTTGGCTTCTGCTTTGGTTGTGCCAAATACTATTGATTTTCTAGTGCAAGATCATTTGGCATCTGGAAAAAGTGTTTTAAGTAGACCACTTAGTGAAAATATCCTATTAGACAAACAGTGGCACTTCGCTACAAAATGTCCTCCAGGGGCTGGCCCTATGGCCCAGTGGTCAAGGGAGCTAGATCCCACATGACCAACTGAGTGGTTGGAGTCCCAGAGCTAGTGCCCTTAGAAACATGCCAGGTGGTGTGTGTGTGTGTGCGCGCGTGTGTGTGTGCACATGCGTATGCTCCAAATCCTGACAGAATGGAGAAATAGAGAAGAAAGAGTTGTAGTATAGCCACACCTCATAGGGGGGTACTTTCCCACTCTCTCTCTGTCTCTCTCTGGCAACTGCACACATTAGAATAATGTGTGCACACTAGAAAAATCTTATTTTAAAAAGTTCTCAGGAACATCATTGAGCACTATGATAACCTTTGTAATAAATGTCACTTCCTCTCTGAATACTGATGCTCCTTGATTCATGATGGGGTTAAATCTAGGTAAACATATCATAAGTTGAAAATAGAGTAAGTAAAAAATGTGTTGGGCCAGTCCCATAGCCTAGCGGTTATGGGAGCCAGATTCCACATGAGCGACTGGGATTTGAATCTTGGCCCTGGTGACTTGAAAAACATCCAGGAATGTGTGCATGCTTGCCTCAAATACCAAGAGATAGAGAAATAAAGGATCAGAGATTGCAGTGTGTCCATGCCCCATTACAAGGTGCTTTCTGTCTCTCTCTCTGTCTGTCACGCTTTCTCTCTCTCTCTCTCTTGGAGACCATAAGTGTCCTCTGGCAATTAAAAAAAAATGCATGTAATACAGCAAACTGCCAAGCATCATAGCTTAATCTAGCCTACTTTTTTTTTAAGAGAAATTTTTGCTATCAAGTGCATGCAGTTGCCAGATAGATAGATCGAAAGCAAAAAAAAAAAAAAAAAAAAAAAAAAAATCACACACCCCTCCCCCTCCTCGGGGGAGAGGGCCTTGTTACAATCCGTTCTCCTCCATACTCCTCTCGAGAATTTTGGGCATGCATGCACACAGGCCTAGCCTGAGTTTTAAGCTGCCAGGTCCAGACTCGAACTATAGTTGGCCATGTGGGAGTCCAGCAACATAACTGTTATGCCATCTATTGGTCCCAACCTAGCCTACCCTAAATATACTCAGAATACTTAGATTAGCCTAGTAATCTAAGTTGGACAAAATCATCTAACATAAAACATATTTTATAATAAAGTGTTACATATCTCAAAATCTGAAGTAATGTTTCTATGGAAAGAGTATCACTTTCACACTATCATAAAGCTGACAAATCAAACCATCATAAATTAGAGAACCATAGTACGCCCTCTCCCTTAATAGTGTTTCAAATCAGTAATGAGGATTTTGAAAAAAGCACACTAAGAGCCTTTTCTGCATTTCCTAGGGTTATGTTTTGATAAACACTGATATAATAGAAAACTCTGTTTAAACCTGGTAATCACCATTATAAGGTATCTTCATATTTTTGTAATAAGGGTAGGTGTGCACATTGGCACTGTCCTTTACACAGGGCTTGAAAAAAATTATGTAGTTTAGTAAATTAAAACACACACACACACACACACACATACACACACACACTATACTAGAATATGACGCAAATCCCCAGTGTGGAATCAAGTTTTTCTTATTACTGAAAAGTAGCCAAGAAGCTGGTAGATAAATCTGTGAGCCTAAAACAAAAAATGTTTCAACTGTTCTACAAGGCTAGAGTGGTATCATTTCCCCATCTGCGGTGGGAGTAGAGTCTCTGTGGAGAGTTGGCATACATGAATAAAGAGCAGATTTAAACTGGAAGACGAGCAATTACACTCAAGGACGGAGACTCCAAACCCTACAATGACTTTTCAGGACTTCCAGTTCCTAAATTGATTTTCAGTTAAATAAAAGCAGTCATTTAAGTGATGTGCTGGGACTCAGGTCAGGGCTAACATTATAGAAGATCTTAGTTCCAATTTCATAAACCTATATATTAAAATAAAACCCCAAATGCAAACGATACATTTCAATCACGTTGTAAATCATTTTGCTGTGTGAATTCTTTCCATCTTTAGCCAAAACTAGAACTGGGACAGAGTCCAGGCCAGAACAAAAACGCAAAATTCTACACTCCCTAAACTTTGGTTATTTTGCTTTGAATTGAAGTGGATACTCGGCAGTTTTCCACTGAGGAAATCGAAATTTTCTAATTTGCTCTCTTCATTAATCAAACTGACCAAGTAATTTTTCAACCTTCAGCCAGGTTTGTACCTTCCTGTTATTAGCCCAGTATGTAGTCTTCCTACCTCAGAGTTTACGGGCATAAAAGGATCCTAAAATCTAGACCTGCAATCAGCTTGACATCGCAGAAACTGAGCCAGCTCTCCCGCGGAGTAGCCCAGGGAGAAATCAGGCTTCAAGTTGAGAAATTCTTACTCTTGGAAAATTAAGCTCTTGAGTTCTTCCAAATCACTCTATGTGGGTGATTTAGGATGGTCTTACGGGAGGACGAGGTGCAAAACATTGGGACCCTCCGCCCTGACACCTGGCTCCCGGAAGCAGTTATTTTTTATGGAGGTGTGCAGCAAGGGCGTTTGAACTTAAGGCAGTGGACGTGGGTTCCAGACACTAACGAACCACGTGGCTTTAGTAAACGTGCTTACTTCTCTGTAGGAAAGAGGCCAGTAAAAACTTCCCCAGTCATAGCTGCTCTAGATACGTTGGCTCCTTTCCTTCTCTCACTTGGGAGTTACAAACATTAAGGCGAATAATATAGAGCAAATCATTTAGTACAGTGCCTGGAACATATTAAGGGCCAATATCGCCTCTGATTATTACTACACCCGCCAGTCCTTCCGTTCCAGGTAACCGCCAAACTCAGCCCCGAATTTCTAACTCCGGCCCACGACTGCGCATGTGCGCCCTTGCTCGGAATCGCGCACCCCAGTGGCTTTCCCGCGTAGGCACAAGCTCCTCCCTCGACGGCCCGCCCCTTTAAGCGCGAGCACCGCGTTCGAAGCGCGCGCTCGTCTGGGCGTGACGTAAACCAGGGGGCAGGGCCAGGACACTGGGCGTTTGTTTCCGGGGCCAAAGGTGCCTCATTTCCGGAAGAAGCCGGCTTTGAGGGCCTTAGGCTTTACGCGACTCGTTTCCTCTCAATTCCTGGTCCTGCGGTCTCAGGCCGCGTGAGCCAGGCATGAAGATCACGAGGCAGAAACACGCCAAGAAGCATCTTGGCTTCTTCCGCAACAATTTCGGAGTCCGCGAGCCGTACCAGATCCTGCTGGATGGCACCTTCTGTCAGGCAGCGCTGCGGGGCCGCATCCAGCTGCGGGAGCAGCTGCCCCGCTACCTTATGGGGGAAATGCAGCTGTGCACAACCAGGTGGGCCCCGCGGGGCCGGGGAGGACGCTCAGGGTGCCCGAGGGTGGGTAGAGGCCAGCCGTGGGCGCGAAATCCCCCGCCCACTGACTGTCAAAGCCAGTGGAGGTGCCAAGGAGGTCAGGTCAGGTCAGGCAAACGTCTGCTCTGTAGGCGGAATGGCCGGTGCCCTCCCGTATTACGTGCCAGTAGCCTGGCAGACAACATGTGTGTTCTAGTCGGAGACCTGGCTTCTAGTCTCCGTCCCAGTCCTACCAGCTTTGTCATTTCGGGCAAATTATATAACCCCTCTAAGCATGGGATTGTTCATTAGTAAAACAGAGACCGTAGCTACTTATAAGGTGGTTGTAAGGTGAAAGTATAGTGTATGTCGTGCATTTCCAAAAACCTGTCGCTCTTTAAGTGGTTGCTGTTACTTGCATCACTAGCCAGTTTATATAAAAAAGTGTTCGAGCATCACCACTGCCTTATCAGGTAGCACCTTCGATTTTCAGGGAAAGAAGTGAGGACTGGGGATTCAGAAATTTGCCTGAGGCCATTTATGTATTCACTTGTCTTTATTAAATACCAGCCACATGCCTATCAGTTCTTCAGCCACTGAGGTTACCTTGGTGAACAGGACAAATTCCAACCCTTAGGGCCAGAAAATCCATAAGTCAACCCCCTAATTGATGTGTTTTCACTCCACACATGTTTCCCCATTTAACAAAATGTGGCAACACTTAGGCTGGCACCTTGTGGGATGGGAGAGAGAAGAGGGAATGAAGGTTTTTGAGAGGAGATAACATTTGAGCCCGTTCATTTGTACCGTTCTGAGGAGAAGGACTATTTAGGATGCAGAAAAAGTGACTTTCTTTGTGAAAGTGTTTTGAATAACCCAAAAAAGTTGCAAAATACCTGGGGTAAAGGTTATGGCTCATTATTTAGTTGGAAATCAAACTAAGGAGATAAGTTAAGGTTATATTGTGAAGAAGCATTAAGAAACTTAGTATTTCTTTTTCATGCTGGAATATTTACTTTAAAAAATTAAGATGCATCATAATACTTCTACTCATGAGAAACCATTGTTAACATTTGATTTATTATCCATTTAATTCTTTGTACACATGCACACAAAAACACAAGAATGGGCTTTTACTCTGTGTGTTATGTTAATGGTTTGCTTTTCTCATATAACATTATTCCATGAACTACTTTCCATATTTGTTCAGAATTTCTCAAGTAGTACCTCAACAAGGTTACAGATACCCTCAAATTTTTTGATTCACATCACCTTCAGAGCTTCCAGACAAATCCTTCAATAACCTGTCCCCCTGAATTGGTTGTTTCTGGATACAGCAATTCATTCATTTACCCCTGTGTGCCTCAGAAATACTAACTTTGTAAATGAAGTGAATATAATAAAGGTTGAAAAGTACTGCATGAGATTATATTCTATAGCATTTTTATTCTAAAGAATAAAAATTTTGATTTTGACTTTCGCAAACACAAAATAGAGTAATATAGTGAAGCACCTGTCATTCAGCTTTTGCAATTATCTACATGACCAATCTTGCTGAATTCCTACTTCCTTATTGATGAGTTATTTTAGAGCATGTTCTATCAATTTGATTTGTATCATAAAGAGAGAGAGAAGCCTTTTTAAAATCAGGATCCAAATAAAATGCATAAATTGCATTTGATTTCTATATCTTCTAAGATTTAAAAAGTATTTGTGTTTTTAGGGAATCTGAACATTTGTGTTTCAGTGAAATGTATTTCTTGGGTATAAGTATTTAGATCTAGAGGGTTTACTCACTTAAGTTTGAAGAAATTTGGAGTCAACTGAAGATGCAGAGCTGCATAATGTTATCAGATCTGGGTTTTCTTTTCGGAAGGATAACTGCAGTAATATGAGGGATAACTTGGAGGAGTAAGAAAATGAAGACAGGCAAATCCATTTTGCAGTTGTTCAGTCAAGAAATAATTGAAACTTGAACCTAGAAGAAACATGGGAGTCCAGGGATTCTACAAGAAGACATTAGTAAGACAGATACGACTAATAGCTGATGGAGTAAAGGTAGGGGTGAAAAAGAAAAGGTCAAATATGATTTATGATTTCTGTTTAGGTATGTGGGGACAATAATAATTTCAAATGTTCAAGGACAAATTAAGAGGCAGGAAAGAAACTTGGTTTTAGATGTGGTAAATTTGAAGGACTGATAGCAGAACATCCTATAGGAAGTAATGTGTAAGTAAATGGTGATACTCAAAATAGAGGTCAAAACTGGTAGTGGAAGGAAGCAAAATCTTTCTTACCCCCCCCCCCCCCAAAAAAAAAAAAAAAAAAAACTAAACTAAAGGTAATAGAGTGAAGCAAGGAAGAATCTGGCAAAGGCTGACTAGGGTTGAAGAAATTTTTGACTTAATGGACCTCATAATTTTTTTTAGTGAGAAAGAAGAAGTCCTGGAGGAGCTTATTAAAATGCTAATATTTGGCTCCTCCACAAGAGGTACAGATTTGGGGATGAGAGAGAAGCTAGAAATTAATACAATTTAGTATCACTAAGTCATTTTGATATGGTTAGTTTACACATGAGAATATGAGAAACATTGGTTTAGGTTGATATGAAAATGCAGAGTGAAAAGTAGTGATTAGTTTTAAGCAATCTGATGACTTGAGAATTTTCACTTTTCTGTACTGAAAATATTTTGAAAGTACCAATTTGTACCTGAAGTAGATGCTTATTACACCATGATTGAAGCAAAAGGCAGTTGTCAGACTATTTGGATTCATGTCTCAGCTCTGCTACTTACTAATTATTTGAACTTGGGCTTGTTATGTGAAATCTCAGAATAGGATGCTCTAAGTAGGATAAGTTGTAATGTAAGCTGTTGGGGGGCTGGCAGGTGGTCTAGGGGCACTGGGCTCCTTCATGGGTAAATGTGATTTGAGTCCTGGGCTTGATGGCTTGTTTTCTCACTTTTCTTTTCTCTCTCTGTCTCCCTGTCTCTCTCTGGTCAACTTGAAAATAATAATGATAAATAATAGAATAGGATGAAATAATAGAATAGGATAAATAACAGAACAGGATGCTCTAAATAAGTTGGGGGGCTGGCAGGTGGTCCAGTGGTTGGGACACTAGACTCCCACATGGCTAACTGTGGGAGTCTAGTGCCCTGGACCTGGTGGGTTGCTTTCTCATTTTTCTTCTCTTTTTCTCTGTGTCTCTCACTGGTCAAATTGAAAATAACAATAATAAATAAAATTTAAAATAATTTTTTTAAAAGGTATGCTATAGGTATACTTAAAATTAAGCAATGATTATGTAAAGAGCAGTTTGTTATTGCCTGAAACATAAGTGAGCAGTAGATTGTAGCTATTGTTACTGTTTTTCTACTTGGTGTACACATTTTTCAAGTCTTCTTTTACGAGTGAAATGGTTATCAGATGACAAATTTAGATTGTAATAGTAAGCTTTACTTTAACAGTTGAGTATTTTTCGTACTTACCTTCATATAAGCAACTGAAATGTATATGTTATATTGTAATTGTGGGCCACTAATAACATTTTTTTTTTCAGATGTGTGTTAAAAGAGTTAGAAACATTGGGAAAGGACTTATATGGGGCCAAACTGATTGCCCAAAAATGCCAAGTTCGAAATTGTCCCCATTTCAAGAATGCAGTGAGTGGATCAGAATGTCTGCTTTCCATGGTTGAAGAGGGAAATCCTCATCATTATTTTGTGGCAACACAGGTGATACTACTTTTTAAAAACACTAGTCAGTTTTAAACATTTCTATTTATACTTCATATGGAGCTATTTAATCAGAAGCAATTAAGTAGAAGTGATTTATTAGCTTTAGGCTTTAAAAAATTCAGGCTTTTAAGTTAATTTGTCATCATTAAAAATGATTGCCATTTGAGAATTTGAGTTGAAAACCTTAAGCATATTGATTTTCTTAGTCTTTGAAGTTTCCTTTTTCAAAATAAATTATTGACAGAGACGTTATTTGTTTTAGAATTCTTGAAGGGGTGATAAGTACATTCTGTGTTTGTAAATGTTTTATCATATTCCTGTATTTCATGCTATTTCTTAAAAAGTCATGGTTGGTTCATATTGTTAAAGACTATACGACCGATGTGTAATGTTTTGGACTGGGAGGCAGAAGACTCTGAGTAGTTATTCAGAAGGTACCTACATACAGATTTGCTTAAATATCCTTTTCAGAATTTTAAAATTACACAGTTATGGGCAGCGCTGAATCTAGAGACTGAGTCGGGTAATTACTGCTTCATTTCTATAACTTTGGTCCCTTCAAGCATTTTTAGTGTTTTCCAAATAATATCTTAGAAGAGACTCGAGAGAAATTACCTCACACATTGACCTTCATATTAGTTTGTAATCTATGGCCCTAGAAAATGATAAATCCAATTCACTCTGCCACCACATACACTGTTTCAGCTCAGTTTTTTTCTTCCTTGATTTATTATAAAATAAACGCCCATGAATGAGACATAATGATTTGAAAAATAAAATCTATAAGTCTTTTTTAATGCAACCCTCTTTTAAGTTCTTAGAAATCTATTTAAGGCACCTTAATTTAATTGATATATTTGAACTAAATAATTCTATTTTTTTTTTTTAATAGGATCAGAATTTATCTGTGAAAGTGAAGAAACAGCCCGGAGTTCCTCTCATGTTTATTATTCAGAACACTATAGTCTTGGACAAACCTTCTCCCAAGACAATTGCCTTTGTTAAAGCAGTAGAGTCAGGTCAGCTTGTTTCAGTGCATGAAAAAGAAAGTATCAGACAACTCAAAGAGGAACAGGGTTTAGTGAAAAATTCTGAACAGAGAAGAAGAAAAAAGCGTAAGAAAATAAGTGGCCCCAATCCTCTTAGCTGTTTGAAGAAAAAGAAAAAAGCACAGGATACAAAATCATCTTCTGAAAAGAAAAGAAAGAGGAAAAGAATCCGGAACAGATCTACCTCAAAAGTACTGTTTGAGAAACAGAGTGTAGAAGGGTAACAAATACTTTAAAAGACATTCTGATGTGGGAAATGAATGTATTTTTTAAACTGTAGAGATATTTATAATAAAATTATTTGTATAAATGAATTATAACCCATATGTCTTTAAACTTATTTGTATAAATGAATAATGACCCATATGTCTTTGTCTAAAATTATTTGTGAAATTAAGAATAGATGAGTTGAGGTGTGATAGCATTCACTTTTGTTATTTTAGAGAGATTTTTGTTATAGGGTACATATGCTTTGCTGGAAAAACAGAGAGACAGAAAGCAAGAAATCATCCCCCAGGGGGATGGCCATGCCACAGTCCTTTCTCCTCCAGACTCCTCTCGGGATTTTGGACATGCACAGGCACCCAGTGAGTTTTAAGCTGCTGGGTCTGGGACTCAAACTTTGGTTAACTACGTAGGAGTCCATTTGCTGGTCCCATGTTCACTTTTCTTACTAAATGGTTTTGGGCAGGTGTTTTTTCAGTGTGAAATTATCATCTGTCTTCTACTCTAACCCACCCCCAAGCATATGGAAATAGTTACAATAATAATAATAATTTAAAAGTCTTGTGACCAAAAAGAGACAGTCCCTTTTTTACATTCACAGAAGAAACTTTCAACTCTTCTAGAAGTTACAAAGTTTGCCTTCATGTTTCAAATTATATGGATATATATTTTTAATGCTAGAGACAGAGAAAGTACCTCCCAAGATGGCCTGGTCACATGGCAATTCTTTTTTCCTCCATTCTTCCATCCCTTCAGGAGCCAGAGCAGGCATATATCAATACATGCCCGGTATGTTTTTCCAGTGCTGGGACCAAGGTTCAAATCCCAATTGGCCATGTGGAATCCAACTCCCTTTGCAGTTTTCCACCACTGTGCTGCAGAATTGACCCTCTGCTGCTGCTTGATCCTTTTCCCCCATACGTTTTAGTTAAGATATACATTGTGCTTATTTATAGTTCTTCCCTTTATTCCAATATATAAATATTTTGATCTTCATACATCATAAATTTAATGTGTGTGTGTATATATATATATATATATTTTAAAGACATTTCTCAGACTTACATTTAGTAATCAACAGCATTGATGCAAAAATAAAAATTGCATTACAACCCTTTGTTGGAATGCTTTGCACTTTCCACAGAACAGAAATTAAACAATCTATTATACAGTAATAAATGCAGTCCTCATATTTTTTGCCCATACACATGAGTATTGTCTAAAACATGTCTTCTTTGTAGCAGCTAGGCCCTGTTGCCACTGTGCTTGGCTGAGTTCACAAATCTGTTGTTACCTGTAGATTGCCTGTCACTTCTCTGGCTCTCCTTTGTTTCCTGGCAATTAATTAAAACCTGCCATCGGACCAGCAGTTGGTATAATGGCTATGTTGCTGGACTCCCATGAAGTAGACCATGGTTTGAGTCCCAGACCCAGTAGCTCAAACTCAACGCTGGGCACATGTGCGTGCGTGCCCAAGATGCTGAGAGGAGAATGGAGGAGAAGGGATTGTGGCAAGGCCACACGCCACCCCCCCCCCCCCCCCCCCAGGATGATTTTTTTTTTTTGCTTTCTGTCTCTGTTTTTCTGGTGCGCGCATGCACCCTATAGGAAAAACCTCTCCAAAAACAAACCAAAAAAAAACCTGCCACTGCCGTAGCTACTATTGCTGCTGGAACCACCATAGCCACCTTGATTGCATGGTTTAGCAAAGTATTGGGCTCCACCATCATTAAGGGCCAGAGCTTCTTCCTCCAAAGTTCCTACCCTTCAGGGGTCCAAAGTTTGAAGACTGTTGTAATTGCCTGAATCATTGTAGCTTTCACCACCTCCAAAATTGATTCCATTGCCACCACCAAAGCCACCTCTGCCTCCTCCATTGTTGGAGCTGTCATAGCTGCCACTAGTGCCATAGCCACTGCCCTGGTTTCCATAACCACAACTTCCATAGCCTCTGCTTCCTCCAGAGTAACCAGGGCTGCCTTTTCCATAACCACCATCATTACCAAATCCATTATAGCCATCCCCACTCCCACCATATCCCACCATATCCATGGTTGGCACCACAGCCACAACCACTGAAGCCGCCTCCACAGCCAAGGTTGTCGTTACCACCAAAACCACCTCCTCCACCACTGAAGTTCTCAGAACCACTATGACCTCGGGCTGAAGGAAGCACTAGCCATCTCTTGTTGGACAGGGCTTTCCTTACTGCACAGTTGTGGCCATTCACAGTATGGCATTTCTGAGTGACAATCTCACCCACAGAGTCATGATCATCAAAGGTTACAAAAGCAAGGCACCTCTTACCACTGTCTCTTCATCAGTCATGATTTCAGTTACTTCAATTTTCCTATACTGTTCAAAATAATCTCTTAGGTGATGTTCTTCAATGTCTTCTTTAATGCCACCAGCAAAGATCTTTTGCACAGTTAAGTGAGCATCTGGTCTTTATGAATCTTCTCTTGGGACAGTCATCTTTGGTTCCACAACTCTATCCACCTTTTGTGGCCTTGCATTCATGTCTGTATCCACCTCCTCCACATTGGCGTACCTGACAAACCCAAAGCCCCTCGTGTGCTTAGTGTTTGGATCTTGCCTTACCACGTGGTGCGTGAGAGTTACCATTGCTCAAAATGGCTCTCGGGCTCTCATCGGTTGTTTCAAAGCTCAACCTTCTGATAAAGAGTTTATGCAGCTCTTCTGGCTCTTTAGGGGGACTCCAATTTAGACATGATAGCAGGGGGAAGAGAGTCTGCAAGTATATTTCTCCAGCGCTATCCACAGGCAGAAAGCAGTGCTTTTGTTATTACAATTAGGGTTGATTTTTTTCCCCTTTCTTTCACTCTCCCTCCCCCACCCCCGGGGGATGCATGCTCACTGGGAGAGAGGGAAAGTGAGAAAACACTTAGGGGTCATGCTACAATCTCTTTTCTTCCATTTCTCCTTTCATGATTTTAAGCATGCCCACACATGCACCTGGCATGTTTTTTAAGCCACCTCATCCAGGACTTAAACAGTGCTGTCAGCCATGTGGGATCCAGCTACCTTAATTATAAGGTCACAGGTTGGCCCAACCATTGTTGATACTGATTGCTTGCATTGTTCAGTGCTGCACCAAGTAGCAAACCACAATTCTCCAGTCCCAGCTACTTTCTGGCAGGCTCCTCCAACCTTTCTTATTCCTCCAATAAGGGGTTCAAGAAGTAGGACCTGGAAGAAAGGTTGAAGGAAAGCACTTGCTTTTTCCCTGTTGCTTCCTGGGAACTTCCTGGTTCTGGTGCTTGTGATTAACACTCCTTCACTCCAGCAGCAGCAATTTCTTATCGAAGTGGCCCTTAACTCCAGTTTGCAACACTTGCAGAACCAGCTTTCGCACCTCAACCTGCCTGTCCCCCCTCTACCGGAGGACCATATACCAGCTGTAGCTGGCTGGATCTTATTTTCTCGAGATCTGTCTGAGTACTTGGCCCACGGAGTCCCTCCCCTGAGCCAAGAAACATGAGCACCAGTGGATTGGGGCCTATCTTCTCAGAGGTGTCAGTTCCATAGTAATCCTTCTCCACGTTTTTAAGCTTTAATAATTCAAACCTCTTCCTTTTTCCCCCCTTGACTTCAGAGCAGAAGCTGCTTTCTATAGTTGCTACCACCCAATATTCTGAATTCTATGTTTTCCTATTTATATAGTTACCCAGTTAACAACTTTCCACCTAATTAGTATTTGTTATACTAAATTCTCTCTGTTCACATAACTGGTGTTAGTTTTTTCTCTCTTGATTAGACTCTGATTTCATAGAAAAGTTCTACTTGGCCAAACCTACTTCATGTGTCCATTCTGGAGCCACAAGGAAGGGGTCAGCTCTACCTAAATTATATAGACTGAGATTGAATAAAAGATAGTCCACCGAGAGAAAGGAGGATGGGTCAGGCAAAAGTCATATCTAAGTGTTAAGTTAACCTTTAATGGTTATTACACATATTTGAAAAGATAACCCACAAAAAGGGAGCAAATGTTCTTTCTGTCTCTTGTGCTCATGGAAGAAATAAATAAGTAAACTTAAAAGAAGGGCAAAGGATATAAATAGACAGTTCTTTGAAGAAATATATGAATGGCTAGTAAGCACAGGAAAAGATGCTCAATATCCTTGGTCATCAGGGGTATATAAGTCAAACTGCAGTGAAAAGTCACTTCACAGGATAGTTACTTAGGCTGGTTATAATCAATGAACAGAAAATGAATGTTGGAGAAAATGTGAAGAAATGCAAACTCTCCCATATTGCTGGTGGGAATGTCAAATGGTGCAACTTGATTGGAAAACAATCTGGCAGTTTTTCAAATAGTTGAGCATAGAATTACTATATTACCCATCAACTCCACTCCCAGTTACATACCCAAGAGAAATGAAAAGAGATGTCCACATAAAACTTGTTCATAAAAGTTTATAGCTGCTTTATTGATAATACCAAAGAGTGTAAACAACCAAAAATGACTATTAACTGATGAATGAGTACACAAGGTGGCACAATAGAATATTATTTGGCCCTGAAAAGAACTAATATGTACAAGATGAATGGAGTTTGAAAATATTTTGCTGAGAAAAAGAAACCATTTACAAAGGATCATATATTGAATGACCCCACTGAAATGAAATGCCCATGATAGGCAAAAATATAGAGATATAAATTAGATTAGTAGATTTTTAGGGCTGGGAGAAATGGGGGTGAGTAGGGAGTAAGGGGAATAGAATTTCTTTTGGGGAGGGTAATGAAAAGATTCTAGAGTTGATTGTGGAGACTGAAGCAATGAGGTGCACATGTTACTAGTCACGGACTTTATGCACTCTGAGTGAGTGAGGTGTGTGTTCTGTGAATCATATCTCAATAAAATTGTTTACCAAGTTATGTGCATGTAGTAGGCACATAATACATATTTATGAATCAGTCAAGTAGCCAAATGGATTGAACAAAATTGACTTCTGCACTTTAGATGTATCTCATTAGTAGTTAATGAAGAAAAGCAAATGTATGCAATTGTTTCCAGCTTCCTAAAGGAAAAAAAGAAAGCAAAATTTACTGGCGAGCTATTTGGGTGGTAATACTTCATTTCACTGTCTCCTATGGATTAATCTCAAGTGGGTCTCTGCCAGGTGCCTAATGCTCACTGCCCGTCACCTGATGCAGTCAGAAATAAGCCATCTGTTCCCTTTAGTTGCCAGAATGTCACAGATTACCCACAGGGAGTGAATGCTGAACAGATAAATCTTCTGAATGCTCATCATTTTGCCCAACTATTTTACCATGAAGTTTTGTTCAACTTGCTATAAGAATGATATCCCCATGTGATGAAATATTTTGATCTCTAAAACTGAATTTGCAAATGTAAATCTTTTATGTGTGAGCAACCTGAACCTAGTGTGATTTAGCTATCGAAGTAATAACATTCATGCTGGCACTTACACAGTTTGGTGTATTCAGAAGGAGCAAGACATGAAAGGAAACTGTCAACGAATGTCATTGAAGTTCAGAAGACCCATGTTTGTTATTAGGATATATTGTCTCCCTTGGAGCCTCCTCAGAGTGGTAGTAGACTCAGATAGCTGGTCAGGTGGGTAGCAGCTCTGATCTTGACAGCTCTGGGTTTTTATCTCACCATTACTTCCTGAAACAGCATATTTAGACACTTAGAGCTGTCATTAGGATTTTCTTTGGCTAAAGTTCAAAGACATCATTTTATTTCATCCTTGTTTTCTAGTAGTGCTAGATATCATTTCTGGCACATAAGTGCTTAATAGATGTTGAATGAGTGAATGAATGAATCTAATTGAATGCAATGAAGTCTGTTAGTCTGTTTTTATCACCTGTATCACAAGGTCTTTATCCTGTTAGAATTTGAGATGCACACACACACATGTGCCAGGAGTGTTTATCAAGCTACCCAAGCTAGGATTCAAACCGTGACCAGCCATGTGGGATCTGACTCCTGATGTACTGTGTACTGCTCTTAACCAGTGTGCTACAGGTTGACCTATCTTTCTTTTATGTATGATTAAAAACAGGTCATCTGACTCTGCTTGCCAATTCAGCACATAGATGCTCAAAACTTCAGCATTCGGAAATAACCAACAAATAGAAAAAAATAACTGAGGGGCCAGCCCATGGCCTGGTGGTTAAAGGAGCTAGATCTCACATGGCTGAATGTGGATTTGGCAGCTTGAAAAACATGCTGGGTACAGTGCATGAATACCCAAAATTCCTAGAGGAGAAAGAAATGGAGAAGAAAGAATTGTGGCATGACCATTGCCCATGGGAGGGTACATTTTCCCTCTCCCTCTCTAACTACCTTTCCCTTTGTCTCTCTCTGGAGAGTGCATGCACCCTCTGGCAAATTTGAAAAAAGAAAAGAAAGAAAAAAGAATTTTACATTTGGGCAAAAAGTAAAAAATAACTAGAAATATATTGGTTGACAAAAATATGTATCCTAACTGAAATATTATAATTTTATCTACCTTGAAAAATTATTCACTGCTTTTTTATTTTTTGCCTTTTTTTGAAGAGGTTTTCGCTATAGGGCGCGTGTGCTCGCCAGACAGAGAGAGACAGAGAGACAGAAAGCGAGAAATCACCCCCCAGGGGGGATGGCCACACCACAATCCCTTCTCCTCCTTTCTCCTTTCGGGATCTTGGGCACGCATGCACATGCGCCCGGCGTGAGTTTTAAGCCACCGGGTCTGGGACGCAAACCGCGGTCGACTACGTGAGACTCCAGTGACATAGCCATTACGCTAACTGCTGGCTCCCTTCACTGCTTTTTTCATCACTCTGATTTTATGAATTATTTTCACTTGGAGGATGAATGAATGAACAAATTCTGTTACATCTGCACAATGGAATACTACTCAGTTACAGAAAGAAATTAATTACTGATACATGCAACAACTTGGGTGAATCTTAAAATAATTATGCTAAGTGGAAGAAGTCAGAATCAGCTGGCTCTGTGGCCTAGTTTTTAAAGGAGAAGAATTCCATATGGCTGGCCACGAGTGCAATTCTGGCCTGGCAGATTGAGAAATATGCCTCAATCTGTGTGCCTTAACTCCTACAGGGTGGAGAAATAGAGAAGGGACTGCAGCATTATCACTTCTCTTGGGGGTGGGTGAGTTACAGTTTTGCCCCCTCCCTTTATCTTGTTTCTCTCTGATGACTGCACTTACCCTCCGGCAAATTAAAAAGAAGAAGGAGAAGGAGCCAGAATAAAAGGCTACAAGTGATGGCACTTCATTTATATGACATCCTAGAAGAGCAAAAGCACAGGGATAAAGAACAGATCAGTGGTTTCTAAGGACTGGGAGTAAGGGGAGGGGATTGATTACAAAAGAATACAAGGCAACATTTTGATGTAATAGAAATATTCTTTATCTTAATCATGGTGGTGTTTACAGAACGTATGTGTTCATAGACTTGCACATCTAAAAATGATGACTTTTACTGTGTGAATTATATCTCAATACACTTTACAAAATCCTCTGCTTTTGCTTATTTGCTAACCCCCCAAAAATCAAATAAAAAAATTACACAAATCTGATAAAACTCACAAAGAAAAGGGATTATGGCTTAAATTTTTTCTAACTAAGAAGATAGCAAAGTCAGTTATTTCTATAATTAAAGATTTCTATATAGCATGGAATATCATCTAGCTTCAAAGAATTAATTACTTTTACTTTGTAGTCCAATCTCTACAGTGCACAATGCAAAATAGATATAAACCTATTTGGAAACAGATATAAACCTCTCTCAGTCTTATACTAACTCTGACAAGTTACAGTCCACTGGGTGTTCAAGGACTAGAAGAAACTATTTTCATAATGCAAAATGACATATTCTGGAACCATGGGAATGATATGAGGAAATTGTGTAAGAGTAATTGTTCTGTTCTGGTCGAAAAGATGAATAATTGTTCTCTCCCAGATTCAAGATTCGATTCTTTGCTTTCATTACCACCTAGACTTGTTAAATATGAGAATGAAATGGAAATGGAAATGAGGAAATGAACACCAGGATGGAGGAGATAAGGGCTCAGAGGATGGACAGAGGGAATTGAGGAGATGTACGAAGATCATACTCTTTGGATGGGACCTGCTCCATCCTGAAGGCAGTATAGAACCATAGTAGAAAGTACAATGATGATGTTAGCATGAGGAAGCCATATTGGTGACTCTGAGGTATGTGGAAGGAAGTGTGGGGTAGACGGTGGTGGCGGACAATGGAGATGTTTAGCCCATTTAGGAGATTGTTGCAATAGTCCAAGTGACAGAGAACGATGTCCTGAAATGAGAAGCAGGAGCCACGACATGGAGAGGGACAACTCTGAGAGAGAGCTAGTGCTACATCTCCCTCAGAATATGGTTAAAGAAGGTTCAATAATATTAACGTGATTTAAAAGCTGTATCATCAGCTGGCTCCAGTTTGTTTATGAAACTTCATCCATCATACAATCTTATCTCTTGTTTCATACCCTTGCATCTTGCCTTATCTTTTTATTGGGCTCATTCTCAGGTAGAGTCTTTAGACAAAGCCAGGAAAAGAGCTCACCATTTTTAGGCTTATGGGAGAAGGCCAAGAAGTAGGCAGGAATGCTGGTCAGGACTTTATGAGGTGCCACTTCTGGGGTTGGGGGTCACGATTGAAATATGTGATTATATTTCTTATAGAGAAGAGAGATGTTATCAGGAGAAGGGTGAAAGAGATGAGGCAGGAAAAAAAATGACAAAAAAGACATGGATTGTGCTTTCCAAACATTAACCATTGTTGGAATTTTAGATTGGTGTAAAATAAAGGGTCATGTTATCGCAAAATTAAAGAAATGACCAGGCTTAGAATCCCAGTGTGCAATTGCCTTTGGCGCCACCTGATGGCATATGTCTGCTCTGTCTCAAGACCTCTCAGCACAATTATTCATCTAAAATGCTACACTTCCGTCCGGAATACATGCCAAACCAGATAAATGCTAAGGTGACAGGTGCAAACCAAGATGGACCCACGCAAAGATGGGCACAATCTCTGCCTCTGCCATCCAATGTGCTCTCCCCTCATGTGCCTGAGTCACTTTTTCTCTTCTTACAAGGGCACCAGTTGTACTGGATTATTGGCCTACCTATTGCAGAACGACCAGGTTGCAATGACCCTACTTCTAAATAAAGTCACATTCTGAGGAACTGGGTACTTCAACCCATCTTTTTCTAGGACATGACTCGACTCATAACAGGATGAGAAAAAAGAAAAGAGAGAAAAGTTAAAGATAACACTAAAGATTTTTTAAAATTATTATGCCTAAGCTGCCTTATTTATTTATTTATTTATTTATTTATTTTTGCTTTTGCTATAGGGCACATGTGTTCATCAGAAAGTGATAAACTGAGGGAACCAGCAGTTAGCGTAATGGCTATGTCACTGGACTCCCACGTAGTCAATCGCAGTTCGCGTCCCGGACCCGGTGGCTTAAAACTCACGCCGGGCGCGTGTGCATGCGTGCCCAAGATCCCGAGAGAAGAATGGAGGAGAAGGGACTGCGGCGTGGCCATCCCCCCTGGGGGGTGATTTCTCGCTTTCTGTCTCTATGTCTCTCTCTGTCTGTCTGGCGAGTGCACGTGCCCTATAGCGAAAACCTCTCAAAAAAAAAAAAAAAGAAAAAAGAAAGCGATAAACTGAGACAGCACCTCCCAGGGAGGGTGACCACACTGTAATCCCTTCTCCTCCATTTTCCTCTTCAGATTTTGGGCATGTACACCCATGCCTGGTGTGTTTTTCAACCTGCTGGCCATGTTGCAATCCCTTCTCCTCCATTCTCCTCTCGGGATCCTGGGCATGCACGTACACACACCCAGCGTGAGTTTAAGCCACTGAGTCCAGGGTTCAAACCACGGTTGACTACATGGGAGTCCAGTGACATAGCCATTACGCCAACTGCTGGTCCCCGTTACATCTGGCATGTTTTTCAAGCCGCTGGGACTTGATTCACACAGTTGGCCATGTGAAATCCAGCAGCCTTAGCCACCAGGCCACTGGCTGGTCCGGGAATAGGAACGTAGCAGTGAACAGAACAGAAAAACCCTCTGACCTCAAAGAGTTCAAAGACCATAAATTCAAAAAGTAAGAAATAACTGCATAATTTAATGGAAATATATTCAAGGACACTGTAGTAACATAGGAAATTATCAATTTTATTAAGAGGATAGGAGTTTATGGAAGACTTTATAAGAGTTGGGCTTGAACAATTTCCCTTTTTCCCTCCATACTCATCAGAGTTGTATTAACTTAACCATCAGCACTCCATCTGATCAACTGGTCTTTTACTATTGTCATATGAAGACAATAACTGCTATAGTTTGAAAGCTTCTGTCCCTCTAAAATTTGTATGTTGAAACTTAATCGACAATGTGATGGTAATAGAAAGTGGAGCCTTTGGGAGATGAAGAGGTGATTAATGCCCTCATAAAATGTCCCTGAGCACTGCCTTGCCCTGTCCACCATATAGGACATACTGAGACAGGCACGATCTATAAACCAGGAAGTGGGCTCTTACTAGACACTGAATTTGCAGAGACCTTGGTCTTGAATTACTTAGTTGCCAGAAAGATGAAAAATATATTCTTGTTCTGGATAAACCACCCAGCCTATGGACTCAGTTAATACCCAACATCCAAATGACAACGCTTACAATGATCTTCATCTGATGATCCTCATCCTTCTCATTTCCTTCTTTTGCCTTTGGTTTCCGGATGAAATAAACAAGAAATGCATACACTTTTGAAGAGTATCATGACAGATACATTTTCCTGTGGGGTTATATTCCAGAGAAGACACTTGAAAATGCACTTTGTCTTCAGGCTACCTTAGGAAGTAGATTTTGTGTAATTTTAAATATGTTCTCTGTATTAAAAATTAAAGGCAAAAAAAAAAAAAAAACCCAAAATTTCTACTGTGATCTCGATTGTTAGAAATGTGTATGTAATTCAGGAACTTTAGGAACTTCTTAGTGCCAGAGCTAGATGCCTTTTGAAATTTAATTTTATTCTCACATCATGTAAAAAAGTAATGTACAATATACAAAGAATGACTGATATTACACAGTGTATATTACAAGGATGATTTTTTTAAATGCAACTTCAGTATTCAAATACTCTGTACCTTACAGTTCTGGTATGTAATAGACACTGAGACCTTGCTGAATAACTTTGTGATCAAAGGATTCTTAAATCTGTCACGGTGGGAGGCCATTCTAGTGATGTTGCCAAAGGCTTGCTTTCTCATTTTCCTTTTTGCTCTCTATCTCTCTCTGGTCAAATTAAATAATAATAACAACAAAAGGAATTGAAAAGTAAATAATTCTAAAAAAAAAACAAAAACAGAAGAGGAAGAAAAGAAGAAGAAGAAGAAAAAGAGAAAGAAAGAAAAGAAATTTATCTTTAGAGTTAGTGCTACAATTTGGAGGATACTTTACTTTGGCCCCTAGAGGGCGCTCCAGTCTCCTCTATAAGTCTCATCATCAGCATTCTCCTCCAGGATTTTCTTATTCCATGTGCAGAGAGAAGAGCTGAAAAGTCTGTTAAGGGCAAAAACATTCCTGGGCATGTTTATAGAGGTGTGGCTTTCTCTCCCAATCAGACAGTCAGAAAAATTAGTTCAGGGCTACTACTATTTGGACTGCCTCCCTGGTAAGGTTTCTAGTTGTTGATGCAGTAATCCATTTAGCATATACTATATAATTTGATTGCTTACCAGGTAGAGACACAGTACTAGGGACTTGAGCTATAGTGATAAAGAAATAACAGAATATCACTATTTTTTGAAGAGTACACCATGATATATTTGCCAGCTCTGCCTTAGTCTTTAGAAAGAAACTTTAAGTACAGGTCCAACCTCAATAATTTTGCCAAACTCATAATATCCAGGTGATCAAAGGTGTTCTAGGTACCTATCACCAGACAGGAGTGGTTTCTTAAATATAAATTGCCTCTGTGTTAACAAGAGTCCCTTCACCTCTCCTCTTTTTCCCCTGGAAAGAAAAAAACAAAACAAAACAAAACAAAACAAAACATTGATGTATGGATGGGAATCTGATCAAAAGAGCCTCTCTATTGGCTGGATGGTAGGATAGCCTGGTCTGGGAGCTTTACCCAATAGGGACTATGATTATTAAGTTGGACCCATGAGGTTATTTTTAAAGTCTTATTTATTTATTTCATTGCGCAAGAGAAAGAAAGACAAATTGAGAAACAGCACGTCCAAAAGATTTTTTTTTTTAATTTGCATGTGTACTTGCAGAGAGAGACAGAGAAGAGTGGGGAGAGAAAGCACCTGCCAATGGGGCATGACCACACTGCAACACCTTCTTCTCTATTTCTTATCCTGTTGAGTTTTAGGGCATGTGTACACATTCTGCCAATATGTTTTTCAAGCCACTGGGGTTGAAGTTAAACTAGGTGGTTGGCTGTGTAGAATCCAGTTTCTTTAACCACTGAGTCCATGAGGTCGAACCCCCCAATAAGATCTTGATTTTGCCATCCACCCCCAGTCTCAACCAGACCAGATTGTAGGCATGTATGTGCCCAGTGTACTAAGGGAGGTCTCTAGATATGAACTTGGAATCTTCCTATGTGGGTCAGCCTTACAGGGTTTTGGAATTTTAGCATTTATCACCATCCAGCCCACCATAAGAATCGCTCTAGAATTTGACTATGAGCTGTTGTTGTATTAGTTTTTTCAGATGCTACAACAACTATCAGGGACTGAGTGGTTGAAACAATAGAAATTTATTTTCTCTCAATTCTGGAAGGTAGAAGTCAGATCAAGATGCCATTAGAGTTGCTTCCTGCTAAGGCTGCTCTTTTTGAGTGGTACGTGCCATCTTCTGTCTGTACCTTCCCATGATCTTCACTCTGTGTTTGTCTATGTTCAAATTTCCTCCTCTATTGAGGACACAACTCATACTGGACTAAGGCTCTGCTATGGTTTGGATAATGACTTGTCCCACAAAGTTTCATGTTTTGAAATGTAGTCCCTAGTGTAATAATGTTGGGAGGTGGTGAGACCTTTAAGAACTGAAGCCTAGTAAGTAGTGATTAAATCATGGAGTCGTCACTCTCATGAATGTATTAATGATGTCTTGTGAGGCACAACGAATTCTAGTTCACTTGAGAGGAGTTAGTTTTTGTAAGAGTTGATTGTTAAAAAATAGGAAGATGGTTGCCCCCAAGTCTCTTTTTCTGTATGCACCTGTCATCTTCTTTACTTCTGTAAGCCATGTGGTAACAAAGGCTAACCTAGTGCTGGTCTTATGCCTTCAGAATTTTTAGCCACCAGAATTATAAGTCAAATAAATCTTTATTTCTTTATCGTATACCCAGTATTATATTCTTGTTAGCAAAACAACAGTAGACTAAGATAGGTTCCCTTTCCTAATGGCTGCATATCAGATGCAAAGAGAATGGGTTAGTGACGGAGGAAGGGAACAATAGAGTGTTACCCCATAGGAAGTCAATACCATAAGGAAGCAAGAACTTTGAGTAAGCAGGAACATAGAGAGGATAAGCTCTCTATAGAATCCGTAAGACTGGGATTAAAAGCATTAATCAAGTTAGAACATATAAAATGCTTAGCACATTTGTCTAAACAATGACTTTTTTGTATTTGACTCCAATAGCAAAGGCAATGAAAGCAAAAATAAACAAATGGGAGAGCATCAAGTTGAAAAGTTTCTGTACAGAGGAGGAAACAATTAAGAAAGTGAAGAGACAACCACAGAATGAGAGAAAATACCTGCAATCCATCTCTGCCTCCTCATGAACAGTTATCTTTTCAATAAAGCTATTCTAACACATATGGAATTATATCTCATTGTGGCTTTAATTTATATTTCTCTAATAGTGATGTTGAGCATTTCTCTATATACCTATTGACCATTTGTATGTCTTCATTTTAAAAAGTTTATTTACTTATTCTTTCCCTGGGAGGGAGCAAAAGAGAGAGAAAAAGAGAGGGCCCCCCCCCCCAAGAGGGTATTCATGATGTGATTCATCTCCTGGTCTCAGCCAACTGGGATCATGAGCACACATGGATGTGCCTGCAATGTACCAGGAGATCTTTGGATTCAAACCTAGAACCTTCTCATATGGCATTGTGGAGCACTGCATCACCATCATGCCACTGCAGCAGAACCTGTATCTCTTCTTTGGAGAAACGTTTATTCAAGTTGTTTGCTCATGATTTAGTCACAGTTATTTGTTTTCTTGCTGTCGAATTGAATTTCTTATATATTTTTATATTAACCCTTTGTCAGGTATTTGGGCTGAAAATATTTTTTGGAGAACGCTTATACTTTATTGGTTCCAAAATCCCCTAAAAATAGAACTACCACATAATCCACTAACCCATTTCTGGGTATATATCCAGGGGAACTGAAGTAAGTATGTCAAAGGGATATCTGTGCTTTCATGCTAGCTACGATATGGTACTAGCCTAAGTGCTTATAACAGATAAATATATGCATTATGTATATGTATATATCCCACACTATATAAAGTATATACATATATACATTATGAATATACATATACATAATGGAATACTATTCAGCTTAATAGAGGGGATGGAATATTATCTTCAGTGACAATGTGAATGAATTTGGAGGACATTATGCTGAACGAAATAAGCCAGGCACAGAAAGACAAGTACATCATGATTTCACTTATATGTGAAATTTTAAGAAGTTGAATTGTAGAAGTAGAAAGTATATGATGGTTACAACAGGCTGAGGAAGAGGGGAGGAAGAAAATGGGGAGATATTGATTAAGAGGTACAAAGTTTCAGATAGACAGGTAGAATAGACTTAGACATTTATTACACAGCAGAGTGACAATAGTCAATAGTCACATATTGCATATTTCAAAATAACTGAGAGTAAAATTTTAAAAAATAATAGGTAAGGGAGGTGTTAAATATGTTAATTAGCTTGATTTAATGATTTTCACTACATAGAACAAAATATTACACTAAACCCCAAAGTATATACAATGATTTGTCAATCAAAAATATTATTATTAAGAAAGTCTTAGTTTTTAAATTTAAAGTAGTAAATTAATTTATTTAAAGATAACAAGTGACAGAGCTAGGATTTGAATTTAAATCTCTGAATTAAGGTGATTTTCATACACAGGTGTGGTGAGGTACAGACCTGGACTCACTGTGACAGGACAGGATTAAAATATCTGGAAGGATTGGCAGGTGGCGTGGTGGTTAGGGCCCTGCAATCCCACATAGCTGGCCACAGTTCAATTCCCAGACCTGGTGGGTTGCTTTCTCACTTCCCCCCGTCTCTCTCTGATCAAAATTACAAATAATAATAATAATAATAAATAAAATAAATAATTCTTTAAAAATATTTAGAGGCCATCTGCAGCAATTTATACCTTCACTGTTGTAATTCACAATCCTTTGGGAATGGATTTGACTTTTTAAAATGGCCTAGGGATCAGCAGATGGTGTAGCAATTACATTGCTGGACTCCCATATGGCTGACCATGATTTGAATCCCAGACCTGGTGGCTTGAAAATCATGCATATGTGCCCAAGACCCCAGGTGGAGAATGGAGGAGAAGAAATTGTGGTATGGCCATACCCCCTGGGGGACAATTTTTCATTTTCCTTGTCACTGTCTCTGTCTCTCTCTCTCTCTGAGGAGTACAAGTGCCCTAAGGCAAAAAAATTAAAAAAAAAAGTAAAGAAATTTATAATAATCAACTTTGGAGAATAAAATATTTTTGAGAGGGACCAACAGTTGGCTTAATGGCTATGTTGCTGGACTCCCATGTAGTTGACCATGGTTTGAGTCCTGGATCCAGTGGCTTAGACTCACACTGGGCATGTGTGCATGTGTGCTTAAGATCCCAAGAGAAGAATGGAGAAGAAGGATTGCAGTGTGGCCATCCCCCCTGGGGAGTGATTTCTCGCTTTCTGTTTCTCTATCTCTCTTTGGCGAGTGCATGTATCCTATAGCAAAAACCTCTCAAAAAAGTGTTTTTGGGAATAATGGAAGGGCAAGGTAAAATAATATTTTTTGTTCTCTTGTGACATTTTTGGAACTTGTCCTGACAATAATTTCAAGTTTGAGAGAAATTGTATGTAGTGTCAGCATTATTTTTTTAAAATGTGTTTTTTCCAAAGGTCCTTCTTTGAAGGATAATATTCACTCGGCGTTTATTCATTTATGGGTATCTGCATTCATTTTCTGAATACAAACCTATGTTGAGATTCAATAATAAATAAGATAGTTTTTCTTCATGAAGCTTATGATTCACTTGAGGTAGATAGAGAAATAATTTATTTTGTTACACTAGGATTAGTGTTATAATAAAACTCCTTCTAGCTATAAATTATTTTTATTATATAATATGTAACATCAATCTGAATTCTTTTTTTGCTTATAAATAAATTTGAATTTATTTATAAGTCATTTTTAAAAACTAATTATGCTTGAGAGCTTTAGGAAAAGCTTGATGGGGAGATAACATTTGAACTAGGGTAATAAAGATATGAATATATTTAAAGAATGTTTCTTAAATGAACCGATGACATAAGGAAGCACCAATCTTTCCTGAGGCTTGAATACATAGTATTATGCCTTTATCAAAGCAAATCATCCTCTTTACATTATGTCTACTTTGTAGATGAAGACTTTTCGAAGCTTCATTGTACAGTAGGCAGAGTTGGCTAACTGAATGAATGAATGAATGTTGCATAAACTACAAATAGAGGCCCAATAAGCTTACGTTATTCAACACTAAAGCTTTGACAGGTAGATCAGTGTCCAGCAGCCTTGATTTCATGCTCCCAGCTGCTTCATTAAGCCATTCCTAAGAACTAGTATTAAACCACAGTGGGTAGGGGCTTAACACTTTCCCAGGCTGCTACACTCTACTTGCTCAAGATTAACTGCTATTTTATTTTCCTAAAAACAATTTGGGGCCCTTCCTTATGAAGTCACAAAAACAATTCCTCATCCTCACCCCGTTTAGCCTGGATATCCTGCAGCGGGCAAAGTTTCTCCTGTACTGACTGAGTCCCAGCATGGCCAGTGTTTTTCAATATGGTCTAGGGACTCTCTGCATCAGCTTCATATGGAGCATCACCCGCCTGACACACAGAATTCTGGGCTCCACACAAACCAATAGATAAGAGTCTTTGTAGGTGCAGCCTAGAATGTGTGTGTGTGTACTTAGAATATGTTGTATATATAATATATACTATATATTGTTATAATAATAAATATAGGAATATTAACAGTATATGTTAATATACACATTAACATTTATTTAGTAGCAGGTATTAATTATTATATATTATAATATTATAACACATGTAATGTGAGATATATATATATATTTGTTAGAGGGTACATGCACCCACTATAGATAGAGACGGAGAGAGAGGAAAAGTGAGGAAGTACTCTTATGAAGGATGGACACAGCACAATTCCTTCTCCTTCATTTCTCCTTTTGGAATTTTGGGCATGCACACCCATGCATCTGGCATATTTTTCAAGCCGTCGAGTCTGGGACTTGAGCCGCAAAGACAGTCATGCAGGATTGAGCTGCCTTAACCACCATGTCGCCAGACGCCCCTAGAATGTATATTTTGCACACGCACTTGGGTGATTATGATTTTCATGTGCCTTAAGATTTAAAACCCATTAAAAAAGATAAAACAAATGAGATTCTTAGTCTTTTCTTCTGTGGTTTCTAGTTTTTTTGAGAGAGGGCCAACAAGGTAGCCCCTATCCTCAGAGCTTCCCTTTCCTTCAGGCATCTCCTCACATAACAACCCTGTGATGAGATTATTAACCTTGTTTTACAAATGACAGGATTGGTTACAACAGATTGAGTGCTTTCAGAATTCACCCGTACCTCAAGGCCTTTAGAACTGAAAGGTCTAATTTGATGGGTGTTAAGTGATGGTTCTAAATGACTTGCCTGCAGAAGAAAGAACACGGGAGGGCATGACTAAAATCCTAATGTGCCAGAGACAGTGGCTTTCTATGCTTGGTTTATTTCAGAGAAAGACAGTATTCGTCTTTCTACGCCTGGTTTATTTCACTTAGCATAATGTCCTTCAGGTTCATCCATGTTGTTACAAATGACAGAGTTTCCTTCTTTTTAAAGACTGAATAACATTTCACTTTGTATGTATCAGTAGCTCTGTCTAGCTATCTATCACCTACCTATCAATTATATTTTCTTTACTGCTTCATCCACCAATGAACACTTTGGTTGAGTCTATATTTTGGCTATTGTGAATAATGTTGTAAAGAACATAAAAATGTAGATGTCTTTTTGACACACTGATTTATATATATATATATATATATACACACATATTATATATAATTTATATATATACACATGTATTTTATAAATATATTGTAAACATTTATTTTTTATATATTGTATATATAAAATGTAGATATCTTTTGACACACTGATTATCTATATAATATATAAATATATACACATACATATTTTATAAATATATTTTAAAATATATTTATATATTATATACATATATATTATAACTCTATTATAAATATATATTTATATATGTTTAAACATAAATATATTTTAAAATATATGTATATATTATATACATATATAATAAATATATTATACATATATGTATATATAAAATGTATAAATATATATAAAAATATATATATAAAATCAGTGTGTCAAAAAGATATCTACATTTGTGTATATATCATGCATATATAGATATCTACATTTGTGTATATATAGTCTGTGCGTATATATATATATATATGTGTGTATATATATATATATATATATATATATAGTGTGTGTGTGTGTGTGTGTATGTGTGTGTATATGCATGTATGTATATATGTATATCCAGAAGTAGAGCTACTGGGGGAGTTCTACTTTTCAGTATTTTGGAGGAGACTCTATACTGTTTTTCATAAAGGCTGTACTAATTTACATTTTTACCAACAGCGTGCAAAGTCTTTTTTCCACAATTCTTATCAACACATTTTGTTTGTTTATTTATTTTTCTAGTAGTAGGCATTCTAACAGGTATGGGATGATATATTGTAGTTTTAGCTTACATTTATGTAATGATTAGTGATATTGGGAACTTTTTCATATACCCATGTCCACTTGAATGTCTTCTTTTGAAAACTGTCACTTTAGATCATTATTCATGCTAGATGAGGTCCCATCTCAGGGTACCTTTTTTATGGGACAGCCTGTCGCTCTGACGCTTGAGTGACGTAACTGGACTCTTTGGTTCATTTACAGCCTGATGTAACAAAACCAGAGTCTGCCACATCATGGGATGTTTTAAAACCTGAAACTCTCCATACCTCAATTTCTTCATCCACAATAGTGGTGATCCTAATACCTACCTCATGGGGAGATGATGTAATGAATGTGGAAATTTCCAGCAGTAGCTGTGAAAATGAGTTCTCTATAAACTCTCAATAGAGGGGAATTTCTGCCCCTTTTAGAAAGGGCATGCATCAAACCACAGCTTTTCCAGGTTCTTTTGATGAAATATGACTGAACAGGCATCCTAAAAGAGCTCTTGTTTTTCCAGATTACAATCATGGCATCACATGTACATTTGTTTTTTTAATGATAGAGAGTGCACGGGCAAGAAAGAGAAGGAGAGACTCTTAACAGGGTCTGTTATAATTCCCTTTCCCCAGTCTTCCTGCCTCTCAGGATCTTGAACACTCATGCATGCACACTTGGTGTGCTTCAGTTCAAGTGGAACAGGGATCCAGACTCTCAGTAGGCCACGTGGCTTCCAGCATTGTAATTCAGTGCACTACTATAAAATGAAAGTTATCTTTTAGAATTTTAAATATTTTGCTCCGTATTCCTTTGGCTTGTATTGCTTCTAACGTGTAATTTCTGTCTTCTTTTTTTGTTCCTCTATATTTAATATGTCTTTTTCATCTGGATAATGTTAACGTTTTTTTTCCTTTTATAGCCGATGAGATGAAATTTGATTATGATGTGCCCTTGTACAGTTTTCTTCATGTCTCTTGTGGTTAGAATTTTTGAAAGTCTTAGGTTTGTGGGGTTATAGTTTTCATCAAATTTGAAAGTTTTCAGTCATTTCTTCTCACATTTTTTTTTTTTGCCACCATCTTTTATTTTTTTACCCTACTCCAATTCCATTTATATTGGACTTCCTAAAATTGGCCTACAGCTCAATGAGTCTTTTTTTCATTTTTTAGTCTTTTTAAATATCTGTATTTCATTTTGAATGGTTTTGGTGGCTGTATATTTAAATTCATGAATCTTATTTTTTACATTATCTGTTAATTCCACTCAATTAAAAAATTTTTCCTTTTTATTTTTTATTGCCAGAGGGTGCATGTGCTCACTAGAAAGAAAAAGAGAAAAAGAAAGCACTCACCCTATGGGGTGTGGTCACACAGCAATCCTGCACACCTTTTTCCTTCATTTCTCTGCCCTGTCAGGATTTTGAGCACCCAAGCATATTGTGGCCTGGTGTTTTTTTCAAGCCACCATGGCCAGAATTTGAACTGTGGTTTGCCATGTGGGATCTGGCTCCCAAAGTACAGAGCTTAAACATTGTGCTTAAGGACTGGCTGTATTTGATTTTTCATTCAGTCATTATGGCTTTCATTTCTAGATGACTGATAGGGTTTTTTTTAAAATTACTTTTGTTTTGAATGTGCTTTATCTTACCTCTAGCTCTTGAACAAGGAAAAGGAATATATTGTAATAACAGTTTCAATGTCACTCTCTACTAATTCATTATCTATAACATTTCCATTGACTGGTTCTTCTCTGCATCATTGGTTATGTGTTCATTTTTTTTTTTACATGCCTGAAATTTTTTTTGAGAGGTTTTTGCTGTAGGGAGTGTGTGCTTGCCAGAAAGACAGAGAGAGAGAGAGAGAGAGAGACAGAAAGCAGTAAATCACTCCCTGGAGGGGATGGCCACGCAGCAATCCCTTCTCCAACATTCTCCTCTAGGGATCTTGGGCATGCTCACTCAAACACCTAGTGTGAGTTTAAGCCACTGGGTCCAGGACTTGAACTATGGTCGACTATGTGGGAGTCCAACGACATAGCTGTTAACGCCAACTGCTGGTCTCAACATGCCTGAAATTTTTTATCAGATGTCAGACATTGACAGTTCTACCTTGTTAGGTGGCTACATATTTTTGTATTCCTGCAAATATTTCTTTAAAAAATTTATTTATTAAATTTTCTATAGGGTGTGTGCGCAAGAGAGAGAGAAAGAGAAAGTAAGAAAGCACCTCCAGGAGGCATGGCCATGCTGCAGTCCCTTCTCCTCCATCATCTACTCAGGATTTGGGCATGAATGCACATGTGCCTGGCATGTCTTTCAAACCTCTGAGTCTGGGATTCAAATATTCTCTCTCTCTCTTTTTTTTTTTTTAATAAAGTAAATCAGACAATGCATTTGAGAGAAAGATGAGAGAGAGAGAGAGAGAGAGAGAGAGCGAGTGAGCACTCCCCCAGTGGGACATAGTCACACCACAATCCTTATTCCTCCATTTCTCCATCCTCCCAGGATTTTGAACACACACATGCATTCACCTAGCTTGTTTTTCAAGCCAGTAGGGATGGGATTCGATCTGCACAGTTGGCCATGCGGGATCTGGCTCCATTAATTAGTAGGTCATGGGACCAATCCTTCTATAAATATTCTCAATGGTTTTTTTTTTTTTTTGTAATGCAGTTAAGTTACTTGAAAACAAATTAATGGTTTTACGTTTGGTTTTAAACATTCGTAGGTGAGACCAAAGTGGTGTTAAGTCTAGGAATAATTTTTTCCCACTACTGTGGCAAAACTTTTTGAGTACCTACTCAATCTTCTGTGAATGATGATATTCTCCATTCTGGCTGGTAAGAACAGGAACTATCTTATGATCTTGTTTGAGTTCCAAGTGTTGCTCCTTATAATGCTTTCAGGTGGTCCTTCTCCCATCCTTGGGTAATTTCCTTACATGCATGGGCTGACCAGTATTCAGTTCAAGACTCAAGGGGTGCCCTTTGCAGATTTCCCAAGCTTCCTCTGCAGCTTGCTCATCTTGGTCCCTGCCCTGCGGATGCTAGCCGCCTTAGCTTCTCCAGATTCCTGGCATTCTTTCTTCATTTCAGGAAGCTTAGTGAGCTCTGCCTCATCTCCTCTTCCGTCCATGCTCTGCATCCTGAAAAAACTCTCTAGGTAGAAAGTCGTGGCAATTGTTGGCATCATTTCATTTATTTCTACCTCTCAGAGAATACAGTCCTTTGTGGCTGATGTCCGGTATCTCGAAAATCGTTATTTTATATATACGAGGAGATTTCTTCAAAAAAATTGTTTTGGAGAAACTAAAGTATAAGTTTACTTTGGAGCAAAAATTTTGAAATACGGGATAGTTTTTTCATAATAGACCTTTATCATGGACTTTTGGAAGACCTCATCTTGTCCTTCTTTAGTTGTTTCAGATGGGAGAGTAAATCCAGACCCAGTTACTCCAATGTTGGTTAGAAACAGATGTTCCTCAATGAGGGTTTTGTGAGATTTTAATCCTAAACAATTTTTGATAAGGAATGGCTGGAGGGAATATACAATAGTTGGTTTCAAAGAAGAGAAAGAACTACATGGATATGAAAATGGTCAGTCCAAGTGGATATATTAGAGTTATTTAGTAACTCAGAATGAATTTTTTCTCCTCGATAGTGGAAGTTCTATGGACTAAGATGAACCCATTTGTTCTGATGGCCTCAACCTACATGGGGCCTGATGAAAGGAAAAATACCTGGGGAGATGTGCCTTCCAAATCTGGAGTAGTTGGGTATGTGGCATTGGGCCTTACCCTCTCTGGGGTCTGTAATGTAGGATAGTTATTACTATCCACGACTATAGGACCTGTTGTTTCTTTGTGTACTTGCTATGTGCAGAAAATCTGCTATGTTGTACAATTTATATAAATAAAAAATAATCTCAATAAGTAGATATTTCATCCTCTCTCTCACTCTTTTCAGTTCTGCAATCAGGTGTGAGCACTTGCTGGAGAGAGACACAGAGCAATAGAGAGAGAGGGAAACTAAGATATCACCCCCAGGGGGCATGGACACTGTGCAATCCCTTCTCCTCTTGGAATATTGGGTGTACACACACACACGCCTGGTGTGTTTCTCAAGCTGCCAACTCTGGAACTCAAGCCATGCAGTTGGCCATGTGGGATCCAGCAACTTACCCACCATACCACCTGCCGGCCCATCATTCTTACTTTTTAATGAGGAAACTAAAGTTCAGAAAGATAAAAATAACACATCCCATTTTTCTCAGCTATCAAACATTACAGTTGAGATTTAAATTCAGATCAATTTAATTCCAAAGCCAAAATGTTTGTATACTGTGGAATGCTAAAGGAATCTCAGTCAGCCACTTAAACAGCCTTTTGAGAAGACCATAAAGGATTGAGACCAGCAGATAGCATAATGGCTACATCACTGGACTGCCATGTAGTCGACCGCGGTTCAAGTCCCAGACCCAGTGACTTAAACTCACACCGGGCGCGTGTGCATGCGTGCCCAAGATCCCGAGAGGAGAATGAAGGAGAAGGAATTGCAGTGTGGCCATACCCCCTGGGGGCTGATTTCTCACTTTCTGTCTCTCTGTCTCTCTCTGTCTCAGTGCACGCGCCCTATAGCAAAAACCTCTCCAAAAAAAAAAAAAAAAAAAGAAGATCATAAAAGATCAAGAATTCAAGAAGTGATTTTGTACCTCCCTCCACCCATAGTCAGCAAATCGTCAGGAGGAAGTCGAGCTAAAGCTGTGATCAACTGGTATTAGCCTGGCTTGAATCAGTCCTGAGGGAGAGAAACTAGGGGACTGAAAAAGGACCCCTTCACTCATCATGAACTCATTTGGAGGTCCAGGGCACTGTCTGAATTTTACCCTTTGAAATCTAAGCTGGAGTTAAACAGAGCTGTACAAGTTTCCTCTAGGCCTAGGGGAGAGTTGGTCAAGATGACATGTCATTCCACTTTAGCAAGTTCTTTGAAGATAGAATCAAGAAAGTTGAATTTTTATTATCTTGGGTAGCAGTTCTAAGGTTCTGCTACTAAGGCCAGGATTCCATTTAATTTACTTTAATTCAACAAACATTTATTAAATGCCTTGTCTGTGGCAGACAGTGTTTTAGGCCAGAAAATCAAAGAGGAACAAGGCACGGCCCCTTCCCTACAGGAAATCAAAATCTAACTGGGGAGACGGATGCATAAACACATACCATAGGTGGGATAAGTGTGACAGAGCACACATGCGCACAGGACTGCGCTGGCTCAGAAGAGAGGCCGGTGATCTTGGCTGGGCCTGGGACTGTCCGCAGGACTTTTCAACCTGATTTGGTTGCTTTGTGAGCAGTGTACAGTTTCAAGGATTTTCATATTGCCCTGGACTCCAGGGATGCAGCAGTCCTGTCAGTTTGGTTTGTTTGTTTGGGTGATTCCAAAAGTGATTTCAGAGTCACAGTGCTGAGTACACTGAGAGGAGAATGGAGAATTTCAAGTGGAGTCCTAAGTCACTGTCTTCAGTGAGTTCTAGAACTTAAATACGTCATTGGGCCTTTGGGTTTTCATCAGGGGTCAATTTACAATATACTCTGTTAAGTATCCTGTTGGATAACGGTAGAGACCAAGAGTTTTTCTAGGGGAATTATGGGATCAGAATTTTATTAGTATAGGATTCTATTTTCCTGAAATAATGCGTTGAAATTAGACTACACTGTAATTACATTTTACATTCCCGAAAAACAACTGTAACCAAGCTATGTTCAAATGCAAGTTGTATTATGAATAACTTTATCTTATAATAAGCTGTTCTTACTCCTTCCTTTAAATGAAGTATATTTGCCTTATCAGACTAACATGCTGATTAAAGGGAAGTACAGAGGCAACCATTGTAATAGTTTCCTATTGTTGCTGAAATAAGTTAACACAAAATGAGTGACCTTCAAACAGCGTAAGTTTACTGACTTAAAGTTCTGAAGATTGATGTCTGAAATCAATTTTGCTGGTCAAGGTGTTGGCTGGGCTGGATCCTTCTGGAATCTCTCAGGGAAAAGTCTCTTTCCTTGTCTTTTTCAGCTTCTAGTGGTCACCAACATTCTTTGGTGTGTAGCTCCCTTCCTCCTTCAAAGCACATCACTCCAATTTTTTTTAAAAATTGCCAAAGGGTACATGTACCTGCCAAAGAGAGGCAGAGAGAGAGAGAGAGTAAGAGGGAAAGTGAAAAAGCACTCCCTGTGAGGGAAGGTCATAATGCAATCCCTTCCTCTCCATTTTTCCCTCATTTTAGGATTTTGGGTCCACACACACAAGTCTAGCATGTTTCTCAAGTGGCAAGGACTCAAACCATGCAGTCAGCCATGTGAGATCCGGTCACCTTAACCACTATGCCACAGGCTGGCCTGCTCCAATTTTTTAAAAAATCTATTTATATTTTGCTATAGGTGTGTGCACTCACTAGAGGGAGACCAGAGTGGAGAGTGAGAAAGCACTACCCCCCAACCCCAGGAGGGATGACCATGCTGCAAACCCTTCTCTATTTTTCTCTATGGGCTTTTGGCATATATGCATATGTGCCCAGCATGTTTTTTAAGTTTCAGGGTCTGAGACTCAAACTGCACAGTTGGCCATGTGGAATTCAGCTATCTTAACCACTGTGCCACTGGTTGGCCCCACTCCAATTTCTTTAAAAGCTTACTTTTATTTATTTCTCTTGAGAGAGACAGAGAGAAAGACAATGAGAAAGACAGACACAGAGAGAAAGACAAAGAGAAAGATCGGCACCCCCAACAGGTCTTCATACTACTTCACCCCATCCTCACCCAGCCAGGATCACAGCACACATGAACACCATCATGTACAGGAAGACATGAAGCTGGGACTTACCTGTGTGGTCCAGCGTTGCAAAGAGTTGTGGTAGCATTGGGCAACCCCAGCTGACCTCACACCTCTCCAGTTTTGCTTCTGTGATCACGTCTGCTTTTCCTGTGACATCCCCCTCCTAAGGGCTGGTTCAGTTGGGACCATCCCAGATAATCCAGCATAATCTCTCCATCTCAAGATACTTAATTACTTTGAAAAACATTCCTTTTGCCGTAAAAAGTCACATTCACAAGTTCTGGGAATTAAGACATAGAGATATCTCTCTGTCTGTCTCTCTGGCTGGCACACACACCCTATAGCAAAAAATCTCTCTCCAAAAAAAAAAAAAAAAAAAGAAGAAGAAGAAATGTTTAGGGGCCCCTTATTCAGTCTACTACAACTACTATTTTTTATATTTTTGTATATTAACTTAGTATTCTTCAAGAATCTATTGCATAGAGTTCAGATTATTCTATGTACATACATTGGTTATTATGCTTACTTTCACTTAACTTGTGTTATTTGTCCATCCCACATACTTTTTGAAATGATGTATTTTGACAGCTACATAATTCTTCTGTAGGGATATATCATAATTTACTTAGCCACTGCATTATAATTTTTATTTGTCAGGACTCTCGGTTATAAGTAATAGAAGTTCAACTCTAGCTGGCTGAGTGAAGACAGGAAGTTATTGATTCTGGAATCATGGAGGGTTGAACAACCAGGCTCTGTGGGATTTGGCGGGGCTTCAGGAGCCCCTGATACCAGGGAGTTCAATGGTGCCAGGATACACCTCGTCGTCTTGTCCTTTTCATGTCCTCACACTAAAGCCTGCTTTTTTCCCTCACATGCTATGATTTTTATCCCCTGAGAGGGAGTAACTGACCATGAGCTATCTGTTAACAAAATCAATTCACATTCCTTAACAAAACGCTAAACCCTGGTCTCATTGTGGACTGAATGTAATCTCAGGAAATTTAATTGTGGGTCTTGGTGATCTGGGTCCTGCTACTCAGCACGTGGTTCACAAACCAACAGTGTTAACAACCCCTGAGAGCTTGGTATGACTGCGGAACTATGGGTCAGCTCTGTAATGCCATGTTTAAGTGCTATGAATAAGGAGCCAGATCCTGCACGGCTGGCAAAAGTTCAAATCCTGGCTCCTCGCCAGGTGCATATGCATGTGTGTCCCAAATCCTGACAGGGTGGAGAAATGGAGGGAAAGGATTGCAGTGAGACCAGGCTCCACTGAGGGGTGCCTTTTTCTCTCTCTCTGGTGAGTTCAGGCGCTCTATGGTAATAAACAAGAAAAAAGAAATGCAGAACCCAGGAAATAATGAATCATAGTCTGCATTGTAACAACATCCCAGGCCGTTTGCATGCCCAAGGATGTTTGAGGAGCACTGTTTTAGTAACTGCTCTAGTTCTACCCTTCATTTTTGCAGGCATTGACAAATCCTCTGTTGACTGACCAGCAATCTAGGCTGAGAACTGTAGGAGAAAGTAGATGAGGACGGTCCACTAAGACTGAGATCAAGCAGCTCTGCAGATGGCTGTGGGGAACCACAGCCTTACCAGCAATCATGATCTCTGCATGGCAGTTTCTTCTACCGTGGGGTAGCTAAACCAGAATAGCCATGACTTGCAGTCATGCCATCTATAAGTTGTTTAAAGCACCTCAGGGAAGTCTGGTCTTGCCCAGTAAATCAGTATCTTTCTGGTTTGGGCTTTGTCCCCAGCTGGCTCACCCCAGAGAATGAACTAATTTGTCCTTCCATATGTTTCTAATTAAAGTAACACAATGGGCAGAGGAGGGGGACACCAGCGTAATGTGAGGTCGTTTTGTTGATCACTTATGAGGCGTTTTTCTGTTCTGCAGAAGTCACCTATGGGGACTTGCATCTGGGGCTGCAGTGACTCCAGTCCTATTAAACAGGTAGTTTTCAAACTGTTGCTAGCCAGGGAAGCATCCAGCTTTGACTAACACCTAGAAGGACAAGTGAGGGAATATGCAGAAGAATGATTTCAAAATAATCTTTGGACATAATAATTGGTAACATGTATGTAGAGAAGTAGGCAGAATGGACTTTAGTATCAAATATATCCGTGCCGTCATAGAGTAAAAAAGGGGAGTAGATTCCTCTGCGCCTGACCCCAAATCTTAGAATATTAGGGTCACATTAAGATATAGGATTGGAGGGAACCAGCAGTTAGCGTAATGGCTATGTCGCTGGACTCCCACGTAGTCGACCGCGGTTCGCGTCTCGGACCCGGTGGCTTACAACTCACGCCGGGCGCGTGTGCGTGCGTGCCCAAGATCCCGAGAGGAGAATGGAGGAGAAGGGATTGCGGCGTGACCATCCCCCCTGGGGGGTGATTTCTCGCTTTCTGTCTCTATGTCTTTCTCTGTCTGTCTGGCGAGCGCACGCGCCCTATAGCAAAAAACCTCTCCATAAAAAAAAAAAAAAAAAAAAAAAAAAGATATAGGATTGGATGCTTTGGCTGCAAATAACAGAAATCTCACAATCCAATCTGATTAAATAATAAGGGTATTGAGGACTAATCCGTTAGTGCAACAGTTAAGCACTGTGAATAGAGGAGCTGGATTCCATATGGATGACTGTGGTTCAAATCCTGGCCCCAGCTACTTAAAAAATACATCAGGTGTGTGTGTACATGTCCCAAATCCTGACAGGGTGGAGAAATGGAGAAGATTGTGGTGTGACCATTTCCTATTAGGGAGTGCTTTTCTTTTTCTGTCTCTTTTTGGCAAGTGGATGTACCCTTTAGAAATTAATAATGATTAATTAATAATAATAATAATAATGGCTTTGAGACTCAGCTGATACCTGTTCAGAGAGAGGGATCCTCTAGATTCTGCCCTCCTCTGGCTGTCAACTTCATCTTTTTTTTTAAATAATTACTTTATTTACCTTTATTTATTTTAATTTGACCAGAGAGGGACAGATTGAGAGAGAAGGGGGTAGGGAGTGAGAAAGTAAGCCGCCAGGTCTGGGACTCGAACCATGTGGGAATCCACTGCTCTTAACCACCACGCCACCTGCCTGCCCCACAGCTTCATGTTTAGAGGGGCAGAAAGTTGGCCACAGGCAATCCAGACAGCTGTTCTCACATTTCACTGTTCTCAAATTTCATCACATATTCAAGCCGATGCCAGAAGCAAAGGAAACGGGACCGTGTGATTGGCTTCCATGAATAAGAACATGCTCTCTGGATTTGAAGATGGAGGTTGCCTTCCTAGAAAGGGCAAATAAAAAATAAAAGTAGAATTCTGTTGAGAAAGAGGAAATGGCAACAGTGTAGAGGTACGTTGGGTAAGTGACCAACAGTGCTGCGACAGGTCAGAGCAGCATGTGTAGCCACAGGATTGGGCACTGACAGGGTTCTAGGGCTCTAGAGAAGGATTTAAAGGGCAGGAATAGCCAGCCCAATAGGAGACTGTTGTCTCCTATTAACAACAAGGTTGTTCAGTGGCTTTTCTTGTAAAACAAATAAAAATCTTATTATCGGAGGTAGAAAATAAGATCAGAGATACAAGAAGGTTCAGGAAATGGATCCCATCACATTTTCCTTCTAAATCTCCAGGTGAAATGTAGAATTCTTGGGATCTTCTGAACCACCGGTGGCGTGGGAATGGGGGTTTGGTGGCAAAAGAGAAGCTGACGGTATTTATAACAGGGTAACAGGAGGGATCTTTGTGGAAATGGAAATGGAAATGTTCTGTATCTTGACTATATTGAACTTAATTTTTTTTTTTTTTGAGAGGTTTTTGCTATAGGGCGCATGTGCTCTCCAGAAAGACAGAGAGAAACATAGAGACAGAAAGCGAGAAATCACCCCCCAGGGGAGATGGCCATGCTGCAATCCCTTCTCCTCCATTCTCCTCTTGGGATCTTGGGCACGCACGCACACGCGCCCGGCGTGAGTTTAAGCCACCTGGTCCGGGACTTGAACAGCAGTCGACTACATGGGAGTCCAGCGACATAGCCATTACGCTAACTGCTGGTCCCTCTTGACTATATTAATATCAATAGCCTAGTACTATAGTTTTATAAAATGTTACTATTGAAAGAAAGGGTACCTAGAGTATTATTTCTTACAACTGCATGTGAATCTCAAATTACCTCAAAATAAAAAGTTTAATTAAAACATTGTATTGAAGGTGTGGTGGTTAAGGCTCTGGATCCCACAAGTCCCAGACCTGGTGACCTGAAAAACACACCAGGCACATGTGTGCACACGCTCAAAAGCCTGAAGAGAATGGAGTAGGAATCACAGTATGGCCATGCCTTCCTTGAGAGTGATATCTCACTTTCCCTCTCTCTGTGTCTCTCTCCAGTGAGTACGAGTGTCTTATGGCAAAAAAAACATCTGAAATAAAACAAAAACAAAATTGCACTGAAATAGTATTTATCTTGACTACTGAGCTCAAAAATGTTTTTCCCCTAAATTTTGCCAGAGGGCATAATGCTTGCTAGAGAGAGAAAGAGGAAAAGTAAGAAATCTCCCTCTATGGTGCAAAGTCATGCCCAATCCCTTCCCCACTTCACCTCCTCTCAGAATTTTTGGGTGCACACACACACACACATGCACGCACCTGGCATGCTTTTCTTTTTTTCTTTTTAAAAAAAATTATTTATTTAACTTTATTTATTCATTCATTCATTTTTAATTTGACTAGAGAGACACACACAGACAGAGAGAGAGGAGGTGAGAAAGCAAGCCACCAGGTCCAGGATTTGAACTGTGGTCAGCCAAGTGGGAGCATCCAGTGCCTTAACCACCATGCCACTTGCTGGTCCCCCCTGGCATGCCTTTCAAGATGCCAGGTTCTGGCCTTGAACCATGTAGTTGTTCATGTGGGATCCAGCTGCCTCAACCACCACAGCGCACACGCTGACTGGGTTACTGAGATTTTACATCTTCTTACATTGTTCTCCAGTGACAAATGCCTCCTTAGCCTCCCTCTGGTCCTATCCTATCCCACTCTTGGGCTGAGTGCCACTTTCTGGTAAATAATATTAGGCAAAAAAGATAGTCTCCCTAAGTCCTAGTTTCCTCATCAGAATGGAAAATGGAAATGACAGTTTCTATTGCTTTTTTTTTTTTTTTTTTTTTTTTTTTTTTTAGATTAAAGGAAATAATGAATGTAAAATAGTTATCCAGGGCCTGATATGTGGTAAATTTTAGTTAAAAGTCCATTACATAACCATATCAGAACATGGTAGCCATATAGTCCATGTAACAATGTATTCATGTGGTTACAGGAATGAGATTTAAAGGAGGGTTCATCTTGTTTAATGGCTCTATTTCCAGGTGCAGGTAGGCCCTAATATGCAGCTCTCCTCTCTCAGGGCAAGCTTCATGATTGTGTAACTAGTGGAGACTCACAGGGTCTCATGCATGGCTTAATATTCTGTTGTCCTCAAGAACATTCACTGTTCTTAAAATTTTAATAATTTTTCAACAAGAGACCTCATATATATATATTTGCAATAACTCACAAGTTATATAGTTGATCCCATCTCCTCTTAATCAAAGCCACTGACTCCCCAGAGGGAAGAAGACATTGAATCAGCCTCGTCAGCGGAAGAGGAGACTAGAATTTCTCTCTCATACCCCAGCTGACTGGGTTGTGGGGTCAACTAAATTAGAGGGTGTTTTTCATTCAGAGCTATTGTATCATAACCCCTATCTGTGTCTTTTGTTTTTGTTTTTTAATTTTTTAGTTGCCAGAGGGCATGTGCAAAAGAGAGAGAGAGAGACCCTCCCAATGGGCCATGGTCACACTTCAATCCTTTCTCCTCCATTCTTCTGTCCCATCAGGATTTTGAGCACACACACGTGCCTGGTGCATTTTTCAAACTAGCAGGGCTAGGATTTGAACTGCAGTTGTCCATATGGAATCTGGTTTCCTATGCATAGGACTCAGCCACTGAGCTATAGGGCTGGCTAATCTCTTCTCTTTGTGACACCTTCAAAGATGATGACATGCACCTTTTGACATGCATTCAAAGATGCCCCCAAGATCCCACCAAAATAATGTCTACTCTCAGGTGGAAACCTCTTTGGCTTTGTGCATATGAGAACGCTTCCAAAAGTTCATGACAAATACAAATTATGAAAATCTATGCATGAATTAAAAAAATTTTTTAATCAAAATAAACTCACACTTCAATTCCATTCTCCATAAACTTTCTGTAATTCCCTTATGTATGAGTTGGGGGAGCCTGTGGAATTTCCCCTCCAACTCTGTGGGTTTGGTAGAGGATTTTGTGGATAAGATCAGGCCTCAGTTCAGGCACAGTAAAAACAGTAATCTGTTGATCTTGAAGAAACAGAAGAGAGTCAGGAAGAAAAACATATAAAGTCACTAAACTATCACTTTGGTGGTGTTTCCAAATTGTGAAAAGCACTGTGAAGTCTGTGTTGCTCACTTGGGGGCTTATAGACAGAGTTGGGAAGGAATTCCTCAGTGGGAGGGCCGAGTATGTAGCCAGTAAATGATGCAGCCAACAATGTTGCCCTTGGAGCTGACACACTTGAGTCCTGTTTGCTCAGGTGCAGCGCGTGTGTGCAGATCTGCCCACTCAGCCGCTCTGCCGCAAGGCTCTGGCAGGCCAGCCAGGTGTGCCCTGGGCTGGTGGATTCTGCCTCTAGGAGGCTGCCCCTCTCCCAAAGCTAGGTGTGGGGGTAGCCAAAGAGGGAGACCCTGGCCTCTTCCAGTGAAATGAGGTGCCTGGAATAACAAAGGAAAGAAATCAAAAGAAATCCACAGCCTGGGAGTTCCAACCAAGCCTAGAAGTGGTGAAAGCGAAAAAGAAAACTTAGCTGGAGTTCAAACTGCGTCTAGGGTTATGACAGTTAATAAATCAGCAAGTCTGGAAAACATTAAGTCTCAACAATACAATTAGGAAGTTGCAACACTGCTGTTAAACTAGAATTATTAAAAAAATAGTAATGGGTAACATGTGTGTCTCTACTCAGCAGATACCTCATATTATTCATCAATAAAGCTTGCCTTTTCCTGGAGAGAGTGTGGTATATTGGTTCTGCCATAGGCTAGCTAGATGACCTTGGGTGGACTATTTAAAATCACTGAGCCTCAGTTTATCCATCTGTACATTGGATTTAATAATAACTGTTTCTGTCAGTGGTGGTTTTCAAATATCTTGGCAGCAACTTAGAGTAAGAAATATCATTGAAAACATGTTGCAGTACACTAGATATACCCGCCATGTGTCACCAAAACGAAGCTTTCTTAAAGTAATATGTCCTATTACTGCATTTGGTACATTTTCATGTTTTTATTTTTATTTTTATTTTATTATATTTTTTTTGAGACGTTTTTGCTATATGGTGCGTGCACTCACCAGAAAGACAGAGAGACAGAAAGCAATAAATCACCCCTGCCCCCAGAGGAGATGGCCACAATGCAATCCCTTCTCTTCCATTCTCCTCTCGGGATCTTGGGCACACATGCACACACGCCCGGCATGAGTTTAAGCCACCAGGTCCGGGACTCGAACTGTGGTTGACTACATGGGAGTCTAACAACATAGCCACTACACCAACTGCTGGTCCTACACTCTCATGTTCTTAGCTTTCCAGATTTTTATACATAAAATACTAAGTAATATTGCTTGTGACCCACTAAAGTGAATTTGTAGCAATGTTTCAAAAATACTGTGGTAGATGGGACCAGCAGTTAGCGTAATGGCTATATCACTGGACTCCCATGTAGTCGACCACGGTTCGCGTCCCGGACTGGGTGGCTTAAAACTCACGCCGGCGCGTGTGCGTGTGTGCCCAAGATCCCAAGAGGAGAATGGAGGAGAAGGGATTGCAGCGTGGCCATCCCCCTGGGGGTGATTTCTCGCTTTCTGTCTCTCTGTCTCTCCCTGTCTGTCTGGCGAGCACACGTGCCCTATAGCAAAAAACAAAAAGAAAAAGCTTTTAAAAAAAATACTGTGGTAGCTTAATCTGCCCATTAAAAAAAAATACATACATAAAGAACTTGGTTCACAAAAAGTAGTCAATAAATAGGAACTCTCTTCCTTTTTCCTCTGTGGTAGCCAAATTTAACATAAGCTACTATTTGACCTTTACACTTTTATTGCATTTACATGTGTGTCATTTACAAAATTTTCCTCATACTATAGAATAAAGACATTACTTTGGGCTTCTCAATACCAGTGGTAGGTTGATCTAGGTTGATGACAAGTAGACACCTTTAACTATTTACTAAGAAAATGATCTAATCAAGGATTATATTGAATCTACAACATGCTAGCCAACAATCCAGGACATAAACCTTTTGAAAGGATTGCTATGGGGGCCAGGAAATGGCTTAATGGTTACTTTGCAGGATTCCCACATAGTTGGCCACAGTTTGAGTCCCAGACCTGGCAGCTTAAAACTCATGCAGGATTTGTGTGTGGCCAACATCCTGAGAGGAGAATGGAGGAGAAGGTATTGCTGTGTGCCCATCCTTTCTTGGGGGGTGATTTCTCACTTTCTGTCTCTCTGGTGAGCATGTACTCACCAAAAATGTCTCTCTCTCGAAAAAAAAAAAAAAAAAAAAAAAAAAGAGAGAGAAAGGATTGCTATTGATTGGTTGGTAAGGATTCCATTTGTGTTTTCAACCCTGGCTACGGAGTGGAATAACTCAGGGAACTTTAAAAATATGGCCTATCCCCATGCTCCAGAGATTCTGAGCCAAGCATTCTGGATGGGACCTGACATTGGTATTTTCCAAAATGGCCTTGAGTTAATCCAATGTACGGTCAGGGCTGAGAGCCACTGGGTTACAGAGCACTGAGATTAAGATGTCAATATGACACATTTAAATAGAAAAACAGAAAAATATGCCATGACTTTCCTGACGACTCAATAAAAGTAGATCATATAATACAGTGAATATTTTCATTCTTCCAACCTCCATTCCTATCAAATATCATACTAATAGAATCTCTGCTAGAAAAGTGTTCTGGCAATTAGTTTGAATCATTTTTTTGCATCACCAGTTGTAAAGTGGAATTTTCTAGAAAATAGTCTCAATGCAGACAGATCTCTTGATAGTTCTAACTGGCATGTTTTCGAATGAGTGTGAACTGTGAGATCTAACTGCTTGTCATCTTATCTTTCTGGTTAATCCCAGGGGGATGGGGGCTGTCCTGCTGTCTCAAACCTGCTAATAATGGTAGCTTATATGTCACCCTCTCCCCTTGGTACCCATCAAGGTCAGTTCACTCCTGTGGATAATATTGTTTTGGATCCCTTTCTAAGCTTACTTCACTTGTAGCAGTGAGTCTTCAGAGCACATGCCATGTTTTACAACCTTTATGTTTCCCAAACCTAGCATAGAGCCCGAGTTGTTGCAGAGACTAAGCAAATTTTACAGAATGAATAGACGAATGACTTTTTGCTAAGAGCAGATCTATGGTCCTCTGGAAGGATGAGACAGATCTTGGCGTTGTCACATCCTTGGCCCTGTTCCTTCTACCACTCAGCTCTTTTGCTGGAAAGATATGTTTTCTTTTTCATGATGTCGAAGGGAATTAAGTCTAGACCTGGTGTCTTTTGCTCACTATTAAGAGGTCGTGAAGTGTAAAGCCCTTTGCCCTAGGGTCCATCGAGGGTGAATTTCTAATTTCTGATCACTGACAGCCCTACTTCCACCTCCTGATTGGGAGCCAACACTACACTGCAGAGACACCAAATCTCACGGGAACCAAAATCTCTCTATGTGCCCAGGCTGGGGTGGGAGCGGTGACTCCAGGGCTCGAGGATCTAGCTATTGGCAATGAGTATGCTCTGATCTGTCAAACTGGTAAGGTCTGAGAATTCAGGAAATAAGGCTTTCCAAATCAACCAAGAAACTTGGCTGATTTCTCCTGGAAGCTCATACCCCACATGTTGGGGATGAATAAGTCTCAGTGATCCTGGTCCTAACAGGAAAGAGAAGGAGAACATCATGTCACCAACATGGGAGGCATGTGTTTGATCTCTCTCTTCTCCCCCTGCTCAGGACTATTTTTACACTTCATAGCTCTTTTTATTTAAAAAGTTTTTTCAATGCATTTTTTAATTTAAAAAAAGTTTCAGTTTTAATAGATCAAAAAAATTGTTAAGAGAAATTTGCTTAAAACTTAAAACCAGGGAAAAGGTTAGGATTCAGTTCAATTAGTAGGTAGATGAACCTAACAACAGTTCAAGAGAAGACAAAAATCCTTAAATGTGGAAATCAAAGCATCGAAGAAAATCAGTAATGTTTTAGTCTAAAGTAAAAAACTTCTATTTCACTAGTTCAGACTCATGTAATTAATCAAAAATATGGAACGCTTCACAAATTTACACGTCATCCTTGCACAGGGCCATCCTATTCTTCCCTGTATCGTTCTAATTTTTAGCATATGTGCTGCCGAAGCAAGAACAGCTCTTTTTATTTTTTTTACAAAACATTTTTATTTAAAAAAATATTTTTAGTATGATAGTAAAAGCATATAAGTGCATGTAGCAAATATTTAAAATATTAACAGTCTATGGAAGACTTTAAAAATCAACCATATTTTCATTCTGATAGAAAAATCACTGATACATTTTGGTAGGCACATTTGCAATCGTGTTTTATGGTTGGTTTGATTTTAATTGCCAGAGAGCATGTGTGTGTGCTGGAAAGAGACAAAGGGAAAAGCATCTCCCAGTCACACTGCAATCCCTTCTCCATTTCTCCATCCTGCTGCGATCTGGGGCACACATGCAGGTGTGTCTGGTCGGTTTTACAAGCTGCTCAAGTCTGGGTTAAAACCACGATTGGCCATATGGAATCTGGCTCCCTTAATCACAAGGCTAACAGGCTGGCCCTGCCATCTTTTTATTATGCCTATGTGCGTATCTGTTTGTATATATATATATATAACAATAATATACTCACACCTTTGTAGCTCAACGTTTTAATTTGAAAGTTAAACATTCCATTTTCTAATTCTTTTTTTTTGGGGGGAGAGGTTTTTACTATAGGGTGCGTGCGCTCACCAGAAATACAAAGAGCGACAGAGAGACAGAAAGTGAGAAATCACCCCCCTGTGGAGATGGCCATGCTGTAATCCCTTCTCCTCCATTCTCCTCTCAGAATCTTGGGCACACATGCACATGTGCCCGGTATGAGTTTAAGCCACTGGGTCCAGGAATCGAACAGCGGTTGACTACATGGGAGTCCAGCGACATAGCCATTATGCCATCTGCTGGTCTCGTAATTTTCTAATTCTTAAAATTCCCTTATCCTGATCCATCAGGTGATGTAGAGGTTAAGGTGGCTGCATCCCACGTGGCTGACTGGGCAGTTCAAGTCCCGGACCTGACAGCTTGAAAATTGTGTCTGGTGCATGTGCCCAAAATCCAAAGAGGAGAATGGAGGAGAAAAGATTGCATGTGGCCATTCCTCTCAATCTGGGGGTAATCTCTCACTTTCCCTCTTTCTGTGTCTCTCGGGTAAGTGCATGCACCCTATTGCAAACAACAACAACAACAACAACAACAAAAAACAAACAAACAAAATTCTCCTTATCCTTAAACGTCTCCTCCAGAACATCATTGTGATCTAGTTGAGCAATCTGCTGCCAGGAGTAACTCACGAGCTTGGTGCATCATCTGTCCTTTGGGGCCAGTCATGCCTTTTGCTGCCACAGAAATCATGTGATGTGCTTGGCAGGGTAAATGCCCACAGTAGGTGTTCAACAAAGCAAATGAGACTGAGTGACTCAGCTGCCTCCACAGCCAGCTCAGGTATTAAGGGGAGCAGGAGTATGTTTGGTAGATGTACCAAAGGCTCTTTCAGGAGCTGAGGTCCCCTTTTGGGGCACCTTTTCCATGAGACAGTCTGTCACCCTCAAGCTTGAAGGACATAACCAGACATATTTGGTCCACTCGTACCCTGACCTAACATAGGACCACAGAGTCTGTGTCATCATGGATGGCTCTAAAACTGGAACCTGTCTTTATTTCCTCAGCAACAGTGGTGATCGTAATGCCCACTCATGGGGAGATGGAATAAAGTTACCGGGAGCAGTTGTGAAAATGAGTTTTCCATAAACCCTCCACAGAGTGGAATTTCTACCTTTTTTAGACCACACATTAAATCATAGCATTTTCAAGTTCCCTTTGATGAAGAAACATGACTAAATGGCCACCCTGAAAAAGCTCTTGTTTTTCCAAATTAAAACAGGAGTTTCACACGTAAGTATTTTTATTTACGTTCATGACACATGCAAATAATGCACCTTTAGGTCTCTTGGAATCCAGTTTGTTTTCTTATGGCACGTCTAGCTGGTCTGCATTCTGGCGAGGGCACTTCCTAAACACAATTGAAACTGTAGGTTTAGACTGTGATGACAGAAAAAGAAATCCCAGAGACCCTGTGCTTTATTTATTTATTTGTCTGTACATTCTGTTCATTCGACAAACATTGAGCACTACCTTTTTGCCAGGCACTGGGATAGGTATTGGGATACAGAGACGCAATAGAGATTACCTTGAACTCTCAGGTACTCACATGCCTGTGGAGAAGGCACACACATTAACAACTAATTGTTGCAGTACAATGGAGCGATAATAATACAATAAATACTTTTTGAGCTCCTACTATGTGCCAAGAGTGTTCTGGGGCAGAGGTTATAATTGTGTATGCACAGTACTTGCTGGCAAGAGATTATACACTAGTGCTAGGGAAAGTTACCATTTCAGTGTTAGGGGCACAGAGGGAAGGGCATCTTTGTTCACCTGGGAGAATCACTGAAGACTTGCCAGAGGAGGTGATGTTTAAGCTAAGCCTTTACAATTGAGCAGGGCTTTTCCAAATGAAGACCACAGAGGATGGAAGCTCTGGGGGAGGGTTTGGAGCAGAGAAAAGGCTTTTCAATCAGAAGAAACAGCACCTGTCAATGCGTGCATGGTGACACCTGGGGAGTGGGAAGAGAGGAAATGATCAGATTATAAAGGGATTTCTGTGCTTTAATAAGGAGTTTGTACTTGATGCTGTAGACATGGGGACTTTATGCAGAGGTTCAACATCATGACGTTTGTGTTTAAAAATAATTTTTCAATGACAATGAGAAAAACGGATTTCTTGAGGGTGGAGGTGGGCAATACCATTGTCAGGGAGAAAGGTCAGTCTTCTCCAGCAATCTAAAAGGAATTTTAGATTGTTTTAGATAAATGCTTAAGCTAAAAATAGTGGTGCCAAGAACAAAGAACATATGATTTCAAGAAAAATCTAGCAAGTAGAATCTGTGGGTCTAGAGAATGTGAATGGAGCTTCGGACGAGGAGAATTAGGAGAATTCAGAGTGACTTCTGGTTTCTGGTCTTACTGGTTGATGCATGGTGATGCCAGAGGGATCATAGGAAACTACCCT